>JAYESD010000007.1:7928270-8624026 GCA_036927565.1 Tuctoria greenei
GCCAAGGGTAAATCTGTGCCCGATGTGTCGAACTACTAAGACATAGTATTCATCGTGAGCATACTCAAGTGTACACTAACAGGCTATGTGTATGAGTAATTAGAGCTAAGTAGGAGTAGCTCCATCTCGTAACTTGATCTCCACTAGGACATCCTTACCCACTAGAGTAGATTGCTTAGGTGTATGTCACACTACCCTCACTACATCATTTACCAATCCTACTACAATCCTCACTAGAACATCCTACTCTTCCTATGATCTGGCCACTCTTCGCTTGCCTTCCTTTGGGATAAAATAAATATGATACCATAGAGAATACTCTTGATTGAAATGCTACAACGGTACTGTCGAACTGTAGCAACGACACTTCCCCCAGTGCTACTAAAGTGTAGCCCTCCGAGGTTCTTGTTTTGGTTGGGGCATGCAGAGATTAGGATCAAGATGGTGACACCAGAGATTTACGTGGTTCGGGCTGCCTGAGTGTAATATCCTACTCCACGAGGTGTGTGTTATTGTATTGAGAATCACTAGGAAGAGTAGTGTTTGGCTCAGCTTGGATTATCCTCTGTATCGTGCGGCTCAGTCCTTTTATAGTCCAAGGATTGACCGTTACATCATTTGCCAGCCCGACATGTGGCCCTAGCATATTTAATAGCCTAATACACTGTCTATGAGTATTAAGCCTTGTTAATAGTGTGATAACGTGCCTTAATGGCTGCGTTGCCTCTATTAACAGTGCATTGATCATGTGTCATTAATACAGCATTAACGACACATAATTCAGGTCTTGTAGCTGCCGCTTTAACTGTCCCTTGAATGTCCATGCTGAAGGAGATCCACCAATGTATTCGTTGGTGATGATGGTTTGGAGGCTCCACACATGGCAGCTTCGGAGCTTCCCCTTGCGGGGAGGTAGCTCCGGAACCGCTATACACGTGTTGGCACTTGAGCTTCCATCTGCTGGGGTTTAGGTCCGGGGTCGTTATACACGTGTAGATCGTGGAGCTTCCCTGTGTTGGGAGTTTAGCTCCGAATTTACATTACACGTGTCAATCCGTAGAGCTACCTATATGAGGGATGCGGTCCGGTGTAATATGACATATGGGGCTTGAGGAAACCTTCAGCTTTGACAGGTAGAACTCTCTTGCACTTCTTGCGGTACCGTGGGTACCCGGTACGTAGGGTACCGACAGTGGCCCCCGGGCCCACCTCTGGGAGAAACCCTTTCGGTTAAGTTACTCTACCCGAGGTGGGGCCATCCTTGATTTCCGTGCTTCAACTTCAAAAGTCTTCTGATGTGCCATTGGGGCGATGGTCCGGGGTTAAACCACTGCCGTGTGGATTGTTGCAAATGCAACAGATGAGATCTTTGAGTGTGGATCTCACGCAATTGAAGGTCGCCAGTTCCCAATACAAAAATTGTATCGGTTCCGAGCGCCTTGCCAGGGTGCCGCCTTTGGGTTTCCCGCCACCCATCATGACAACGGCTCGCCTAGGGTAAGAACCTCGATTTCTATGTTGAGGTGGCCCCGCGTACATTCACCACTAATGGGGTAGATTTTTTAAAAGTGACTTTGCTCTCACTACGGTTCCCATCCAAGCGTCGCGGAGGCTTACTTAAGAAGGAAAGTATGCGTGGTTTGAGGACTCTTTACGCTTTCGATCAAACTTGCGCTCAGAGCCTACCAAACTCCGCCTAGCTTTTCTTTCCTTTGCTCCACTTTGCCGCAATGGAGTTGGGTCTTCCCAAGAGCCGCCTTAAGAGCGATGATGATCTGATGAAGGTTCTATATGGGGTGGTCTAGTGACTCCCTCAACCACTTGGTCCGCACTAGCAAGCTCCCATTCAAGAAGGAGCGTAATGTCAACATGGTGTACTTCTCTACGTACGCCATGGTGGGGTTGATCCCACCTTTTTCAACCTTTGTTTTAATGCTGCTGGACTTTTACGGTATCTAGCTGTATCATCTTGGCCCCCATTCCTTCTGCTAGTGGTGACCTTCGTCCACTTCTGCGAGATGTGGGTGGGTGTTCCCCCTTGCATCGAGCTGTTTTGTACCTTCTTCATAGTCCACACCACCGATAAGGGGACTGAGCTTCTTGGCTTCTACTATTTCGTGAAGCACAATAACTGCCTCTTCAAGTACTTGAAGTCATTCCCTTCCGGCAAATGGGATGACTGGAAGAAGGACTGGGTCATCATTGCAGTGGAAGAGCACGAGAGGTTGGAGCTGCCCCAGGGACTCCCCAACATTGATATCAACGCTTGGAGTGTAGTTCCGGAGCTGTCAGATGCCTTTAACCCCATCCTAACCAAGATCTGAGAATGCAAGGAGGGTGGAGTGACCCCTCAGATTGTCTTCTGCAATTTCCTGGTTAATAGATGGGCTCCAGTGAGGAAGAGGGAGAAGCTCGCCTGGGCTCTCAACAGCATGATGGATGACGACCAGATTGAAATCGGTTTGAAATCCAATTTGGATGATGAAGCTCTGAAGCTTCATCTCAAGAAATTTCAGTATGGGATAAACATCGAGGAAATGACTTGGTTCCGCCGGCTGCTTTTCTTCCTCTGAACATGGAGCCAGGGTTCAGTAGAGCGCTCCGGAGGAAGATGCCGATGCTTGATGACTTTGGTGAGGTGGAGAGGCATCCGACCTCCAGGGTGGTAATCCCCGGAGCTTCCAAAGGAGGGCCTGCCTCTGCCCCGAGCCGAAGGTTTGAAGACATCGGCAAGGGCAAGGGCAAGGGCAAAGAGTTAGCCGAACCCTCCAGCCGGAAGAGGAAGCTGAAGCATGTTGATGGGAGGTCCGTCAGGGCTGCTCCCTCTACAACGGCTCCTTCTCCCCGGCCAAGGAGGTCTTCTGCGGCTGCACCTTCTCTGGTGCAGGCATCTTCGAGAGGCGCTAGCTTCGGGCAGTCAACACCAGCTTCAATGCCAGCTAAGAGCTCAAGTCTCGAGAGTTCTTCTCGGGCAAAAGAAGCTCCGACCGAGAGGACTCCGGCTGCCGCAAGTGGTCCCCAACTGAGGTCCGAAGTCGTTGTCTCACCAAACTTGGTGGGCTCTGGCTCCGGACCTCAAAAGAAGAGGTTTCGAGGCGACTAGGGCAATAGCATCTCTAGGTAAGCATCGAGTGCTCGCCTTAAAAAGCTAGTCTTGTTTTTGCTGTGTCTTTAATCTTCTCATACCTTTATTTCCAGGGTGTCGAAGAAAGGGTCAGGAACTTTGGCATCTATAGCAGGGACCGTGGCTGCGCATGCCAAAGTTCTGGCTTCGACCACCGAGTCAGCTGTCGTGGACTTGGATTCAGAGTCCTCGTCGGAAGCTCGTGTGGTAGCGTCAGACCATGGGGGAGAAGTCGAAGATGTACCTCTGGCAACATTGTCGGAGGGTGAAGCTTTAATACCAAAGATGTCAGAAGCTCCGACCTTTGAGCCGGAAGTCATCGAAGCTCTGGCCATTGGGCCAGAGGCAATTGAGGCCCCGACCATTAAGCTGGAGATGGTTGAAGCTCCGGCCCTTGGGCCATAAGTTGTTGAAGGTCCGGCGGCTGAGCCAGAAATGCTTGAAGTTCCAATCATTGAATCAGAAGTGACTGACACGTCGGTGTCTGAGCCAGCGGTGGTAGGGGCACCGGATGAAGCCCCAGCCGCTGCCCCGGAGATAGCTGCCCCGGAGGTGTCTGGATCAGAGCTGGAGCAGCCTGAAGAGGTGGCGACAGGTCCTCCACCCTCGGAGCCGATAATTGAAGACCCGTAAGCAGCGCCTTTGACTTCCGGTCTGGAGGTGGGAGTTCCCCCAGTGGGTTCTTCCTCCGCTGCTACTGAAGGGCTTCTAGAGAGCGGCCCTAGTGCTGTAGGAGCTCACGGGACCCCCTTGTAGAGTGGGGCCCAATTTTTGTGATGGAGAATCCTCTGGAGCTAGCAGAGCTGATCCCAGTAGGTCCGGAGCCTATCCCTCTGGCGTTGTCCTTAGACAACGCCTGTTTGAGCCTCCAACAAGTCCAACTCGCCTTTGATCACGAGAGCAAAGCCCTGGAGGAGGAGCACAACACCTTGAGGCGTCGGCGCAACAGACTCAACTTCGAGACCAATCTTGCACAGACAAGGCTAGCTAATCAGAAGGAGTGGATCAAGAGGGAAAAGGCCCGGTTAGAATACTAGGACAAGTTGCTGGAGGAGAAGGAAGTTGTCATCAGGGCGCTCAATGCTAACTCCCGGGAGATCCTCGATCAAGCTAAGAAGAGGCGTGATGCTGCTGATGAGTGTCACAAAAACCTCAATGAATTGAATGAGGTCCTCCTGAAGCACCGAGCGGACCTTGATGTTAGGGAAGAGAAGCTCGTGGAGAAGCAGAAGGATATTATGAAGAGGGAGGCAGAGGTCACCCTGAAGTTGACTCTGGGTGAACAAAATTTGGCAGATCGCAACAAAAAGCTGGATCTATGGAGCAAGGAGGAGAAGGAGAAGTAGTGGAAACTGAGGCAGGAGGTCTCAAAAAGGGAAACTGATGCTGCCACCATGGAACGGAAAGTAAGAGGCAGAGAAAAGGACTTGGCATAAAGGCGGAACCGCATCCACCTTTGGGAGACAGAGCTGACCAATTGTGAAAAGCAAGTTGCTGAGAATATGCAGTAGCATGCTGAATTGGTCGAGCGCCTCGCTCGAGAAGGTTCAGAGCTTGCGGCCGCTCGGAAGTCATTGGAGGAGCTACTGAGCTTTAAGGAGACAGAGTCCATCCAAGTATGGGACTTCTTGGGGCGATCCAACAACGTGTTTACACCACTAGGATTCAGTCTTGTTCGTCCGGACAATCCGGAGCTGGACTTGGTCTGAGCACTAGTGGCCCTCAATGCTGCTGGCGGCAAACTTGACGCAATGGGTGACGTCATTACGGACCAGTTGGATACAAAGGGAAATCTCTGGCTACAAACGTCGCAAAGTATGTGCTGACGTGTTATGTGAGCCGAGATCCCCAATTCTCCCTGGATCCAGTGCTCCAAGGTCTCGTTCCTGAAGAGGAGGATGCTGCCAGGGCCAGCGTCCAAGGGGTTGTCAAGGAAGTCGCCTCATTCTTCTGCAAGACTTAGATCCTCTAGTAGCTAGGACTTTTCCCTTTTGCCTTCCGCTGTAATCCCAATTTTGTAATCCGGTGCTTCAAATTAATGAAATCCACTTTGGCATGAACTTCATTTTATTGTTGTTTTGTCTTCAATATAATGTGCTCTGTGTTGTTGGCCCCCTAGTATATGTGCACAATTCAAGTGTGTACATGTACCAAAGGATTTGACAGTATATTGATGACTTGAACGCTTCGAACTTCTAGATTTTAGGTCTGAAGTCTTTATTTCCGACGCGTCGATAGCAAGCCCCCCTGGGATGGGCGGAGCTTGGTAGCTCCAACGGTACCCACCATTAACATATAAAACATTGACGGAGGGCCCCCTAGGATTTATTGGAGTCTGATAGGTCCAGTAGCGCCCAATGTCAACACACGAATCGTTGAAAGTAGGCCCCCAAGGGTTGTCGAAGCTTCGTAGCTCCGAGGTCACCCACTGTCAACATATTAAACATCGACGGCAGGCCCCCTTGGAGGATGTCAGAACTTAGTAGCTCTGGCATCGTCCACCATTGCTATGAGTTGCTATTTTTCCTGCACATTAAATACAAGAAAAGAGTAAAATTCGTCCTCTTGTCTATAAATCATTTGTGACTTATCATTCTTATTTGAGTTTTGAGTCCGAAGAAACTCGATATGGTAACAAGCATATTGATGTAATCTTTCTGGACCCAAATGCTTGTTTAGTACTCACCCTACTGAGACCTGCCTCGGTGTTGGTAGAGTGGCGTACTTAGGGTGCAGGACCAGGCTAAGTCGCTTACTCTGGACCCATGTTGGCTTGGCGTTCAGGGAAGTAGACTATACAACATGTTAAGATCCAAATAGATCAACAATATACATGTAACAAATATGAGTAACTTGGACAAAAACTAAAAAACAATTGCACAAATTCATTATAGACAAGAAGGATAAAAACATAACTTGATATATCGAGCCTTGTACAAAAGTAAATGCACGTAGAGTCTGTTTTTACACAACAATGTCTTTCATATAGGTCCGGATTACTGGGGAGACAAGGACACACTTAGGGTGCATGACTAATCTAAGTGCGCTATACATCTTGTACTAACTCAGGGCAAGTAGTTACACTTTTAGTACTGTGACTGTATGCAGTGTTACTTGAACTTCCCGGACCCTCCTGGAGGGGTCCGGATGTTCTCCCAGAGGACCCACCCTTCTCTATATATTGACTCTATAACATACATTGTATGTAATTACAGACTCACCTCCGTGATTCTAAGCATAAAACTTACGGAGGTGCTCAATGTTCCATGGATTAGGAAGTGGAGTCCCATCCTCAGTTGTCAAGCGGACACATTCGGGTCGGGATACTTTGATCACTCGGAAAGGACCTTCCCAGTTGAGGGAAAGTTTGTTCATTCCTTCACGAGTTAGTATCTTCCAAAGCACCAGATCACCCTCTTGAAGCTGTCGGTTGCGCACATGCCATTGATGATAGCACCGGAGCGCTTGGCGATGATGTGCATTCCGAACAGCTGCTTGGCACCTTCCCTCGTCGACGAGGTCAAGGTCTTCACGGCGAAGCTGGTCCTGCGTGGCTTTGTCGAAGGTTCAGACCCGGAGGGACCCCAAGGTGATCTCCGGAGGAAGGACTGCTTCAGCTCTGTACACCAGGAAGAAGGGTGTTTCTCCAGTTGACCGGTTAGGTGTTGTCCTGTTCACCCACAATGTGGACGGAAGCTCTTCAATCCAGTTGGCTCCGTGCTTTTTTAGGCGCTCATATGTGCATGTCTTGAGTCCTTTTAAGATTTCTTCATTTGCTCTGCTTGATCATTACTTGTTGGGTGAGCTACTGAGGCGTAGCTGAGTTGAATGTTGAGGTCTTCGCAATATTCTTGGAATGCAACACTTGTGAATTGGGTTCCGTTATCAGTTATGACTTTGTTCGGAACTCCAAATCTGCATATAATGGACTTCCAGAACTTGATTGCTCACTGCTTGTTGATTGTCACAACTGGAGTTGCTTCCGACCACATGGTGAACTTGTCGATGGCGACATACAGGAACCTGTAACCTCCGACGGCTTTTGGGAATGGTCCCAAGATGTCCATGCTCCACAAAGCGAATGGCCATGTCTGAGGTACCATTTGTAGTGATTGAGGTGGTGTATGAATCTATTTTGCGTGGAACTGGCACACTTCACATTTTTTCACTAGCTCAACTGCATCCTGGAGTGCTGTAGGCCAGTAAAATCCGTGTCGGAAGGCTTTACCGACCAGCGTGCGGGAAGAAGTATGGTTCCCACACTTGCCTCCATGGATTTCCGTGAGAAGCTCGCGGCCTTCTTCCCTTGCAATGCACCGCATTAGGATGCCATTGGAACCGCGCCGGTAGAGATCCCCATCTACCAACGTGTATCTTTTAGCCAATCTGACAATCCAGTCAGCGGATACACTATCTTCAGAAAGGATGTTGTCTTTCAAGTAGCTCTGGATCTCCAAAATCCATGCATCGGAGCTAACTTGAGCTTCTGAGTCTTGCATGTTGGGTTGCTCGGAGCTTCCGGCAGCATCTACGACCCTTGGTGGACGCCATGGTAACAGGTCCACTGGGACTGCCAGCTTCGAGGTGCTGGCCTCGCCCCCTTCGCTCAGTTCGGCAGGATGAGCTATTGAGGCTTTTGTCGAGAGTTTGTCAGCTTTAGCATTATGAAGACACTGAAAATGGTGGAGATCCAGGACTTCGAAGTCCTTCTGGAGCCTCTGGACTTCAAGGAGATAGGCAGTTAGTTGTGGATTGTTACAACAACATTCACCTTTGACTTGTTTGATTATGAGTTGTGAATCACCCTTCACCAACATCTATTTGACACCATAAGATAGTGCCACCTTGAGTCCGTAGATGAGAGCTTCATACTCGGCCATATTGTTGGTCACCTTGAATCAAGGTCAACCCTTACTTGACCTTCTCTCCAGTCGGAGCCAGGAGAAGGATTCCAACTCCGGCCCTCCTGCTTTTGCATGGAGCCGTAGAAGTAGAGAGTCCAGTGAGGCTCGGTTAATACCGGAACCTTGGGTTCCGGTTTCTACTCATTGGGGCCCTCAGGGTTTGATGGAGAAGGAGTCCATTCCGCCACAAAGTCAGCCAAAGCTTGACTTTTGATTGCTTGTCGTGACACAAATTCTAGATCGAATTCGGCCAACTCCGCTGCCCACTTTGCAATGTTTCCAGTAGGGTTAGGGTTATGCAAAATAGCACGCAGTGGGAAAGAAGTTACCATTGATATTTTGTGGGCTTGGAAGTAGTGGTGAAGCTTCCTTGAGGCGATAAGAACTGCGTAAAGCAGCTTATGCACCTCAATGTATCTTGTCTTGGCGTCATGGAGTACTTCGCCGATGAAGTACATTTGGCGCTGGACGGTCCGGACCCTCTCGGAAGGACCCAAAGCTTCTTCTCCATTGACTCGGACCCTCCCGGAGGGTTCTGAAACTTTTTCTTGTTCGACCTGGACTTCATTAGAAATGTCCGAATCATCTTGGTCGGCCAGGTGAACCCCCTCAGGTGAATGAGGTTGATCTCCTAGCATTTCGTCTTGAGGTTCCGTGTCTGGGGGCTAGGACCAGACACGCCTTCAGGTAACTCCGGACCCTCTCGGAGGGGTCTGGGCTCCTGGACTGGACGTGGCTTCGGTCTTTCCACGACCAGGACCATGCTGACTACTTCGGTAGTTGCAGAAATGTAAAGCAATAAAGGCTCAACATGATTCGGAGCTACCAAGATCGGTAGTGTGGTGAGGAGTTGTTTCAGCTCTTGAAACTCCTTTTCTGCTTCTTCAGACCAATGAAATGGTCTGGGCTTCCTCAAAAGTTTGGAGAAGGGTAGTGCCCGCTCTGCCAGTCTTGAGATGAACCAGCTGAGTGCAGCTAGACATCTAGTTAACTTCTGGACATCCTTGATGCGGGCTGGAGGCCGCATATCTTCTATAGCCTTGAACTTTGATGGATTTGCTTTGATTCCTCGGTCAGTCACCAAGAAACCTAGAAGCTTCCTCGAGCTAACCCCGAAGACACATTTGTCTAGGTTCAGCTTGGTGCGCATGGCGTGCAGCTTGTCGAAGACAACTTGGAAATTGTCAAGGAGTGACTCCTTGTTCTTGATCTTCATGACAATGTCATCAATGTACACCACCACAAAGTCTCTAATTTGCTCTCCAAATGTTTTGTACATAGCTCGCACAAATGTTGAAGCAGCATTTTTTAGACCAAAGAGCATGACAGTATAACAATACAATCCATCTACTGTTATGAAGGCAGTATGTTCTTCATCTTGCTTAGACATTTGGATTTGATGATATCCAGAATATGCATCTAAGAAACACAATAGATCACACCTGGAGGTGGAGTCCACTATCTGATCTATCCTAGGTAGTGGAAATGGATCTTTTGGACATGCTTTATTTATGTAGGTGTAGTCGATACACATCTGAAGCTTCCCGCTAGCCTTGGGTACCACAACTGGGTTTGCCAGCCATTTAGGATGAAACACCTCCCAGATGAAACCAGCTTCGAGCAACTTCTTGATCTCCTGTCGGATGAAGTTTTTCCACTCGATTGATTGCTTCCGAGGCTTCCAGTGTACAGCCGGGTGTCAGGGTAAATCTTCAGTTTGTGCTCAATCACCTCCCTAGGTATCCCAGGAATTTTCAACGGTTGCCAGACAAACACGTCAACATTAGCCCAGAGGAAAGTGATGAGCGCGAGTTCTTATTTGTCATTCAGACCTCCTGATATACGGGTAGTCTGAGTAGCATCGGAACCAATTTGGATGACTTTGACGGGAACATCGGTATCGCCACTTGGTTGCATGCGAGGTGCGGAGGTACAGCCTTTATGATGAATGCTCGGAGGGTTCGGAGCTGGCTCCTTACTGGATGCTTCCTCTTGCGCTGTAGTAAGCGCATGGAGTTCTTCCAAAGCAGTGACTCCTGCAGTGCGATCTCCACGGATCCGGAGAACACCCGCGTGTGTTGGCATCTTCAACACTAAGTAACCATAATGGGCGGCGGCCATGAACTTGTACAAAGCTGGCCTGCCCAAAATGGCGTTGAATGGCAGACTGATCTGCGCAATGTCAAAGACAAACTTCTCGGTTCAATATCTCTCCCGAGTCCTGAAGGTCACTGGGAGTGTGATGGAACCGAGAGGAGTAATGGTCCCCGGACCTACCCTAGAGAAAAGCCGAGATGGGCGAAGGTACGAAGGCCGGAGCTGGAGCTTGACGAAGGCTTCAAAGCTTATGAGCTTCAGCCCTGAACCTCCGTCCACCGTTACATAGTGGAGTTGAATATTGTTAATGGTGGGTGACACCATCAACGGAAGTTAGCTAGCTTCGATCATGTTGCGGGGGCAATCCGAAACATCGAAAATGATGGGAGTATCCATCCACTTCCGATGAGGCTCTGCCCTAGCAGTAGGAGCTGCCGCAGCCATGTCCCGCCGCATTGTCTTCAGGATGCGGCGAGAGGTGATGTCCCAAGAACCACCATAAATGGTGTTCAGGGTCTTCCGGCGCTCGTTGTCAGAGACGTCGGAGTCATCGTCGACGGTGTTGTAGACAACTATCAGGACTTTCTTGGGGTCCTAAAAACCTAGCTCCTCCTCAGCCGGAGCTTCGTCGACTTTTTGTTTTCCTTCCCGCTGACGGAAAGGAGCTTCGTCGCAACACTTGTTATAGCGCTCGGCAAGGTTCTGGACCTCTCGACATTCTTCTAGACTATGCTTGTCCATCTTGTGGATCAGACACCACACTTTAGAGCTGCCACCATCTTCTGACGATGGTCGAGGTTATTTCTTGGGGCGTGGCCCCCGGCCACCCGGAGCTGCAGCACCACAGCAGCAGGTGCGCTGGCCGACGACTTCTTCTTGCCGTTAGGCTTCTTTTTCTTTTTTGCAACCTCCGGATGTAGCGGCTTTAGTTTTGTAAGGCTTCTTGTTAGCCTCCGGAGCTGGCTTGGAGTGCATTTGATGTCCCTCTGCAGCTTTGGCACATTTGTCTTCCAAGCTGAAGAGTTTCGTGACACTCGTGACTTCTTTGGTCGCCAGTTTCTCCAGAATCTTCTTATCCCTAACACCCTGTCTGAATGCAACGATAACAGAAGAGCTTGAGATTGAAGTTATAGTATTCCGTACCTTAGAAAATCGTTGGATGAAGGATCGCAACAATTCCCCCGTTGTTTGCTTTACAGCAAATAGATCCAATTCTGTGCCAGGCCGGGTGTCAGAACTCCTGAAGTTGGCAGTGAATTGCTGGCATAACTCCGCCCAACTATTGATGGATTCAGGTGGAAGACTCATGAACCAAACCTTGCAGCCCCAGTTAGAGCCACTGGGAAGTAGTTGGCCATCACAGCCTCATCGGCCCCCCGCTGCCAGTATAGCAATGAAGTAGATTTGAAGGAACTCGGCGGGGTTGACAGCCCCGTCGAATTTTTATGGCAAGTGAGGCCGGAACTTTTATGGCCATCTGAGCATGCGTAAATGCATGGCCAGGGCAGAACAGCCTCCCCCTACTCCCTGAGGACCAGGGTTGTCTCGAGATTCTCGTCTCTCGCAAGCACGCTCAATATGGATGCGGCCGTCCGGCTGCCGGTAACTGCGATCAAGTTCCGAACACAGGTCGTGAGTCAGCATCCTTGTGATGGTGTGGGTGCGTCGTGCCCCGAGAGGCAGCAAAGTCACCTGCTGGGATGCAACACGTCTCCTTTGCTGCAAGACTTGTGGACCAAGTCGGCCCGACGAGGTTCTCGTTGTGATGGTGCTCGCCCCGAAGGGGGTGGACCTTGATTGCTGATGCCAGCGGCTACGGCTGTGACCAGATGGTCAACATCAGCTCTCCAATGTTCCATAGCACCCTGGGGTGCCTCTGGAGGCGGTGGGTGTTGTAGGAGAGCTCGCGCGGCAATGAGCGCGTCCTGTGGATTGTTGATCGTCGATGCAGTGATCGACGCAGATGCCCCATCTTGTTGCCCAGCATTGTTTGCCGGAACTGATGGCGGTTGTGGTGCCATAGTGCCTGCCGGAACAATGGCACCCGCTGACTGCTGTACGTTGGAGGGATTACCTTCAGCAGATTGTTCAACACGATTGCCGTTGGAAGATCCTGTGGTGAAATTCACCATCTTGCAGTCTCAGGACCCCCCTTCCTGGCGCATCAAATGTCGAAGTGTAAAAACGACACTTCCCCCGATACTACTAAAGTGTAGCCCGCGGAGGTTCTTGTTTCGGTTGGGGCACGCAGAGATTAGGATCAAGATGGTGACACCAGAGATTTATGTGGTTTGAGCCGCCTAAGCGTAATACCCTACTCCACGGGGTGTGCGTTGTTGTATTGAGAATCACTAGGAAGAGTAGTGTCTGGCTCAGCTTGGATTAGCCTCTGTATCGTGCGACTCAGTCCTTTTATAGTCCAAGGACTGACCGTTACATCATTTGCCCGGCCCGACATGTGGCCCTGTCGTATTTAATAGCCTAATACACTGTCTATGAGTATTAAGCCTGGTTAATAGTGTGATAACGTGCCTTAATTGTTGTGTTACCTCTATTAACAGTGCACCGATCATGTTTCATTAATACAACATTAACGACATGTAATTCAGGTCTTGTAACTTCCGCTTTAACTGTCCCATGAATGTCCATGCTAAAGGAGATCTGCCAATGTATTCGTTGGTGATGAAGGTCCGGAGGCTCCACACGTGGCAGCTTTGGAGCTTCCCCTTGCGGGGAGGTAGCTCCGGAACCGCTATACACGTGTTGGCACTGGAGCTTCCCTCTGCTGGGGGTTAGGTCTGGGGTCGTTATACACGTGTACATCGCGGAGCTTTTCTATGTTGGGAGTTTAGATCTGGATTTACATTACAAGTGTCAATCCCTGGATCTACCAATATGAGGGATGCGGGTCCGGTGTAATATGACATGTGGGGCCTGAGGAAACCTACAGCTCTGACAGGTAGAACTCTCTTGCACTTCTTGCGGTACCGTGGGGTACCCGCTACGCATGGTACGGCCAGGTACTTTTCGTGTGCTTGAGGAATTCATCTTTTTTGACTTAGGTCAGCCTAGTGCCAAGTGCATAACTAGCACCTGTTGTTAAGATGAACTATAGACGTTAAGAAATACCAACAAACACTTTTGGCATCGCTGCCGGGGAAGGCATAGAAGTTTTGCGTTATCATGTGGTAGATAGGATTCTAGTAGGTTTTTAGTAGGATAACCTACCTTTGTTTTCACATCTTTGATGTGAAAACATGGTAGTGTATGACCGGTTTCCGTTTGCCGGCAAACTAAGTCAGAGATCCTGAATCACTACTGAGAAGAGTTTGATCTCGTGTCGTTCCTCCTCAGGTGATCCTGTCAGCAATGAAGCCCGTCAATTCTGCACCATCACGCTGCAAGCCAATGGCCTAGAAGACCCTTCTTGAGTTTATGGCTCCTTCAACTGACAATGTGCTTATTGGGCCCAGTGTCAACACGGGAGACATAAACTTCGATGTTAAGACTAGCCTAATCACTATGGTGTAGGCTAATCCTTTCCGTGGGAAAGCCAATGAGGATGCAAGTTCTCACCTGCAATAGTTCCTGAAGATTTGTAGCACTTTCAAGATGAAGGATGTCTCACGTGATGCCATCTGTCTTCGACTGTTTCTGTTCTCCCTTCTTAGGAGAGTGAAGTAGTGGCTCTACGCGAAACGAAGTGCTATAAACACTTAGGAAGAGTGTTCTACGACATTCCTCGCCAAATTCTTCCCGTTGGGCAAGACCAATGCCCTACGTGGAAGAATCTCATGCTTCTAGCAGGTGCCCAAAAATCCATTCTCGAGGCTTGGGAAAGGATGCAGGAGTACATCCTGGCCTATCCCCACCATGGGATGGATGATTGGCTCATCATCCAAAACTTCTACAAAGTGGTTGGCTTCGTCGACCCGTGACCATGTGGATGTTGCTGCTGGAGGAGCCTTCTTCTCACTTACGTTGTACAAAGCAAAAGAATTGATTGAGAAGATGGTTTTCAACATAGGTTAGAGCGATAAGCGTCTCCAGCCCCGACAGTGAGGCATGCACACCTTGAAAGAGGTGGACAGGATCGCTACCAAACTGGACCTCCTGATGAAGAAGTTGGACTGTCAAGCCAATGGAGAGGTATTTGGCACTGCCCAGGCCTTAGACTCTCACATGACGTGTGAAGTATGGTGCAACGTGGGTCATATGGGAAGTGACTGCCCCGAGACTCATGAGGCTTATTTGTACTTAAACAATAATGGAAATAATGGCTACCGTTTAGGAGGTCAAGGGTGGAGCCAATCACGCCCTTTCTTTTAAGAGGGCTACAAAAACAACAATGGCAATGGAAATCAGCCCAACTTGAAGGAACTTGCCATTAGCTAACTCAAGATCAATGATGCCTTATCCAAGAAATTGTCGGCTAATGACAAGACTTTGGAGAATATCAATGCCAAGATTGAAGGCTTAGTTTCTACCTTCAAGAACAAGTTGAGCTTCAAAAAGATGTTGGAGACTCAATTTGCTCAACTGGCAGCTGTTGTACCTCCATTGGAAAATGGAAAGATTCCAGGACAGCCTGAGGCTCGCCTGGAAAATGTGTGGCTACAAGAGGTTGAAAGACCACTCGTGACCCATCGTACCCCACTCAAGAGGAGACAACACTTGAGAAGAATAAGGAAGAAGTCCCTTCTAACAAGGGAGAAAAGCTTAGTGAGAGAATGGCAATAGAATTTGAGGATACCAACTTCATGCCATTCCCTCAAAGAAATCGGAAGCCAACTACGGATGAGCAATACAATCGCTTTGTTGAAGTCATCCAGAAGATCCAAATCAATGTGCTCTTGATAGATGCGATGCAAGTGCCCACTTATGCACGCTATATCATGGACATATTAAACAACAAGCAATCATTGCCCACCACAAAAGTTGTCAAGCTGATAGAGGACTGCAACACAACTATCCTCAACACACTTCAGAAAAAGAAGAAGGACCCAGGATGCCCCACTATATCACTCTATTGGGATACAACACTTTACCAAGGCACTTTGTGACCTTGGTGCAAGTTTTAGTGTCGTGCCAAAGGTGGTCTTCGACCAGTTCTACTTCACCACATTGTCTCCAATGCCAATGCAGCTCCAGCTGGTCAATTCATTGGTCCGCTACCCCTTGGGTATTGCTGAAGATTTCCCGGTGAGAATCCATAACTGCTTCATACCCTTGAACTTCATTGTGCTCGACATGGAATTCGAAAAGGAAACCCCGCTCATTCTTGAGCGCCCTTTCCTTAGCACTGTTGATGCTCGCATCGATGTGGGAGCCAGAGAAATCCGCTTGCATATCAATGGCAACGAGGAAAAGTTTGACTTTCAGCCAAGGAAGGAGCAATGCTCCATGATCAAGATCAAGTATGGCCCGAATGTCAAACACATAAAGGAGGTCGAATTGACACCACTTCAGCTGGAATCCCTCATTGAATTTATGAGGAAACTCCATTTTTTACTCACGCTGACAATTCAAGAAGATGGAGAAGTCTCGCCCGTCTGAACGACACAAGTCCACTAAAACCGCTATGAAGGAATGGCGGAAGGAGCAATGCGAGCTGGTCATGCCTACTTCTCCAGGGTCGAAGGCTGAAAATTGAGCTTCATGAAGACGGAGGAAATCCATCTCATCGGATTTTGGATGAGACGTCGCCAATAGGTTAATTTGGTAGTTATCTCATTTTTGAATTTTTCAACCCCATTTAAATTTTGCTTTTCCATAGCATGTTTGCTTTTTCTTAGGGGAGTTGGGAATTTTTGTATTCTCAACTTAGATTTGTTTTCTTTGGTTTTGAAAAACAAAAATATTGGATTTCAGGAAGTTTTATTTAAAAAATATTTTTTCAGTGCAAATTTGTGGTTGATTCACCCAACAGCTCAAAATATAGCCGTTGGGGAGCCACATACCAAAAGGGGGGCTAGGGAGGCCCACCTCACAGGGCGGCCGAACCTCCTAGTCGGCTGACTTGGGGGGAGTGCCATTTTGGCTCTCCCTCCTCCAACAACTATATTCTCTTTTCTCATGACCGTTGAGGGTGCTACACTATTTATACATGTCCGAGTGAGTGTGTTGCTTCACACTTCACCTCATTTTCACCTCCCCAACTCTCTCACTCACTTGATCAAGAAATGTTTTCCTCTTTGTTGAAACACTTCTCTCAATTCCCAAGCCAAAAAGATTTGCTTTCATCGCCATTTGCATTTTGCATTTGCATTCTCAAGTTGCTCTCAATTGGCAAAACAATTTGTTAGAGGTTTTTGTTTCGTTTTCACTAACCTAACCTGTTTCCAATTTGTTATGTTTGTTCACAAGATTTTGCAGCCATGAAGAAGATCATAAAGAGGTTTTTTCGGAAGAGGAAGGGAGTTTCATCGAGCTCAAGCCATGGGTGAGACTCAATCTCACACCTCTCCTCCGAGCCTACACTGATACCACGATGGGGAGCTGAGCAAGATGACATTTGTGACACCCGGTTTCGAAAATGAACCATGTGCAGTTTATGTGTGCCCAGGATGTTGCTTCACACATACACAAGTGCTTCACAATCAATATTCAGATAATAACCATGTTTCGAATAATAAATAGTCCCTTATTACAATATCCAAATAGCTTCAAATACAAGCTCTAATACATTGCAGCGGAAAAACTAAGCACTAGAAGACTCCATCCCCACAGGCAATTTGACGGTAACACGCACGTCTAGTACTCCTCATAGTCCTCCGAATACTCCAAATTATCTCATGTTAGTTTTACACGCTGTAGAGATTGTACCATTTTACCCAGAAGTTCGTGATATCGTCCCCTTTCGGTGACTAAAGAACCTCCATTATGTCTGTGACTCGTCGGTCACATTACACACTTCCGATAGTGTGCAACCAAGAGATCACAAAATAGCCTTTATAAAAGGACTACCATCATGTTTAGACCCACTAAAGTTTCACCATAGGTGATGTCTCCAACTTAGCACATCCATCCAAGGGCCCCCTCTTATGCCATTCGGATCTCAAGGTAGTCCCGCCACTAATGCAAACCCAACCAACTCCCGTTTTTCGAGCCTTCCATATGATCTGAACAATGCTGGCAATACACCTAATTAATTGGCTAAGCCACACCTATAATTGGTCATGTGGTGGCACTGTTGTCCTGGCATATTCTCGCGTGAACCGATCCTTAGATCTAAGGCAAGTGAACCACTATCTCATCCAACCTAGTCCACAAATAATGCTTGCTTATATCACCCAAATTCCATATTGCAAAAATAGTCATTATCATCAAATCACATAGTTCATGCGCTCAATAGTTCATAATAAGGTCACTTGGTTATTCCCAATCCCAATTAAGTCAAGCAAAGAAAAATTGAAAAATACCCTTTCTGACTCTCTACATTATATCCTGAGCGACAAGGATGGGCATACAAGTCTAGTAAACACCTATTCATGGGTTTCCCGTCAATTTGACACAAGCATGCAATTTTGCAAACAAAACATTTTAAAACAGGATCAAAAATGTTCAAGGACACTTGCCTTATATTTCGCAATTCGATGCTCAATCAAATCGAAGTATTTCACATGAAGATCCTTGAATATTCGCTTCTCCATCGTAACCTCTTGATCGATCTGTCTACTCGCAATCAAGAACATATACGTACCAACAACAATGCAATCAATATAATGCACATATATTAATCAATATGCAATGGTGCATATGCATGCACAATTATAAGTGTAAGACATGCTATTAATTCATAATTGTTGTTTACTAATTAGCTTCAACTAGTTCTCAAGTGCTTATGTGAGTTTTGAGTCAATTATAGTGGTTCTTGTGACGATTAGGTGTTGCTGAAATTTTAAATACCGGACTTATCCGCAGTGGCGCCGGATTAGTCCGCTCTGGACAAGAAATTTCAACGAACTAGTCCGCAAATAATCGAACAAGTCCGCATAGATCCCGACTAGTCCGCACGGGATCGGGCAAGTCCATAGCGGTACAGTGAGACACGATAAATTAAATTGGGACGTGATTTGTTTGAATGGTAGGATAATTCTTGTCGTAAAATCTGAATCGTAAAATCTACCGGTTGCGTGTCTAGTCTCGACGGTCGTAGACGGCGACGTAGCGACTCATCGAAGATCGGCGGCGTGATGTAGACAAATAAGACAGCGATGAGACATTGACAAAGAAGACGATGGTGACTTAGCAATCTCTTGCGAAGAACGACAACATCACGAAGATCTCCGGCGGAAACAACGACTACTCCTTTTTATTCTCTTCCTTCCCTTCTAGTGGCTAGCCTTTTTCCTTCATCGTTTACTGGCGGCTAGGGCTTTTTCTTCTTTTCTTCTGGTGGATGGCTGCTGCCCTAGTTTTATTCCTTTAGGCTTCGTTTGGAAGCGCGTGGATTGGCGTGGAACCAGCCCAATCCACGAGACACGTGGGTTCTCAAACACCCACATATCAAAATACACTCCGTGCGCTAAAAATGTATTTGGGTAGGTCGTGGATCAGACCGACCCACTCCCAATCCATGCCAATCCGCGTGGAAATCCAACAGCTCCACTACAGGTCGGGATGCTATCACTCGCTCGTCTGCAATCTCCATTCGTCGCTATCACTCTCTCCATCGAACGACGCGCTCCCCCATCGGCGGCGACTCGGCCCCCCTGGCTCGATATGGCCTCCGGGCACCGGTGCCGGACCGTGCCTCACCCAAGATCTTCTTCGCTGACCCACTTCCCCTAAGCCCGTAAGTTTCCCTGCTCTCCTCCTCATATGTTGCCCTCTGAATCTGTGATCGCGTCGAATAGTGGACGGCGTTTTATTTTGGTTGCCTGAGGTGGAGAGTGCTAGATCTTTCCCGTACTTCCCATGGCATACGTGTGCTCACTTGAGCAGGATGGAAGGCCGTTTGCCTCGGACGCCAGCCTGAGCCTTTTCTGGCTCAACGTTCCTGAGTCGTTAGAATTGATTTGTTGTTGAGTGGTGCAGATCTTCCCTAGAGGGATTGATTTGCTTTTGAGTTAGTGTTTTTAGTTGGCAAAATCTCTACCTTGCAGCGAGGTGCTCAATATCTCAAGTTGGTCAACGGTTCAGGCATCAGGTTTGGCATGACTAGATCTCCCTCATTTAGTTTTTCTTGTTTTTGGATGTGAGTTATTGTCAATTCATAGTAGTTGAACATGCAAATGGATGGGAAGAGTCAGTTTTTTCCATGCTGATATGATGTTTTTCCACTTAATAAATCAAGATCAGCAGTGATACATGTGGTCTACAGGGTGCTGTTGTGGTAAGGATGATGCAAATATTGGTTCATTGGTTCCGTCGAGTCCCGTTCACTACATATAAAGTGTTAGAGATATAATAGTAGTATTATATTAGATGATGTATTAGGGATTTATTTACATATTTATAATCCCTTGTACATCTATTTATAGAGGTCTCCGGTCTCTTCAATAATACAAGATCCAATATTCATAACATAAATGTCTTTGGTAGTAATCCTATGTGCTAGGTATTAGCCAGACTCAACAACTAATGAATTGACATGCCATGGTACTTCATTTATGATATATCATTCATACTGGTATATTTAGTGTTCATATATACTGATTTTTTATTCATTCCAGATAATTTCTGAAAAATATTACTTTGTCTGAGATCATGTGCTAACTACATAAAAGCTTCTAGCATTCGATATCATGTTCATGTATAGGATCTAGCAGATCCAAGTTGACATTTTTAAAAACTGAGAAAGTAAATCGTAGTCTTCGACTTGTTGGCATGTATAGTTATTCCAACAGGCTACACCTATTTGAGAGTGTTGCCACGATCTGCTTATATGATTCAAAGGTACATTCTGCTTAAAATATCTTACTTAGAGCATGCACAAATATTATTTTGAGTATCCATGTTAACAAGAAGAAAAAGAAATTTTATGAATTAGTTTGTATGTCACCATTGGTTACTGTTGTATTTACTTGTTGAGGACGAACTGTTTTGTTTGGTAATTGAGCTAAGTGATACATACTCTGCTAACTAGTAAAAAGGATAGGCTAACTTAAATAACAGTGCGTTAGCAATAATTTTAGCATGTTATTATTAACATGTTTTTATATTGCATTGGAGAAAAAAAAGTCATGCGGCAGATAGGTAAAAAGAAATAGAGCCAGTACTTTTTTCATTGGGCACCACTAATGAACTTTTGCAAACTAATTTCTTGTTCCACTGCATAGAGCCTATACAAAGAAATGTGATTTGTCTTTTTTTTCCTGATCAATTCAGCGCACACTTTAGTGAGCTATTTTATTGGTTTGCATATTCCATGTTTCCAATACTGAATTGTCAACCTTTCAATTTCAGTTTGAATTATCCCAGTTGATTCTTCTCTGCACTGAAATCTTTGGAAGGGCCTCAGAGTTGGGCATTGATGAAACTTGGATTTAAACTACCTTTTTATTCTTCTCTACACAATGATAAGAGTATCAGAGACCAAGCATGCATGGATTTGTCCTGCAAATTTTAATGTTTAACACCATCATATACACTGCAACAATATTTTAATGAAGAGAATGTAGCTAAGCATGACTGTCCGTACTCTTTTCATTGTCGTGTATTCCAGTTATTTTAGTAATATATTACTTTACCTTTGTTTTTGCAGCATTGATCGGAAATATGAAACCTTTTTGGAGTAGCAAAGATTATATTTATTGATTAAACATGAGAATAATGCAAAGGGCAAGATGAGTTCGATGAGAAGTGAACTATTCAGAAATTGGTTAATGCAAATTATTATTATGTTGCCAATAGTTTCGTTTAGAGGCTGAAAATATTTATTCTGATTCATCATTCTAATATGTGCATTATCTGAATTTCTAAATAGTTTTAGAATGTGACTTTGTATTAGTTAGTTGCATTTTCATAATTTCTATTGTGCAGCTGTCTGTATCAGTTGCTTTTCGCCTACTTTCCACTTGTCTATCAAACCTACATCTGTCCATCAAATCCACGCTGGTACCCAAACACATTCGAGATTTGAATGCTATTCACCCAAACCACTAGTGGATAATGTTACACTTGTGTCTGCTTCCTGATGTGCCAAACGAGGCGTTGCGCGTTAGTTGTGTCTCACGGTGCTAGGGTGGCAGGGGCCTCTGCTGCCGTAATTTTTTTCCAAGGGCGAAGGGGGGTGCAGTCAAGGGCAGGGGCGGTTGTTCACGGGCGTGGGCGACGGGGCTTCGTCCCCTTTTATAGGTAGGCAGGCTAGCGCTACGGGACATGAGTCCCGGTAGTCGGTGCGCCTGGCCTATACGGCTAGATTGGGTTGACTTTTTTTTTCTTTCATTTTTCTTTTTCAGCTGGCGGATGGCTTTGGTCTGGCGTGCCGATGGGGCTCGGTTCCCTTGTGGACGAGAGCTAGCCACGGTTTGTCTCCTTGTTTCTTTCCTCTTTACATATTATTTATTTATTTTACTTAATTAATATTTATTTATTCTTTCTTTTTTTCTTTCTTTTGTTATTTATTATTATTTGTTTGTTTATTTTTCTTTCTCGTGTGACAAAGCTCTTTGTGGGGCTAGTGATCTTAGCCATTGGGATGGTCAGCGGTTACTTTTTGTTGTCAAAATGCATTAAACCTTAGAGTATCGGAATAGTCGGTTTAATACTGGACAAGTCCGTCCCAATACAGAAACAGAAGGGTACATCGAACAAGTCCGGTGTTAGGCCGGACAAGTATACTAGTTTACAGTGTTTTGGTTTGGATTAGGTTCTGTGTTTTCCAGACAAGTCCGAAATGTTCCAGTAATATTTATCAGAGTAGTTCGTTGTTGTAACAGGCAAGTTCGGGGTGGGGAAATTTGATTAAGTCCGTGCAGTCTGTGCATACCAGACTAGTCCGGGATTGGTCCGGATAAGTCCGTTATTGTCCAGTGAGGGTATTCGGACTAGTCCGTTATTTTCTGGACTAATCATGTACCCGACTCAATTTTAGTTGCATCTTTATTTCTAATTCTTTTACGTTTGTTCATTTTCATCCTACTTAATTCTTTTTGCATGAATTCATCGTATTATTAAAATATTATATACATATATATATCTTTAGTTTCATCTATTTCTTTTATCTCATATTCGTTATGGCAAATAGATTACTTTTAGCGTATTTATTTTGGTAATTAATTTTCAATACTTGAGGATGAATGCAAAATGCAAGATAAGATGCATATATTTTATATTTTTCTTTATAAAAACAATTTCTTTTTATTATTAGCTCTAAATTCCCATTTAAATTTTTATTTTGCCAAAACTCGAAAATCAGGGTGTCACAACGTCCCAATGGAAAAAAGAGATGTTCCACTCCGCCTTATCGACGACTACGACCTCGACTTAGTGCACGATGTTGAATGACAAGCCTACAACCTCCTCTGAGATCGTGAGTTCGCTCACACGAAGGCTTACATCCAGCGCTACTCTCCAAAGTTGGTATCAATTCTGAGTTCTTTACCATTTGGCATGCATTAGGATGAAATAATAGTTGAGGAAGGTTCACATCTCCTCACTATTCAATTTCTATGCACACTAAATGTAGGATGTGAAGGTAATACTTTAAGATTTTCCCGAAAAGAATATTTTATCCTATAGAAAGAATTAAGTAAAATCCTAGGCTTCCATAGACGTTATTTAATATATTTAGACACTTTGCCTAAATTTAATAAACCTTTGCAAGAATCGACTAGTGAGGTAGCATATAGGGATCCTAGGAATAGCCACTTGCAAAATCTCACTTTACGCTTCATGCATAGATGGGTGGCTATGACTATGTTTCCTAGAGGAGATATTAGAGTTGTGCGCGAGGATGAACTTAGGATCCTTTTTGCCATGGTTAGAAAAATTAAAATTGCTCCTATTAAGATTATGATGTCACAATGGTTAGAAAACACTAAATGACGGGTCCAATTGAATGTACTTCATTAATTACTCACATTTCTATGAAAGTAGGGGCTTTAGAAAATGCTTCAATTGAATATATTTCAACAAGCCGCTACATGATAGATGAGGACGATCTAGTGCAAGGACGCACTCTTAAACATGATCTAGATGGATCCTTAGTGTTTTTCTATCCCGGCTATATAAATGAGATTCGGTTACTGAACCCAGATTTTCATTAATACAAATGCAGGTAACTAACCATTGCTCTTCAATCTATCGAAGATGTTCATAGGAGTAATTTATCTGGCAAGGTCACAAGAAGTCGTTCAAGAAAAGCAGTCATGAATATGCCTCCACGATCTACTCCCACCTATGAGTACCAAGAGGAAGTGGATCTGACAGGTGATGGACCTGGCTGGACCCAACCTCAAACATATGAGGCCAGAGGATCGTCGTGGCAAGAGTGGACTACCACCGGAGGGAGATGGGATCCTCAGGGTTCCAATTCAAGCTCTAGTAGCTTGCCTCCTCTAACGATGAGTACATGTCGTTCCTTTTCGGCCTGAGGTCTTCGTGACCTTGGCCAAGGAGTGGTGGAACTCACTCAACGGATGGGAGACCTTAAAGTGAGGACGGCTGATGTCCTCAACACACTTCAAGTCCACTTCCAAGGGACCCACGACTGGAAGCAACAAATCGATGCACAATTCAACAATGTCAACACCACATTGCAACAACAACATGCCAACCTCATGGCCTATTTCTGTCATGAAGGGTTCAACCTTTATTAACGAGATTGAGAAGAAGAAGCTTGAGGGAGGTCCCCCACTTGAGGTAACTTGTATCACGCCCCATTTGCATTTCATTATTTTATTTATTTCTTCCCACATCATTTGCATCTAAAAAAATAATAACAATGTAGTAAAGGTTAGGTTAATAAAATAAAAGATGTGCGGTAAGGATATTTTTACTTCCCACATTCAACAATGTTTAGGTTAGTCATTGCCTTAGTATGGTACTTGTACCCAGACTCTTAAGGTGTTTACTTAATATGTAAGCATGGTGCTTAGATAGTTAAGTAGCGTTAGATGTCTCATAGACCCACGGGTTGTAGGGGTAAGTGGCAGTTGGTGACAGTACTGTCCGTCCCCTGTGCTGCTCCACGTTCGGCTATGACATAGGCTCTTTGCGGGAATTGTTCTGGTTTTGCTAGGGGTAACCCGTGCCCGATGTGTTGGACCACTAAGCCCTAGTATTCATCGTTAGCATACTCATGTGTACACTAATAGGATATGTATACGAGAAATTATATCACAATACGAGTAGCTCCATCTCGTAACTTGACCTTTACTAAGACATCCTTACCAATTACAGTAGATTGCTTAGGTTTGTGTCACACTACACTCGCTACATCATTTACCCATCCTAATGGAATCCTCACTAGAACACCCTACTCTTTCTATGATCTTGCCACTCATCGCTTGCCTTCCTTTGTGATAAAATAAATATGATACCCTAGGGAATACACTTGCGTGAAATGCTACAACAACACTTTACGTGCGCTTGCGGAACTCATCTTGCTTTGGCTTAGGTTAGCCTAGTATCAACTACATAACTAGCACCTGTTGCTAGGATGAACTGTACACGTTAAGACATACCAACAACGACAAGCCTACAACCTCCTCTGAGATCATTAGTTTTCCCACACGAAATCCTATGATCGGTGCTACTCTCGAAAATTGGTATGGATTCCGAATTTTTTACCGCTTGGCATACATTAGGATGGGATAATTTTTCTCAAATAGATGAGGAAGGTTCAACGCACCCTAAACATGGGATTGGAAGGTATTACTTTTAGATTTTTCCGAAAAGAATACTTTATCCTACGCTTCCATAAACGTTTATTAGTATATTTAGACATTTTGCTTAAATTTAATAAAATAGGTTTTTGGCAAGAAGTGACAAGTGAGAACTCATGTAGGGGTCCTCAGAATAGCCACTTGCAAAATCCCACTTTACGCTTCATGCATAAATGAGTGGCTATGTCTGTGTTCCCTAGAAGAGATGTTAGGATTGTACGCGAAGATGAGCTTAGGATCCTTCATACCATAGTTAGAAAAATTAAAATTGCTCCTACCAAGGATGTCTCAATAGTTAGAAAACATTAGAATGATGGGTACAATAGAATGTACATCATTGATGACCCGCATTGCTATGAAAGTAGGGGCTTTAGAAAATCCTTCCATTAAATATATTTCAACAAGCCGCTACTTGATAGATGAGGATTATCTAGTTCAAGGACATACTCTAAAACATGATCTCAGGCCCGACTCTGAGATTTCAGGGGCCCGGGGCGGACTCAAAAATTAGGCCCTCTTTTATATAAATAAAGTTTTATTCTCTTGATATATACATATATTTATCACAAAAAATAATAGTATATCAAAAAACATATCAAAATATTTTATACAATACCTTAAAAGTTTCTTCTAACATTTCTTGATGTGAAGTCATTGATGACGGTATTGATATCAATCTCGTCCTGGCGCCAACGTGTTGGCGTGTTGCTGTTGCTAATTTGCTGGACGGATCGTCTTCCACGCACGCCGCAGCCACCAGAAAACGATCGATCTTCCATGGGTATATCAGTATATGTACTATGTAAACAGACCAGTGTCAGGGGGGCCCTCATATTTGGGGGCCCAGGGCAGCCGCCCTGGTGACCCTCTCCCCAGAGCCGGCCCTGCATGATCTAGATGGATTCTTGGTGTTTTTATATCCCGGCTATGTGAATGAAATTTGGTTATCTAACCCAAATTTTCATTTGTAAAAATGTCGGCAACTGACCATTGGTCTTCAACCAATCAAAGAGTTCCATAGGAGAATGTTTCTGGCAGGGTCACAAGAAGCCGCTCAAGAAGAGCGGCCATGGAGATGCCTCCACAGTCTACTCCCACCTACCAAGAGGATGTGTATCTGGTGGATGATGCACCTGGTTGGACCCAACCTCAAACATATGAGGCCGGGGGATCGTCATGGTAAGAATGGACTACCACCGGAGGGAGATGGGACCCTTACAGTTCCAACTCAAGCTCTAGTAGCTTGCCTCTTCCACCGATGAGTACACGTCATTCCTTCTCAGCCCGAGGTTCTCGTGTCCTTGGCAAAGGAATGGTGGAACTCATCCAATGGATGAGAGACCTTGAAGTGTGGACGGGCGATGTCCTCAACACCATTCAATATCAAATCTAGTGTACCCATGACTGGCAGCAACAAGATGATGCACAATTCAACAAGGTCAATGCCACGTTGTAACAACAACAGGCCGACCTCATGTCCTACTTCCATCATCGAGGGTTCAACCCTTATCACGGAGGTTGATGAAGGACAAGCTCGTGGGAGGACGCCCACTTGAGGTAACTTGTATCACATCCCATTTGCATTCCATTATCCGAATTCTTTCTTTCCACATCATTTGCATGTAAAAAATGTAGGATAGGTTAGTTTAACAAAATAAAAGATGTGTGATAAGAATTTTTTTCTTTGCATAAGTTGAAATGATGAATAAGTTGCTTTTTTCCTTGATCCCTTGTATACAACTTAGTATTCTTTAAGTATTGCGTTTTTTGGCCTAGAATACTCTTTCCTTAAAACCTAAAGTTTGTGGATAGCATAAGATTAATCTTATTCTATGTTGTTATGGAATATGACATAATGATAATAGCGGCCAAAATCCTAGTTAAAAGTAAAACTTGATTTTTCGAAGAAATTCTAAAATGGAAGTTCCTCATTTGATAGAAATTCCTACCAAGGTCATATGATGATTCAAATTTGATAAACCCTATGCATATGCTATTTGCTTTCACATTGAGACTAGTCAAACTAGTATAGACTTATGTGAGAATCTTTTCATACTTTTAAGATCTAGATTTCAAGAGCACATGCTAAACTTCTACACTAGAAGTTAGCAAAATTCCATCATACCACTCCACCATCAAAAGATACTCTAGGTCTTTCACGCATAAGACTCTCTTCAAAATATTTGAAAAAAAAAGAGGAGTAGAAGACATGGCTATAAGAAACGAAAAAAATGCATGCTCATATACAAGAGCATGAGAAAATAATTAGCCATGTTTCATCCTCACAATAAAGAGAGTGCACAAAAAGGAGTTACTTTCATCTTCCATCACCACAAATTTTCCATCACACTTGCACAATCTTATCGAAAGTATGATTTTTTTTCTTCTAAGGCTTACTCTTTTGACTAAGCAGTATATGTATTGCAAATATTCTTACTCTTGATCCCTATCTAGCTCCACATAAAAGCCTTATTTAGATATAGGACAAGAAAGGCATTGCGTTGGTGAGTGTTGATGTTTCTTACGTACAGAATAAATTCCGCAAGCGCACGAAAACTATCGTGTACCACTTCCACGTAAAGAGTATTCTCAAGGGTATCAAATCCAAGGAACGTGTGTGCTAATCTTACGAACTAGTCTACACAAGGACACAAAGCTGTTTGGTAGGCAAGCAACAAAGAGGAATTCAAAGTATTGATTCTAATTCAAAGATATTTGTGGTAGGTGCTTGCTTCTAGCACAGGTTTACCCCTAGCAATACTAGGACAACTCCTGCCAAGAGCCTATGGTATAGCCGAACATAGAGGATTACAAAGGACAGATAGGGCTCTCACCACCTACTGCCTACCTCTTCAATTCGTGGGTCTACGAGATATTCACTGGTGATTTCTAAACTAAGCACCGCGCTTACATTCTAAATCACTACTCTAGCTGTTTTGAACACAAAGCTACAACTAGAGCCTCTAATAAAAATAAAGCAATGAACCCACAAGTAACTACGTGTGCAAACTACTTTCAATTGAAAATCTAACTTGTACTGGATTCACAAAGGCTTACTTTATTTAAGTAGCACCTTTGTAGGGGTACAAGTGTAGAAGAGGTACTTGACAAGCCCAAACCTCCTTCTTCTAAACTCTTCACACACTCCTTCTACTTGGCAACCTCTAGGACTACTCTAAATCATAAGAGTGGTATTCTATTCTCAAATTTTTGTGTGTGTGTGAAATGAGGTGTGGGGTGCTATTTATAGGTGGAGAGGGGTCGGTTCCTACCACCAAATGCGTGTGATTCAGTCATCCCCACCACTAGGAAGCTAGGAGGAGTCGACATGCGTCGTTTGACCAAATTTGGCGCCAAGAAGGGGTCGCTCGAACAGGAGGTTCGAGTGACCTAGTCTATGCCCTTATTCGCGTGTGCTTTCTCCAGCTCGCTGATCGGTGTGTCCTCTTGATGTTTTTAGGATTCTAGGCAGTTGGATTGCCTTGGATGCGACTGTTTGTGGGCCATTTGATCCATGTGATGCCACGTGGCATCACCTGATTTGCTAGAATCCAATTTTATGGATTACTCCCTACATGTCTTGATATTTTTGGGTATTAATTTACCTGCATACAAATAAACAATAACACTTGTGGAATTAGTTAGTATTTAACTTTACCACTATGTTATGTTTCTCTTATGGACACATTATGAGATGAATTGACGGTCTAAATATGGCACTTAAGGACCATCAACAAACTCCCCCACACTTAGTCCTTAGCTCATCCTCGAGTGAAGGCAAGAAGAAGAAGAACTAAAGTGTTGTCATAAATTTGCTATAAGTTAGAAAATGAGTATACTATATATTTCAACTTATACCTGAATTCATGAATTCTCTTTGAATGTGACTCCCACATCAATCTTTGGTGTTTGAAGAGAGGAAATGTTGGAATGTAGTTGCTTTGTGGATCTTGTCCCGCTGAAATGATTTGACAATTTGCTATATTCTGAAAGTCAAAGAAGCATTTGCCTTTATCTCTCATTTGGAATCTCTCAAATCTCTCAAAGTGTTTTGATCCTCACCTTGACATGTTTGTCCATTTTTGTCCCTATACCAAGTATGACTATATCTGGAGTTTGGTAGGGATAAATGTAGCACACATTGTAATTCATATATCACGAAGTCAAAAAATTGATCCTATGAGAGACTTATGCAATAAACAATTTGACAAAGAAAATCGTTGTGCACAAGAATGGAATGGATAAATGTTAACTCCATGACTTTCTCTCTTTAAGGATGAAACTTGGCTACTTATTCTCTCTTTTTTTTTCGACATACTTCCTCTTTTGAAGAGTAGATGCTTTTTCTTTTTGTAGCCATGTCTTCTACTCCTTTTTATTTTTCTATAGAGATTTTAATAACCATAATGCATGGAGTTTGTTATTGGATTGATGAATGATGGATGCAAATTCTCAATGTTAGAAATTTTGCATGAATAGAGTGCACAAGAGTTTCTAAATCAAAAGTTCATGCATGTCACTCAATTGGGTCATGAGTTTGACAAAGTTTAATAAAAAGCAAAGTGACATATGCATGTGGTTTTCAAGAAATGTATCATATGGCCTTGGTAGGTATTTAAATTTTCAATGAGAGAGTTAGGCAAAGTTCAAGACTCAAAATTTTTACAATTATCAAAATGAATTTCCAGCAAAGAGATATCTCCTAGAGTAACTCATTTACCATTTCACACTAGTCAAATACTTAGATGTGTGCTTTTCCTACTTTAGTTGTGGGAATCATAAAAAAGCAATAAATTGAAACATAAAGTATTCAAATTTTCAGCTCAAGCAAATTTTGACTACCAAGTTTTATTTTCATTGTTGAGTTGATTCATTTTAAATATTCAATTTTAAATAGGAAATCAACTTAAACAGCAGTGTAGCGTGTGATTTCGGAGATAGGAGATCCAAACCGTAGTTGCGTCAGCCAAACAGGGGTTCAATTGACCCCCTTCTGGCCTCTCTGTTACTCTGTTTCGGCGTGTCGAATCGTATGTTCGACTGCGATGTGTTTCAGGGTGCAACGCTAATTTTGCATGTCAGGATTTCTCCATTTGGGCTGCCTCCCCCACACTTGTTCTCTGAATTCTTTATTCAATAAAAATAAACTAAAGGGGGACTTTACCGATGTAGATGAACCGGTAAGTTCACTTTATTGAATTCAAAAATTGGGGGTGCTTACATTATTCATTCTGAACTTGAAAAGTAAAATTTTGAAATAAAATTAAACCTAAACTAGTAAGCATCCTATGCTATCGGGACATCTAAACTATGATGCATTATAGATGTCGGGCTCCTCGATGGCATTGATAAGCGCCGCATCTTCATGCTCATGCCAGGGCAAACACCGTCAATCTCCTCCTTGAGTGATATGAGTTCATCCTTCAGCTCCGCTCTCTTGATGCGCTCTTCAGCCACTAAGTCAGACCACTTCTTGTTTTCCAAACGGAGAAAAGCTAACTCCTTAAAAAGCAGTGCCACTTTAGCGGAACACGGAGATTTCCTGTCGCTGTCCTCAAATTGGCCAGGTGGCCCCCTGATGACATGATGAGTAATTTAGGCCCGATCTTCTGAAAGGTAATAGATACGTCGATTGAGGTGGAGAACTTGACGTTGATGATCCACGGGGCTCGAGTAGCTCGAATATCCCTGCAATCACTACACCACCGCTCCGTTGGTTTTCAACCGTGCTGCACAAGCTTGACCTCGCCAAGAAGGCTAATTCCTACAAGTGCAACCGAGAACACAAGCAAGAACGTAGAAGACACGATCTGAAATCGCGAAGTTTGGGTCTCACAAACCGTAGATCAGCAATATTATTAATCTAAGCAAAACCCACCGAATATGGCCGGCGGCTACATTATTTAAAGGCTAAGGTTCGATCAAAACACTCTTGGATGCGTCCCTAATGGACTCATACGGGATACAAGGCCCAAAGGCCCGATTCGGTGGTGCAACACCGGATAGAAATCTGGACTCGATTTGTTTTGACAATTCCCAATGACTCCGAAGGAATTTTGAGGTAGGACCAGATCCATTGGAAATTTTATGTTCTCCTTTTTCCGTACATATGTAGAACGTTGAAAACTGAGTTCGTATGCATCCTGGGCTTTCGTTTTAAGATGGACTGCTCCTGGACTTTGAGTTGAACTCGAGTCCACGTTGCAAACTGATTCTGTCAACTTGTGGACATCCCAACTGGTTCTCCATGTTCCCAAGGCCCCTTCCCTCCACTTGTTCATCTTCTCCATTGTTCCTAATAACAATTAAATCATCACGTAGCAATCTATTCTCAAACTCACATGCAAAATAAGTTAGGAGCGAGTTCACCCGCTGATTTATTAACCGTGCTCGTGCTCTTGTGACTGATCCTTGCTGTTCAATGTGCGTCTCCGCTGTTGTGATGTCCTCATTATCATTCTCCTCTTGAATCGGAGTCATCCTCGACTGAAGTTCATCTTCTTCTCCCAAGTACAGTCGCAAATCTGAAATGTTAAATGTGGTACTAACCCCAAAATTGGGACGCAAAGCTTATATGCATTATCATTAATCTTTTAAACAATCTTAAAAGGACCAGCAACTCGTGGCATAAGTTTAGATTTTCTCAAGTCAGGGAATCGCTCTTTTCTCAAATGTAACAACACCAAATCACCTGGTTCAAGTTTTACTTTTCCTACCTTTACTACCTGCAATCCTATACTCCTCAATCATCTTTTCAATATTTTTTTTGTAGTTTCACGCATCTTAAGAATGAACTCAGGTCATTGTGTAGCATCCAAATTTATAGTTTCAGAAGGAGGCAAAAGTAGTAAATCAATAGGAGCACAAGGATTGAAACCATATATTACTTGGAATTGATTTACCTTCGTCGTGGAGTGAACGGATCTATTATAAGAAAATTCTATATGTGGTAAATATTCCTCCCACAACATTAAATTTGTTTTCAAGACACCCCACAACATATTGGATAAAGTACGATTAACTACCTCGGTTTGTCCATCCGTTTGTGGGTGACATGTAGTTGAAAATAGCAACTTGGTTCCCAATTTATACCACAAAGTTCTCCAAAAATGACTTACAATTTTTGCATCACGATCAGAAACAATGGTATTTGGCACACCTTGTAAACGAATAATTTCCGTCACAAACAAATCAACAATGTGTGAGGCATTATAATTCTTATGACAAGGTATAAAGAGGGCCATGTTGGTTTGTAGGATCGAAGAGCACGTGAAAAGCTACCAGAGGGGGGTGAATGGTAGATTAAAATAATTTCAGCGGAAGAGCACAATCTTTTAAAGAAATCGTGTGTGAGACTAATATAAACGTGTTTCACCGTGACAAAAGTGATAGATATCATAGAGAATCAAGTCACAAAGACGTCACAACAAGAATCACTCAAATCCGTCGAGAGAAACTCAAGTTACGATTGAAAGATAGAACAAAGGCCAATCTGTTCTAACGAGTAAAAAACAGAACTGCAATACTATAAAGAAACTCGTGTAGCTCAAAAACCACAAATCCAATGACCGTGAAATTTTGACAGATGATAGATAATCAAGTTTTGAAGACAACCCAAAAAGAATCACATAAAATGAATCTGTAAAACTCGAGTTATGATAAAACCACCAAAGAAAGGTAGTGCTGTGCAGAAAACTCGACGAGAAAAACTTGTCTAGAACAAGTCGGACGAACAAGGCACAAAAGTTCCTTTAAATTACAATCTTTATTCAATAGAACACAAGAGGAACAGCCCAAAAGTCGTGCACAATGAGCTCTGGTCTCCCTTGCTTATATAACCAGCCCGAAGGCCAACTCAACTCAAACGAGGACTCTAATACAACTCAAATCACAAATCAAAACTTTCCATAACTACTCAAGATCATCATATTTGCAGATAGAAACAATCTCGAGACTTCCTAACAAACCAGGAACATATCCCACATTCCTAAAACAACTCATCTTTGTGTCCCACATGAAAACTACCATAACCAACTCGATACTTTCCATACCGAGTCATAACCGACTCCAGCGCAGCTGAAGTCATCAACCGATACAATCCGATCCATCCAACCAGATCTTTCCTTCCTAATCCCATCTTTGGAACCATGTTGCCACGTCATGCACCGCATGCATATGTGTGAACACCTTCTTTCGACTTCCAGTAACCTTCATATGCACCGCCCTTGATTCAATCATCCCGCGTGACCTCCTGACCCGCTCAACCACAATTCCTCCTGAACTTGGTTGTTGGAACCTCATCTCCTCCCTGAGACTAGTCCAAAGGATCTGGTCACCAGCCATGACTTGAACTCAAGCAACATCTGCACATGAACAAACAACCAATCCGTACGAGCCCAAGTCCGCGACTTGACTCTAATTAGTTCCGAACAGAACACCTTATGTGAGCACCTCACATAAGCATGTTGCAAAAACATAGTGAAACGATATCATCCATATCAACCAAAATGCACCAAAAATTTAGTAAATGAATACTAAGCAATCTTTCCAACAATGTAAAGCAAGTTCAAAACATTTCGCAGTAAATGTAGGAACATTGTGATCAAGCTCCAAATCTTGCCAAAGCTAACTGGAGCTTGAGCTGGAGCTTACCAAGGCTAGTGCAACCTAGCGCCGGAGCTTACCAAAGCTAGTGCAACCTAGCGCCAGAGCTTGAAAAACATGTCGGAGCTAACCAACATAAGTCAGACCTAGCAAAACATATCGGAGCTTAACAAAGACATGCCAGAGCTATCAAAGACATGCCAGAGCTAAAGACAAAGCTCACCGGAGCTACCCAAAAACATGTTGGACCTTGACAAAGCAAGTCGGACCTTGCAGAAGCTCGGAAGTAGAGTCGGACCTTGCCAAAAAGTGTGTTTTGGTACAATTTTAGAACTTATATCATCAAAGCCAATGTATTCAGTACAAGCCAATGTATTCAACACACATTAGTCTCACAATCTCCCCCTTGATGAATGCATTGACAACACCACTTAAAATCCGAACATTGGCTTATTCACATGAAAAGTTTTGAAAACAATTTCCCCCCCTTTTTAAAAATCAAATGAGATAGAAATAAATTTCTTCCTCTTGCATACTTCTCCCCCTGAGAAGAAACGTGCCAAAAACACTTGTGAATATGTGCAATGTGTGATCAATTTCTCCCCCTTTGACAATGTATTCAACAAGGTACAAAAGAGAAATTTTATTGTTATGAGCATATTATAACATATACATATAAAACAAAGCTCATCCACGTCATAATATCAAGTAACTTACACTATCACTACAATGAAATACATAAAGTAGTATAAGCCATGCTAGAGATCAAGTGTAATTTTCAATTTAAGCAAGTCATGATCTCACAAACTTAACTATTCCAATACCTGAAAGCATGACACTTGTTGCTGCAATTTTTTCTTTAAAGCACAAATTTTTAACATATGACATTTGCAAGAGATTATATGCCACATCTGCCTTATTGTAACCATGCAAGCTAAGCCTATGTCATTTGACAATCAGAAGCTTAAGGACATGATATTAGTCATACACAACTTCTTCCAAGTTCATATCTAAGTGCAATGATAAGCCATCTCAAAAGAAGTGCAATGCATGCATATTCTCTTGATCTTTTCTTATTTGTTCATAAAACCCAACATGTGGGTTGATTACTTAATTAATTCATTATGATTAAAAGCACTTGTGACCATGCTATAAGTTCAAAACAACAAGAAAGTTCGATCATGACCAGATTTAGTGTACGTAATTATTCCAATTACTAGTCATGGCAAAAACTACAAAATGTATAACATGAGTAATGTAGTAAGAACTTTCAACATGTAAAAGGAATCACAACGTCATATATGTATGAAATATTATGCTCATATTATTTTAAAGTTCAGATCCCAAATTTGAAAGCCCCCCTCAATTTAAGCCATGAGGATGCATAACCCCTATTTCACTATGAATGTAACAAAAACGAGTGAAATCCAAAGGATTTGTAAAAATGTCAGCCAATTGTTGTTCAGTATCTACATAGTGAAGGTCAATGTTTCCTTTATCAACATTATCACAGAGAAAGTGATACCTAATGTAAATGTGCTTTGTTCTTAAATGTTGCATGGGGTTTTTAGCAATGCAAATAGCACTAGTTTTGTCACAAAACAATGGGACACTATCTAGATCAACCCCATAGTCCTTAAGTGTTTGAACAACCCAAAGAATTTCTGAACAAGCGTTAGTAGCAGCTACATATTCAGATTTTGCTGTGGATTGTGCAACTGAACTTTGTTTTCTAGAGGACCAAGCAACAAGTGAATTACCAAGAAAATGACAAGCACCTGAAGTACTTTTCCTATCAATCCCACAACCTCCAAAATCAGCATCAGAAAAAGCTTTCAAAGTAACGGTTGAGGAAGAAGGAAGAAAAATGCCAAATTCTTGAGTTCCATGTAAGTACCTAAGAATCCTTTTGATGTATTGAAGATGTGAAGCACGTGGGGAGGCTTGAAATGGTACACAAAGACATACGCTGAATTGTATGTCCGATCTTGATGCCGTGAGGTACAAAAGTGACCCGATCATGCTTCTATATTCTTTTTGATCAACGAGTTCACCATCTTCATCAAGTTCAAGTGTTGATGTTGTTCCCATTGGTGTCCTAAGAGGCTTGCTTTTGTCCATGTTGAAGCACTTGAGAATTTCCCTTGTAAACTCCGTTTGATGCACAAAGGTACCTTCCTTGGTTTGCTTGATTTGCAGTCCCAAAAAGTAAGTGAGTTCACCCATCATACTCATCTCAAATTCTGAACTCATCATAGCTGAAAACTTGAACACAAGATCATGAGAAGCACAACCAAAGATAATATTATCCACATACACTTGAACGAATAATGAGTCATTGCCATTCTTAAGCTCATAAAGAGTTTTATCAACCTTGCCCATGGTAAACCCCTTTTCAAGTAAGAATATTTTTAACCTATCATACCATGTTCTAGGGGCTTGTTTGAAACTGTACAAGGCTTTGGACAGTTTGTAAACATGATTAGGAAAATCTAGATTTTCAAAATCAGGTGGTTGCTTAACATAAACCTCCTCATCTATGTAGACATTAAGAAAAGCACTTTTAACATCCATTTGATATAGCTTAAAACCTTTAGATGCAACAAAAGCTAACAAAATTCTTGTGGCTTCTAATCTAGCAACAGGAGCAAAAGTTTCATCAAAATCTAGTCCTTCAACTTGAGTGAAACCTTGAGCAACCAACCTAGCCTTATTCCTAACCACAACCCCATCCTCACTTTGTTTATTTTTAAACACCCATTTAGTTCCAATTAAAGTGTGACCTTGAGGTGGAGGTACAAGTTTCTAAAAATTATTTCTTTCAAAATTTTCTAACTCTTCTTGCATGGAAATAATCCAAGATTTATTAGTGAGTGCGTGTGATATATCTTTGGGTTCAAAAGAAGCAACAAAAGTAGAATGAGCATGAGAGTTTTGATCGCAAAACCTGGACCGTGTGACTCGTTCGTGCAAGCTTCCAATAATTTGTTGTGGAGGATGACTTTTGAGAACCCGGAGGGGAGTGGACACTTCACAAGCTTCTTCTTCTTCATTTTCATCATAAATAGATGAGCTTGTGACTTGAGCAGGATCTGAACCAGCAAAGGTGGTCGTCGGTGCTGGCTGTGAATCAAAATAAGGAGCTGGAACAATGTCATTAGCTGCTGAATGTTCGGGCAGCAGCACCACTTCTTCCTCATCTTCAATGAAAATGCTCTCCCCCTGCGGATATGGATCCGAACCTACAATGTTTGAGCTAGTACCTGTGCTAGCTTCATAAAAAGACACCTCACAAGTCTCCACCATTTTGTTAGTGTTAAGTAAAAGCACACGGTAGCCTCTAGTATGAGATGGATAACCAAGAAACATGCCATCAATTGATCTAGGTTCAAATTTATCAAGATTACCATGTTTCTTAACAAAGAATTTGCAACCAAAGACTTGAAAGTGTGTAACACTAGGCCTATGTCCAAACCGGAGGTCATATGGTGTTTTACCTAGCTTAGTGCGCAAGAAAACACGATTTGGGACATAACAAGCAGTTGCAATCGCATCAGCCCAAAATTTCCTAGGAGTTTGATATTCATCAAGCATAGTCCTAGCCATTTCAACTAAGGTTCTGTTCTTTCATTCTACAACACCGTTTTGTTGAGGTACATATGGTGAATAAAATTCATGATCTATTCCATTTTCAGCACAAAAGTGATTAAATGATTGATTTTTAAATTCGATCCTGTTATCACTTATAATTGCTTTTAAAGATCCTAGGTGATCAATTGATAATCTAAGAAATAAAGTTCTAAATTGACTCAAATCTTCATTCTTAGATGCCATAAAGTAAACCCAAGAGTATCTAGAATAATCATCAACAATCACAAGAACATATCATGTACCTCCGAAGAATTGAACACGTGAAGGTTCTACGGTGTCAAGGTGCAAAAGTTGACCCGGTTCAGTTGTCATGATCATTGTGAGAGGAGTATGTGAACCTGCAACCATCTTAGCATGTCTAAAAGAAGAGCACACAATTTTTTTGTCTCCTTGAAGCTTAGGCATCCCACATATGCGATCAAGAGCACTAACATGTCTTAGATGATCAAAACCTGCGTGACCAAGTCTACGATGCCAAAAGTATAAGTCCTTTGAATCATTAGCAACTAGACACCTATGCTTAGAGTAAGACATATCAAAATCAGCTTTAAAAAGTTTTCCAAACCGAGACATGTTAAAAATAAGCTCACTATTTGAACCTACAACTTTGCAGCAGTTTTTATTGAAAATAATTTCCAGATTTTCATCTAGCAATTGTGAAACAGAAAGCAAGTTGTATTTCAAATTTTTGACAAGTGCCACATCCTTCAAAGTGTAGTGATCATTTACTCTAACTGAACCCTTAGCAATTATAGGATTTGAAGAATTATTGGCAAAAGTAACATTCTCTACATGTGACACAAAAGAGAGGGAGGAGAACCATTCTTTGTTACCAGTCATGTGGCGTGAGCAACCTGAATCCACAATCCAAATGTTCTCCTTCCTCAAGCGTGAAACCTACAAAGCAGCACAATACGTCGATGACTCAATACTGGGGTTAGTCAAAAGGCATTTAGTAATCCAGTACTGAGTCACACGACGTCTAGTAGGAATAACACGCGAAAGCTGAGATAAAACAACAGGTTTATGTGCCAAAGCTTGATGATTTTTGTACCCAACTACCGTCCTACAAGTTGTTACATGTGTAGCAGGAAAAACAGTAGATTTGGGAGCAAACTTTGCATGTTTTTGACTCATTACAGCAGATTGCAAGATCCAATCGTTCGGTTTAGCAAGTGCATCAAATGTTGCATGAAAGTTATGAGATGTAGTAATCATTCTTTCCTTTTTCTGTTGTTTAGCTAGTCTATAACAAAAATCTATGACATGACCATCTCTACCACAGTAGGTACAATGAAATTTAACTTTGTGTTCATGTATAGATGAGCAAACAATATTTTTATTTGAAATCGAATGACACAACACTCCTGCAGATTTGAACACCACTTCTTTTTATTTAGAAACTGTTTGAATCAAACCACTTCCTAATGACTTTACAATTTTAGGTGGATGTGACTTAGCATGAGCATGAGAATCAAAACCTAAAGCAGTTTTATCATTGCAAGACCTGGAAGAATTCAATAGCAAGTTTAGGTTCTTATTCCCATTACAAAACCGATCTAATGTCCTATGCATATCATCAATTTATTGGACAGATTAAGGCAAATTTCACAAGAAAATTTTCCTTTTAATTTGCAATTGGAACAATATTTAACTTCATGAGAATGTAAAGCATTGTTCAATATAGAAATTTCATTCATAACATCTTGTAGTTTTTTTATCAAGATCATTACAAGTAGAACAATGTAAATCAATTGTAGAACAGCTAGCATCTTTCAAGTTTTTATCATTAAGTGCAGCAATCTCTCCGTTCTTTTCAATTTCTAACTCAAGTTTATCAAGTGTGGAGGTGTGCGCACTTCTTAATGAGGATAATTGTTCATATATTAAATCACATGAGGAACACGAATCATCACTAAGAATCAAGGATTTCAAATGATCAATTTCAGATTCTAGTGACTCAATTTTAACAGCATTGTCCCTAAGCTTTTTGTCCTTTTTCTTAACTATAACAGTGGTACGAGAAATAGCATCACACATTTCATCGCAAGTAGGACATACCTCTTCATTATCGCTGTTGTGTTCAGGATCCTCCATACTTGATCTTGACTTGCCCGCCATGAAGCACAAGTTTTCCAAATCATCTTCATCTTTGTCACTTCCAATGTCCACATCACTTGAGTCAAGTTCTTGAAGTGCGAGATAAAACTGCACACCAATTGACGTCCTGTAAAACCCTTCTTTTTCTTCGTATCTTTTGCAAAAAAGTGCTTTGTCCTTGTTTGCTTTTCGTCCCGGGAAGTATGACCTGAAAGGTTAGGGCAATCTGAACGAAAATGTCCTGTCTTACCACATTTGAAACATCATTGAGGTCCTGTGACACCCGGTTCTGAAAATGAACCAATGCAGTATATGTGTGCCCAAGATGTTCAACACACATTACTTCCTTGTTGCTGTCCTTGATATGACACCTTCCTCTTGTTGTCTTGCTCCATCTCACGGACCTTGTTCTCCACCACAATTGCTTTGTCCACAAGCTTCTAGAAGTTGGCATAGTCACAATTCAACAATTGCACTTGGATCTCATTATTCAAGCCTCTCATGAACAAATATTGCTTCCGGTTGCCCCGAGTCACATCCTCAGGCGCATACCTTCAAAGTTGAGTGAATTTATTGAGATATTCATCCACACACAATCTACCTTGCCTCAAGTTCTCAAATTATTGCCCCTTCAAGATCATAACTCCCTCCGGCACATAATGAGAACAAAAACTCTCCTTGAATTCAGCCCAAGTAATTCTCTCTTGGTTCTTATGAGCATTGCATAAGGAATCCCACCAATCCGCAGCTGCTCCAACTAGTTGATGAGAAGCAGAAAGCACTTTCTCCCGGTCACTACATTGGACAATAGCAAGCTTCTTCTACACGGATTTGAGCCAATCATTAGCATCCGTAGGATCAGCAGCTTGAGCAAAGGTCAACGGCCTAGTCCTCATAAATTCTCCCAACCGGTTATGAGGAGGCGGGGGTGGCGGTGGAGGCATGTGGGGTTGATTGTTGATGTTACCAGCCTGCAGCTGTCCCATAGTCTGTATCATGGTCTGCATGAGCTGGTTTTGCATCGCCAAAAGCTCCTCAATATTGATAGATCCATGAGCAGGTCCTTGTCCAACATTGTTCTGAGGTGCTCCATGGTTCTCCTCATCAGCATTAGCATCCCTCTGGTTGCGAGTCCTCACCATCTGATGAAAAGCAATAGGTAAGTATTTAGAAACATCCACGACTATATGCATCAAGGGATATGAAACTAAGCACACTAGCCTACGTGGACATGGCAATGCTAAAGCATCCCAAAATACTCTATTAAGCGCATAAGAAAACAATATATAGAAAACATGACACCAAGCAAAAACACATCAATTTCTGAGTGCTTGTATGTGCTCTAAAGTGTCCATTCTATCTAGGCTGCGTCCTACGGTCAACCTGTGGCTCTGATACCAATCTATGACACCCTGTTCCGAAAATGAACCAAGTGCAGTATATGTGTGTCCAGGATGTTCAACACACATACACAAGTGCATCACAAATGATATACAGATAATTACCATAGAACAAGATTAATTAACCAAATTTTATTACACAATTCATAATATCCTCGAATATAAGCTCTAATGAATATTAATGACAAGTTCAACTAATGCAGCGGAAATAAACTAATTAAGCAACTATGCAACTAAGCAAATAAGAAATAGGGATAGCGCAGCTCCAATCAACACCACAGGCAAGCTGACGGTAGACACAGCCTAGTACCCCGCATTATCATCGTTAAACTCCCAATCCTGACCTGCAACTGTTGGTGGGGAGAATTGCAAGGGTGAGTACATGTCGTACTCAGCAAGTGTGGAAAGTATGACATGTAGATGATTCAAATGACGAATATAATAATAGCTAAGTGCTGAAAAGTACATTAAAACATTTGAAAAGCAATATATTATATGTATGTGAATAAACCCATCATAAACCATAATTAGTGATATAGTACCAGTCCATATTCATTACCATCATCCATATTCCAAATTCCTCATTGCCAATAACCATAATCAATATCAGAATTTAATCCATAACCAGCCATAACCATATTATCAACCATAACCATTACCAAACAATAACAATCCCAAAACCAAATTTCCCTCTAATCATGTAGGTCATCCAAGCGCTCATAACTGGGAGTACGACTATCATGGTAGTTTTATTAGACTCTGCAGAGTTTGTACCACTTTATCCACGTGTTTGTGATTTCATCACCTTGCAGTGACTAGAACCTCTATTATGTCGTCTCACACTTCCATCTGTGTGTGGCCAAGAGATCACAAAATAGCCTTTACAAAGGGATTACTAGCCTATTTAGACCCCACTGAGGTTTCACTGGTGGCGATACCTCCTACAGAGCACATCTTCAACCAAGGGCCCCCTCTTGAGCCATTCGGATCCCAGGGTAGTCCCACCAATCATCAACAAACCCAGTTTGACTACCCCTTCCTTAAGCATCCTTAATGGTCCAAATAGCACGGGCAAATCCCTAATTAATCAACTACGCCACACTCATACTTGGCCTCGTGGTGGCACTGTAGTCTTGGCTTATTCTCGTATGAACCGGTCCTTATATCTAAAGCAAGAAAACCACCATAACATCCAACCCATCCACATACCAGGCTTGCTTAGATAACCCATCACCATATCATATTAACCAGTTCATGTTATTCATAATCTCATAAATACATAATTAAGTTAAGTGGTATAGTTGTCTCTCCATCCCAATTAGTTAAGCGAAGCAAAAAGGTAAAAAGCCCTTCCCGAATCTCTACCATAAATTCCAGGTGACAAGGGTGGTTAAACAAATCTAGTAAACTTCTTACCATAGGATCTCCCATCAAATTGACACAAGCATGCAATTTTGCAAACAAAACATTTATTTTTAAATAGGATCAATATGCTTCAAGGACACTTGACTTGCTCTTGGGATTGGTTCAGGTCAAAGCCTTCAAACTCTTGGTGCTGAAGATCCTCTACGACACTCTCTAGTGGAAATCCGTCTAATCCACACAAAGATCATACAAGACAAGAAACACAATAAAAAAGTGCACATATATTACTCAATATTACATGACATGCATGATTAATGCAAATACAAGGTGGAACTTGTTAATGAGTTGTTTTTAATGATCACTAGCTAGTTCTAATAGCTTTTAACAAGTTTATACAGGTGTTGATTTGATTAGATCTAATTTAGAATTAATTCAACACAACTTAACCAGGAAAATTGGACTAGTCCGCTAGGGACCGGACAAGTCCGCACTTCGCAAGAATAGCAAATTAGAGTTTTCTAGATCGACGTCAATTTGAAGATCAGGGGTTGAATTCACATAAGGAAAAGAGAATAAAATGTATACCAGGTGTTTAGGACTCTAATGAATCAAGGATCTTGGAGGTAACACTTGGATCTTGAATGCTCTAGGGTTGATGAAGAACTTGATGGTGGATTGTTGATGAAGAACGCGAAGTTGATGGAGATCTTGATCCTCTTTCGTTTCCTCCTCTTCTTCTTCTTGCTTGGGACCTCCTTCTCCCTCCTTGGTGGCGGCTAATCACGAGCTAGGGTTTGGGTGTGAAGGAAAAGTGGCAAATAGATGTCAAGTCATGGGGTGGGGTTGTTTATATAGAGGTGGAGGCTCGGGTTAGATGGATTTCGAGCTTGAGATGAGTAGGGGTCGGTTTAGAGACCCACATGGGCTCTAAAAGAGTTAGACACAACGTCACTAGGCCCACTTAACATAAAACCCAAGAAACAAGTGTGAAACAAAAGATCAATTCAGAGTCACGATTTATCAGACAAGTCTGAAAAGGGGCAGACTAGTCCGAAGTTGTCCAGGGAAAAATCAGACAAGTCCGGTCTGGACATGGGACAAGTCCGAACTTATCTAGAGGGGAAAAACAGACAAGCCTGGCCTAGTCCGTTGGAGTACCGGACTAGTCCGGACAAGTCTAGGGACTTAGCAAATTTTCCAAGGGTTTTGAAACACCGAACTAGTACGCACAAGACCGGAGAAGTCCGAAAGTGTCCAGAGGCAAAAACAAACTAGTCCGCAGAAAAACAGACAAGTCCGATTGAAGTCAGAGAGAAATCGGACTAGTCCGCACAAAAATCGGACTAGTCTGCACTTCCCAGAATTCTTAAGTGCAGTTTTGTATCTAATTCATTTTAAACTTATTCCTTTTTATGTGGATTAATGTTAGACACATATATGAATGTATGTAGAGCATGATGCATGAAATGAGGGTGTTACAAACCTACCCCCCTTAAAACGAATTTCACCCTCAAGATTCGACGCGGAAGAGAAGAGATAGGGAAATTCCTTCTTGAGATCATCCTCCAATTCCCATGTTGCTTTTTTTCTCTGTGGTGCTTCCATTGCACTTTACACCATATGATAACCTTGTTCCTTGTGACCCTCTCCTTGGTTTCCAATATTTTGACCGGTTGCTCTGCATAAGTTAATTCTTCCTCTAGTTCTAATTCTTCCATTGGAACTTGTTCTTCTGGTACTCTCAAACACTTCTTGAGCTAGGAAACATGAAAGACATCATGAACATCTGAAAGATGAGCTGGCATATCCAACTTATATGCTACTTCTCCTCTTTTGTCCACAATCTTGAATGGTCCAATATAACGAGCTGCTAGCTTGCCTCTTATGTTAAACCTCTTATAACCTCTCATCGGTGACACCTTGAGGTAAACGAAGTCTCCCACTTCAAAGGCGAATTTTGTTCTCCTATTGTCCGCATAGCCTTTTTGCCTTGATTGAGCGGCCCTCAAGTTCTCGCGAATAACTTGAACTTGTTTTTCAGCTTCTAGCAACACATCCGGACCAAATACTTGAGTTTCTCCTGTCTCATTCCAGAATAAGGGTGTCCTACATTTCCTTCCATATAGTTCTTCATATGGTGACATCTTCAAACTTGCTTGGTAACTATTGTTGTATGAAAATTCTGCATATGACAAGCTTTTGTCCCAACTTTTCTCATGCTTTAAAACACAAGCTCTTAACATATCCTCTAAAATCTGATTGGTCCTCTCGGTTTGTCCATCTGTTTGAGGGTGATATGATGAACCGAAATTCAACCTTGTTCCCATTGCTTCATACAATTTCTACCAAAATCTAGTGATAAATTGAGAACCTCTATCAGATACTATCTTCTTTGGTACTCCGTGTCGACACACAATGTGCTCCATATACAATTCTGCTAGCTTCGCGGTGGTATAGGTGGTCTTGACAGGAACGAAATGAGTTTATTTAGTCAATCGATTCACAATAACCCAAATTAAATCATGATTGGACTAGGTACGCGGTAAACCAACTATAAAGTCCATACTGATTTCTTCCCACTTCCATTCTAGGATCTTCAATGGCTGCAATAATCCGGCTGGCCTTTGGTGTTCCGCCTTGACTCGTTGGCACACATCACACAATGCTATGTATTCAGCTATGTCCTTCTTCAGGCTAGCCCACCAATAACATGTCTTCAAGTCTTTGTACATCTTCGTACAACCGGGGTGAATCGAGTATGGCGAGTCATGTGCCTCTTTTAATACTGTCTCCCGAATATGCTTCGCATTAGGCACGATAATTCTCTTACCAAGCCATAGAATTCCATGTTCATCCTCATCAAATCTGAATTCTCTCCCTTCTTGGGTCCTTTCCTTGATTTCTTGGATTTCCTCATCATTTGTTTGACCCTCTCGAATTTATTGCTCCAAAGTCGGATTTAACTCCATCATCCCCATCTCATTTATAAATCCGAGATTCAACCGTTCAAACTTGTATGTTTATTGTGCGTATTAGACGGATTTGCGCTAGAGAGTGCCGTGGAGGATCTTTAGCACCAAGAGTTTGAAGGCTTTGACCCTAATCAACCGCAAGAGCAAGGCAAGTGTCCTTGAAGTATATTGATCCTATTTTAAAATAAATGTTTTGTTTGCAAAATTGCATGCTTGTGTCAATTTGATGGGAACCCTATAATAGGAAGTTTACTAGCTTTGTTTGACCATCCTTGTCACCTGGAATTATGATAGAGAGTCGGAAAGGGCTTTTACCTTTTTGCTTCACTTAATCAATTGGGATGGAATAACAATACTACATATCAATGATGTATTTATGAGGTTATGATTAATGTGAACTGGTCAATACGGTATGGTAATGGGTGATCTAAGCAAGCGTGGTATGTGGATGGGTTGGATGTTATGGTGGCTTGCTTGCTTTATATCTAAGGACCGATTCATGCGAGAATAAGCCAGGACTACAGTGCCACCACGAGGCCAAGTATGGGTGCGGCGTAGCTGATTAATTAGGGCTTTGCTAAGTGCTGTTTGGACCATTGTGGATGCTCGGGGAAGGGGTAGTCGGATTGGGTTTGTTGATGATTGGTGGGACTACCCTGGGATCCGAATGGCTCAAGAGGGGGCCCTTGGTTGAAGATGTGCTCAATTGGAGACATCTCCACCGGTGAAACCTCAGTGGGGTCTAAATAGGCTAGTAATCCCTTTGTAAAGGCTATTTTGTGATCTCTTGGCCATACACCAAAGGAAGTGTAATTGGCATAAGGGAGGTTCTTTAGTCGCCGACGGGTGACAAAATCAATAACACGTGGGTAAAGTGGTACAACCTATGCAAAGTGTGTCTAATAAAACTATCATGATAGTCGTGCTCTCGGTTATGAGCACCTAGACAACTTTCATGATTAGAGGGAACTCGGTATTGGGATGGTTATGGTTTGGTAATGGTTATGGCTGGTTATGGATTATTTTCTGGTATTGAATATGGTTATTGGGAAATGGTGAAATCTGGAATTATTGATGAGGATGGTGAATTATGGACTGGTATTATGATATTACTTACGATTATGATGGGTCTGATTCACATACATATAATATATTGCTTTTCAAGTGTTTTAATGTACTTTTCAGCACTGAACCATTATTATTGTCGTCATTTGAATCAGCCACATGTCATAGTTTCCACACTTGTTGAGTACGATATGTACTCACTCTTGCAACCCCCCCCCCCCCCCCCAACAGTTGCAGGTCAGGATTGGGAGTTTAATGGCGATAATGCGGAGTTCTAGGCCGTGTCTACCGTCAGCTTTGCCTGTGGTGTGGATTGGAGCTGCGCTATACCCTATCGCTTATGCTGCCTAGCTGTTTAGTTTGCTTATTTAGTTTATTTCCGCTGCATTAGTTGAACTTGTCATTAATATTCATTAGAGTTTGTATTTGAGGATAATATGGTTTGTGTAATAAAATTTGGTTAATTAATCTTGTTTTGTGGTAATTTTCTTGTATACTCTTTTGTGAATGCACTCGTGTATGTGTGTTGAACTTCCTGGGCACACATATGCTTTAGCTTGGTTCATTTTTCGGAACCGGGCATCACAATTTGGTATCAGAGCCACAGGTTGACTGTAGGACGCAGCCTAGATAGAATGGACACTTTAGAGCACATAGGAGCACTCAGGGACCGATGTGTTTTGGTTAGTGTGTTGTTGCTATATATTGTTTGCTTGTGTGCTTAATAGATGATTTTGGGATGCTTTAGCATTGCCATGTCCACGTAGGCCAGTTAGTTGTCTAGTTTCATATCCCTTGATGCATATAGTTGGGGGCGTTTTCTAATTCTTACCTATTGCTTTTCTCCAGATGGTGAGGACTCGCAACCAGAGGGATGCTAATGATGAGGAGGAGAACCATGGAGTACCTCAGAACAATAATCGACAAGGACCCGCTCATGGAGCTATCAACATTGAGTAGCTTTTGTCTATGCAAAACAGCTCATGTAGACCATGATACAAACTATGCGACAGCTGCAGGCTGGCAACATCAACAATCAGCCCCACATGCCTCCACCGCCACCCCCGCCTCCTCATAACCGGTTGGGAGAGTTTATGAGGACTAGGCCGCCAACCTTTGCTCAAGCCGCTGACCCTATGGATGCGGATGATTGGCTCAAGTCCGTGGAGAAGAAGCTTGCTATTGTCCAATGCAATGACTGGGAGAAGGTGCTATTTGCTTCTCATCAACCCATTGGAGCAGTTGCGGATTGGTGGGATGCTTATTGCAATGCTCATGAGAATCAAGAGAGGATCACTTGGGCGGAATTCAAGGAGAACTTCTGTTCTCATTATGTGCCCGAGGGAGTTATGATTTTGAAGAGGCAAGAATTTGAGAATTTAAGGCAAGGAAGATCAAGCGTGAGTGAATATATCAATAAGTTCACTCAACTCTCAAGGTATGCGCCTGAGGATGTGAGCCGGGACAGCCGAAAACAATACTTGTTCATGAGGGGCTTGAACAATGAAATCCAAGTGCAACTACTCAACTGTGATTATGCTAACTTTCAGAAGCTTGTGGACAAAGCAATTGTGGTTGAGAACAAGATCCGTGAGATGGAGCAAGACAATAAGAGGAAGGCGCCATATCAGGGACAACAATAAGGAAGTAATGTGCACCCTCGCTTTGCACCTCCCAATGCACCTTATTTCAGCTCTTCTATTCCTGCTCAGCGCCCTGGTTATGCACTGCGCCCAACTCAGTTTGTGCAGCAGCGCCCTGCCATGCATGCACCTAGGCCTCCAATGTCTTATGCACCTCGTGCCAACTATCCTGGTGTCAATGCTCAAAATCAAGCTCGTCCCAATAATTATGGTGGAGTTAAGAAGTGCTATACTTGTGGAGAAGATGGACACTTTGCGCATCAATGTCCTAAGTCAGGCCTTGGTCAAGGAAGCAATGCGTCGAGGCAAAACCCAATATCCAATAGAGTACAGCCACAAGGGAACCGTGGACAGCAGAATTTTGCTCGTGGCAACGTGAACCATGTCTCTATGGAGGATGCTCAATAAGCGGATGACGTGGTCATTGGTATGTTTCTCGCCAACTCCAACCCCACAACTATGTTATTTGATTATGGAGCATCGTATTCATTCATTGCATCGAAGTATGTTGCCAAGTATAGTTTGCCTATCTCTCATATGAAGTTTACTCTATTGGTTAAGTCTCCTGGAGGAGAGATGAGGACAAATATAGTATGTCCAAAAGTAAGCCTTAGAATAAGGGGGGTAGACTTCTCCGCCAACCTCATCGTTTTGGATTCTCAAGGATTGGATATTATACTTGGTATGGACTGGTTGAGGAAGCACAATGGAGTTATTTAGTGTGCCACGAAGACGGTGAAGTTGACCAATGAAGAAGGGATCACCGTAGAATTTCAAGCATCTCAAACCGCACCGAAGCAATTAAAGCTGAATCATATGGACGGTGCCGCAATTGAGGAGATTCCGGTGGTGTGTGAATTTTTGGATGTTTTTCCGGACGAGTTGCCAAATATGCCACCTGATCGAGACATTGAATTCGTTATTGATTTAATACCTGGAACTGCACCTATAGCTAAGAGGCCGTATAGGATGCCTCCTATGGAATTAGCGGAGCTCAAGAAACAAATTCAAGAGCAACTAGAGAAAGGTTTTAAGGTTTTATTCGCCCAAGTTCTTCACCTTGGGGAGCGCCCGTGCTATTTGTGGACAAGAAGGATGGAACCCAAAGGATGTGTGTGGATTACCGAGCTCTCAACGAGGTAACAATCAAGAACAAGTACACCTTGCCATGCATAGTAGACTTGTTTGATCAGATGAAGGATGCTTATGTCTTCTCTAAGATTGATTTGAGGTCGGGATACTTTCAAATGAATATTAGACCATCGGACATACCCAAGACAACTTTTAGAACACGGTATGGATCTTATGAGTACACCATGATGTCTTTTGGATTGACAAATGCGCCTGCCTACTTTGTATACATCATGAATAAGGTCTTCATGGAGTACTTGGATAAGTTCGTTGTGGTGTTTATTGATGACATTATGATCTACTCGAAGGATGAGAAAGAACATGAGGAACACTTGAGGCTCACGTTGTAGAAATTGAGGGAGCATCAATTGTATGCCAAGTTCAACAAGTGTCAGTTTTGGTTGAGAGAGGTGTCGTTTTTGGGTCATATCATCTCAGGAGGAGGAGTATCGGTTGACCCCTGAAAAGTGAGAGACGTGTTGAAGTGGGAGCCCCCGCAAAATGTAAAGGAGATCAGGAGTTTTCTTGGGATGGGTGGATATTACCGTAGATTCATCAAGGACTTTTCTAAGATAGCCAAGCCTATGATAGAGTTGCTAATGAAGTAAAAGGCGTTCCAATGGACTGAAGCTTGTCAAAACAGTTTTGAGGAGTTAAAGAAGAGGTTGACAACAGCCCCAGTTTTGGTACTGCCGGATGTGAGCAAGAGTTTTGATATTTATTGCAACGCATCGAGACAAGGACTTGGATGTGTGCTCATACAAGAGGGTCAAGTGGTCGCCTATGTGTCAAGACAACTGAAGAAACATGAGCAGAATTACCCAACACACGATTTGCAACTCGCAGCCGTGGTACACGCATTGAAGATTTGGAGACACTACATCCTTGGACATAGGTGTGAAATTTATACGGATCATAAGAGTCTTAAATATATTTTCACACAAATAGATCTGAATTTGAGGCAACGAAGATGGTTGGAGCTCCTCAAAGATTATGATTTGGGAATCAACTATCATCCGGGAAAAGCCAATGTAGTGGCCGATGCTTTGAGTAGAAAAGGAGTAAGTAATCAACTCACGGTTCGAGAATTGCCATCCGAGTTATGCAAGGAGTTTGAACGGTTGAATCTTGGATTCGTGAATGAGATGGGAATAATGGAGTTAAATCCATCCTTAGAGCAAGAAATTCGAGAAGGCCAAACTAAGGATGAGGAAATTCGGGAAATCAAGGAAAGGACTCAAGAGGGGAGAGAATTCAGATTTGATGAGGATGAACATGGTACCCTATGGCTTGGAAAGAGGATTGTTGTGCCTAATGTGAAGCGTATTCGGGAGACAATATCAAAAGAGGAACATGACTTGCCGTACTCGGTTCACCCTGGTTGTACAAAGATGTACAAGGACTTGAAGGCTTGCTATTGGTGGGATAGCATGAAAAAGGACATAGCTGAATATGTCGCATTGTGTGATGTGTGTCAACCGGTCAAGGCGGAACATCAAAGGCCAGCTGGATTATTACAACAATTGAAGATCCCGGAATGGAAGTGGGAAGAAATTGGTCTTCATAGTTGGGTTACCACGTACTCAGCCCGGGTATGACTCAATTTGGTTAATTGTGGATCGCTTAACCAAGTTAGCTCATTTTGTCCCTGTGAAGACCAAATATACAACTACACAATTGGCCAAAATATACATAGAGCATATTGTGTGTCGACAAGGAGTACCAAAGAAGATAGTCTCGGATAGAGGTTCTCAATTCACTTCCAGATTTTGGCAAAAACTACATGAAGCTTTGGGAACGAGGTTGAATTTCAGTTCGGCATATCACCCTCAAACAGATGGACAAACCGAGAGGACCAACCAGATTTTAGAGGACATGTTAAGAGCTTGTGCTTTAAAGCATGGGAAAGGTTAGGACAAAAGCTTGCCATACACGGAATTTTCATACAACAATAGTTACCAAGCAAGCTTGAAAATGTCACCATATGAAGCGCCTTATGGAAGGAAGTGTAGGACACCTTTGTTCTAGAATGAGGCAGGAGAAACTCAAGTATTTGGTCCGGATGTGTTGCAAGAAGCCGAAAGGCAAGTCCAAATAATTCGTGAAAACTTGAGGGCTGCCCAATCAAGACAAAAGGGCTATGCAGACAATAGGAGAAGGAAATTAGCCTTCGAAAAAGGAGACTATGTTTACCTTAAGGTGTCATCAATGAGAGGTCATAACAGGTTTAACATAAGAGGCAAGCTAGCACCTCGATAGATTGGACCATTCAAGATTTTGGACAAAAGAGGAGAAGTAGCGTATAAGTTGGAGATGCCAGCTCATCTTTCGGACGTCCATGATGTCTTTCATGTTTCCCAGCTCAAGAAGTGCTTGAGAGTACCGGAATAACAAGTGCCAATGGAAGAATTGGAACTAGAGGAAGATTTGACTTATGCTGAGCAACCGGTCAAGATCTTGGAAACCAAGGAGAGAGTCACAAGGAACAAGGTTATTAGATGGTGTAAAGTTCAATGGAAGCACCACACAGAAAAAGAAGCAACGTGGGAATTGGAGGATGATCTCAAGAAGGAATTTCCCTATCTTTTCTCTTTCGCGTCGAATCTCGAGGGCAAGATTCATTTTAAGGGGGGTAGTTTTGTAACACCCTCATTTTCATGCATCATGCCCTACATACACTCATATATATGTTTAACATTAACCCACATAAAGAGGAACGAGTTTAAAATTGATTTGGAGCATTTAAAATTGATTTGGAACAAAATTGCACTTAAAATGCAGGAAAGTGCGGACTAGTCCGATTTTACTGAGGACTAGTCTGATTTCTCTCTGACTAAAAATGGACTTGTCCGTTTTTGCTGTGGACTAGTCCGATTTTGCCTCTGGAAACCTTCAGACTTGTCCGATTTTGTGCGGACTAGTCCGATATTCCAAGAATCCTTGAAAAATTGCTAAGTCCCTGGACTTTTCCGGACTAGTCCGGTGTTCCAGCGGTCTTGTCCGATTTCCTCTCTGACTAAAGTCGGACTTGTCCGATTTTAGGCCAGACTTGTCCGATTTTCTCTCTGGACATTTTCGGACTAGTCTGGTCCTGTTCGGACTTGTCCGAAATTCCGTGACTCCGAGTTGATCATTTGTTTTACGACTTGTTTCTTGGGTTTCACGTTAAGTGGGCCTAGGTATCTCGTGCCTAACTCTTTTAGAGCCCATGTGGGACTCTAAACCGGCCTCTACTCCTCTCAAACTCGAAATTCATCTAACCCTAGCCTCCACCTCTATATAAACAACCCCACCCCTTGGCTTGACATCTATTTGACACTTTTCCACCCCACCCAAACCCTAGTTCGTGGAGAGCCACCATCAAGGGGGGAGGAGAAGATCCCAAGTCAGAAGTAGAGGAGGAAACGAAAGAGGATCAATATCTCCATCAAGCTTTCGTTCTTCATCACCAATTCATGTCCAAGTTCATCACCAACCCTAAATCGCCAAGATCCAAGTGTTACCTCTAAGTTTCTTGATTTATTGAAGTTCTAAACACCTAGTATACCTTCTATTCTCTTTTCCTTATGTGAATTCAGCCCCTAATCTTCAAATTTACGTTGATCTAGAAATCCCTAGTTCGCTAGTTCTACGAAGTGCGGACTAGTCTGGCCTTCTGCAGACTAGTCCGATTATCCTGGGTAAATTGTGTTGAATTGATTCTAAAAGTAGATCTAATCAAATCCAAACCTGTATAAACATGTAAAAAACAATTAGAACTAGTTAGTGATCATTAAAAGCAATCTATTAACAACTTCTACCTTGCATTTGTCATGCATGTCATGTCATATTGAGTAATATTTGTGCACTCTTTGATTGTGTTTCTTGTCTTGTATGTTTATTGTGCGTATTAGACGGATTTGCGCTAGAGAGTGCTGTGGAGGATCTTCAGCACCAAGAGTTTGAAGGCTTTGACCATAATCAACCACAAGAGCAAGGCAAGTGTCCTTGAAGCATATTGATCCTGTTTTAAAATAAATGTTTTGTTTGCAAAATTGCATGCTTGTGTCAATTTGATGGGAACCCTATGATAGGAAGTTTACTAGCTTTGTTTGACCACCCATGTCACCTGGAATTATGATAGAGAGTCGGGAAGGGCTTTTACCTTTTTGCTTCGCTTAATCAATTGGGTTGGGAAAACAATACTACACATTAATGATGTATTTATGAGATTATGATTAATGTGAACTGGTCAATACGGTATGGTAATGGGTGATCTAAGCAAGCCTGGTATGTGGATGGGTTGGATGTTATGGTGGTTTGCTTGCTTTAGATCTAAGGACTAGTTCATGCGAGAATAAGGCAGGACTACAGTGCCACCACGAGGCCAAGTATGGGTGCGGCGTAGCTGATTAATTAGGGCTTTGCTAAGTGCTGTTTGGACCGTTGTGGATGCTCGGGGAAGGGGTAGTCGGATTGGATTTGTTAATGATTGGTGGGACTACCCTGGGATCCGAATGGCTCAAGAGGGGGCCCTTGGTTGAAGATGTGCTCAGTTGGAGACATCGCCACAGGTGAAACATCAGTGGGGTCTAAATAGGCTAGTAATCCCTTTGTAAAGGCTATTTTGTGATCTCTTGGCCATACACCAAAGGAAGTGTAATTGGCATAAGGGAGGTTCTTTAGTCGCCGATGGGTGAGAAATCACAAACACGTGGGTAAAGTGGTACAACCTCTGCAGAGTGTGTATAATAAAACTATCATGATAGCCGTGCTCTCGGTTGTGAGCACCTGGACAACTTCCATGATTAGAGGGAACTAGGTATTGGTATGGTATTGGGATATTTATGGTTTGGTAATGGTTATGACTGGTTATGGATTAATTTCTGGTATTGAATATGGTTATTGGCAAATGGTGAAATCTGGAATTATTGATGAGGATGGTGAATTATGGACTGGTATTATGATATTACTTATGATTATGATGAGTTTGATTCACATACATATAATATATTGCTTTTCAAGTGTTTTAATGTACTTTTCAACACTCAACCATTATTATTGTCGTCATTTGAATCAGCCACATGTCATACTTTCCATACTTGCTGAGTACGACATGTACTCACTCTTGCAATCCCTCCCAATAGTTGCAGGTCAGGATTGGGAGTTTAATGGCGATAATGCGGAGTTCTAGGCCGTGTCTACCGTCAGCTTTGCCTGTGGTGTGGATTGGAGCTGCGCTATACCCCATCGCTTATGCTGCCTAGCTGTTTAGTTTGCTTATTTAGTTTATTTTCGCTGCATTAGTTGAACTTGTCATTAATATTCATTAGAGTTTGTATTCGAGGATAATATGGTTTTTGTAATAAAATTTGGTTAATTAATCTCGTTCTGTGGTAATTTTATGTATATTCTTTTGTGAATGCACTCGTGTATGTGTGTTGAACTTCCTGGGCACACATATACGTTATATTGGTTCATTTTTTAGAACCGGGCGTCACATCTTTCAACCAAAACTGACACTTGTTGTACTTGGCATACAATTGATGCTCCCTCAATTTCTTTATTGTGAGCCTCAAATTTTCCTCATGTTCCTTCTCATCCTTCGAGTAGATCACAATGTCATCAATGAACACCACTACAAACTTACCCAAGTACTCCATGAAGACCTTATTCATGAGGTACATAAAATAGGCAGGTGCATTTGTCAATCCAAAAGACATCGGTGTACTCATAAGATCCATACCATGTCCTAAAAGCTGTCTTGGGTATGTTCGATGGTCTAATCTTTATTTGAATGTATCCCGACCTAAAATCAATCTTAGAGAAGACACAAGAACCCTTCATCTGATCAAACAAGTCTTCTATGCGGGGCAAGGTGTACTTGTTCTTGATGGTCACCTCATTGAGAGCTCGGTAACCCACACACATCCTTTGTGATCCATCCTTCTTATCCACAAATAGAATGGGCGCTCCCCAAGGTGAAGAACTGGAGCGAATAAAACCCTTCTCTATTTTCTCTTGAATCTGCCTCTTGAGCTCCACTAATTCCTTAGGAGGCATCCTATATGGCCTCTTAGCTATAGGTGCAGTTCCAGGTATTAAATCAATAACAAACTCAATGTCTCGATCAGGTGGCATACCTGGCAATCGTCCGGAAAAACATCCAAAAATTTACACACCACCGGAATCTCCTCAATTGTTGCACCGTCCATTTGGTTCAACTCTAATTGCTTCGGTGCGTGTTGAGATGCTTCAAACTCTACGGTGATCCCTTCCTCATTGGTCAACTCCACCGTCTTTGTGGCACATTCAATGACTCCATTGTGTTCCCTCAACTAGTCCATACCAAGTATAATGTCCAATCCTTGAGAATCCAAGACAATGAGGTTGGCGAAGAAGTCTACCCCCCTTATTCTAAGGCTTACTTTTGTACATACTATATATGTCCTCATATCTCCTGCAGGAGACTTAACCAATAGAGTAAACTTCATATGAGAGATAGAAAAACTATACTTGGCAACATATTTTGATGCAATGAATGAATGCAATGCTCCAGAATCAAACAACATAGTCGCGGGGTTGGAGTTGGCGAGGAACATACCAATGACCACATTATCCGCTTGTTGAGCATTCTCCATAGAGACGTGGTTCACGTTGCAACGAGCGAAATTCTGCTGTCCACGGTTCCCTTGCGGCTATCCTCCATTGGGTCCTAGGTTTTGCCTCGGCGCATTGCTTCCTTGACCAAGGCCTGACATAGGACATTGATGTGCAAAGTGTCCAACTTCTCCACAAGTGTAACACTTCTGAACTCCACTAGAATTTGGACAGACTTGATTTTGAACATTTGCACCAGGAAAGTTAGCACGAGGTGCAAAAGGCATTGGAGGCCTAGGTTCTTACATGACAGGGCGCTGCTGCACAAACTGAGTTGGGCGCGGAGAAAATCCAGGGCGATGAGTAGGCATAGAAGAGCTAAAGTAAGGCACACTTGGCGGTGCAAAGTGAGGGTGCACATTACTTCCTTGTTGCTGTCCTTGATATGGAGCCTTCCTCTTGTTGTCTTGCTCCATCTCACGGACCTTGTTCTCCACCACAATTGCTTTGTCCACAAGCTTCTAGAAGTTGCCATAGTCACAATTCAGCAATTGCACTTGGATCTCATTATTCAAGCCTCTCATGAACAAATATTGCTTCCGGTCGTCCCGACTCACATCCTTAGGCGCATACCTTGAAAGTTGAGTGAATTTATTGAGATATTCACCCACACTCAATCTTCCTTGCCTCAAGTTCTCAAATTCTTGCCTATTCACGATCATAACTCCCTCCGGCACATAATGAGAACGAAAACTCTCCTTGAATTTGGCCCAAGTAATTCTCTCTTGGTTCTCATGAGCATTGCATAAGGAATCCCACCAATCCGCAGCTGCTCCAACTAGTTCATGAGAAGCAGAAAGCACTTTCTCCCGGTCATTGCATTGGACAATAGCAAGCTTCTTCTACACGGACTTGAGCCAATCATCAGCATCCATAGGATTAGCGGCTTGAGCAAAGGTCGGAACTTTATCCACGTGCTCATAACTGGGAGCACGACTATCATGATAGTTTTATTAGACTCTGCAGAGTTTGTACAACTTTATCCACGTGTTTGTGATTTCATCACCTTGCAGTGACTAGAACCTCTATTATGCCGTCTCACACTTCCATCGGTGTGTGGCCAAGAGATCACAAAATAGCCTTTACAAAAGGATTACTAGCCTATTTAGACCCCACTGAGGTTTCACCTGTGGCGATGTCTCCAACTGAGCACATCTTCAACCAAGGGCCCCCTCTTGAGCCATTCGGATCCCAGGGTAGTCCCACCAATCATCAACAATCCCAATCCGACTACCCCTTCCCCGAGCATCCACAATGGTCCAAACAACACTTAGCGAAGCCCTAATTAATCAGCTACGCCGCACCCATACTTGGCCTCGTGGTGGCACTGTAGTCCTGGCTTATTCTCGCATGAACTAGTCCTTAGATCTAAAGCAAGCAAACCACCATAACATCCAACCCATCCACATACCAGGCTTGCTTAGATCACCCATTACCATACCGTATTGACCAGTTCATGTTATTCATAATCTCATAAATACATAATTAAGTTAAGTGGTATAGTTGTCTCTCCATCCCAATTAATTAAGCGAAGCAAAAAGGTAAAAAGCCGTTCTCGACTCTCTACCATAAACTCCAGGTGACAAGGGTGGTTAAACAAATATAGTAAACTTCCTACAATAGGATCTCCCATCAAATTGACACAAGCATGCAGTTTTGCAAACAAAACATTTATTAATTTTTTTTGAACAGGATCAATATGCTTTAAGGACACTTGCCTTGCTCTTGGGATTGGTTCGGGTCAAAGCCTTCATACTCTTGGTGCTAAAGATCCTCCACAGCACTCTCTAGCGCAAATCTGTCTAATCCGCACAAAGATCATACAAGACAAGGAACACAATCAAGAAGTGCACATATATTACTCAATATGACATGACATGCACGATTAATGCAAATGCAAGGTGGAACTTGTTAATGAGTTGTTTTTAATGATCACTAGCTAGCTCTAATAGCTTTTAAAATGTTTATACAAGTTTGGATTTGATTATATCTAATTTAGAATTAATTCAACACAATTTAAATGGAAAATCGTACTAGTCCGCTAGGGACCGGACAAGTCCACACTTCGCAAGAACAGCAAATTAGGGTTTTCTAGATCGATGTGAATTTTGAGATCAGGGGTTGAATTCACGTAAGGAAAAGAGAATAGATGGTATACCAAGTGTTTAGGACTCTAATGAATCAAGGATCTTAGAGGTAACACTTGTATCTTGAATGATCTACGGTTGATGAAGAACTTGATGGTGGATTGTTGATGAAGAATGCAAAGTTGATGGAGATCTTGATCCTCTTTCGTTTCCTCCTCTTCTTCTTCTTGCTTGGGACCTACTTCTCCCTCCTTGGTGGTGTCTAATCACGAGCTAGGGTTTGAGTGTGGAGGAAAAGTGGCAAATAGATGTCAAGCCAAGGGGTGGGGTTTTTTTATAGAGGTGGACGCTAGGGTTAAATGGATTTCGAGTTTGAGATGAGTAGGGGTCAGTTTAGAGACCCACATGGGCTCTAAAGAGTTAAACACGATGTCCCTAGGCCCACTTAACATAAAACCCAAGAAACAAGTCGTGAAACAAAAGATCAATTCAGAGTCACGATTTATCGGACAAGTCCGAAAAGGGCCGGACTAGTCCAAAGTTGTCCAGAGAAAAATCGAACAAGTCCGAACTGGACATCGGACAAGTCCGAACTTATCCGGAGGGGAAAAACAGACAAGTCTGGCCTAAAATCGGACAAGTCCGACTTTAGTCAGAGAGGAAAACGGACAAGTCTGTTGAAGTACCGGACTATTCCGGACAAGTCCAGGGACTTAGCAAATTTTCCAAGGGTTTCTGAACACCAGACTAGTACGCACAAGACCGGACAAGTTCGAAAGTGTCCAGAGGCAGAAACAGACTAGTCCACAGAAAAACGGACAAGTCCTATCAAAGTCAGAGAGAAATCGGACTAGTCCGCACCAAAATCGGACTAGTCCGCACTTCCTAGTACTCTTAAGTGCAGTTTTGTTTCTAATTCATTTTAAACTTATTCCTTTTTATGGGATTAATGTTAGACACATATATGAATGTATGCAGGGCATGATGCATGAAAATGAGGGTGTTACGGGACCGGAGCTTCCTCTCCTTCTAGTTCTCACATTTTGCAATGCTTTCGAGAACCTAGTAGAGAGAAGTACTAGCTCCTCCTCTCGAAACTCCTCAATCTGTTCAAGGGTTAGAGAGTACAACAAAGCAAGTGTACCACAAGATGAAGATTGGCTGGAGCTAGGTATATCACATTGAGAAATAAATGCAAGAGACTTGTTGGGGTTCTTACGTGAGATTATGTCAATTTCATATGTTTTCAATTTAGAATAAAGAACATCTAATGTAAGTGTACTCATGACAGTAGATTCACGAATGGATGTGACTTTCGTCTCACAAATTTACATGTCTAATGAACTTAGTAATTTCCTAGCATTTTTCAGCATCTAAAAAATTAACATTGACGCTACGCAAGTTGTTGAGAATTTTATTAAAACGAGCAAAGAGGTCATCAATGGACTCACCGTGTTGCATCTCAAAACGCATGTATTCCTTTTTGAACATATCTTGTTTTACCTCCTTGATCGTGTTAGATCCTTCGTGGTAGTCGCAAATTTTAAAATAAAATTAAACCTAAACTAGTAAGCATCCTATGCTATCGGGACATCTAAACTATGGCCTGTTGTAGATGTCGGGCTCCTCTATGGCATTGCATAAGCGCCACATCTTCGTGCTCGTGCCACGGCAAACACCGTCAATCTCCTCCTTGAGGGATATGAGTTCATCCTTCAGCTCCGCCCTCTTGATGCGCTCTTCAGCCACTAAGTCAGACAGCTTCTTGTTCTCCAAACGGAGAAAAGCTAACTCCTTAGAAAGCAGTGCCACTTTAGGGGCACGCGGAGATTTCCTGTCGCTGTCCTCAAATTGGCAGGGTGGCCCCCTGATGACATGATGAGTAGTTTAGGCCCGATCTTCCGAAAGGTAAAGGATAAGTCGATTGAGGTGGAGAACTTGACGTTGATGACCCGCGGGACTCGAGCAGCTCGAATATCCCTGCAATCACTACACCACCGCTCTGTTGGTTATCAACCATGCTGCACATGCTTGACCTTGCCAAGAAGGCTAATTCCTACAAGTGCAACCGAGAACACAAGTAAGAACGTAGAAGATCTTTCTGAAATCGGGAAGTTTGGGTCTCACAAACCGTAGAACGGCAATATTAATAATCCAAGCAAAACCCACCGAATATGACCGGCGGCGGCCAAAACACTCTTAGATGCGTCACTAATGGACTCATATGGGATACAAGGCCCAAAGGCCCGATTCGGTGGTGCAGTACCGGATAGAAATCTGGACTCGACTTGTTTTGACGATTCTCGATGACTCTGAAGGAATTTTGTGGTGGGACCAGATCCATCGGAAATTTTATGTTCTCCTCTTTCCGTACATATGTAGAACGTTGAAAATGGAGTCTGTATGCATCCTGGGCGTTCGTTTTAAGATGGATTGCTCTTGTACTTTGAGTTGAACTCGAGTCCGAGTTGCAAACTGATTCTGTCAACTTGTGGACGTCCCAGCTGGTTCTGCATGTTCCCAAGGCCTCTTCCCTTCACTTGTTGATCTTCTCCATTGTTCCTAATAACAATTAAATCATCACATAGCAATCTATTCTCAAACTCACATGCAAAGGAAGTTAGGAGCAAGTTCACCCGCTGATTTATTAAACATGCTCGTGCTCTTGTGATTGATCCTTGCTGTTCAATGTGCGTCTCGGCTGTTGTGATGTCCTCATCATCCTTCCCCTCTTGAATCGGAGTTATCCTCGACTGAAGTTCATCTTCTTCTCCCATGTACGATCGCAAATCTAAAATATTATATGTGGGACTAACCCCAAAATTGGGACGCAACTCAAGCTTATATGCATTATCATTAATCTTTTAAACAATCTTAAAAGGACCAGCAGCTCGTGGCATAAGTTTAGATTTTCTCAAGTTAGGGAATCGCTCTTTTCTCAAATGTAACCACACCAAATCACTGCATTCAAGTTTTACTTTTTATACCTTTACTACCTGCAATCCTATACTTCTCAATCATCTTCTCAATATTTTTTTTGTAGTTTCACGCATCTTAAGAATGAACTCAGATCATTGTGTAGCATCCACATTTATAGTTTTAGAAGGACGCAAAAGTAGTAAATCAATAGGAGCACGAGGATTGAAACTATGTACTACTTGGAATGGATTTACCTTCGTTGTGGAGTGAACGGATCTGTTGTAAGAAAATTCTATATGTGGTAAATACTCCTCCCACAACATTAAATTTGTCTTCAAGACACTCCGCAACATATTGGATAAAGTACGATTAACTACCTCAGTTTGTCCATCCGTTTGTGGGTGACATGTAGTTGAAAACAGCAACTTGGTTCCCAATTTATACCACAAAGTTCTCCAAAAATGACTTAAAAATTTTGCATCACGATCAGAAACAATGGTATCTGGCACACCTTGTAAACAAACAATTTTCGTCACAAACAAATCAGCAATGTATGAGGCATTATCATTTTTATGACAAGGTATAAAGAGTGCAATTTTGGAGTGTAGGATCAAAGAGCACGTGAAAAGCTACCATAGGGGGGTGAATGGTAGATTAAATTTTTTTCAGCGGAAGCAATGAAAACACCTTGGCAGAAAAACGATCTTTTAAAGAAATCATGTGTGAGACTAATCTAAACAGGTTTCACCATGACAAAAGTGATAGATATAAGAGATAATCAAGTTACGAAGATGACACAACAAGAATCACTCAAATACATTGAGAGAAACGCAAGTTACGATCGAAAGATCGAACAAAGGTCAATCTGTTATACCGAGTAAAAAACAGATCTGCAATACTGTAAAGAAATTCGTATAGCTCAAAAACAACATATCCAATGACCATGAAATTTTGACTGATTATATATAATCAAGTTTTGAAGACAACCCAAAAAGAATCACATCAATTGGATCTGTAAAACTCGAGTTATGATAAAACCATCAAAGAAAGATAGTGCTGTGCAGAAAACTCGACGAGAAAAACATGTCTGGAACAAGTCGGACGAACAAGGCACAAAAGTTCCTTTAAACTACAATATTTATTCAATAGAACACAAGATGAACATCCCAAAAGTCGTGCACAATGATCTCTAGCCTCCATTTCTTATATAACCAGCTCGAAGGCCAACTCAACTCAAACGAGGACTCTAATCCTACTCAAATCACGAATCAAAACTTTCCATAACTGCTCAAGATCTTCCTATTCGCAGATAGAAACAATCTTGAGACTTTGTAACAAACCAGGAACATATCCCACATTCCTAAAACAACTCATCTTTGTGTCCCACATAAAAACTACTATAACCAACTCGATACTTTCCATACCGAGTCATAACCGACTCCACTGCAGTCGAAGTCATCAACCGATACGATCCGATCCTTCCAACCAGATCTTTCGTTCCTAAGCCCATCTACGGAACCATGTTGCCATGTAATGCACCACATGCATATGTGCGAACACCTTCCTTCGACGTTCAGTAACCATCATATGCACTGCCCTTGATTCAATCATCCTGCGCGACCTCCTGGCCCGCTCAACCACAATTCCTCTTGAACTTGGTTGTTGGAACCTCATGTCTTCTCTGAGACTAGTCCAAAGGATCATGTCACCAGCCATGACTTGAACTCAAGCAACACCTGCATATGAACAAACAACCAATCCGTACGAGCCTAAGTCCGCGACTTGACTCAAATTAGTTCCGAACACAACACCTTATGTGAGCATCTCACATAAGCATGTTGCAAAAACACAGTGAAAAGATATCATCCATATCAACCAAAATGCACCAAAAACTTAGTAAATGAATACTAAGCAATCTTTCCAACAATCTAAAGCAAGTTCAAAATATTTCACAGTAAAAGCAGGAACATTGCGATCAAGCTCTGAATCTTGCCAAAGCTAACCGGAGCTTGAGTCGGAGCTTACCAAAGCTAGTACAACCTAGCGCTGGAGATTACCAAAGCTAGTACAACCTAGTGCAGGAGCTTCATGTCGGAGCTAACCAACATAAGTCGGACCTAGCTAAACATATTAGAGCTTAACAAAGATATGCCAGAGCTATCAAAGACATGCCGGAGCTAAAGACAAAGCTCACTGGAGCTACCCAAAACATGTTGGACCTTGGCAAAGCAAGACATACCTATTGTTGGAACTTGCAGAAGCTCGGAGCTAGAGTCGAACCTTGCTAAAAAGGATGTTTTGGCAGAATTTTAGAACTTATATCATCAAAGCCAATGTATTCAGTACAAGCCAATGTATTCAACACACATAGGTCTTAGAATCTCCTCCTGTGCTAGTACTTGTGCTAGCTCCATAAAAAGACACCTCAAAAGTCTCCACCATTTTGTTAGCGTCAAGTAAAAGCACACGGTAGCCTCTAGTATGAGATGGATAACCAAGGAACATACCATCAATGGATCTAGGTTCAAATTTATCAAGATTACCATGTTTCTTAACAAAGCATTTGAAACCAAAGTCCCGAAAGTGTGTAACACTAGGCCTATGTCCAAACAGGAGCTCATATGGTGTTTTACCAATCTTAGTGCGCAAGAAAACACTATTTGAGACATAACAAGAAGTTGCAATCGCATCAGCCTAAAAATTTCCTAGGAGTTTGATATTCATCAAGCATAATCCTAACCATTTCAACTAAGGTTATGTTCTTTCTTTCTACAACACCATTTCATTGAGGTACATATGGTGAAGAAAATTGATGATCTATTCCATTTTCAGCACAAAAGTGATCAAAAGATTGATTTTTAAATTCGGTTCGTTATCACTTCTAATTGCTTTTAAAGATCCTGGCTGATCAATTGATAATCTAAGAAATAAAGTTCTAAAGTGACTCAAATCTTAATTTTTATATGCCATAAAGTAAACCCAAGAGTATCTAGAATAACCATCAACAATCACAAGAACATAAAATTTACCTCCGAAGAATTGAACACGTGAAGGTCCTACGGTGTCAAGGTGCAAAAGTTGACCCGGTTCAGTTGTCATGATCATTGTGAGAGGAGTATGTGAACCTGCAACCATCTTAGCATGTCTACAAGAAGAGCACACAATTTCTTTATCCCCTTTAAGCTTAGGAAGCCCACGTATGAGATCAAGAGCACTAACACGCGTTAGATGATCAAAGCCTACGTAACCAAGTCTACGATGCCAAAAATATAAGTCCTTCGAATCATTAGCAACTAGACACCTATGATAAGGAAGACATATCAAAATCAGCTTTAAAAACTCTTCCAAACCGAGACATGTTAAAAATAAGCTAACTATTTGAGCCTACAATTTTGCAGCAGTTTTTATTGAAAATAATCTCCAGATTTTCATCTAGCAATTGTGAAATAGAAAGCAAGTTGTATTTCAAATTTTTGACAAGTGCCACATCCTTCAAAGTGTAGTGATCATTTACTCTAACTGAAGCCTTAGCAATTATAGGAGTTGAAGAATTACCGGCAAAAGTAACATTCTCTACACGTGACACGAAAGAGAGAGAGAGGAGAACCATTCTTTGTTACCGGTCATGTGGCGTGAGCAACCTGAATACACAATCCAAATGTTCTCCTTCCTCAAGCTTGTAACCTACATAGAAGCACAATACATCGATGACTCAATACTAGGGTTAGTCAGAAGGCATTTAGGAATCCAGTCAGAGTCACACGACGTCCAGCAGGAATAACACGCGAAAGCTGAGATAAAACAGCAGGTTTATGAGCCAATGCTTGATGATTTTTGTACCCAACTACTGTCCCACGTGATGTTGCATGTGTAGCAGGAAAAACAGTAGGGTTGGGGGCAAAATCTGCATGTTTTCGACTCATTACAGCAGATTGCATGATCCTATCATTCGGTTTAGAAAGTGCATCAAATTTTGCATGAAAGTTATGAGATCTAGTAATCATTCTTTCCTTTTTCTGTTGTTTAGCTAGTCTAAAACAAAAATCTATGACATGACAATCTCTACCACAGTAGGTACAATGAAAGTTAACTTTGTGTTCATGTCTAGATGAGCAAGCAATATTTTTATTTGAAACAGAATGAGACAACACTCCTGCAGATTTGAAAACCACTTCTTTTTGTTTAGGAACTATTTGAATCAAACCACTTCCTAATGACTTTACAATTTTAGGTGGATGTGACTTAGCATGAGCATGAGAATCAAAACCTAAATCAGTTTTATTATTGCAATACTTCGAAGAATTCAGCATCAAGTTTAGGTTCTTATTCCCATTACAAAACCAATTCTAATATCTTATGCATGTCATCAAGTTTATTGGACAGATCAAGGCAATTTTCACATGAAATGTTTCCTTTTAATTTGCAATTGGAACAATATTTAACTTCATGAAGCATTGTTCAATATAGAAATTTCATTCATAGCATCTTGTAGTTTCTTATCAAGATCATTACAAGTAGAACAATGCAAATCAATTGTAGAACAGCTAGCATCTTTCAAGTTTTTATCATTACGTGCAGCAAGCACTCTGTTTTTTTTCAATTTCTAACTCAAGTTTATCAAGTGTGGAGGTGTGCGCACTTCTTAATGAGGACAATTTTTGATATATTAAATCATATGAGGAACAAGAATCATCACTAGGAATCAAGGATTTTAAACGATTAATTTCAGATTCTAGTGACTCAATTTTAACTGCATTGTCCCTAAGCTTTTTGTCCTTTTTCTTAACTATAACAGTGGCATGAGAAATAGCATCACACATTTCTTCGCAAGTAGGACATACCTCTTTATTGTCGATGTTGTGTTCATCCTCCTCCATACTTGATCTTGACTTGCCCGCCATGAAGCACAAGTTTGCCAAATCATCTTCATCTTCGTCACTTCCAATGTCCACATCGCTTGAGCCAAGTTCTTGAAGTGCGGATATAAAACTGCTCACCAATTGACGTCCTATAAAACCCTTCTTTTTCTTTGTATCTTTTGCAGAGGAGTGCTTCGTCCTTGTTTGCTTTGCATCTCGGAAAGTAGGACCTGAAAGGTTAGGTCAATCTGAACGAAAATGTTCCGTCTTACCACATTCGAAACATCATTGAGGTCCGGAGCTTCCTCTCCTTCTAGTTCTCACATTTTGCAATGCTTTCGAGAACCTAGTAGAGAGAAGTACTAGCTCCTCCTCTGGAAACTCCTCAATATGTTTAAGGGTTAGAGGGGACAATAAAGCAAGTGTACCACAAGATGAACATTGGCCGGAGCTAGGCATATCACATTGAGAAACAAATGCAAGAGACTTGTTGGGGTTCTTACGTGAGATTATGTCAATTTCATGAGTTTTCAATTTAGAATAAAGAACATCTAATGTAAGTGTACTCATGACAGTAGATTCACGAATGGATGTGACTTTCATCTCCCAAATGGACATGTCTAATGCACTTAGTAATTGCCTACCATTTTTCAACATCTGAAAAATTAACATTGACGCTACGCAAGTTGCTGAGAATTTTATTAAAATGGGCAAAGAGGTCATCAATGGACTCACCATGTTGCATCTCAAAACGCATGTATTCCTTTTTGAACATATCTTGTTTTACCTCCTTGACCGTGTTAGATCCTTCGTGGTAGTCGTAAATTTTGAAATAAAATTAAACTATGCTATCGGGATCCTATGCTATCGGGACATCTAAACTATGGTGCGTTGTAGATGTCGGGCTCCTCGATGGCATGGCATAAGCGCCGCATCTTCGTGCTCATGCCACAACAAACACCGTCAATCTCCTCCTTGAGGGATATGAGTTCATCCTTCAGCTCTGCCCTCTTGTTGCGCTCTTCAGCCACTAAGTTAGACAACTTCTTGTTCTCCAAATGGAGAAAAGCTAACTCGTTAGAAAGCAGTGCCACTTTAGGGGAACGCGGAGATTTCCTGTCTCTGTCCTCAAATTGGCCAGGTGGCCCCCTGATAACAATATGAGTAGTTTAGGCCCGATCTTCCGAAAGGTAATAGATAAGACGAGTGAGGTGGAGAACTTGACGTTGATGATCCATGGGACTCGAGCAGCTCGAATATCCCCGCAATCTCTACACCACTGCTCCCTTGGTTATCAACCGTGCTGCATACACTTGACCTGACCAAGAAGGCTAATTCCTATAAGTGCAACCGAGAACACAAGCAAGAACGTACAAGACACGATCTGAAATAGCGAAGTTTGGGTCTCACAAACTATAGAACGGCAATATTATTAATCTAAGCAAAACCCACCAAATATGACTGGCGGCTGCAGTATTTAAAGGCTAAGGTTTGGCCAAAACACTCTTAGATGCATCCCTAATGTACTCATACGGGATACAAGGCTCAAATGCTCAATTCGGTGGTGCAGCATCGGATAGAAATCTGGACGCGACTTGTTTTGACGATTCCCAATGAGTCCAAAGGAATTTTAAGGTCGGACTAGATCCATTGGAAATTTTATGATCTCCTCTTTCCGTACATATGTAGAATGTTGAAAACAGAGTCCGTATGCATCCTGGGCATTCGTTTTAAGATGGACTGCTCCTGGACTTTGAGTTGAACTCGAGTCCGAGTTGCAAACTGATTCTGTCAACTTGTGGACGTCCCAGCTGGTTCTGCATGTTCTCAAGGCCTCTTCCCTTCACTTGTTGATCTTCTCCATTGTTCCTAATAATAATTAAATCATCACATAGCAATCTATCCTCAAACTCACATGCAAAGGAAGTTAGGAGCAAGTTCACCCGCTGATTTATTAACCGTGCTCGTGCTCTTGTGATTGATCCTTGCAGTTCAATGTGCGTCTCCGCTGTTGTGATGTCCTCATTATCCTTCCCATCTTGAATCGGAGTCATCCTCGACTGAAGTTCATCTTCTTCTCCCAAGTGCGGTCGCAAATCTAAAATGTTAAATGTGGGACTAACCCCAAAATCGGGACGCAACTCAAGCTTATATGCATTATCATTAATCTTTTAAACAATCTTAAAAGGACCAGCAGCTCGTGGCATAATTTTAGATTTTCTCAAGTCAGGAAATCGCTCTTTCCTCAAATGTAACCACACTAAATAACCCGCTTCAAGTTTCACTTTTTCTACCTTTACTACCTGCAATCCTATACTTCTCAATCATCTTTTCAATATTTTTTTTGTAGTTTCACGCATCTTAAGAATGAACTCAGATCATTGTGTAGCATCCAAACTTATAGTTTAAGAAGGAGGCAAAAATAGTAAATGAATAGAAGCTCGAGGATTGAAACCATATACTACTTGGATTGGATTTACCTTCGTTGTAGAGTGAACGGATCTGTTGTAAAAAAATTCTATATGTGGTAAATATTCCTCTCACAACATTAAATTTTTTTTCAAGACACCCCGCAATATATTGGATAAAGTAGGTTTAACTACCTCGGTTTGTCCATCCATTTGTGGGTGACATGTAGTTGAAAACAACAACTTGGTTCTCAATTTATACCACAAAGTTCTCTAAAAATGACTTAAAATTTTTACATCACGATCAGAAACAATGGTATTTGGCACAACTTGTAAACGGACAATTTCCATCACAAACAAATCAGCAATGTGTGAGGCATTATCATTCTTATGACAAAGTATAAAGAGTGTCATTTTGGAGTGTAGGATCGAAGAGCATTTGAAAGGCTACTAGGAGGAGGGTGAATGGTAGATTAAAACTTTTTCAGCGGAAGCAATGAAAACCCCTCGGCAGAAAAACAATCTGTTAAAGAAATCATGTGTGAGACTAATCTAAACGTGCTTCACCATGACAAAAGTGATATATGTCATACAGAATCAAGTCACGAATACTACACAACAAGAATCGCTCAAATCCGTCGAGAGAAACTCAAGTTACAATCGAAAGATCAAACAAAGGTCAATCTGTTCTACCGAGTAAAAAACAGATCTGCAATACTGTAAAGAAACTCATATAGCTCAAAAACCACAAATCCAATGAACGTGAAATTTCGATAGATAATCAAGTATTGAAGACAACCCAAAAAGAATCACGTCAATTGGATATGTAAAACTCGAGTTATGATAAAACCACCGAATAAAGGTAGTGCTGTGCAGAAAACTCGACGAGAAAACTTGTCTGGAACAAGTCGGATGAACAAGGCACAAAAGTTCCGTTAAACTACAATATTTATTCAATATAACACTCAAACGAGGACTCTAATCCTACTCAAATCACGAATTCAAACTTTCTATAACTGCTCAAGATCTTCCTGTTCGCAGATAGAAACAATCTCGAGACTTCCTAACAAACCAGGAACATATCCCACATTCCTAAAGCAACTCATCTTTGTGTATCACACGAAAACTACCATAACCAACTTGATACTTTCCATACCGAGTCATAACCAACACCGCCGCAGTCGAAGTCATCAACCGATACGATCTGATCCTTCCAACCAGATCTTTCCTTCCTAATCCCATCTTCGGAACCATGTTGCCACGTCATGCACCGCATTCATACGTGCGAACACCTTCCTTCAACGTCCAGTAACCTTCATATGCACTTCCCTTGATTCAATCATCCTACGCGATCTCCTGACCCGCTCGGCCACAACTCCTCTTGAACTTGGTTGTTGGAACCTCATCTCCTCCATGAGACTAGTCCAAAGGATCTTGTCACCAGCCATGACTTGAACTCAAGCAACACCTGCACATGAACAAACAACCAATCCGTACGAGCCCAAGTCCACGACTTGACTCAAATTAGTTCCGAACACAACACCTTATGTGAGCACCTCACATAAGCATGTTGCAAAAACATAGCGAAACGATATCATCCATATCAACCAAAACGCACCAAAAACTTAGTAAATGAATACTAAGCAATCTTTCTAACAATGTAAAGCAAGTTCAAAACATTTCACAGTAAAAGAAGGAACATTGCGATCAAGCTCCGAATCTTGCCAAAGCTAACCGGAGCTTGAGACGGAGCTTACCAAAGCTCGTACAACCTAGCGCCGGAGCTTGAAAACATGTCAGAGCTAACCAACATAAGTCGGACCTAGCAAAACATATCGGAGCTTAACAAAGACATGCCAGAGCTATCAAAGACAAGCCGGAGCTAAAGACAAAGCTCACGGGAGCTACTCAAAAACATGTTGGACCTTGACAAAGCAAGTCGGACCTATTGTTGGACCTTGCAGAATCTCGGAGCTAGAGTCGGATCTTGCTAAAAAGGGTGTTTTTGAAGAATTTTAGAACTTATATCATCTAAGCCAATGTATTCAGTACAAACCAATGTATTCAACACACATAGGTCTCACAATCTCCCCCTTCATGAATGCATTGGCAACACCACTTAAAATTCGATCATTGGCTTATTCACATGAAAAGTTTTGAAAACAATTTCTAACCCCTTTTTCAAAATCAAATGAGATAGAAATAAATTTCTTCCCCTTGCATACTTCTGCCCCTAAGAAGAAATGTGCCAAAAACACTTGTGAATATGTGCAACGTGTGATCAATTTCTCCCCCTTTGACAATGTATTCAGCAAGGTACAAAAGAGAAATTTTAATTGTTATGAGCATATTATAACATATACATATAAAACAAAGCTCATCAAAGTCATACTATCAAGTAACTTACACTATCACTACAATGAAATACATAAAGTAGTGTAAGCCATGCTAGAGATCAAGTGTAAATTTCAATTTAAGCAAGTCATAATCTCACAAACTTCACTATTTCAATACCTGAAAGCATGACACTTGTTGCTACAATTTTTTCTTTAAAGCACAAATTTTAACATATGATATTTGCAAGAGATTATATGCCGCATCTGCTTTATTCTAACCAACCAAACCAAGTCTATATCATTTGACAATCAGAAGCTTAAGGACATGATTTTAGTCATACACAACTTCTTCCAAGTTCATATCTAAGTGCAATGATAAGCCGTCTCAAAAGAAGAAGTGTGTTGCATGCATATTCTCTTGATCTTTTCTCATTTCTTCATTTGTTCATAAAACTCAACATGTGAGTTGATTACTTAATTAATTCATTATGATTAAAAGCACTTGTGACCATGCAACAAGTTCAAAATAGCAAGAAAGTTCGATCATAATCAGATTTAGTGTAAGTAATTATTCCAATTACTAGTCATGGCAAAAACTACAAAATGTATAACATGAGTAATGTAGCAAGAACTTTCAGCATGTAAAAGGAATCACAAAGTCATATATGTATGAAATATTATGTTCATATTATTTTTAAATTCAGATCCCAAATTTGAAAGCTTCCCCTCAATTTAAGTTGTGAGGATGCATAACCCCTATTTCACACGAATGTAACAAAAACTAGTGAAATCCAAAGGTTTTGTAAAAATGTCAGCAAATTGTTGTTCAATATCTACATGGTGAAGTACAATGTTTCCTTTTTCAACATTATCACGGAGAAAGTGATACCTAATGTCAATGTGCTTTGTTCTTGAATGATGCACGGGGTTTTTAGCAATGTAAATAGCACTAGTGTGGTTAAAAATAGTGGAACACTATCTAAATCAACCTCATAGTCCTTTAGTGTGTGAACACTACAAAGAATTTGTGAACAAGCGCTAGCAACAGCTACATATTCAGATTCAACTGTGGATTGTGCAACTAAACTTTATTTTCTAGAGGACCAAGCAACAAGTGAATTACCAAGAAAATGACAAGCACCCGAAGTACTTTTCCTATCAATCCTACAACCTCCAAAGTCAGCATCGGGAAAAGCTTTCAAAGTAACGATTGAGGAAGAAGGAAGAAAAATGTCAAATTCTTGAGTTAAATGTAAGTACCTAAGAATCCTTTTGACGGCTTGACGATGTGAAGCACGTGGGGAGGCCTGAAACCGTGCACAAAGACATACGTTGAATTGTATGTCCGGTCTTGATGCTGTGAGGTACAAAAGTGATCCGATTGTGCTTCTATATTCTTTTTGATCAACGAGTTCACCATCTTCATCAAGTTCAAGTATTGATGTTGTTCCCATTGGTGTCCTAAGAGGCTTGCTTTTGTCCATGTTGAAGCACTTGAGAAGGTCCTTTGTAAACTTCGTTTGATGCACAAAGGTACCTTCCTTGGTTTGCTTGATTTGCAGCCCCAAAAAGTAAGTGATTTCACCCATCATACTCATCTCAAATTCTGAACTCATCATAGCTGAAAACTTGAACACAAGATCATGAGAAGCACAACCAAAGATAATATCATCCACATACACTTGAACAAATAATGAGTCATTGCCATGCTTAAGCACATAAATAGTTTTATCAACCTTGCCCATGGTAAACCCCTTTTCAAGTAAGAATGTTTTTAACCTATCATACCATGCTCTAGGAGCTTGTTTGAGACCGTACAAGGCTTTGGACAGTTTGTAAACATGATTAGGAAAATTTGGATTTTCAAAACCAGGTTGTTGCTTAACATAAACCTCCTCATCTATGTAGCCATTAAGAAAAGCACTTTTAACATCCATTTGATATAGCATAAAACCTTTAGATGTAGCTAAAGCTAACAAAATTCTTATGGCTTCTAATCTAGCAACAGGAGCAAAAGTTTCATTAAAATCTAGACCTTCAACTTGAGTGAAACCTTGAGCAACCAACCTAGCCTTATTCCTAACCACAACTCCATCCTCACTTTGTTTATTTTTAAACACCCATTTAGTTCCAATTAAAGTGTGACCTTGAGGTGGAGGTACAAGTTTCCAAAAATTATTTCTTTCAAAATTTTCTAACTCTTCTACGTTTTTCCTTCTCTAAAATTTTCAAAAGCATCATTGAAGTCCAAATCAGTAGGATATAATGCTTTTATTATATCCAAACCAAAGATTTTATGATCAAGTTGGGATAGCATGGTATAACGTCTAGGTAATGCATCGGCAATGACATTTTCCTTCCCTTTCTTATGCTTAATGATGTATGGAAATGACTCTATGAACTCAATCCATTTAGCATGTCATTTGTTCAGATTGGTTTGACACTTAAGATACTTCAACGATTTATGATCGGAATGTATGAAAAACTCCTTAGACCAAAGATAATATTGCCAAGTTTTTAATACTCGCACTAAGGCATACAATTCCTTATCATAAGTAGAATAATTCAAGGAGGGACTATGAAGTTTTTTAATAAAGAAAGCAACGGGTTTACCTCCTAGTATGAGAGTGCCTCCAATACCAATGTCGCTTGCGTCGCATTCTAGCTCAAAGGTCTTGTCAAAATCAAGAAGTTTTAGCAATGGTGCTTGTGTAAGCTTCGATTTGAGAGCATCAAAAGCTTGTTGCTGCTGTTCACCCCATCGAAACGGCACTCCCTTCTTCGTTAGCTCATGTAGAGGTGCTGCTATGGTGCTGAAACCCCGCACAAAGCGGCGATAAAAACTTGCAAGACCAAGAAAACTATGAACCTGCATGACGGTTGTTGGGGCTGGCCAGCTAGTGATCGCTTTAATTTTTGTCTCATCCATCTCATTTCCTTGCGAGGAAACAACATAGCCAAGAAACGAGACTCAATTGGTGCAAAAGACGCACTTTTCGAGGTTCACAAACAAGTGTGCATCTCTCAAAACAGTAAAAACAACACGTAAATGATCAAGATGTTCGTCATATGAGTTGCTGTAAATGAGGATATCATCACAGTAAACCATCACAAATTGTCCAATGAAAGCACGTAAAACCTCATTCATTAATTGCATAAAGGTGCTAGGTGCATTAGTTAAATTAAAAGGCATGACTAACCACTCATAAAGTACAAACTTAGTTTTAAATACAATTATCCATTCATCTCCTAGCGCCATTCTAGTTTGGTGGTGACCACTACGCAAGTCAATTTTTGTGAAGATGATAGCACCAATCCATTCATCAAGCATGTCATCTAAGCGAGGAATAGGATAATGAAATCGAAGAGTGATGCTATTAATTGCTCGACAATCAACACACATGCACCAACTACCATCTATCTTAGGAACCAAAAGAACAGGAATGGAGCAAGGGCTAAGGCTTTCACGAATGCACCCGCGGTCCAAACGATCTTGGACTTGTCACTGAATTCCCTTAGTTTCCTCTGGATTCGCCCTGTGCGCTGCACGATTTGGCAAATTTGCTCCGCTGTTGTTGAACCATTGAATGTGGTATGGATGAGGGTGTAATCTAGTTGTCAAACCAAGTTTCTTGACGATGTCAGTGTTCACCAAATTATTGCAGCTACCTCCATCAATTATAGTGTGTACACGACAGTCCTTGACGACGAGAAACATGTGGAAGAGATTGTGTCATTGTAGCTTGTTGTCGGCCTCCACTTTGGAGCTCAAGGCACGCTGCACAATGATGCTCCTATAGTTCTCCGACGCGCTGTACCATGTACCTCTTTATCGGTGTGTTTGTCATTTGGATCTGCAACGTTAGTAGCAAGATAATATTTATCTTCAACATCCAAAGTACTATCATACCTGCCATTGTCGCGTGCTATGTATGCTCTTTTGCTCGGGCAATCTCTCATCATGTTATTAAGTCTATGGCAGCGGTGACACTTAATGTCAGAAGTACGATTCGTAGAAGGACTGGATGACTAAGGCTTGAATGATGTCATCTTGGTTCCCTCCGTCACGCGAGAAGGTGGAGCAGCAGGTGTAGTTCATTGGCCGCCATTGGATGGTGTTGTCGCTGCACGGAAAGTCGAAGATGGTACTGTTTTACATGGTGTAGACGTCGAATGCGGTGTGAAGTTGCTCCTAGTGCGTTGTTGATATTGTTGTCGGCCCTGCAATTCTTTTTCTGCCAACATAGCAAACTGAAACAATCTGTTAACAATATCATATTCCTTGTATCAATAATGTCCTGAATTTCACGCCTCAACCCCCAATAAAAATGAGCTATTTTATCATCCATGTCCTCTACTACCACACAACGTAGCATACCCTTTTGTAACTCTTGATAATACTCCTCTACGGGCATGTTACCTTGGTCTAAGAACTGCAATTTTTTACGAAGGTCCCGCTAAAAAGGAGGAACAAATAAAAAACGCATAGCTTCTTTTAATCTATCCCATGTTGGAGGATCAGTTCTAGTTTTAACAAGTTCATTCCACCATATGATAGCAAAGTCCTTAAACTCACTAGTAGCTTGACGAACTCTATGTTGTTCAGGAACAAAATGGGCATTAAATTTTTGCTCTACTATCATCTCCCAATCAAGATAAGCCTCAGTATCATAAGTACCAGAAAAAGGGAGTATAGTAAATTTCACTTTAAAAAAGGATCATCAAGAGGACGATTATAATTATTATGATGATTATTACCTCCCATACCTCGACGATAAAGTGGAAGTCTTGGCTGATTGTTGTGATCTTCCATATCATCAAGCATTGTCTTCATGTCTATCAGCGAGAGGCAACCAAGCCCCAAGAGTATTCATCCGAAGAGCAAGGTAATCAAGTTGGAGAGTCAAGTTCGCCAATGACTTCTCCGTTGATGCATTGCTTTTGGTTAACATATTTGTCATCACCTTCATCATATGACGTAACTTAGCATGTTGAACACATTCGTCAAAATTGTTTTCTACTGCCATTGTTAATAGAAAACAAAAGACAACAAAAAGATGTTATCCCTGTCAACTACAGTGACAATGTGAAAGGTAGAAAAAAACAACCTCTCTCGCTCAATCATCTTACCACACTCTTACAAGTGTTCTTACCGAAACGGCAGGTGGTGTGGATGGTGAGACGAACAAATGAAGCTTGGGGTGATTGCAAAGGTACCTATTATGCTCAAGAAAAAGGTGGAGCTTGAATAGCACAATATGGTGGCTAATGAGCAGAAATCATTAACAGGTAAATAAAGTTGAATAAGTATTCAATGTAGGAAACTGTTGCTAGTCAACCATGTTCTCTAGGGCCTAGCACAACACAAGGAAGTAGCACAAGTCAAAGGAAATACAAAATGATATAACCAACAATCACAACACAAGTGATATAGGCCAATTGCTTTAATATGCATGCTCTTCACTAATTTTTTTCTTTTTGTAATACTTTTTTTGATAGTTTTTTGTTTACTTGGGAGCAAAAAATAGGAGACACAAAATTGCAGCCCAATTGGGTGTAATATGCGGCCTATAGAAAATCAAGAAGAATCTTTAAAATTTGTGCTGAAACTTCAGAGGCCGGATAGCCTATCTCCTGAGGGGAATTTGGGCAATCTGATTTCGCCGAATGTGGCGAAGCAGCAATAAATCAGATGCGAAATTTTGCATAGATCAATTTGAAAAAAAATCACCCGATTTCGAGTTCGTATGCGAAAGTTATGGTCGTTTTAAGGTAGGTTGTCCGAGTTACGCTTTTTGAATGTTGATTCCAACTCGGTTTGAGAACAGAACTCGCAATCGGATCTGAAAATGATTAAAACTTTGCATGGCAGTTGATGGGATGGTGTGTGATGATTCAAGGATGACTGGCACCAAGGTTTGTCACCTAATCTAGGATTGGCGATGCGGGAATTCACGCAAGGCGGCTAGCTAGGGCAAACTATGAATGTGGTGGATTGTTTTGTTGTTTAGGGATTGTGGAATAGGTGTCAAACAACAAGAAAAGAAGGACGAAACACGATAACTAGGACCCGAAACACAAAGCTAAACCAGCAACAAGACTCGACCACACGAATGAAAACTCAAGAATGCAAACTGAAAAACGAAACTGAAGGCACTGTAGTCTAGGAAGCGGTAAAAATGATTTTTTTTGTCCTTTCTGTGGACTCTAGGTAGGAAACAAAACTGATCAAATGGAAGGAAAACGAATATACCTCACGCGCAACCTGGAAATCCGACACCAATTGATGAGTAGTTTAGGCCCGATCTTCCAAAAGGTAATAGATAAGTCGATTGAGGTGGAGAACTCGATGTTGATGATCAGCGGCACTCGAGCAGCTCGAATACCCCTACAATCACTACACCACTGATCCATTGGTTATCAACCATGCTACACACGCTTGACCTCGCTAAGAAGGCTAATTCCTGCAAGTGCAACCGAGAACACAAGCAAGAACGTAGAAGACACGATCTGAAATCGCAAAGTTGGGGTCTCACAATCCATAGAACGGCGATATTATTAATCTAAGCAATACCACTGAATATGACCGGTGTCTGCGGTATTTAAAGGATAGGTTTCGGCCAAAGCACTCTTAGATGAGTTCCTAATGGACTCATATGGGATACAAGGCCCACAAGCCCAATTCGGAGGCGCAGCACCGGACAGAAATCTGAACTCGACTCGTTTCGAAGATTCCCGATGACCCCGGAAGAATTTTGAAGTGGGACCAGATCCATTAGAAAGTTTATCTTCTCCTCTTTTAGTACATATATAGAACATTGAAAATAGAGCCCGTATGCATCCTGGGTGTCGGTTTTTAGGTGGACTGCTCCTAGACTCTTAGTTGAACTCGAGTCCGAGTTGCAAACTGATTCCATCAACTTGTGGACGTCTCAGCTGATTCTCCACGTTCCCAAGTCCTCTTCCCTTCACTGGTTGATCTTCTCCATTGTTCCTAATAACAATTAAAATCATTAGAGAGCAATCTATTTTTAAACTCACATGCAAAGGAAGTTAGGAGCGATTTCACCTGCTGATTTATTAACCATGCTCGTGCTCTTGTGATTGGTCCTTGCAGTTCAATGTGTGTCTCCGCTGTTGTGATGTCCTCATCATGACAGGAGGTGAGAGGTGTTGCATAATCTTGGAGGGCGACGAGCCCGTCGACTCCTCCCCCACCAGATTACCCGCATGCTTAAATAGGCCTTTTGCATAGCCTCCTTCAGGTTTGCGCACTTCATGGATAATTAGGCGGTACCCCATGCGTTCAGGTGTGGTACAAGTAGGTGGCTTGTAGTGGTGACTCACTACATCACCCTTCTTTGTCTTTATCGTGCCCCACGTACTCCTCACCGGGCAATAATGTAGGGAGAGACTCATCTTTTTCAGGAAAAGATGGGTCTTGACTGGCTTAAGGCCAGCCATAGTCGAACGACGTGTAGGTGTCACGGACTTCATGGGCATCCTCCGAGGGAAGAGCGACTGGGCAGCACCACGAGGTGTGGTGCTATGTCCACGTGGAGTGTAATGCCATGACGGACTCCAATGCGAGAGTGGTGTTGTCATTGGCCAGCACAATGTCTCCGCTCAGATTGAATGTTGAGCTAGAGGAGGCATGAGGGATAAGTTTCTTGTCGGCTATGACTTGGATGGTAGGAACAAGAGATGATCGTTTTTCTGTGTGGTGCAAGGTTCTCTCTCTCTGTTCCCGTACTTAAATAAGCGGGGAACGACACGATAAAACCGAGAATATTATTGGGATAAGAGAGGAGAACCCATACGAGAAAACAGAATGCGGATGGTGCGCAAGTTTTCATGGATCAACTAAATGGGCCCATAGATGAATATTTGGATGGGCCCATCAGTTGGACGCGAAGAATTTAAACAAATTTTAAGAAATGGCGTGAAAATCAATAAGGTTCATCATGACAATTTATTTTTCTGTATCCTCTTGGGAAATAGTTTGAGTCGGTGTCCATTCACTTTGAATAGCTGCCCATCATCACCTTGGAGAGTGATTCCTCCATGGGATGCGGTCTCTACTACATTGAAGGGTTCTTCCCATTTCTATCTAAGCTTCCCAGGTCCGAAGAGTTTAGCCCTAGAGTTAAAGAGCAAAAATTTATCCCTTGGTTCGAACTCTTTTGGCGTAATCCTCTTATCATGCCATCTTTTGGTTCTTTCCTTGTAGATTTTAGCACTATGATACGCCTTGTCTCTCCACTCTTCCAACTCGGAAATTTGCTTCGATTGGTGTTTTCCGGCTTCAAGAAGATCTGTGTTCCACCGCTTGGTGGCCCAATAGGCTCTATGTTCCAGTTCTATAGGAAGATGACAAGTCTTCCCATAGACAAGTTGGAATGGAGACATGCCGATGGGTGTTTTGTAGGTAGTACAGCTTGCCCACAGTGCATCAGGTGGCTTTAGCTTCTATCTTGTTCCCATTTCCAAGACGGTCTTTTGCAGAATATTCTTAATTTGCTTATTAGATGTTTCTGCTTGACCACTTGTTTGTGGATGGTATGGAGTAGCAATGTTATGCTGGACACCAAACTCCCTTAAAAAGTTCCGGAAAGTCTTATCTATCAAATGAGACCCTCCATCGCTTATGACCATACAGGGAGTGTGGAGGATCTAAGAGCACGTGAAAAGCTAGCAGAGGGGGGTGAATGGTAGATTTAAAACTTTTTCAGCAGAAGCAACAAAAAACCCTCGATAGAAAATCAATCTGTTAAGAAATCGTGTGTGCGACTAATTAAATGTGATCAATTGCGATAAAACCAATATATATTGTGGAGAACAAAGTTACAAAGACATCAAAATAAGAACCACAAAAATCCATCGAGAAAAACTCAAGTTACAATTGAAAGATTTAACGAAGGTCAATCTATTCTACTCGAGAAAAACCAGATCTTTAACACTGCAATGAAACTCGTGTAGATCCAAAACCACAAATCAAATGACCATGAAATTTTCACAAATGATAGATAATCAAGTTTTGAAGACAACCTAAAAAGAATCACATTAATTTGATCTGTAAACTCGAGTTATGATAAAACCACCAGATCAAGGTAGTGCTATGCGGAAACTCGACGAGAAAAACTTGTCTGAAACAAGTCGAACGAACAAGGCACAAAAGTTCCTTTAAACTATGAATTTTATTGATCAAACCACAAGAGGAACAACCCCAAAGTCGTGCACCATGAGCTCTGGCCTCCCTTGCTTTTATAACCAGCCCTAAGGCCAACCCAATCCTAACTAGGACTCTAATCCTACTCAGTTCACGAATCGAAACTTTCCATAAGTGCTAAAGACTCTTCTATACGCAGATAGAAGCAATCTTAAGACTTCCAAACACCTTAGAAACATATCCTACATTCCTAAAACAACTCAACTTCGTGACCCACATGAAAACCTATCATAACCAACTCAAAATTTTCCATATTTGAGTCAAACCCGACTCAATCACAGCATGAGTCCATAACCTAGTCGGTTGGACCATTCCGACCAATTTTTTACGTCCACATCTCTTCATCACGCCTCGGAACTATGTATCCACATCCATGCACTCCTTGCACACGTGAAAACACCTTCCACGATGTCCACGACACCTTCATTTGCATTGTTCTTGATTCAAACATGTTGCGCGACCTCCCGATCAACTCAACAACAATTCCTCCCGAACTTGGTTGTTGAACCTCATCTTCTACCTAAGACTAGTTCAATGGATCCCGTCACCAGCCATGTTATAACTCAAGCAACACCTGCACATGAATAAACAACCAATACTTTCGAGCACAAGTCCTTGACTTGACTCTCGTTAGTTCCAAGACCACAACACTTGACGTGAGCACCTCACATAAGCATGTTGCAAACCTTAGCAAAAAGATATCAACCATAACCACCAAACAGACTAAAAACTTATCAAAAGAATGCTAAGAAAACTTTCCATAGATGTAAAGCAAGTTCAAATTAGTTCAAAGTAAAAGCAGAACCATTTCAATCTAGCACTGGACCTTGCCAAAGCTAACCGGACCTTGAACCGGAGCTTACCAAAGCTAGCAGGACCTAGTGCCGGAGCTAACAAACCTAGTCAGACCAAGTGCCGGACCTTACCAAAACTAGTCGAACCTTGCGCCGGACCTAGCAAAAACATGTCGGACCTAGCCACAGTAAGTCTGACCTAGACAAAGAAGTCAGACCTAGCCAAAGTAAGTCGGACCTAGACAAAATAAATCAGACCTTACGTTGGACCTTGCAGGAGCTACCCAAAACAAGTTGGACCTATTGTCGGACCATGTTGAAAAACGTATTTTGGTGATATTCAAAACTTTTATCCTTATAGCCAATGTATTCAGCACACATAGGTCTCACAATCTCCCCCCTTGATGAATGCATTAGCAACACCACTTAAAATCCGAACATTGGCTTATTCACACGAAAAGTTTTGAAAACAAAATTCTCCCCCTATGCATATTTCTCCCCCTTTGTAAATCATAAACAAAATGAGAAGAAAAACAAAAATTCTCCCCTGAGAAGAATCGTGCCAAAAACACTTGTGAATATGTGCAATATGTGATCAATTTCTCCACCTTTGACAATGTATTCAGCAAGGTTCAAAAGAGAAATTAAAATTGTTATGAGCATATTATAACATATACATATAAAACAAAACTCATCCAAGTCATACTATCAAGTAACTTACACTATCACATTAATGAGATACATGAAGTAGTGTAAGCCATGCTAGAGATCAAGTGTAATTTTCAATTTAAGCAAGTCATGATCTCACAAACTTAACTATTTCAAGACATGAAAGCATGACACTTGTTGCTGCAATTTTTTTAAGCACAAATTTTGATCATATGAAATTTGAAAGAGATTATATGCGCATCTGCCTTATTCTAACCAACCAAGGCAAGCCTATGTAATTTGACTATCAGAAGCTCGTTTTAGTCATACTCAACTTCTTCCAAGTTCATATCTAAGTGCAATGATAAGCCATCTCAAAAAAAGAAGTGCGATGCATGCATATTTTCTTGATATTTTCTCAATTTATATTTGATCATAAAACTCAACATATGAGTTGATTATTTGATTAATTCTTTATGATTAAAAGCACTTGTGATCATGCCACAAGTTCAAAACAGCAAGAAAGTTTGATCATGACCAGATTTTGTGTAAGTAATTATTCCAATTACCAGTCATGGCAAAAACTACAAAATATATAACACGAGTAATGTAGTAATAACTTTCAGCATGTAAAAGGAATCACAAATTCATTTATTCTAAAATACTATGCTCATGTTATTTTAATTTCAGTTTAGACATAGACTCTCCAAATTTCAAAACTCCCCCTCAATTTAATCCATGAGGATGCATAACCCCTATTTCACTACGAATGAAAAAAAGGAGTGAAATCCAAAGATTTTGTACAAATATCAACCAATTGTTGTTCGGTATCTACATGGTGAAGCACAATTTTTCCGTTTTCAACATTATCACAGGGAAAGTGATACCTAATGTCAATGTGTTTTGTTCTAGAATGTTGCACAAAGTTTTTAGCAATGCAAATAGCACTAGTGTTATCACAAAACAATGGACCACTATCTAGATCAACCCCATAGTCACCAAGTGTTTGAACAATCCAAAGAATTTGTGAACAAGCGCTAGGAGCAGCTACATATTCAGATTCGGTTGTGGATTCTGCAACTAAACTTTGTTTCTAGAGGGCCAAGCAACAAGTGAATTACCAAGAAAATGACAAGCACCCGGAGTACTTTTCCTATCAATTCTGCAACCCTAAAATCAGCATCCGAAAAAGCTTTCAAAGTAACAGTTGAGGAAGAAGGAAGAAAAATGTCAAATTCTTGAGTTCCATATAAGTACCTGAGTATCCTTTTGACGGCTTAACGATGTGAAGCATGTGGAGACGCTTGAAATTGTGCACAAAGACATACACTGAATTTTATGTTCGATCTTGATGCTGTGGGGTACAAAAATGATAATCATGCTTCTATATTCTTTTTGATCGACCAGGTCACCATCTTCATCAAGTTCAAGTGTTGTTGCTGTACCCATTGGTGTCCGAAGAGGCTTACTTTTTGTCCATGTTGAAGCGCTTAAGAAGGTCTCTTGTATACTTTGTTTGATGCACAAAGGTTCCCTTCTTGGTTTGCTTGATTTGCAGCACCAAAAAGTACGTGAGTTCTCCCATCATACTCATCTCAAATTCTGAACTCATCATAGCTGGACCGTGTGACTCATTCCCGCAAGCTTCCAATAATTTGCTGTGGAGGATGACTTTTGAGAACCCGAAGGGGAGTGGACACTTCACACGCTTCTCTTCTTCATGTTCATCACAAATCGATGAGCTTGTGACTAGAGGACGATCTGGACTAGCAATGGTGGTCGTCGGTGCTGGTTGTGAATCAAAATAAGGAGCTAGAACAATGTCATTAGTTGCTGAATTTTTAGGCAGCAACACCTCTTCTTCCTCATCTTCAATGAAAATACTCTCCCCCTGCGAATATGGATCTGGACCTGTAATATTTGAGCTAGTACCTGGGCTAGCTTCATCAACAGAAACCTCACAAGTCTCCACAATTTTTTTAGTGTCAAGTAAAAGCAAACTGTAGCCTCTAGTATGAGATGGATAACCAAGAAACATGCAATCAATAGATCTAGCTTCAAATTTATCAAGATTACCATGTTATTAACAAAGAATTTGCAAACAAAGACCTTAAAGTCTGTGACACTAGGCCTATGTACAAATCGAAGTTCATATGGTGTTTTTCATAGCTTAGCACACAAGAAAACACGATTTGAGACATAACAAGCGGTTGCAATTGCATCTGCCCAAAATTTTCTAGGAGTTTGATATTCATGAAGCATAGTCCTAGCCATCTCAACTAAGGTTCTGTTCTTTCTCTCTACAAAACCGTTTTGTTGAGGTACATAAGGTGAATAAAATTGATGATCTATTCCATTTTCAGCACGAAAGTGATCAAAAGATTGATTTTTAAATTCAGTTCTGTTATCACTTCTAATTGCTTTTAAAGATCCTGGGTGATCAATTGATAATCTAAGAAATAAAGTTCTAAAGTGACTAAAAGCTTCATTCTTAGATTACATAAAATAAACCCAAGAGTATCTAGAATAGTCATCAACAATCACAAGAACATACTATTTACCTCCGAAGGATTGAACACGTGAAGGTCCTACGGTGTCAAGATGCAAAAGTTGACCCGGTTCACTTGTCATGGTCATTGTGAGGGGAGCATGTGAACCTGCAACCATCTTAGCATGTATACAAGAAGAGCACACAATTTCTTTGTTCCCTTTAAGCTTAGGCAGCCCACGTAGCGATCAAGAGCACTAACACGCGTTAGTTGATCAAAGCCTACGTGACCAAGTCTACGATGCCAAAAATATAAGTCCTTTGAATTATTAGCAACTAGACACCTATGCTTAGAGGATGACATATCAAAATCAGCTTTAAAAACTGTTCCAAACTGAGTCATGTTAAAAATAAGCTCACTATTTGAACCTACAACTTTGTAGCAATTTTTATTGAAACTAATTTCCAGATTTTCATCTAGCAACTGTGAAACAAAAAACAAGTTGTATTTAAAATTTTTGAAAAGTGCCACATCTGTCAAAGTGTAGTGATCATTTACTCTAACCGAACCCTTAGCAATTATAGGAGTTGAAGAATTATCGGCAAAAGTAACGTTCTCTACACGTGACACAAAAGAGAGGGAGGAGAACCACTCTTTGTTACCGGTCATGTGGCGTGAGCAACCTGCATCCACAATCCAAATGTTCTCCTTCCTCAAGCGTGTAACCTACATAGATGCACAATACGTTGATGACTAAATACTGGGGTGTAACACCCTCATTTTCATGCATCATGCCCTACATGCACTCATATACATGTTTAACATTAACCCACAACAAGAGGAACGAGTTTAAAATTGATTTGGAACAAAACTGCACTTAAAAACGCAGGAAAGTGCGGACTAGTCCGATTTTACTGAGGACTAGTCCGATTTCTCTCTGACTAAAAATGGACTTGTCCATTTTTGCTGCGGATTAGTCCGATTTTTGGCTCTGGAAACTTTCGAACTTGTCCGATTTTGTGCGGACTAGTCCGATGTTCCATGAATCCTTGAAAAATTGCTAAGTCCTTGGACTTTTCCGGACTAGTCCGGTGTTCCAGCGGACTTGTCCGTTTTCCTTTCTGTTCAAATTCGGATTTGTCCGATGTTTGGCCAGACTTGTCCGATTTTCTCTCTGGATGACTTCGGACTAGTCCGGTCCTGTCTGGACTTGTCCGATGTTTCGTGACTCCGAATTGAACTTTTGTTTTACGACTTGTTTCTTGGGTTTCACGTTAAGTGGGCCTAGGGACGTCGTGCCCAACTCTTTTAGAGCCCATGTGGGACTCTAAACTGGCCTCTACTCATCCCAAACTCGAAATCCATCTAACCCTAGCCTCCACCTCTATATAAACAACCCCACCCCTTGGTTTGACATCTATTTGCCACTTTTCCACCCACCCAAACCCTAGTTCGTGGAGAGCCACCATCAAGGAGGGAGGAGAAGATCCCAAGCAAGAAGAAGAAGAGGAGGAAACGAAAGAGGATCAAGATCTCCACCAAGTTTCGTTCTTCACCACCAATTCCTTCCCAAGTTCATCACCAACCCTAGATCATCAAGATCCAAGTGTTACCTCCAAGTTTCTTGGTTCATTGGAGTTCTAAACACCTGGTATACCTTCTATTCTCTTTTCCTTACGTGAATTCAACCGCTAATCTCCAAATTCACGTCGATCTAGAAAACCCTAATTCGCTGATCTCGTAGAGTGCAGACTTGTCCGGTCCCTAGCAGACTAGTCCGATCTTTCTGGTTAAATTGTGTTGAATTAATTCTAAAATTTGATCTAATCGACCCCAAACCTGTATAAACTTGTTAAAATCTATTAGAGCTAGTTAGTGATCATTAAAAGCAATCTAGTAACAAGTTCTACCTTGCATTTGCATCAATCATGCATGTCATGTCATATTGAGTAATATTTGTGCACTCTTTGATTGTGTTTCTTGTCTTGTATGTATATTGTGTGGATTAGACGGATTTGCGCTAGAAAGTGCCGCGGAGGATCTACGGCACCAGGAGTTTAAAGGCTTTGACCCTAATCAACAGCAAGAGCAAGGCAAGTGTCCTTGAAGCATATTGATCCTGTTTTAAAATAAATGTTTTGTTTGCAAAATTGCATGCTTGTGTCAATTTGATGGGAATCCTATGATAGGAAGTTTACTAGCTTTGTTTAACCACCCTTGTCACCTGGAATTTATGGTAGAGAGTCGGGAAGGGTTTTTACCTTTTTGCTTCGCTTAATTAATTGGGATGGAAAAACCAACACTACACATTTAATTATGTATTAATGATATTCTGGTTAATGTGAACTGGTCGATACGGTATGGTAATGGGTGATCTAAGCAAGCCTGGAATGTGGATGGGTTGGATGTTATGGTGGTTTGCTTGCTTTAGATCTAAGGACCGGTTCATGCGAGAATAAGCCAGGACTACAGTGCCACCACGAGGCCAAGTATGGGTGCGGCATAGCTGATTAATTAGGGCTTTGCTAGTGCTGTTTGGACCATTGTGGATGCTCGGGGAAGGGGTAGTCGGATTGGGTTTGTTGATGATTGGTGGGACTACCCTGGGATCCGAATGGCTCAAGAGGGGGCCCTTGGTTGAAGATGTGCTCAGTTGGAGGCATCGCCACCGGTGAAACCTCAGTGGGGTCTAAATAGGCTAGTAATCCCTTTGTAAAGGCTATTTTGTGATCTCTTGGCCATACACCAAAGGAAGTGTAATTAGCATAAGGGAGGTTCTTTAGTCGCCGACGGGTGATGAAATCACAAACACGTGGGTAAAGTGGTACAAACTCTGCAGAGTATTAAAACTATCATGATAGCCGTGCTCCCGGTTATGAGCGCCTGGATGACCTACATGATTAGAGGGAAATTGGGATTTGGAATGATTATGGTTTGGGAATGGTTATGGTTGATATTATGATTATGGTTATGGTTATGGATGGAATTATGATTTATGACATTGATTATGGTTATTGGCAATGGTAAATTATGGACTGGTATTATGATGGTTACATAGTTTATGATGGGTTTCACATAAATATGATACATTGCTTTTTCAAATGTTTTACTGTACTTTTCAGCACTTAGCCATTATTATTGTCGTCATTTGAATCAGCCACATGTCATACTTTCCACACTTGCTGAGTACGACATGTACTCACTCTTGCAATCCCCCCCCCCCAACAGTTGCAGGTCAGGATTGGGAGTTTTATGGTGATAATGCAGAGTTCTAGGCCGTGTCTACCGTCAGCTTTGCCTGTGGTGTTGCATGGAGCTGCGCTATCCCTTTTGCTTAGTTTGCTTAGTTGCTTAATTAGTTTATTTCCGCTGCATTAGTTGAACTTGTCATTAATAATCATTAGAGCTTGTATCCAAGGATATAATGAATTATGTAATAAGAGTACTTATTTAATAATTTGAGCTGTGGTAATTATCTGTTTATCATTTGTGAATCACTCGTGTATGTGTGTTGAACATCCTGGGCACACATATGCGTTAGCTTGGTTCAGTTTTCGGAACCGGGCGTCACAGATTGGTATCAAAGCCACAGGTTGACCGTAGGACGCAGCCTAGATAGAATGGACACTTTAGAGCACATAGGAGCACTCAGGAATCGATGTGTTTTTGCTTGAAGTGTTGTTTGCTATATATATATATTGTTTGCTTGTGTGCTTAATAGAGGATTTTGGGATGCCTTAGCATTGCCATGTCCACCTAGGCTAGTATAGCCAGTTGGTTAGATTCATATCCCTTGATGCATATAGTTGGGACGTTTCTAAATTCTCACCTATTGCTTTTCTTCAGATGGTGAGGACTCGCAACCTGGGGGATGTCAATGATGAGGAGGAGAACAATGGAGTGCCTCAGAACAACAACGGGCAAGGATCTACTCAGGGAGCTATCAACATTGAGCAGCTATTGGCTATGCAAAACCAGCTCATGCAGACCATGATACAATCTATGGGACAGCTGCAGGCTGGCAATATCAACAATCAACCCCACAAGCCTCCACCGCCACCCCCACCTTCTCATAACCGATTGGGAGAGTTTATGAGGACTAGGCCGCCAACCTTTGCTCAAGCTGCTGACCCTATGGATGCTGATGATTGGCTCAAGTCCGTGGAGAAGAAACTTGCTATTGTCCAATGCAGTGACCGGGAGAAGGTCTTGTTTGCTTCTCATCAACTAATTGGAGCAGCTACAGATTGGTGGGATGCTTATTGCAATGCTCATGAGAACCAAGAAAGAATCACTTGGGCCGAATTCAAGGAGAATTTTCATTCTTATTATGTGCCCGAGGGTGTTATGATCTTGAAGAGGCAAGAATTTGAGAATTTAAGGCAAGGAAAATCAAGCGTGAGTGAATAACTCAACAAGTTCACTCAACTCTCAAGATATGCGCCTGAGGATGTGAGCCAGGATAGCCGAAAGTAATATTTGTTCATGAGAGGCCTCAATAATGAGATCCAAGTGCAATTGCTCAATTGTGACTATGCCAACTTTTAGAAGCTTGTGGACCAAGCAATGGTGGTTGAGAACAAGATCCGTGAGATGGAGCAAGAAATCAAGAGGAAGGCTCCATATCAAGGACAACAACAAGGAAGTAATGTGCGCCCTCGCTTTGCGCCGCCCAAAGCGCCTTACTATAGCTCCTCTATTCCTGCTCAGCGTCCTGGTTATGCACCACGCCCAACTCAGTTTGAGTAGCAGCGCCATGTTATGCAAACACCTAGGCCTCCAATGCCTTATGCACCTCATGCTAATTTCCCTGGTGCTAATGCTCAAAACCAAGATCGTCCCAACAATTCTAGTGGGGTTAAGAAGTGTTATACTTGTGGAGAAGCTGGACACTTTGCGCATCAATGTCCTAAGTTAGGCCTTGGTCAAGGAAGCAATGCGCCGAGGCAAAACCCAAGACCCAATGGAGGACAGCCACAAGGGAACCGTGGACAGCAAAATTTTGCTCGTGGCAACGTGAACCATGTCTCTACGGAGGATGCTCCACAAGCGGATGACGTGGTCATTGGTATGTTTCTCGCCAACTCTAACCCCGCGACTATGTTATTTGATTCTGGAGCATCGCATTCATTCATTGCATCAAAGTATGTTGCCAAGTATAGTTTGCCTATCTCTCATATGAAGTTTACTCTATTGGTTAAGTATCCTGGAGGAGAGATGAGGACAAATATAGTATGTCCAAAAGTAAGCCTTAGAATAAGGGGGGTAGACTTCTCTGCCAACCTCATTGTTTTGGATTCTCAAGGATTGGATATTATACTTGGTATGGACTGGTTAAGGAAGCACAATGGAGTTATTGAGTGTGCCACAAAGACGGTGAAGTTGACTAATGAGGAAGGGATCACCGTAGAATTTGAAGCATCTCAAACCGCACCGAAGCAATTGGAGCTGAATCATGTGGACGGTGCCACAATTGAGGAGATTCCGGTAGTGTGTGAATTTTTGGATGTGTTTCCAGATGATTTTGTCGGGTATGCCACCCGATCGAGACATTGAGTTTGTTATTGATTTAATCCCTGGAACTGCACCTATAGCTAAGAGGCCGTATAGGATGCCTCCTATGGAATTAGCGGAGCTCAAGAAGCAGATTCAAGAACAACTAGAGAAAGGTTTTATTCGCCCTAGTTCTTCACCTTGGGGAGCACCCGTTCTATTTGTGGACAAGAAGGATGGAACGCAAAGGATGTGTGTGGATTACCGAGCTCTCAACGAGGTGACCATCAAGAACAAGTACACCTTGCCCCGTATAGAGGATTTGTTTGATCAGATGAAAGGTGCCTGTGTATTTTCCAAGATTGATTTGAGGTCGGGATACTTTCAAATGAAGATTAGACCATCGGACATACCCAAGACAGCTTTTAGGACACGGTATGGATCTTATGAGTACACCGTGATGTCTTTTGGATTGACAAATGCGACTGCCTACTTTATGTACCTCATGAATAAAGTCTTCATGGAGTACTTGGACAAGTTCGTTGTGGTATTTATTGATGACATTATGATCTACTCGAAGGATGAGAAGGAACATGAGGAACACTTGAGGCTTACGCTGCAGAAATTGAGGGATCACCAATTGTATGCCAAGTTCAACAAGTGTCAGTTTTGGTTGAAAGAGGTGCCATTTTTAGGTCATATAATCTCAGGAGGAGGAGTATCGGTTGACCCCGGAAAGGTGAGAGACGTGTTGAAGTGGGAACCGCCACAAAATGTAAAGGAAATAAGGAGTTTTCTTGGGATGGCAGGATATTACCGTAGATTTATCAAAGACTTTTCCAAGATAGCCAAGCCTATGACGGAGTTTCTAATGAAGGGAAAGGCGTTCCAATGGACTGAAGCTTGTCAAAATATCTTTGAGGAGTTGAAGAAGAGGTTGACAACAGCCCCAGTTTTGGTACTGCCGGATGTGAGCAAGAATTTTGACATTTATTGCGATGCATCGAGACAAGGACTTGGATGTGTGCTCATGCAAGAAGGTCAAGTGGTCGCCTATGCATCAAGACAATTGAAGAAACATGAGCAGAATTACCCCACACACGATTTAGAACTTGCAGCCGTGGTACATGCATTGAAGATTTGGAGACACTATATTCTTGGACATAGGTGTGAAATTTATACGGATCATAAGAGTTTGAAGTATATTTTCACACAAACGGATCTGAACTTGAGGTAACGAAGATGGTTGGAGCTCATCAAAGATTATGATTTGGGGATCAACTATCATCCGGGAAAGGCCAATGTAGTGGCCGATGCTTTGAGTAGAAAAGGAGTAAGTCATCAACTCACAGTTCGAGAGTTACCATCCGAGTTATGCAAGGAGTTTGAACGGTTGAACCTCGGGTTTGTAAATGAGATGGAGATGATGGAATTAAACCCAACCTTGGGAACAAGAAATTCGAGAGGCACAAACCACAGATGAGGAGATCAAGGAAATCACGGAAAGGACCGAAGAAGGGAGAGAATTCAGATTTGATAAAGACGAACATGGTACCTTATGGCTTGGAAAGAGAATCGTTGTGCCTAATGTAAAGCATATTCGGGAGACAATATTAAAGGAGGCACATGACTCGCCTTACTCGATTCACCCAGGTTGTACGAAGATGTACAAAGACTTGAAGACTTGCTATTAGTGGGATAGCATGAAGAAGGACATAGCCGAATATGTTGCATTGTGTGACGTGTGCCAACGAGTCAAGGCGGAACATCAAAGGCCAGCAGGGTTATTGCAGCCATTGAAGATTCCAGAGTGGAAGTGGGAAGAGATTGGTATGGACTTTATAGTTGGATTATCGCAAACCCAGTATGGCTATGATTCAATATGGGTCATTGTAGATCGGTTGACAAAATCAGCTCACTTCATTCCTGTCAAGACCACATATACCACCGCGAAGCTAGTAGAATTGTATATGGAGCATATTGTGTGCCGACATGGAGTACCGAAGAAGATAGTCTCGGATAGAGGTTCTCAATTTACTTCCAGGTTTTGGCAAAAGTTGCATGAAGCTTTGGGAACGAGGTTGAATTTTAGTTCAGCATATCATCCTCAAACGGATGGACAAATCGAGAGGACCAATCGGATTTTGGAGGACATGTTAAGAGCTCGTGCTTTAAAGCATGGGAAAAGTTGGGACAAAAGCTTGTCATACGCGGAATTTTCATACAACAATAGTTACCAAGCAAGTTTGAAGATGTCATCGTACGAAGCGCTTTATGGGAGGAAGTGTAGGACACCTTTATTCTGGAATGAAGCAGGGGAAACTCAAGTATTTGGCCCGGATGTGTTGCAAGAAGCCGAAAAGCAAGTCCAAATAATTCGTGAAAACTTGAGGGCTGCCCAATCAAGACAAAAAGGCTATGCGGACAATAGGAGAAGGAAATTAGCCTTTGAAATAGGAGATTTTGTTTACCTCAAGGTGTCACCAATGAGAGGTCATAAGAGGTTTAACATAAGGGGTAAGCTCGCACCTCGCTATATTGGACCATTCAAGATTTTGGACAAAAGAGGAGAAGTAGCGTATAAGTTGGAGATGCTAGCTCATCTTTCAGACGTACATGATGTCTTTCATGTTTCTCAGCTCAAGAAGTGCTTGAGAGTACCGGAAGAACAAGTGCCAATGGAAGAATTGGAACTAGAGGAAGATTTGACTTATGCCGAACAACCGGTCAAAATCTTGAAAACCAAGGAGAGAGTCACAAGGAACAAGGTCATTAGATGGTGTAAAGTTCAATGGAAGCACCACACAGAAAAAGAAGCGACGTGGGAATTGGAGGATGATCTCAAGAAGGACTTTCCCTATCTCTTCTCCTCCGCGTCGAATCTCGAGGGCGAGATTCATTTTAAGGGGGGTAGGTTTGTGACACCCTCATTTTCATGCATCATGCCCTACATGCACTCATATACATGTTTAACACTAACCCACAACAAGAGGAACGAGTTTAAAATTGATTTGGAACAAAACCGCACTTAAAAATGCAGGAAAGTGCGGACTAGTCCGATTTTACTGAGGACTAGTCCGATTTCTCTCTCACTAAAAACGGACTTGTCCATTTTTGCTACGGATTAGTCAGATTTTTGGCTCTAGAAACTTTCGGACTTGTCCGATTTTGTGCGGACTAGTCTGATGTTCCATGAATCCTTGAAAAATTGCTAAGTCCTTGGACTTTTCAGGACTAGTCTGGTGTTCCAGCGGACTTGTCTGTTTTCCTTTCTGTTCAAATTCGGACTTGTCCGATGTTTGGCTAGACTTGTCCGATTTTCTCTCTGGACGACTTCGGACTAGTCCGGTCCTGTCCGGACTAGTCCGATGTTTTGTGACTCCGAATTGAACTTTTGTTTTACGACTTGTTTCTTGGGTTTCACGTTAAGTGGGACTAGGGACGTCATGCCCAACTCTTTTAGAGCCCATGTGGGACTCTAAACCGGCCTCTACTCATCCCAAACTCGAAATCCATCTAACCCTAGCCTCCACCTCTATATAAACAACCCCACCCCTTGGTTTGACATCTATTTGCCACTTTTCCACCCACCCAAACCCTAGTTCGTGGAGAACCACCATCAAGGAGGGAGGAGAAGATCCCAAGCAAGAAGAAGAAGAGGAGGAAACGAAATAGGATCAAGATCTCCACCAAGTTTCGTTCTTCACCACCAATTCCTCCCCAAGTTCATCACCAACCCTAGATCATCAAGATCCAAGTGTTACCTCCAAGTTTCTTGGTTCATTGGAGTTCTAAACACCTGGTATACCTTCTATTCTCTTTTCCTTACGTGAATTCAACCGCTAATCTCCAAATTCACGTCGATCTAGAAAACCCTAATCCGCTGATCTCGCAGAGTGCGGACTTGTCCGGTCCCTAGCGGACTAGTCCGATCTTTCTGGTTAAATTGTGTTGAATTAATTCTAAAATTTGATCTAAACGACCCCAAACCTGTATAAACTTGTTAAAATCTATTAGAGCTAGTTAGTGATCATTAAAAGCAATCTAGTAACAAGTTCTACCTTGCATTTGCATCAATCATGCATGTCATGTCAAATTGAGTAATATTTGTGCACTCTTTGATTGTGTTTCTTGTCTTGTATGTTTATTGTGTGGATTAGACGGATTTGCGCTAGAAAGTGCCGCGGAGGATCTACAGCACCAGGAGTTTGAAGGCTTTGACCCTAATCAACAGCAAGAGCAAGGCAAGTGTCCTTGAAGCATATTGATCCTGTTTTAAAATAAATGTTTTGTTTGCAAAATTGCATGCTTGTGTCAATTTGATGGGAATCCTATGATAGGAAGTTTACTAGCTTTGTTTAACCACCCTTGTCACCTGGAATTTATGGTAGAGAGTCGGGAAGGGTTTTTACCTTTTTGCTTCGCTTAATTAATTGGGATGGAAAAACCAACACTGCACATTTAATTATGTATTAATGATATTCTGGTTAATGTGAACTGGTCGATACGGTATGGTAATGGGTGATCTAAGCAAGCCTGGAATGTGGATGGGTTGGATGTTATGGTGGTTTGCTTGCTTTAGATCTAAGGACCGGTTCATGCGAGAATAAGCCAGGACTATAGTGCCACCACGAGGCCATGTATGGGTGCGGCATAGCTGATTAATTAGGGCTTTGCTAGTGCTGTTTGGACCATTGTGGATGCTCGGGGAAGGGGTAGTCGGATTGGGTTTGTTGATGATTGGTGGGACTACCCTGGGATCCGAATGGCTCAAGAGGGGGCCCTTGGTTGAAGATGTGCTCAGTTGGAGGCATCGCCACCGGTGAAACCTCAGTGGGGTCTAAATAGGCTAGTATTCCCTTTGTAAAGGCTATTTTGTGATCTCTTGGCCATACACCAAAGGAAGTGTAATTGGCATAAGGGAGGTTCTTTAGTCGCCGACGGGTGATGAAATCACAAACACGTGGGTAAAGTGGTACAAACTCTGCAGAGTATTAAAACTATCATGATAGCCGTGCTCCCGGTTATGAGCGCCTGGATGACCTACATGATTAGAGGTAAATTGAGATTTGGAATGATTATGGTTTGGGAATGGTTATGGTTGATATTATGATTATGGTTATGGTTATGGATGGAATTATGATTTATGACATTGATTATGGTTATTGGCAATGGTAAATTATGGACTGGTATTATGATGGTTATATGGTTTATGATGGGTTTACTTCACTTAAATATGATACATTGCTTTTTCAAATGTTTTACTGTACTTTTCAGCACTTAGCCATTATTATTGTTGTCATTTGAATCAGCCACATGTCATACTTTCCACACTTGCTGAGTACGACATGTACTCACTCTTGCAATCCCCCCCCAACAGTTGCAGGTCAGGATTGAGAGTTTTATGGTGATAATGCGGAGTTCTAGGCCGTGTCTACCGTCAGCTTTGCCTGTGGTGTTGCATGGAGCTGCGCTATCCCTTTTGCTTAGTTTGCTTAGTTGCTTAATTAGTTTATTTCCGCTGCATTAGTTGAACTTGTCATTAATAATCATTAGAGCTTGTATCCGAGGATATAATGAATTATGTAATAAGAGTACTTATTTAATAATTTGAGCTATGATAATTATCTGTTTATCATATGTGAATCACTCGTGTATGTGTGTTGAACATCCTGGGCACACATATGCGTTAGCTTGGTTCAGTTTTCGGAACCGGGCGTCACATGGGGTTAGTCAAAAGGCATTTAGGAATACAGTACTGAGTCACATGATGTCCAACAGGAATAACATGCGAAAGCTGAGATAAATTAGAAGGTGATGAGCCAAAGCTTAAGGATTTTTGTACCCAACTACTCACTTACGAGGTGTTACATATGTAGCACGAAAAACAGTAGGTTTGGGAGCAAAGTTTGCATGTTTTTGACTCATTACAACAGGTTGTATGTTTCTATCATTCGGTTTAGCATGTGCAGCAAATTTTGCATGAAGGTTATGAGATCTAGCAATCATTCTTTCCTTTTTCTGTTGTTTAGCTAGTCTATAACAAAAATATATGACATGCCCATCTCAACCACAACAGGTACAATGAAATTTAACTTTGTGTTCATGTCTAGATGAGCAGACAACATGTTTATTTGAAATCGAATGAGACCACACTCCTGCAGATTTCAAAACCACTTCTTTTTGTTTAGGAACTGTTTGAATCAAAACACTTCCTAATGACTTTACAATTTTAAGTGGATGTGCCTTAGCATGAGCATGAGAATCAAAACCTAAACCAGATTTATCATTGCAAGATTTAGAGGAATTCAACAACAAGTTTAGGTTCTTATTAGCATTACAAAACAAATCTAATGTCCTATACATGTCATCAAGTTTATTTGACAGATCAAGGCAATTTTCACATGAAGTTTTTCCTTTTAATTTGCAATTGGAACAATATTTAACTTCATAAGAACGTAAAGCATTGTTCAATATAGAAATTTCATTTATAGCATCTTGTAGTTTCTTATCAAGATCATTACAAGCAGAACAATGCATATAAATTGTAGAACAGCAAGCATCTTTCAAGTTTTTATAAATAAGTGCAGTAAGTTTTTTGTTCTTTTCAATTTCAAGTTTATCAAGTGTGGAGGTGTGTGCACTTCATAGAGAGGACAACTGTTCATATATTAAATCACATGAGGAGGTGTTTGACTTGCTCGCCATGAAACACAAGTTTGCCAAATCATATTCATCTTCGTCACTTCGGATGTCGACATCGCTCGAGCCAAGTTCTTGAAGTGTGGAGATAAAATTGCTCACCAATTGATGTCCTGTAAAACCCTTCTTTTTCTTCTCATCGTTTGCAGAGGAGTGCTTCGTCCTTGTTTGATTTTCATCATGGTACGTATGACCTGAAAGATTAGGGCAATTTGTACGAAAATGTCATGTCTTACCACATTCGAAGCATCATTGAGCACCGGCGCTTCCTCTCCTTCTAGTTCTCACATTTTGCAATGCTTTTGAGAATCGAGTAGAAAGAAGTGCTAGCTCCTCCTCCAAAAGTTATTCAATATGTTCAAGGGTTAAAGAGGACAGCAAAACAAGTGTACTTCCTGATGAAGATTGGCCAGAGCTAAGCATGTCACGTTAAGAAACAAATGCAAGAGACTTGTTGGGCTTCTTACGTGAGATTATGTCAATTTCATGAGTTTTCAATTTAGAATATAGAATATCTAAAGTAAGTGTACTCATGATAGTAGATTCACCAATAGGTGTAACTTTCATCTCCCAAATTGACATATCTAATGCACTTAGTAATTGCCTAGCATTCTCAACATCTAAAAAAATAATATTGACGCTACATAAGTTGCTGAGAATTTTATTAAAGCGAGCAAAGAGATCGTCGATGGAATCACCTGGTTGCATCTCAAAGCGTATGTACTCCTTTTTAAATATGTCTTGCCTTACCTCTTTGATCATGTTGGATCCTTCGTGGTAGTCGCAGTGTGCTTTCCACACATCATATGTAGATCAGAGGTGAGCAACACGGTCAAAGTCACTTTGTGTTAATCCTTGTATGATCAAGTTGCAAGCCTTGTTGTTGTTGTCGACATCTCTCATGTTTGTAGCCATGACTTGATCGTTTGACGACACATTGTAAGGCTTGTACACCTTTTCCCATATTGCAAAGCTTTGTGCCTGGATGAAAGCTTCCATATGTGCCTTCCAAACCTGAAAATCTATACCACTAAAGACATAAGGTTATGCAGAGTATTTCTCCATCATAATTAGTTAAAAACACGTGCAAATCACAAAGATTAGAGCATCGTGGCTCTGATACCAATTGTAGGATCGAAGAGCACGTGAAAAGGTACCAGAGGGCGTGAATGGTAGATTTAAAACTTTTTCAGCAGAAGCAACAAAAAACCCCTCGGTAGAAAATCAATATGTTAAGAAATCATGTGTGCGACTAATTAAACTTGATAAATCGTGACAAAACCAGTATAGATTGTGGAGAACAAAGTTAAGAATATGTCATAATAATAATCACGAAAATCCATTGAGAAAAACTCAAGTTACGATTTAAAGGTTGAATGAAGGTCAATCTGTTCTACCTGAGAAAAACCAGATCTGCAACACTGCAATGAAACTCGTGTAGATCCAAAGCCACAAATCCAATGATCGTGAACTTTTTACAAATGATATATAGTCAAGTTGTGAAGACAACACAAAAAAGTCACGTCAATTTGATATGTAAAACTCGAGTTATGATAAAACCACCAGAGCAAGGTAGTGTTGTGCAGAAACTCGACGAGAAAACTTGTCTGAAACAAGTCGGACGAACAAGGCACAAAAGTTACTTTAAACTACAAATTTTTATTGATCAAACCACAAGAGGAACAGCCACAAATTCATGCACCACGAGATCTGACCTTCCTTGCTTTTATAACCAGCCCTAAGGCCAACCCAATCCTAACTAGGACTCTAATCCTACTCAGTTCACGAATTGAAACTTTCCATAACTACTAAAGACTCTTCTATACGCAGATAGAAGCAATCTTAAGACTTCCAAACACCTTAGGAACATATCCCACATTCCTAAAACAACTCAACTTCGTGACCCACACAAAAACCTATCATAACCAACTCAAATTTTTCCATATTTGAGTCAAACCCGACTCAGCCGCAGCTTGAGTCCATAACCTAATAGGTTGGACCTTTCCGACCAATTTTTTACATCCACATCTCTTCATCACATGTCAGAACAATGTAGTCATGTCCATGCACTCCTTGCACACGTGAAAACACCTTGCAACGACGTCACGATACTTTCATATGCATTGTTCTTGATTCAAACATGTTACGCAACCTCCCGATCAACTCAACCACAATCCTCCCGAACTTGGTTGTTGAACCTCATCTTCTCCCTAATACTAGTTCAATGGATCCCGTCACCAGCCATGTCTTGAACTCAAGCAACACCTACATATGAATAAACAACCAATACTTCCGAGCACAAGTCCTCAACTTGAGTCTCGTTAGTTCCAAAACCACAACACCTTATGTGAGCACCTCACATAAGCATGTTGCAAACCTTAGCAAAAAAATATCAACCATAACCATCAAAACACACCAAAAATATAGTAAAAGAATACCAAGCAAACATTCCATATATGTAAAGCAAGTCCGAATTAATTCAAAGTAAAAGAAGAACCATTTCAATCTAGCACCAGACCTTGCCAAAGCTAACCAGACCTTGAACCGGAGCTTACCAAAGCTAGCAGGACCTAGTGCTAGAGCTAACCAAAGATAGTCAGACCTAGCACTAGAGCTTACCAAAACTAGTCGGACCTTGCACCAAACCTAGCAAAAACATGTCGGACATAGGCACAGTAAGTCAGACCTAGACAAAAAAGTCAGACCTAGCAAAAACAAGTCGGACCTTACGTCAGACCTTGCAGGAGCTACCCAAAACAAGTTGGACCTATTGTTGGACCATGTTGAAAAAGGTGTTTTGGTGATATTCAAAATTTTTATCATCATAGCCAATGTATTGGTGATATTCAAAATTTTTATCATCATAGCCAATGTATTTAGCACACATAGGTCTTACAAAGTGCCAAAGCGTGGGAAAATGATCTCATGGAATATTTTCCTAGCCTTTTGGGAATCAACATTCTTGCATTGTAAGGCTTCTACCCATTTTGACACATAATGTACGACCACAAGAATATACTCGTAGTCAAAAGACTTTTGGGAAGGTCCCATGAAGTCGATACCCCATACATCAAATAATTCCACTTGGAGATTATATTTTAGGGGCATCGCATTGAGAGTGGAGATTCCTTCATGCTTTTGACATTTCCAACATCTGCGAATGAATTCCTTTGTGTCTTCATACATCGAAGGCCAATAGAATCCACTCTGCCAGATCTTTGCTTGAGTAAGGTAAACACCGTAATGACCACCATAGGAGCCAGCATGGCATTTCTCAATAATTTTGGTGCCTTCGATTGGTGGGACGCACCTTCTGAGAAGGCCATCGGCACATACTCTACAGAGTTATGGGTCATCCCAAAGATGTATACGACACTCATAGATGAGTTTCTTTTTATTTTCCCCTGGTGGTATGTATCTCGTGACCATGAATTTCACGATATACGCATACCAAGGGTGAGAGTCAGTCACCTTGAGTAGCATATTATCTTGTAGGAAGTCATTGATAGGAATGTCCATGGTTTGCGTGACTTCCATACGTGAGAGATGATCTACAACAGAATTCTCTACTGCTTTCTTATCCTTGATTTCTAAGTCAAATTGTTGGAGTAGAAGAATCCACCGGATTAGCATTGGTTTAGCGTTCTTTTTGGTGAGTAAATACTTCAAGGCAGCATGGTCTGTATAGACTATGACCTTGGCTCCAACCAAATAGGATCTAAACTTATCGATAGAAAAAACTACAACTAAGAGCTCTTTCTCAAGTGTGGCATAATTGAGTTGAGCTCTTGTCAGAGTTTTGCTAGCGTAGGCTATTGCATGATGCTTTTTATCTTTGGTTTAGCCTAGGACCGCACCAACAGCAAAATCACTAGCATCACACATGATTACAAATGGTAGCGTCCAATTAGGAGGTTGGATGATTGGAGCTGAAATGAGTGCCCTTTTGAGTGTATCAAATGATTTAAGGCATTCATCATCGAAATCAAAGGGAGCTTCCTTAGCTAATAGGTTGGTGAGGGGTCTAGCGATTTTCAAGAAATCCTTGTTGAATCATCGATATAACCCTGCATGACTTAAAAAGCTACATATTCCCTTAACATTGATAGGAGGTGGAAGTTTTTCAATAACTTCAATCTTTGCTTTGTCCACATGTATCCCTCTCTCATATACCAAGTGTCCAAGAATGATGCCTTCACGAACCATGAAATGGCACTTTTCCCAATTAAGCACTAGGTCCTTCTCTTGGCATCTTTGTAAGACCTTGTCTAAGTTTTCCAAACAATGATCAAAAAATTTTCCATAGCTGAAGAAATCGTCCACGAAAAATTCCATGATCTCCTCAATCATTGCAGAAAAGATAGACATAATACATATCTGAAAAGAGGCTGGAGCATTACACAGTCCAAAAGACATACGCCGGTAGGCATAAGTACCGTAAGGGCATGTGAATGTGGTCTTACTTTGATCATCGAGATGGATTGAGATTTGATGATACTCCGAATACCCATTAAGGAAACTACAGTAGGAGTGTTTTGCCAACTGCTCTAACATCTCATCAATGAAGGGCAGTGGAAAATGATCATTCCTTGTAGCCTTGTTAAGTTTTCTGTAATCAATGCACATCCTCCAACCTGTACTGGTTCATTGAGGAATTATTTCATTCTTCTCATTTTGCACGACTGTCATACCTCCTTCTTAGGCACTACTTGAACTGGGCTGACCATTCACTATGAGGAACAAGGTAGATAATACCGACATATAGAAGTTTCAAGACTTCTTTCTTGACAACTTCCTGCATCGCATTATTCAGTCGCCTTTGAGGTTCCCTTGAGGGTACACTCTCAGGGTCAATTGGAATGCGATGGGTGCATAACGCTGGACTAATTCCATTTGAGATCTTGTAGTGAATTGCCAAAAACAACTCTATGCTTTTCTAACATGGATATTAGTTTGAGTGTCTCATTCTCTGAAAGCTTATCACTTATGATGACAGGGGCTTCCAAGTCGCCATTTAGAAAGTCATAACGTAGGCCTTGAGGTAAACTTTTGAGCTCAACAGGAGGTTTTGGAGAGAACTCTTCTTTTGGCAATTCAATTGCATCCTAAAATTCATCCTCCTCTTAGATGAAATCTTCTTCTCCTTCAATTTTAGTGGGTGCTAAAAATTGAAGAATCCGAACCTCCTCTGTTGGTTCATCTTTGATGGGAGATTTTGCGGATGTGTTCTTTGAACACAGAATAGGGATAGAAAACTTTCTACCTCCAAGTTTGACATTGAGGTTTCCATACAAGACAATTTCCATGAGAAATTTCTCAATGGGAATCCCAATCATAATGTCAAAATCTTGGATTTTGAACACATGGAAGTCTAGGAGAGTCTCAATATCTTTGTGTCTTACAGATACCTGTTGCGAAACCCTGCATCCTTCAAGGATGTTTCCGAATGAATCTCGGAAAGATTTACGTGTTTGTGCCAATGGCACATCTCTCAGAATGGCTAGAGCACATGAATCGGAGATGAGATTTGCTCCAATAGTGGGGTTGTATAGGATCCTTATTGGCGTCTCTCTAATGAAACATAGAATGGTTGCCAAAGGTGAGGTCATCTGAAGAATTTTGGGTGACTGCTCAACTTCCGCAATCCATTCTCTACTTAGTATAGAGGTCAACTCCTTGACCGTCTGTTGGACGAACACTCCATCATGTGGGTCAGGTGGAGTTGGTGGCAATGATGGCTTTTTATGGCAATAGTACTTCGAAGTATTACCAAAATCTTTAATTATTTCTTCCTCGAAGTAAAAGGGAAACTCCGAAGGTTGAATATCTTCTTCCTTCATAGTTTATGGTTCAGGAGAGGATCATTCGGGCAAGGTTTGGGATAAGCAAGAAATGGGTTCATACTTGTCCATGGATTTATCCTCAATTCTTGACATGGCTTCCTCTTGAGGGGCTCATTAAGACCCATAATGAAGAAATAATTTTCTAGAATTCGATCCAAAAGATCCTTGACTTCTTTTGGCGTCTTATGGAGGAAGGATCCTCCAACCGTAATGTCAAGATCTAGGGCAGACTCTTTGTTCAGCCCCATGAAGAAATGTTGCAAGAGCAACGAATCAGGGAGGGACAAATCTGAGCCGGAATTTCTCAAAAGAGAAAATCTATCCCCAGCTATACCTATAGATTCCTTCTCTGCAAGAAGCATAGTACTTCCCTTCGTAAGGAAACAATTCGAGCAATTAGTAAGAAAGCAAGACCAAATTTTTCTCGTAATTCAGTCCAATTATCGTTTTCTTTCCAACTTGTGGTCGTACCATCGTCTGGCTTTTCCCTTGAGGGCAAAAGGAAACAAGTTCCATTTGAGAGTTTCCTGTGTCATACCTTCGATTAGAAGACATGAACATAGTTGTTCGAACTCTTGTAGATGGTGGTAAGCGTTTTCACAATCCATTCCTGAGAAGGATTGTTCCCGAACCATGGCTATGAAGATAGGGTGAAGTTCACAGCTGGTAGAACAAATGGGTTCTGACGAAGGCGGTGGCTCACAGAACTTGCCTTTTGGGGCAGAATAAGAAAGAACGGTGGACTGCTCCATATATGTGGTGAGGGAAGGAAAGGTAAGAAGATAAATACGAGGGTGAACAAGGTTCGAAGATCAACAACAACCGCTCCCTGGCTTGTTGACGTTTCTTACGTACAAAGTAAATTCCGCAAGTGCATGGATATTATCGTGTAGCATTTCCCCATAAAGAGTTTTCTCAAGGGTATTAGATCCAAGGAACATGTGTGATAATCTTACGAACTAGTTCACCCAAGGACACAAAGTTGTTTGGTAGGAACGTGTGACACCCGGGTCCGAAAATGAACCAAGTGCGACGTAGATGTGTGCCCAGGATGTTCAACACACATACACGAGTGCATCACAAATAATATACAGAAAATTACCACAACACAAGCTAGTAAATAAGTAATTCTATTAAAATATTCAAATAATCCTCAAATTACAAACTCTAATGATCATTAATACTAATAATATCTACAACGGAAATATTCTAACCATCAAGCTAAGCAACTAAGCATAGGGGGTGCGGCTCCAAGCAGCCAACAGGCAAGTCGACGGCAGCACACAACCTAGTACTCCGCATTATCCTAAGGGTACTCCCAAACATCACCTGAAACTGTTGGTGAGGGAATTGCAAGGGTGAGCACATGTCATACTCAACAAGTGTGGGAAAGTAATGACATGTAGCTCAACCAGGGAATTATAATAAATAATGGCTAGTTGCTGAAAAGTACATTTAAAACATATAAAAAGCATTCTACAATGTCTATGTGAAATTAATCCCATCATATCCCAAATAATTAACATAATACAAATCTGTCATCAATTATCCATCCATACACCATATTCTTACCATCATCATTAACCATGTCCATTTGTCACAATCTAGACTATAACCATAACGAAACCATCCCAAATCCCAAGTTTCACTCTAATCATGTAGGTCATCCATGTGCTCTTAACCGGAAGCACGACTATCATGATAGTTTTTAATACTCTACAGAGGTTGTACCACTTTACAAGTTGGTGATTTCGTCACTCGTCGGCGACTAAAGAAATCTCACTTATGCATAATACACTACCTTAGGTGTATGGCCAAGAGATCACAAAATAGCCTTTACAACAGGACTACCAGCATATTTAGACCCACTGAGGTTTCACCGGTGGTGATGCCTCTAACTGAGCACATCCAACCAAGGGCCCCCTCTTGTGTCTTTCGGATCCCAGGGCAGTCCTGTCGCTATTGCAAACCCAACCGACTCTCATTCCCTACTCCCCAAATGATCTGAACAATGTTGGCAATACACCAAATTAATTAGCTAAGCCGCACCCATACTTGGCCTTGTGGTTGTACTGTTGTCCTTGCTTATTCTTGCATGAACTGATACTTAGATCTAAAGCAAGCAAAATCACCATATCTTCCAACCCAATCCACAAACCATGCTTTCTTAGGTCTGCCAAGTCCCATGTTACCAGCTTACCATGCCCATCAATTATCATCATACATAAGTGCATTAATTCATAGTCAAGCCATTTAGTTGTTTTCGCATCCCAATTAATTATAGCAAATAAAAAAGGTGAAAAATATCCTTCCCGACTCTCTACAATATATTTCAAGCGACAAGGATGGTCCAACAAGACTAGTAAACAGCTATCATAGTTTTCTCATCAATTTGACACAAGCATGCATTTTTGCAAACAAAACATTTAAAAACAGGATCAAAATGATAAAGGAAACTTGCCTTGTTCTTGAGATTGGTTAGGATCAAAAGCTTTGAAATTCTGGTGTTGGAGGTCCTCGATAGCACCCTCTAGAGAAATACCTTCTATTCCTCACAACAACATACAAAACAAACATTACAATCAATAAATGCTCATATATTTCAATATGCCATGATATGCATGACTGATGCAATTATGTGGTAATGCATGTTATCAAGTTGCTATCATTGCTTACTAACTAGTTACAATTAAATATTACATGTTAGAACAAGTTTTAAGTCATTTTGGAGGATATTAAAGAAGTTCCAAGAATTTTCAGAAAAGGAAGACCAGACTAGTCCACACTCTGGTCGGACATGTCCGTTCTTGAATAGAAAGGGGATCGAACTAGTCCGCACTTGGACCGTACAAGTCCGTTAAAGATAGGGTTTTGGCGAATTTTCTACTAAAGCATGGTTTAAGTTAATATGGAACCATATTTTACGCAGAGGAGAGGGATCTAAGGTATTTACTTTGAATCCTAGGGTTCAAAGGTTGAGGATTCGAGAATTTGACATCAAGACCAAAGGAGACGAAGAATTGATGCAGGAGGATGTTGATGATGAAGGATTGATGATGGAGATCGCAGCAGCGATGATGATCTTGGTTGATCCTCCTCCTTCTTTCCTCTTCCTTCTTCTCCCTGTGGTGGAGGCTTCTTGATGGCGGCTCTCACGAACTAGGATTAAGGGTTTCTTCTAATGTGACAAAGGGATGAAAGGGTGGGCATTGGGGTGTTTATATATGGTGAAGATGGTAGAGTTTGGGTGGAATTCGAGTATAAGGCGGTGGAGGCCTAGGTGGGGTCCTACATGGGCTCCACAAGGGTTGGGCACGACGTTCTTGGGTCCACTTAAGGCAAATCCCAAAAACTCGTCGAGAAGGAAAAACACAACCCGAGTTGGGCACACCGAACTAGCCTCTATGTGGCCGGACAAGTTCGATATGGGACAAAAAGATGAACGGACGGGTCCGATGGAAACCCGGACAAGTCCGAACAATTCTAGAAAGCAAAACGGACAAGTCTGGTATGAGGCCGGACAAGTCCGGGGGTTCTTCCAATTTTGGTAAAGGAGACCAAAACGGGGAATTGTCGGACAACTCCGAAGGGTTCCAGTAACGGATAACAAACTAGTCCATACAAGAGAATGAACAAATTTGGAAAACATTAGAACCATTTTCGGACTAATCCGGGGCAAAAAGTGGATAAGTCCGGAAAACAACATAGGGAAAATAGGACTAGTCAGGGGTCTAGCCCGGACAAGTCCGCACTGACACGGGCTTTTAACTGCTATTTTGGTTCTAATTCATTTTAAACTTGTTCATTTTTGTGTTGTTTAATATTAAACATGTATAAGGATGTACGCAATGTATGATGGATGAAAATGAGGGTGTTACAAACCTAGCCCCCTTAAAATGAATCTCGCCCTCGAGATCCGATGTAGAGGGAAAACATAGGGAAATTCTCTCTTGAGATCATCCTCCAGCTCCCAAGTTGCTTCCAATTCTGCATGGTGCTTCCATTGTACTTTGTACCATCGAATCACCTTGTTCCTTGTGGGTCTTTCCTTCATTTCCAAGATTTTGACCGGTTGCTTGGCATAAGTCAAATCTGCCTCTAACTCCAATTCTTCCATTGTCACTTGTTCTTTAGGTACCCTTAAGCAGTTCTTGAGCTGAGAAATATGGAACACATCATGAACATAAAAAATATGTGCTAGCATCACCAATTTATATACCACTTCTTCACGTTTGCCCAAAATCTTGAATGGTCCAATACAACGAAGTGCCAACTTGCCTCTGACGTTAAACTGCTTATGACCTCACATAGGTGATACTTTGAGATATACAAAGTATCCCACTTCAAAAGCTAAGTTTCTTCGCCTATTATCCACATAGCCTTTTTGTCTCGATTGAGGAGCCCTCAAATTCTAGCGAATTGTCTGAACTTGCTTTTCAGCTTCCTGCAACACATCAGGTCCAAATACTTGGTTCTCCCCTGTCTCATTCCAAAACAAGTCTGTCCTACACTTCCTTCCATATAGTGCTTCATATGACAACATCATCAAACTTGCTTGGTAACTATTATTGTAGGAAAGTTCAACATACAGCAAGCTTTTGTCCTAGTTGTGTCCATGCTTAAAGGCACAAGCTCTCAACATACTTCCAATGTTTGGTTGGTCCTCTCGGTTTGTCTATCGGTTTGTGCATGATATGCGGAGCTGAAATTTAGCCTGGTACCCATAGTTTCATGCAGTTTCTCCCAGAACCTAGAGGTAAATTGAGACCCTCGGTCAGGCACTATTTTCTTCGGAACTCCATGTCGGCACACAATATGCTCCATACATAATTCTGCTAGCTTCAGGTTGTCTTGACATGGATGAAATGAGCTGTTTGGTCAACCGATCCACAATAACCCATATCGAGTCATAACTGGACTGGGTCTGCGGTAATCGAACTCTGAAGTCCATATAGATTTCTTTCTGCTTCCATTCCAGGATCCTCAATGGCTGCAATAATCTAGCTGGCCTTTGATGTTCAACCTTCACTCGTTCGCACACATCACATAATGCTACATACATCGCTATGTCCTTTTTCATCCTATCCTACCAATAGCAAGTTTTCATGTCCTTGTACATCTTTGTACATCCAGTATGAATTGAGTAAGGTGAGTCGTGTGTCTCCTTCAATATCGTCTCACAAATTTGCTTTACATTAGGCACAACAATCCTCTTTCCAAGCCATAGAGTACCATGGTCATTTCCATCAAACTTCCATTCTCTCCCTTCTTGGATCCTTTCCTTGAGTTTCCTTATCCTTTGTTTGACCTTCTCGACTTTCTTGTTCCAAGGTCGGATTTAACTCCATTACTCCCATCTCATTCACAAATCCAAGATTCAACCATTCAAACTTCTTGCATAGCTCGGATGGCAATTCCCGAACCGTGAGTTGGTGGCTTACTCCTTTACGACTCAAAGCATCGACCACTACATTAGCCTTCCCCGGGTGATAGTTAATTCCCACATCATAATCATTGATGAGCTCCAACCATCTTCGTTGCCTCAAATTCAAGTCCATTTGTGTAAATATGTACTTGAGACTCTTGTTATCCATGTAAATCTCACACCTATGACCAAGAAAGTAATGTTGTCATATCTTTCGGGCATGCACTACGGCTGCAAGTTCGAGATCACGTGTAGGATAATTCTGCTCATGTTTCTTCCACAGCCTCGATGCGTAGGCTACCACTTGACCTTCTTGCATGAGCACACATCCAAGTCCTTGTCTTGATGCGTCACAATAGATGTCAAAACTTTTACTCACATCGGGCAAAACCAAGATTGGTGCGGTGGTTAACCTCATCTTTAGCTCCTCAAAACTATCTTGACAAGCTTGAGTCCATTGGAAAGCTTTCCCCTTCATCAGCAATTCTGTCATGGGCTTGGCTATTTTGGAGAAATCCTTGATAAACCGACGGTAATATCCAACCATTCCAAGAAAACTCTTAATTTCCTTCACATTATGTGGCGGTTCCCACTTCAACACATCTCTCACTTTTCCTGGGTCAACTGATATTCCTGCAGAGATGATATGTCCCAAAAATGATACTTTCCTTAACCAAAACTAGCACTTGCTGAATTTGGCATATAATTGGTGCTCCCTCAATTTCTGCAATGTGAGCCTCAAATGCTCCTCATGCTCTTCCTCACTTCTTGAGTAGATCATAATGTCGTCAGTGAACACCACCATGAATTTATCCAGGTACTCCATGAAAACCTTATTCATGAGGTACATAAAGTACGCAAGTGCATTTGTCAATCCAAAAGACATGACGGTGTACTCATATGATCCATACCATGTACAGAAAGCCGTTTTGGGTATATCTGATGGTCTAATCTTCTTTTGTAAATAACCTGACCTAAAGTCAATCTTGGAGAAAACACAGGCACCCTTCATTTGATTGAACAAATCCTCTATACGGGGCAATGTATACTTGTTCTTGATCGTCTCTCATAGAAGAGCCCAATAATCCACACACATCCTTTAGGATCCATCCTTCTTATCCACGAAAAGCACTGGTGCTCCCCAAGGTGAAGAGATTGGGCAAGTAAAACGCCTCTCTTGATGCTCTTGAATTCACTTCTTGAGCTCCGCTAACTCCGTAAGAGGCATTCTATATAGCCTCTTTATGTGCATCTAGGCCAGATATTATGCTTAGTGTTTGCTTGTGTGCAAGGTTTCAAGCCGCACCCAAAGAGTGTCACTTAATTGCTGTAAAAAGAATCCTAAGGTACCTTGTGCACACACCCAATTTGGGCCTTTGGTATCCCAAAGGATCCAAATTTAACTTGATAGGGTATTCCGATGCCAACTATGCAGGATGCAAAGTCGATAGAAAAAGCACGTCAGGGACTTGTCAGTTTCTTGGTAGGTCCCTAGTTTCTTAGTCATCTAAAAAACAAAACTCCATTGCTCTTTTCACAGCGGAAGCAGAGTATGTTGCAGCCAGTAGTTGTTGCGCACAACTACTTTGGATGCGATAGACTCTTGGGGACTATGGCTACAATCTAAGCCATATCCCGCTTCTATGTGATAATGAAAGTTCTATAAAAATTGCACACAACCCTGTAGAGCACTCAAGAACTAAGCACATAGATATCCGTCATCATTTTCTTAGAGATCATTCATTAAAAGGTGACATTGCTATTTCACATGTTAGAACTGAAAAACAACTTGCAGATATTTTTACCAAACCATTGGATGAGAAAAGGTTTTGTGAGCTTAGGAATGAACTTAATATTCTTAACTCTCGAAATGTGGCTTGAAACGTTGCACACCTGGTTGAAACTTCAAATGTTACATCTCATTGCTAAAACTGCCCCTCACCTCTTTTTCTTCTATGAAAACTAATTTGAATGAAAAAAAAATCTTGGACTTTATGACCATTTTTCATTTTTGATTGCCTTCTGGTCATAAGTACCAAGGTTATTTGCAAAACTTATCCTTGGATCACTATTAGTTATCCCTAAATACTTAGTTTTTCCAGGAGCACCGGACTAGTCCGTCCTCTGACTGGACTAGTCTGGGCGGCCGCTTATATAAGCAGCTGGCCGACCCAAAATCAAAATTTCAAACCTCCCTCCACTTTGAGTTGAGCCCTCACCTCTCAAACCCTAGCCACCAAAAGTGATTTTCGAGTTGAGCCCTCAAAATCCAAGTTTTCTCCATGAGAAATCCTCCCCTCGATGAGTTGATACTTCACTCCGAACTCATCCGGACAGATTTGTGCTCCTTCAACGCGAATCTTCAAATCTCGGTAAATTTATTCCTAAAATCAAACTCTCAACTCTTCTAGTTCTAGATTGTTTCCCTTGATTCCAAGACAGTACATTAGCTTCAGAGATGTATTCCTTTCACTTTCATGCCCCCTTGCATCCTTAGATAGAAGTTGTGATTCATAGGTTTTGTTAGGGTTCTTATGCCAGGCCGGACTAGTCCGGCTCCCAGATACGGACTAGTCCGGTACACTGTACAAGTCCGCACTCTCAAACCGGACAAGTCCGGTATCTGACATTTGAATCCTCACATATCCTTCAATTCTTGGTTCTTTCTCGTCTAATCCATGAACTCCTTATTAGGCACGATGTCTTCAAGCTCAGATGATAGCTCTTTCCACGTTGATGAAGAAGTTGAACGTGAAAAAGTGAAGAGAGCCAAGGAGAGGTACATGAAGAAAAGACATGATGTCAAGGTGCACTCTCCACCCTCCAACAACAATTTGCCCAAGAAAAGGAAGGTGGTTATTAAGAAGGCCCAAGGAAAAGCTGGCGAGAGCTCCTCAGGGCCAAAGAGGACTCTCAACAAAGTAAAGGTGGTTACAACCCTATATGTCCTTTGTAATCCTCCACGTTCGGCTATGCCATAGGCTCTTGGCATGAGTCGTCCTAGTGTTGCTAGGGGTAAACCCGTGCCCGAAGCAAGCAACTACCACAAATTCATTTGAATTAGAATCAATACTTTGATTTCCTCTCCGCTCCTTGCCTACCAAACAACTTTGTGTCCTTGGGTGAATCCGTTCATAAGGTTCGCACACACGTTCCTTGGATTTGATTACCTTGGGAATACACCTTAAGGGGAAGTGCTACACGAAGTTTTCGTGCACTTGCGGATTTTTATCTGTGAAGTAAGAAACGTCAAGAATTACTCTCTGCATGTCTTGGTATTTTGGGTATTAATTCACCTGCATACAAATAAATACTAACACTTGTGGAATTGGTTAGTATTTGACCCTACCACTATGTTATGTTTCTCTTTTAGGCACATTATGAGGTGAATTGACAGTCTAAATATGGCACTTAAGGACCGTCAACAGTGAGGAACACAAATACCACTTACCACATATGAGTGATTGAGAGCATCGTTTGAGGAACTTTAACTCAAACACCATTTGAGACTCTTGGGAGTTCAGTGAAAGTTAGACATTAGGTGATGCATGCTCACTTCCCTCTTGTATCCCCATAATGACTAAGAAAAGGGTGAGGTACCATAGCCAATTTATTTGTAACACCCTAATTTTCATGCATCATACCCTACATACACTCGTATACATGTTTAACATTAACCCACATCAAGAGGAACGAGTTTAAAATTGATTTGGAACAAAACCACACTTAAAACGCAGGAAAGTGCGGACTAGTCCGATTTTGGCTCTGGAAACTTTCGGACTTGTCCGATTTTGTGCGGACTAGTCCGATATTCCAAGAATCCTTGAAAAAAAATTGCTAAGTCCTTGGACCTTTCCGGTCTAGTCCGGTGTCCCAGCGGACTTGTCCGTTTTCCTCTCTGTTCAAAGTCGGACTTGTCCGATTTTAGGCCAGACTTGTCCGATTTTCTCTCTTGACAACTTCGGACTAGTCCGGTCCTTTCCGGACTTGTTCAATATTTCGCGACTCCGAGTTGATCTTTTGTTTTATGACTTGTTTCTTGGGTTTCACATTAAGTGGGCCTAGGGACATCGTGCCTAACTCTTTTAGAGCCCATGTGGGACTCTAAACCGGACTCTACTCCTCTCAAACTCGAAATCCATCTAACCCTAGCCTCCACCTCTATATAAACAACCCCACCCCTTGGATTGACATCTATTTGCCACTTTTCCACCCACCCAAACCCTATTTCGTGGAGAGCCACCACCAAGGAGGGAGGAGAAGATCCCAAGCAAGAAGAAGAGGAGGAAACGAAAGAGGACCAAGATCTCCGCCATGTTTTCATTCTCCATCACCAATTCGTCTCAAAGTTCATCACCAACCCTAGATCATCAAGATCCAAGTGTTACCTCCAAGTTTCTTGATTCATTGGAGTTCTAAACACCTGGTATACCTTATATTTTCTTTTCCTTACGTGAATTCAACACCTAATCTCCAAATTCACGTCGATCTAGGAAACCCTAATCTGCTGATCTCGCAGAGTGCGGACTTGTCTGGTCCCTAGCGGACTAGTCCGATCTTTCTGGTTAAATTGTGTTGAATTAATTCTAAAATTTGATATAATCGAATCCAAACCTGTATAAACTTGTTAAAAGCTATTAGAACTAGTTAGTGATCATTAAAAGCAATCTAGTAACAAGTTCTACCTTGCATTTGCATCAATCATGCATGTCATGTCATATTGAGTAATATTTGTGCACTCTTTGATTGTGTCTCTTGTCTTGTATGTTTATTGTGTGGATTAGACGGATTTGCACTAGAAAGTGCCGCAGAGGATCTACAGCACCAAGAGTTTGAAGGCTTTGATCTTAATCAACAACAAGAGCAAGGCAAGTGTCCTTGAAGCATATTGATCATGTTTTTAAAATAAATGTTTTGTTTGCAAAACTGCATGCTTGTGTCAATTTGATGGGAATCCTACGATAGGAAGTTGACTAGCTTTGTTTAATCACCCTTGTCACCTAGAATTTATGGTGGAGAGTCGGGAAGGGCTTTTACCTTTTTGCTTCGCTTGATTAATTGGGATGGGAAAACAACACTACACATTTAATTATGTATTAATGATATTCTGGTTAATGTGAACTGGTCGATACGGTATGGTAATGGGTGATCTAAGCAAGCCTGGTATGTGGATGGGTTGGATGTTATGTTAGTTTGCTTGCTTTAGATCTAAGGACTGGTTCATGCGAGAATAAGCCAGGATTACAGTGCCACCATGAGGCCAAGTATGGGTGCGGCATAGCTCATTAATTAGGGCTTTGCTAGTACTGTTTGGACCATTGTGGATGCTCGGGGAAGGGGTAGTTGGATTGGGTTTGTTGATGATTGGTGGGACTACCCTGGGATCCGAATGGCTCAAGAGGGGGCCCTTGGTTGAAGATGCGCTCAGTTGGAGGCATCGCCACCGGTGAAACCTCAGTGGGGTCTGAAGAGACTAGTAATCCCTTTGTAAAGGCTATTTTGTGATCTCTTGGCCATACACCAAAGGAAGTGTAATTAGCGAAAGGGAGGTTCTCTAGTCGCCGAGGGGGGATGAAATCACAAACACGTGGGTAAAGTGGTACAAACTCTGCAGAGTCTAACAAAACTATCATGATAGCCGTGCTCCCGGTTATGAGCACCTGGACAACTTCCATGATTAGAGGGAACTCGGTATTGGGATGGTATTTGGGATGGTTATGGTTTGGTAATGGTTATAGCTGGTTATGGATTTATTTCTGGTATTGAATATGGTTATTGGCAAATGGTGAAATCTGGAATTATTGATGAAGATGGTGAATTGTGGACTGGTATTATGGTATTACTTATGATTATGATGGGTTTATTTCACATACATGTAATATATTGCTTTTCAAATGGTTTTAATGTACTTTTCAGCACTTAACCATTATTATTGTCGACATTTGAATAAGACACATGTCATACTTTCCACACTTGCTGAGTACGACATGTATTCACTCTTGCAATTCCCCCCCCCCCCCAACAGTTGCAGGTCAGGATTGGGAGTTTAATGGCGATAATGCGGAGTTCTAGGCCGTGTCTACCGTCAGCTTTGCCTGTGGTGTTATTGGAGCTGCGCTATACCCTATCGCTTATGCTGCCTAGCTGTTTAGTTTGCTTAATTAGTTTATTTCCGCTGCATTAGTTGAACTTGTCATAAATATTCATTAGAGCTTGTATTCGAGGATAATCTGGTTTGTGTAATAAAATTTGGTTAATTAATCTTGTTCTGTGGTAATTTTCTGTATACTCTTTTGTGATTGCACTCGTGTATGTGTGATGAACATCCTGGGCACACATATGCGTTAGCTTGGTTCATTTTTCGGAACCGGGCATCACATTATTCAATGCAAGGTATAATATTTTGTTGTGTACTTGGTACTTTTGAAAGGTAATACATTGTAGCAACTTCTGATGAACAACCTAAGTCTTCAACTTTGCTTCGGGGCAAGCAAAGGGTAAGCTTGGGGGAGTTTGTTGACGGTCCTTATATACCAATTTCGACCGTCGATATAACTCAAATATGTGAAAGAATAAATATCTGTTACACACATCACCTTTAGATTTAACATATACATGGAGAAATAGTGCATGCAGACATTTTATTTCAGAAATGAGGGGACCGATCATAAAAAGTGACATCCCGGCCAATCACGCAATGACATGTGACATCATATGGATCCATGGATCCAATACCAGGTGTATCTGAGGGAATCCAATGTAAATTCACATTGGATTAAGTCAGGGCTGACCAATCAGTGACCAGGAATTAGCACAAGCCGAGGGGCACTAGGACCAAGTCAGCCGAGCCCCTGGTTCAGCCGACACCTTCCTAGCACCAAACTCGGTCAGCCGATGCGTGGCACTCTCATGTGGCTCCCTTATGGCGGTGAGGACTGATTCATGCGCAAAAAATTACGAGAACCAACATAACTCCGTGTATAAATATGACCTATCACTTCTCACTTCAACACATACTACTTGAGCATTCATTCTATTGTATACACTAGTTATCTTAGTTCTTAGTGGAGGTTAGGTTGTAAAGAGGATTCTCTAGTTCCATATCCAAATTGGGAAAGGTATGACTCATGTATGTTTCTTTTCTTTTGTGACTTTATGCATAACAATAATCTTATTATTAGTCTTTATTATTCATATACTAGGGGCGTTAATTGTTTGATTGTGGAGTCCATGTATGTGATAGGTATAGATGTTACTATGATCCGATCACAATGTCCATATCATGTTATCATAAACACCATACACCTCCACTATAGTCTAATTAGGTAATAACATGATTGTGTTAATATGAATATAGTAGATATTTGTACCTAGCATTCTAAGGTATTTACTTGACATATAAGTGTGGTGCTTAGATAGTTAAGTAGCATTGAATGTCTTGTAGACCCACAAGTTGTAGGGATGGGCGGTAGGTGGTGACTACTCTGTCCATCCTTCACGCTCACCCACGTTCGGCTACGCTACAAGCTCTTTGTGGGAATTGTTCTAGTATTGCTAGGGTAAACCCGTGCTCGATGTGTTGGACCACTAAGTCCCAGTATTCCCCATTAGCATGTTCACGTGTACAATATTAGGCTATGTATATGAGTAATTGCATCACAGTAGGAGCAGCTTCATTTCGTAACTTAATCTTCACTAGGACAACCTTACCCATTAGAGTAGATTGCTTAGGTGTGTGTGACACTACCCCACTATATCATTTACCCATCCTACTCTGATCCTCCCTAGTACACCCTACTCTACCTATGATTTTGTTACACTTCAATTGCCTTCCTTTGGGATAAAATAAATACGATACCATAGGGAATAATCTCGGGTGAAATGCTACAACAATACATTTCATGCGCTTGCGGAACTCCTCTTGCTTTGGTTTAGGTTAGCATCATGCCAATTGCATGTCTAGCACTTGTTGCTAGGATGACCTGTAAACATTAAAAATTTACCAACACCTCCTGAAGCCTAGCCACAGAGAGACGTCGCCCAACATGTCGGGTTTCTGTCGGTCGAGTACCTGGTCGCACGCCACCATATCTTCCTCCTGTACCCCCGCGATCTCTCCCTAGACAATTAGGAAGCAGAGCGAGATCTCCTGAAAGGCGAGCGTTAGCTTTGTGCCTAATTCGGGCGGACCAAGCACCGCCTCAAATACCACAAAAACCATGGTACGGAGGGGCCCAAGCTCATCAGCGGCCTGCGCCACCTCCTCACGAACGGTGGCAACCTCGGCATGCAGCCTCGTCAATTTTGCGTGTGCCCCTTCAGCGTCCGCTCAAGTTGCTTCCGTCTCTGCCCAAGCTTGTCCAAGTTCACCAGGCGACACGTCTGACTCGCCCTGCTTGGAACTCTGGCTACCCACGCGTGAGTGCCCTCTCTATGGATTCTGGGGCCAACATCTGCTAGAAAGAGCAAAGTCAGCCCCGGAGGCAGCCATAACAAAAAATCGAAGACAAACACTTGGCTGGTGGAGGTCGCAACCCTCAACCTCTGAAGCAATTCAAGGACCTTGTCGCACCCCACCTTGAAGTTCTTCCTAACATCTGCAAGTTGGAAGTAGATGAAAACAACATCCTCGCCAATGCTCTCCCACTAGGCAAGCATCTCGGCTCCACCCTGCTTAGAGACGCCCTGATCCGTAGGAGGCAAGCCCAAGGAATGCTGCCGTCCCCAACACCTGGAGCATGGCCATCGACTTGCACCAGAGGTGGAGCTGTAGGCCGCGATGATGAGGCAATGCCCCAGGCTTCTGCCTCTAAAGGCCCCGTTAACCTCGCAGGAGTCGTCGCCCGTGTAACCGACTCATCGACGGGTGGCCATTTGGACAGGACCGCCGGGGAGACATCACCAGCCTCAAGGATGACGTGCCCCATCGAGCCCGCCATGGCGTATGGTGGAAGCGACACCAGGTCTGCTGCCGCAAAAGCAACCGCCAAGGATGATGACAATTGTTCCTACCGAGACGGGGACGTTTCCACACACAAAAGTACCCATCCCGACGGTCGGGTCGGCAATCCCAACCCCTCGCTAGAACCATCATGTCGGTTCGATAGTCCATAAAACAAAATAAAGGGTCATGGAAATAAAAAATGCAGCAAAGGACGATGAGGCCTGAAGAAACCTCGACCTGGTGGAGCGGTGAGGGTCGGTGAGTCCTCGACTCCAAGACGGGTTCCCTCCCCCGGCCGCAGGCCACAGCGACAACACACCGTCGACCACAACAGGAGCTTCATCGACAGGAGACACGGATGGCGACGAACCATCCTCAACACTCGTGTCGGCCTTCTTTGCGGTGTTGTCATCCTCAGGCTCTGCCGTTCTCTTGAACCACGATGACATCGCAAACGAGGAAGACAACGGTTATTCCAAAACCCTCTGTCTTACCTAATGATTAAACTCTTCTTGGTTTCGCAGGAGAAGATGAGGGGGCGCAAGGAGATCTGGATATAATGGGTAAATAGGAGGAGGCTAGCATATACTCCAGGGCCTTTTATAGCGCTCGGCGGGGAGGTTACGGACGTGAGTACGTGGAGACATGCGTGCGGTGGACATCGACCTTAAGGTGTCTTGTCTCGTTAGACATGCACTATCACAGGTGCATGGACTGGAGCACCAGAGCGTGTGCCACGCACTGCTGGCCTCTCCTAACCGGCACCACTTAAAATATCTCGCGTACTTGAAATCTTCAGATACTGGCAGAGACTAGATTTTGCTAGATGGCTCCCTCCTCATAACCGGCACTAAGTACAAGTCGTGCGGTGTCCCCACGTCTCCCATTTGCACCCATGGACCGCAACGCTTACAGAAAAGCAGGCCCATATAAGTAGGTGAGTTTTCCTGCTCACTTTAGGGATCACGTATAGTTCAGGGTGCCTAACTGTCTGACAGGTTGTAGTTTTGCTTCTCCGAGTGAACAAGAGTGAGGGATGGATGACTTGAGATAGCCCACAGTTGGACGTACTCGGGTGATGCTTCCCCTCGATGTCTCCATCTATCCATTTTAGCTCCGCGACTTCTTAGTATCTCGACTTAGGGTTGGCTCCTGAGCCACTCGGGTCTCTTGATGGACCCGGGAACTATGTAGATGTCCCCGGGCAGATTTATGAATTGCGGGTATTCATGCCCCGTCGTGTAGCCTTTACTAACAAATAGTGATGGACGCGTCCCGGTCACCCCAAATGAACTGGCTCGACTGGGTTTCACTTGGATTACCTGTTAGATAACTCACCGAGCGTGGGATTTGGACCCTACTCTGGGAGCTTCCCAGTCTGCGGGGAACAAACAAACTTGCGGCTAACAATCCAGCATCATAAGAGACTCGAGGTCTGCCATGCAATTTGGGCTAACAACAACCGTGCACATGCGTTGTGTCAGAAGTAGTTCGGACTGCTAGTACTCAGGCATGCAATCTAAGTGATACCAAGACGTTTATTGAACTCTTGTTTTTCAGGTCCCCATGCGAGTGCAAGTTCAACCTACGACAAACTCTACGAAGACTCGGTCGAAGGCTCAGGGGCTACTGATGGAGTTTTGTAACCGAGGTACCAAACATACGGGACCTGACGGTATGAGACAACTACGCAGCTACGAACCGAAGCTACCCTCTATCTCGAGGAGAGACCCACCAACAACGCCTTGGCCTGTCGAGGTCGGGGCATCCAGCCTACCCATGTCCCGTCCAGAGAGGTTGGTCGAACGATTCCTCCCGGGCTCGAGCCCAGGAGAGGCAGGTAGTTGGGGGCATTTATGATGAACGGTGGGCACCGTAACTTTGGCACAGGGGATGAACCTGCGATGTGACTTGTTGCAGGATAAGCCTGTTGCCCGTCCCATACGTTGCTAAAAGATGATTACCCCACACACAAGACAGTGCCTTGGAGATCAAGAAAATGTCAAGATTGAAGCTTCCGTACCTCGTACAGACTGGATGCTTAGAAAAAACACTGTAAATCCGACCCCACTATGAGGAATGTCAGTTAGATAGGACCGCCTCTCCTCCCTATAAAGGACCCCAAGGCCTTCCACGAGGGGGGGAAATTCACCTTGTGTTTGCTTTACTTACGCATTTACCTAACACATTTCATTTATGCACTGACCATAAATCTGGTCCTCTCCATAGGATAGTGAAGTTACCAGGTGTTAAAAAGCTTGATCGAGTTCTAAAAACTTATATTGCTTATGGTGTTGGCTAAGAGTTGGGAATTGGTGATTTTGTTACTAACATTCACTGCGACATGTCTAACGCGGTAAACATATGCATATTGCTTATGTGATGGTGACACACCTATTTCACCCTTCATTTAGTTTTGGGATGGACACTTCACCCACTCAGGATGTGCAATTTTTCATACTGCACTGCGGGGAGTATCTAAAAAAATTGTCTTGTTCGTGCATTCAAGTGCTCGATTATTTCTCGTCGGAGGGTGCACATGCAGTTTGAGTTTTTGTGTGTTGTGCACAGGAAGAGCCAAGTGAAGGCTGTTGTATGTTGTGCGCAAGTGTGAGTTGAGCCAACATTGCCACAACGTAGATTCTTTGAGGAACGACTACCAGGACATAATGTTGAATTCATATCTGCTTTACCATTTTGAGAATACACATATCCTAAATCTGTTCCTCTCAATCTGCCAGTGAACTTATCAGGTGTTAAATGTCAGACCTTGGTCCAAAAACTTGTATTGCTTGTTGTGTTTCTCAAGAGTGGAGGTTGGTGATTCTGTTACTAAGATTCATTGCGTTACATGTTTGATGCAATAAACTTATGGATGCTTATGCTTACTAGAATGGTGACACACCTATTCCACGCTTCGCTCACTTTTGGGATGGACACATCTAGACACTCAAGGTGTTCACATTTTCATCCTGCATGAAAATTCAGGATGGACACATCCTGATCCATAGGATGGGCATATATTTATCCTGTACTCAAATTCAGAATCGACACACCATCATGCTCTGGAATGGCTCGAAGGAGCAGGATGGGTCCGGCTTAAGATGGGCATATCTTCATATTGCACTCAATTGGGATGAGCAGATCTTCATCATCAAGATGTTGCTTCAGAGGAGCAATATAGTGTTCAAAAAACTGTGGTAGATATTGGAGCAGAGGAGATATTGACTTAAGGGATATGGGCAATCATCCAGTTACAACGATAAAGCTCGCATAGAAGTTTCTGTTTCTATGGTTAATGAAGCAGAAGGTTCCTTTTGTATGGCTAGTGGAAAACAGAAGGTGGGAAGTAATTTGAGGAGTGAAGATAAAAGTGAATCTCCAAGTGATATAGAGGCAGATCTTGAACCTTCTAGTCAAATACACGATAGGCAGATCATACTTAATTCATCTGATGCACCAGACAGAGTAGATATGACAATCAGTGGACCAATTTTGGTGGATGATATTGCAATTTTCGAAATCCAGGCTAAAATAGACTCAAATTTCTTTCTTTTATTTCTCAATTTTTTGCTATTTATAGCCCCTTACAGATAGTCCTAGTTGTGCATGTATGTGGATGATTGCATTTAGTAGACGACAAGACTGGCATGTTCATGCATTCAAGTGTCTGATTCTTTCTTGCCGGAGGGTGCACGTGCAGTTTGGGTTTGTGTGTCTTGTGCACAGGGAGAGCCATGTTATGGTTATTGTGTGTTGTGTACAAATGTGAGTTGGGCCAACATTTGCCACGACATAGTTCTTTTGAGGAATGACTACCACGAGATAATTCTGAATTCATATCTACTTTACCATTTCAAGTATAGACATACCCTAAATCTGTTCCTCTCAACCTTTTAGTAAACTTACGAGGAGTTAAAAAGCTAGACCTTAGTCCAAAATCTTATATTGCTTATGGTGTTGCGCAAGAGTTGGGATTGGTGATTATGTTACTAAGATTAACTGCGATATGTCTAATACAGTAAACATGGATACTACTTGTGCTTCCTTGATTGTGCACACCTATTCTACCCTTAACTAACTTTTGGGATGGACAGAACTACACACTCAAGATGTTCACATTTTCATCCTCTACACAAAATAGAGATGGATATATCTTCATCCACAGGGTGGGCACATATTCATCCTGCACTCAAATTCAAAATGCACACATCTTCATCCCCCGGATGAGCTCGAAGGAGTAGGTTGGGTCTGGCTTGAGATGGGCCACGTCTTTATACTGCACTCAATCGGGATGGGCACATCTTCATCGCCAAGGTGTATCTTCGGAAGAGCAGAAGACTTTTCAGAAAATGGTGGTAGCTATTGGGTGTGCTAGGGAAAATTGACTAATGGGACATGGGCAATCATCCAATCACAAAAATGATGAAGCTCATAGGGATGTTTCTACTTCTAAGGTTAATAAAGCAGATGGTTCCTTCAAAATGGCTAGTGGAAAAGAGAAGGTGGGATGTGATTTCAGCAGTGAAGATAAAAGTGAATCTCTATGTGATGTACGGGAAATCTTAACCTTTTTTGTCAAACACACGGTATGCGAATCAACCTTAATTCATCTTATGCACCAGGGAGAACAGATATGATGATCAGTCAAACTCGATCTAGATCCACTCCGATTCGCTTCAATCTGATGAGACCAGCTCAAGTTGATTCTCGATCCGCCTGGTGAAGATGCCTTGCTGCTTGGATGTGCTTGTGAATCCTTCGGTCCGCAGTTGGGAGCTCGGGTTCACATGGTTCTCCAGAATCTGCCTTGATTTCTGCAGGATCGAGGCAAGATACGCCCGATCATGCCTCTCCTTTGATCTCACATATTCACTCCTGATATGTGTTGTTGGCCACCCCCAAGAGCATCTGCTCTCGAGGGCAGATCTAAAACCCTAGGTCTGATATCAATTGTTGGAAATCCAAATGAAAATAAACTTGATATTATATTACCCTATTCTGCTGGGTATATAGTCCTTAAGATATTACAACTCCTTAGACTTCTAGCTGATTCTAACTGAATCAGATTTTATTCTATCTCTAACTGATCTGATCTATTCACATCCTTACTTTAAATCAATCTCAACTAACTATAAAACAAAATTTACTCCAACATGCCATATCTCTTTAGCCAAAAGAGGATAAAACTGGATTTGTAGAGGAAAACCAAAGTACATGATTATCTGGTGAAGCATGCGGAGGAGTTCAGGCATTGTGATTATGAACGAGTGAAACAGGTGATTATTTTTTCTTACTGTTGCACCATGAAGTACTCCTTGACATCTGATTCTAGTGCCCATAGATGCTTTTGTAATCAGGTTGTGCATCCTATACACGATAAATATTTTTATCTTACAAATGAGCACAATAGAAAGCTTAAGGAAGAATGTGGTCAGCTAAGAATATGCTTGTGTCATTAGGAAGAACTTTATTTCTGCCTTAGCGATCACATGTTTCTCGCTCATTGCATGTGCAGGAATTGAGCTTTAAACATTTGATCAGAAACTCCGTGAGGCGGTGTTCATTCCAGTAGGATGCCCCATCAAGTCACAAATCAGAAGGTATGGTAGGAAGGTCATGGAAGTAGCTGCCTAGGTCTGTTTTTGTTTGTGTCATGCTTTTGCGCAACAACATCAACCAAGTCTTTGTCCCAAGCAAGTTGAGGTCGGCTAGATGTTAAACTCAATAATGTATTTTATTTAGTTATGTTTAAAAAGAGAAGTAATAGAAAATAAGATGAGAGTAATAAAATAAAAATAGACTAAGATTCTGAATTTTACTTTTGAAAATGAATTAATAAAAGAAGATAAGAGTAACAAAATACAAATAAACTAAGATACTTGCACATGAATTGCTAATTTTCATGCAGTACTATCATGAGCCAAATCTCTAAGTATATCGCACTCCTTCAAGTCTCGCTTCACGGCCTCCTGCCATGTCAACTTGGTCATCCTCAACCTCTCCCAATATGTTCCCTATAATTTAGAATGTCACTGTTAATCGGTGCTATAGGAGGTCTTCGCTGGTCATGTCCAAACCACCGTAGTCAATGTTGGACTACTTTCTCCTCAATTGGTGTCACCCCTATCCCACTACAGGAAACTGCATCATTTACGACGGCTAAATTAATTTACGACGGCCAGTCATCATAAATAAAGTTTTCGGTACCCTGCATACCGTATACCCGTTGGGACTACAAAAATACCAAAGGAACTTCACCTGTCTGAGTTGAAGACCTGCAAAGACCCCACGTGTCATACGGGACGGGACCTACCTCCCATCTATGGTTAGTCCTGGTGGTGCCACGTGTATACCGCAACCAGACCTATATCCCACACATGGGATAGCTCCGGGCTAAACACTTGTGCGGCATCCCCCGAACCTAACCCCCGACAGAGGGAAGCTCCAATATCGACACGTGTACATCTACACCAGACCTACCCGTCCTAGACGAATAGCTCCGAAGCTACCACGTGTCCAAACCGCCGGACCTTCAACCTCAGCAATTAGGATGGCAAAGCTCCAACGGCTCGGACCTTCAAGGGGCAATCAAAGACTTCAAGACCTGATTAAGTGTCATTAATACCTTAATGACACACAATCAGAAGGACCTTAATACCAGTAACGGCACTGCCAAGTCCCGTTATCACGCTATTAAGGGTAATTAATATTATTAATTATGTATTAAACATCAGTAACCGCCAGGGCCACATGTCAGGCCAGGCTAGCGGTGTAACGACCAGTCCTTGTACTATAAAAAGGACTGGTCGACGATACACAAGGGGAGATTTTTTGGAAGCTCTAGACTCAACTTTGCGGATGGACACAACTACACACTCATGATGTGCACATTTTCATCTTGTACACAAATCGGGGATGGACGCATCTTCATCTACAGTATGGGAACATAATCATCCTCCACTCAAATTTTAGATGGACACATATTCATCCCCACTATGAGCTCGAAAGATTAGGATGGGTCTGGCTCGGGATCGGCACATTTTCATACTGCACTCAATTGGGATAGGCACATCATTAGCCCCAAGATGTTGCTTCGGAGGAGTAGGGGAGTGTTCAAAAGTTGTGTTAGCTATTGGCGTTGAGGGGAAATTGATTGAGGGGATATGGGCAATCACCCAATCATGACACTGAAGCTCATAGGGATGTTTCTATTTCTAAGGTTAATAAAGCAGAAGGTTTCTTAATTATGACTTGTGGAAAAGAGAATGTGTGAAGTGATTTCAGTAGTGAAGATAAATGTGAATCTCCAGGTGATATAGGGGGGAGATTTTGAACCTTTTGGTCGAACACACGGTAGGCGGATCAACCTTAATTCATGTGATGCACCAGGGATAACAGATATGATAATAAACAGAACTATTGTGTTGATGAAATTGCCATGTTGGAAACCCGGGCTAAAATAGACCCAATTTTCCTTCTTTTATTTCTCAATTCTGCTGTCTATATATAGCCCCTTAGAACTAGAGTCCTATTAGATTACAACCACAAAGACATGTAACTATGAACTAAATTAAATTTTAGTTTATCTCTTACCGATCTGGTCTATTCAGATTATAAGGCTATCCACACTCATATACTCTAAAATATTATAAACGAATATTACCAACTTTTTCCAGCATATCCAAAAGATTCTATACATTCAAATACGTCCCCCTGCACTCACCATACTCCCTAAATGTACTCTATATCAGCTACCACTTATTCTTTAATATTTATTTCCATCTTTTTTCTTTCTTTCTTTTTTCTTCATTTCCTTTTATTTTCCTTCATTTTTTCTCTCATGTTTTCCATTTATTGTCTTTCCATTTTCCCTCTATTTTTTCCCTTCTATTCTCTTTCATTATTACCTTGTATTTCATTTCATTTTTGTCCTTTCTTTTGTTTCCTTTTCCTTTTGCTCTTTTCCACTTTTGTTTTTTTTTCCTTTTTTCCTCTGTTTGTTTCCTTACTCTCTCCCCCGATCTTCTCGAGTCATCATTTTGCTCTGATCCCCTCGTGTTCTTTAGATGGTGTCACCCTCCGATGAACATACTGCCCGTGTCTCCCCTGATTTTCCCGAAGTCCGACCAGACCAGACCACAGAAGAAGGGGGGCAAGCGTTGGTAGTGGCTTTCCTCACACGCGCTAGCTCAAAGCACCTCGCCCTCACCTCTGCCACAACTCGAACACCGGCATCTACGTCGCTCTAGTGCAGCATGCTCATAAAGTTCGTGTTTGCTGTCCTCTTCATGTCGTACGCTTTGCTCGACTGCCTGGCTGTCTCTCTCCCTAACGCCTACACATGCAAGCTAAAGTCTACTTTCCCGACCTCGAAGTCGACAAGCCGTGCTTTGCCCTGCAGTGCGTGCTTCGGTACACAACGGTGCAGGTGGTGGCTGCGGACCTGCGCATGGGCACGCACGAGCTCCACCTCTTCTTCCTCGATTGCTTCATCAGTGACTGTGATGCCTCCAACCTCCTTGGCGAGGCACCAGACCACCCTGTAGGTGAGAAGGGCATCGGTCCCAACCTCAACTCCATGTGCGGCTTTGAGGTCAACCTCAATGGAAGTAGCTAGTGGTCTTGGTTTTACCCGTCGCTCCTCTTCGTGTGAGATGCAACTTAGACGACTGTCGTCCACCCCACACACTCGCTAGTACCACAGAGATGGCACATTATTGTTCCATACGGGTTGATGGAGGCTGGGAGCCAGTACACTGGTGCAGATTATTTTTTCATGGGGGCTTGGAGTACCATAGCATAGAGCTAGGAGTGAAGGAAGTGCCCAAAAAAATCGGTCTCGTTTGTGCATTCATGTGCTACATTCTTCCTTATCTCGGACGGTGTGCATGCAGTGTGTGTTTAATGTGTTGTGCATAGATAGAGCCAACAACCGGCCATGACATGCCTAGCTTAACACGGGCAGCCTGTAAAATGAGCCGACTGGACTCTCTGTTAAACGTGTTGTGTAGTGCCGGTCCAGTGGGCTTCCACCTAGGACCAAGCATGGCCTGACCTGAGATTTTGGCCGGCTTCAGCCCGCTCCACAATGTGTTGTGTGGTTTTCAGCTGAGCTGATTTTGTCATGCCTAGGGTCGGCCCGTTTAGCCCGGCCCATATGGCCAGGTATAGTTGTGTGCAAGTGTGTGCTAGGCCAACATTGGTCACGACATAGTTCATTTGAGGATCGACTACCATGACATAATGCTGAATTTGTATCTGCTTTACCATTTTGAGAATACACTGACCATAAATTTGGTCCTCTCCATAGGATAGTGAAGTTACTAGGTGTTAAAAAGCTTGATCAAGTTCCAAAAACTTATATTGCTTATTGTGTTGGCTAAGAGTTGGGAATCAGTGATTTTGTTACTAAGATTCACTGCGACATGTCTGACGCGGTAAACATATGCATATTGCTTATGTGATGGTGACACACCTATTTCACCCTTCATTCACTTTTGGGATGGACACTTCACCCACTCAGGATGTGCAATTTTTCATACTGCACTGCGGGGAGTATCTAAAAAAATTGTCTTGTTCGTGCATTCAAGTGCTCGATTATTTCTCGTCGGAGGGTGCGCATGCAGTTTGAGTTTTTGTGTGTTGTGCATAGGAAGAGCCAAGTGAAGGCTGTTGTATGTTGTGCGCAAGTGTGAGTTGGGCCAACATTGCCACGACGTAGATTCTTTGAGGAACGACTACCAGGACATAATGTTGAATTCATATCTGCTTTACCATTTCGAGAATACACATATCCTAAATCTGTTCCCCTCAATCTGCCAGTGAACTTATCAGGTGTTAAAATGTCAGACCTTGGTCCAAAAACTTGTATTGCTTGTTGTGTTTCTCAAGAGTGGGGGTTGGTGATTCTGTTACTAAGATTCATTGCATTACATGTTTGATGCAATAAACTTATGGATGCTTATGCTTACTAGAATGGTGATACACCTATTCCACGCTTCGCTCACTTTTGGGATGGACACATCTAGACACTCAAGGTGTTCACATTTTCATCCTGCACGCAAATTCAGGATGGACACATCTTGATCCATAGGATGGGCATATATTCATCCTGTACTCAAATTCAGGATTGACACACCATCATGCTCTGGAATGGCTCGAAGGAGCAGGATGGGTCCGGCTTAAGATGGGCATATCTTCATATTGCACTCAATTGGGATGAGCAGATCTTCATCATGAAGACGTTGCTTCAGAGGAGCAATATAGTGTTCAAAAAACTGTGGTAGATATTGGAGCAGAGGAGATATTGACTTAAGGGATATGGGCAATCATCCAGTTACAACGATAAAGCTCGCATAGAAGTTTCTGTTTCTATGGTTAATGAAGCAGAAAGTTCCTTTTGTATGGCTAGTGGAAAACAGAAGGTGGGAAGTGATTTGAGGAGTGAATATAAAAGTGAATCTCTAAGTGATATAGAGGCAGATCTTGAACCTTCTAGTCAAATACACGGTAGGCAGATCATACTTAATTCATCTGATGCACCAGACAGAGTAGATATGACAATCAGTGGACCAATTTTGGTGGATGATATTGCAATTTTCGAAATCCAGGCTAAAATAGAATCTAATTTCTTTCTTTTATTTCTCAAATGTTTGCTATTTATAGCCCCTTACAGATAGTCCTAGTTGTGCATGTATGTGGATGATTGCATTTAGCAGACGACAAGACTGGCATGTTCATGCATTCAAGCGCCTGATTCTTTCTTGCCGGAGGGTGCGCGTGCAGTTTGGGTTTGTGTGTCTTGTGCACAGGGAGAGCCATGTTATGGTTGTTGTGTGTTGTGTACAAATGTGAGTTGGGCCAACATTTGCCACGACATAGTTCTTTTGAGGAATGACTACCACGAGATAATTCTGAATTCATATCTACTTTACCATTTCAAGTATAGACATACCCTAAATCTGTTCCTCTCAACCTTTTAGTAAACTTACGAGGAGTTAAAAAGCTAGACCTTAGTCCAAAAACTTATATTGCTTATGGTGTTGCGCAAGAGTTGGGATTGGTGATTATGTTACTAAGATTAACTGCGATCTGTCTAATACAGTAAACATGGATACTACTTGTGCTTCCTTGATTGTGCACACCTATTCTACCCTTAACTCACTTTTGGGATGGACAGAACTACACACTCAAGATGTTCACATTTTCATCCTCTACACAAAATAGAGATGGATATATCTTCATCCACAGTGTGGGCACATATTCATCCTGAACCCAAATTCAAAATGCACACATCTTCATTCCCCGGATGAGCTCGAAGGAGTAGGTTGGGTCTGGCTTGAGATGGGCACGTCTTTATACTGCACTCAATCGGGATGGGCACATCTTCATCGCCAAGGTGTATCTTCGGAGGAGCAGGAGACTTTTCAGAAAATGGTGGTAGCTATTGGGTGTGCTAGGGAAAATAGACCAATGGGACATGGGCAATCATCCAATCACAAAAACGATGAAGCTCATAGGGATGTTTCTACTTCTAAGGTTAATAAAGCAGATGGTTCCTTCGAAATGGCTAGTGGAAAAGAGAAGGTGGGATGTGATTTCAGCAGTGAAGATAAAAGTGAATCTCTATGTGATGTACAGGAAATCTTAACCTTTTTTTGTCAAACACACGGTATGTGAATCAACCATAATTCATCTTATGCACCAGGGAGAACAGATATGATGATCAGTCAAACTCGATCTAGATCCACTCCGATTAGCTTCAATCTGATGAGACCAGCTCAAGTTGATTCTCGATCCGCCTGGTGAAGATGCCTTGCTGCTTGGATCTGCGTGAGAATCCTTCGGTCCGCAGTCAGGAGCTCGGGTTCACATGGTTCTCCGGAATCTGCCTTGATTTCCGCAGGATCGAGGCAAGATACGCCCGATCATGCCTCTCCTTTGAGCTCACATATTCACTCCTGATATGTGTTGCTGGCCACCCCCAAGAGTATGTGCTCTCGAGGGCAGATCTAAAACCCTAGGTCTGATATCAATTGTTGGAAATCCAAATGAAAATAAACTTGATATTATATTACCCTATTCTGCTGGGTATATAGTCCTTAAGATATTACAACTCCTTAGACTTCTAGCTGATTCTAACTGAATCAGATTTTATTCTATCTCTAACTGATCTGATCTATTCACATCCTTACTCTAAATCTATCTCAACTAACTAGAAAACAAAATTTACTCCAACATGCCATATATCTTTAGCCAAAAGAGGATAAAACTGGATTTGTAGAGGAAAACCAAAGTACATGATTATCTGGTGAAGCATGCGGAGGAGTTCAGGCATTGTGATTATGAACGAGTGAAACAGGTGATTATTTTTTCTTACTGTTGCACCATGAAGTACTTCTTGACATCTGATTCTAGTGCCCATTGATGCTTTTGTAATCAGGTTGTGCATCCTATACACGATAAATATTTTTATCTTACAAATGAGCACAAGAGAAAGCTTAAGGAAGAATGTGGTCAGCTAAGAATTTGCTTGTGTCATTAGGAAGAACTTTATTTCTGCCTTAGCGATCACATGTTTCTCGCTCATTGCATGTGCAGGAATTGAGCCTTAAACATTTGAACAGAAACTCCGTGAGGCGGTGTTCATCCCAGTAGGATGCCCCATCAAGTCACAAATCAGAAGGTATGGTAGGAAGGTCATGGAAATAGCTGCCTAGGTCTGTTTTTGTTTGTGTCATGCTTTTGCACAACAACATCAACCAAGTCTTTGCCCCAAGCAAGTTGAGGTCGGCTAGATATTAAACTCAATAATGTAATCTATTTAGTTATGTTTTAAAAAGAGAAGTAATAGAAAAATAAGATGAGAGTAATAAAATAAAAATAGACTAAGATTCTTAATTTTACTTTTGAAAATGAATTAATAAAAGAAGATAAGAGTAACAAAATACAAATACACTAAGATACTTGCACGTGAATTGCTAATTTTCATGCAGTACTATCATGAGCCAAATCTCTAAGTATATCGCACTCCTTCAAGTCTCGCTTCACGGCCTCCTGCCATGTCAACTTGGTCATCCTCAACCTCTCCTAATATGTTCCCTATAATTTAGAATCTCACTGTTAATCGGTGCTATAGGAGGTCTTCGCTGGTCATGTCCAAACTACCGTAGTCAATGTTGGACTACCTTCTCCTCAATTGGTGTCACCCCTATCCCACTACAGGAAACTGCATCATTTATGACGGCTAAATTAATTTACGACGGCCAGTCATCATAAATAAAGTTTTCGGTACCTTGCATACCGTATACCCCTTGGGACTACAAAAAGACCAAAGGAACTTCACATGTCTGAGTTGAAGACCTGCAAAGGCCCCACGTGTCATACGGGACCGGACCTACCTCCCATCTATGGTTAGTCCCGGTGGTGCCACGTGTATACCGCAACCAGACCTATATCCCACACATGGGATAGCTCCGAGCTAAACACTTGTGCAGCACCCCCCGGACCTAACCTCCGACAGAGCGAAGCTCCAATATCAACACGTGTACATCTACACTGGACCTACCCATCCCAGACGAATAGCTCCAAAGCTACCACGTGTCCAAACCGCCGGACCTTCAACCTCAGCAATCAGGCTGGCAAAGCCCCAACGGCTCGGACCTTCAAGGGGCAATCAAAGAATTCAAGACCTGATTAAGTGTCATTAATACCATATTAATGACATACAATCAGAAGGACCTTAATACCAGTAACGGCACTGTCAAGTCCCGTTATCACGCTATTAAGGGTAATTAATCTTATTAATTATGTATTGAACATCAGAACCGCCAGGGCCACATGTCGGGCTAGGCTAACGGTGTAACGACCAGTCCTTGTACTATAAAAAGGACTGGTCAACGATACACAAGGGGAGATTTTTTGGAAGCTCTAGACTCAACTTTGCGGATGGACACAACTACACACTCATGATGTGCACATTTTCATCTTGTACACAAATCCGGGATGGATGCATCTTCATCTACAGTATGGGAACATAATCATCCTCCACTCAAATTTTAGATGGACACATCTTCATCCCCACTATGAGCTCGAAAGATTAGGATGGGTCTGGCTCGGGATCGGCACATTTTCATACTGCACTCAATCGGGATGGGCACATCTTTAGCCTTAAGATGTTGCTTCGGAGGAGTAGGGGAGTGTTCAAAAATTGTGTTAGCTATTGGCGTTGAGGGGAAATTGATTGAGGGGATATGGGCAATCACCCAATCATGACACTGAAGCTCATAGGGATGTTTCTATTTCTAAGGTTAATAAAGCAGAAGGTTTCTTAATTATGACTTGTGGAAAAGAGAATGTGTGAAGTGATTTCAGCAGTGAAGATAAAAGTGAATCTCCAGGTGATATAGGGGGGAGATTTTGAACCTTTTGGTCGAACACACGGTAGGCGGATCAACCTTAATTCATGTGATGCACCAGGGATAACAGATATGATAATAAACAGAACTGTTGTGTTGATGAAATTGCCATGTTGGAAACCCGGGCTAAAATAGATCCAATTTCCCTTCTTTTATTTCTCAATTCTGCTGTCTATATATAGCCCCTTAGAACTAGAGTCCTATTAGATTACAACCACAAAGACATGTAACTATGAACTAAATTAAATTTTAGTTTATCTCTTACCGATCTGGTATATTCAGATTATAAGGCTATCCACACTCATATACTCTAAAATATTATAAACGAATATTACCAACTTTTTCCAGCATATCCAAAAGATTCTATACATTCAAATGCGTCCCCCTGCACTCACCATACTCCCTAAATGTACTCTATATCAGCTACCACTTATTCTTTAATATTTATTTCCATCTTTTTTCTTTCTTTCTTTTTTCTTCATTTCCTTTTATTTTCCTTCATTTTTTCTCTCATGTTTTCCATTTATTGTCTTTCCATTTTCCCTCTATTTTTTCCCTTCTATTCTCTTTCATTATTACCTTGTATTTCATTTCATTTTTGTCCTTTCTTTTGTTTCCTTTTCCTTTTGCTCTTTTCCACTTTTGTTTTTTTTCCTTTTTTCCTCTGTTTGTTTCCTTACTCTCTCCCCCGATCTTCTCGAGTCATCATTTTGCTCTGATCCCCTCGTGTTCTTTAGATGGTGTCACCCTCCGATGAACATACTGCCCGTGTCTCCCCTGATTTTCCCGAAGTCCCGACCAGACCAGACCACAGAAGAAGGGCGGCAAGCGTTGGTAGTGGCTTTCCTCACACGCGCTAGCTCAAAGCACCTCGCCCTCGCCTCTGCCACAACTCGAACACCGGCATCTACGTCGCTCTAGTGCAGCATGCTCGAAAAGTTCGTGTTCGCTGTCCTCTTCATGTCGTACGCTTTGCTCGACTGCCTGGCTGTCTCTCTCCCTAACGCCTACACATGCAAGCTAAAGTCTACTTTCCCGACCTCGAAGTCGACAAGCCGTGCTTTGCCCTGCAGTCCGTGCTTCGATACACAACAGTGCAGGTGGTGGCTGCGGACCTGCGCATGGGCACGCACGAGCTCCGCCTCTTCTTCCTCGATTGCTTCATCAGTGACTGCGATGCCTCCAACCTCCTTGGCGAGGCACCAGACCACCCTGTAGGTGAGAAGGGCATCGGTCCCAACCTCAACTCCATGTGCGGCTTCGAGGTCAACCTCAATGGAAGTAGCTAGTGGTCTTGTTTTTACCCGTCGCTCCTCTTCGTGTGAGATGCAACTTAGACGACTGTTGTCCACCCCACACACTCGCTAGTACCACAGAGATGGCACATTATTGTTGCATACGGGTTGATGGAGGCTGGGAGCCAGTACACTGGTGCAGATTATTTTTTCATGGGGGCTTGGAGTACCATAGCATAGAGCTATGAGTGAAGGAAGTGCCCAAAAAAATCGGTCTCGTTTGTGCATTCATGTGCTACATTCTTCCTTATCGAACGGTGTGCATGCAGTGTGTGTTTAATGTGTTGTGCATAGATAGAGCCAACAACCGGCCATGACGTGCCTAGCTTAACACGGGCGGCCTGTAAAATGAGCCGACTGGGCTGCCTGTTAAACGTGTTGTGTAGTGCCGGTCCAGTGGGCTTCCACCTAGGACCAAGCATGGCCTGACCTGAGATTTTGGTCGGCTTCAGCCCGCACCACAATGTGTTGTGTCGTTCTCAGCTGAGCTGATTTTGTCATGCCTAGGGTCGGCCCGTTTAGCCCGGCCCATATGGCCAGGTATAGTTGTGTGCAAGTGTGTGCTAGGCCAACATTGGTCACGACATAGTTCATTTGAGGATCGACTACCATGACATAATGCTGAATTTGTATCTGCTTTACCATTTTGAGAATACACTGACCATAAATTTTGTCCTGTCCATAGGATAGTGAAGTTACCAGGTGTTTAAAAGCTTGATCAAGTTCCAAAAACTTATATTGCTTATGGTGTTGGCTAAGAGTTGGGAATCGGTGATTTGTTACTAAGATTCACTGCGACATGTCTGACGCGGTAAACATATGCATATTGCTTATGTGATGGTGACACACCTATTTCACCCTTCATTCACTTTTGGGATGGACACTTCACCCACTCAGGATGTGCAATTTTTCATACTGCACTGCGGGGAGTATCTAAAAAAATGTCTTGTTCGTGCATTCAAGTGCTCGATTATTTCTCGTCGGAGGGTGCGCAGGCAGTTTGAGTTTTTGTGTGTTGTGCATAGGAAGAGCCAAGTGAAGGCTGTTGTATGTTGTGCGCAAGTGTGAGTTGGGCCAACATTGCCACGACGTAGATTCTTTGAGGAACGACTACCAGGACATAATGTTGAATTCATATCTGCTTTACCATTTCGAGAATACACATATCCTAAATCTGTTCCTCTCAATCTGCCAGTGAACTTATCAGGTGTTAAAATGTCAGACCTTGGTCCAAAAACTTGTATTGCTTGTTGTGTTTCTCAAGAGTGGGGGTTGGTGATTCTGTTACCAAGATTCATTGCGTTACATGTTTGATGCAATAAACTTATGGATGCTTATGCTTACTAGAATGGTGATACACCTATTCCACGCTTCGCTCACTTTTGGGATGGACACATCTAGAAACTCAAGGTGTTCACATTTTCATCCTGCACGCAAATTCAGGATGGACACATCCTGATCCATAGGATGGGATATATTCATCCTGTACTCAAATTCAGGATCGACACACCATCATGCTTTGGAATGGCTCAAAGGAGCAGGATGGGTCCGGCTTAACATGGGGCATATCTTCATATTGCACTCAATTGGGATGAGCAGATCTTCATCATCAAGATGTTGCTTCAGAGGAGCAATATAGTGTTCAAAAAACTGTGGTAGATATTGGAGCAGAGGAGATATTGACTTAAGGGATATGGGCAATCATCCAGTTACAACGATAAAGCTCGCATAGAAGTTTCTGTTTCTATGGTTAATGAAGCAGAAGGTTCCTTTTGTATGGCTAGTGGAAAACAGAAGGTGGGAAGTGATTTGAGGAGTGAAGATAAAAGTGAATCTCTAAGTGATGTAGAGGCAGATCTTGAACCTTCTAGTCAAATACACGGTAGGCAGATCATACTTAATTCATCTGATGCACCAGACATAGTAGATATGACAATCAGTGGACCAATTTTGATGGATGATATTGCAATTTTCGAAATCCAGGCTAAAATAGACTCAAATTTCTTTCTTTTATTTCTCAATTTTTTGCTATTTATAGCCCCTTACAGATAGTCCTAGTTGTGCATGTATGTGGATGATTGCATTTAGTAGACGACAAGACTGGCATGTGGATGACAGAGCAGTGGAGTCGGTAGTGCATGTCATAGTTGCTTAAGAATAGAACTTAGTGGTTAATCACTGTTGCATGTAATATGTATGTGCTTTTCCTATATATAATTAGAAAAAGACGAGAGCCAGCAGTGCGGTGAGTGCCTAAATTTTTTTGTCTTGTTCATGCATTCAAGTGTCTGATTCTTTCTTGCCGGAGGGTGCGCGTGCAGTTTGGGTTTGTGTGTCTTGTGCACAGGGAGAGCCATGTTATGGTTGTTGTGTGTTGTGTACAAATGTGAGTTGGGCCAACATTTGCCACGACATAGTTCTTTTGAGGAACGACTACCACGAGATAATTATGAATTCATATCTACTTTACCATTTCAAGTATAGACATACCCTAAATCTATTCCTCTCAACCTTTTAGTAAACTTACGATGAGTTAAAAAGCTAGACCTTAGTCCAAAAACTTATATTGCTTATGGTGTTGCGCAAGAGTTGGGATTGGTGATTATGTTACTAAGATTAACTACGATATGTCTAATACAGTAAACATGGATACTACTTGTGCTTCCTTGATTGTGCACACCTATCCTGCCCTTAACTCACTTTTGGGATGGACAGAACTACACACTCAAGACGTTCACATTTTCATCCTCTACACAAAATAGAGATGGATATATCTTCATCCACAGGGTGGCACGTATTCATCCTGCACTCAAATTCAAAATGCACACATCTTCATTCCTCGGATGAGCTCGAAGGAGTAGGTTGGGTCTGGCTTGAGATGGGCACGTCTTTATACTGCACTCAATCGGGATGGGCACATCTTCATCGCCAAGGTGTATCTTCGGAGGAGCAGGAGACTTTTCAGAAAATGGTGGTAGCTATTGGGTGTGCTAGGGGAAATTGACTAATGGGATATGGGCAATCATCCAATCACAAAAATGATGAAGCTCATAGGGATGTTTCTACTTCTAAGGTTAATAAAGCAGATGGTTCCTTCGAAATGGCTAGTGGAAAAGAGAAGGTGGGATGTGATTTTAGCAGTGAAGATAAAAGTGAATCTCTATGTGATGTACGGGAAATCTTAACCTTTTTTGTCAAACACACGGTATGCGAATCAACCTTAATTCATCTTATGCACCAGGGAGAACAGATATGATGACCAGTCGAACTTGATCTAGATCCACTCCGATTCGCTTCAATCTGATGAGACCAGCTCAAGTTGATTCTCGATCCGCCTGGTGAAGATGCCTTGCTGCTTGGATCTGCGTGAGAATCCTTCGGTCTGCAGTCGGGAGCTCGGGTTCATATGGTTCTCCGGAATCTGCCTTGATTTCCGCAGGATCGAGCCGAGATACGCCCGATCATGCCTCTATTTTGATCTCACATATTCACTCCTGATATGTGTTGTTGGCCACCACCAAGAGCATGTGCTCTCGAGGGCAGATCTAAATCCCTAGGTCTGATATCAATTGTTGGAAATCCAAATGAAAATGAACTTGATATTATATTACCCTATTCTGCTGGGTATATAGTCCTTAAGATATTACAACTCCTTAGACTTCTAGCTGATTCTAACTGAATCAGATTTTATTCTATCTCTAACTGATCTGATCTATTCACATCCTTACTCTAAATCTATCTCAGCTAACTAGAAAACAAAATTTACTCCAACATGCCATATCTCTTTAGCCAAAAGAGGATAAAACTGGATTTGTAGAGGAAAACCAAAGTACACGGTTATCTGGTGAAGCATGCGGAGGTGTTCAGGCATTGTGATTATGAACGAGTGAAATAGGTGATTATTTTTTCTTACTGCTGCACCATGAAGTACTCCTTGACATCTGATTCTAGTGCCCATTGATGCTTTTGTAATCAGGTTGTGCATCCTATACACGATAAATATTTTTATCTTACAAATGAGCACAAGAGAAAGCTTAAGGAAGAATGTGGTCAGCTAAGAATATGCTTGTGTCATTAGGAAGAACTTTATTTCTGTCTTAGCGATCACATGTTTCTCGCTCATTGCATGTGCAGGAATTGAGCCTTAAACATTTGAAGAGAAACTCCGTGAGGCGGTGTTCATCCCAGTAGGATGCCCCATCAAGTCACAAATCAGAAGGTATGGTAGGAAGGTCATGGAAATAGCTGCCTAGGTCTGTTTTTGTTTGTGTCATGCTTTTGCACAACAACATCAACCAAGTCTTTGTCCCAAGCAAGTTGAGGTCGGCTAGATATTAAACTCAATAATGTAATTTATTTAGTTATGTTTTAAAAAGAGAAGTAATAGAAAAATAAAATGAGAGTAATAAAATAAAAATAGACTAAGATTCTGAATTTTACTTTTGAAAATGAATTAATAAAAGAAGATAAGAGTAACAAAATACAAATAAACTAAGACACTTGCACATAAATTGCTAATTTTCATGCAGTACTATCATGAGCCAAATCTCTAAGTATATCACACTCCTTCAAGTCTCGCATCACGGCCTCCTGCCATGTCAACTTGGTCATCCTCAACCTCTCCTAATATGTTCCCTATAATTTAGAATCTCACTGTTAATCGGTGCTATAGGAGGTCTTCGCTGGTCATGTCCAAACTACCGTAGTCGATGTTGGACTACCTTCTCCTCAATTGCTGTCACCCCTATCCCACTACAGGAAACTGCATCATTCACGATGGTTAAATTAATTTACGACGGCCAATCATCATAAATAGAGTTGTTGGTACCCTGTGTACTGTATACCCCTTGGGACTACAAAAAGACCAAAGGAACTTTACCTGTCTGAGTTGAAGACCTGCGAAGGCCCCACGTGTCATACGGGACCGGACCTACCTCCCATCTATGGTTAGCCCCGATGGTGCCACGTGTATACCGCAACCAGACCTATATCCCACACATGGGATAGCTCCTGGCTATACACTTGTGCGGCACCCTCGGACATAACCCCTGACAAAGGGAAGCTCCGGTATCGACACGTGTACATCTACACCGAACCTACCCGTCCCAGACGAATAGCTCCGAAGCTACCACGTGTCCAAACCGCCGGACCTTCAACCTCAGCAATCAGGCTGGCGAAGCCCCAACGGCTCGGACCTTCAAGGGGCAATCAAAGCCTTTAAGACCTGATTAAGTGTCACTAATACCATATTAAGGGTAATTAATACAATTAGAAGGACCTTAATACCAGTAATGGCACTATCAAGTCCTGTTACCACGCTATTAAGTGTAATTAATCTCATTAATTATGTATTAAACATCACTAACGCCAGGGCCACATGTCGGGTCAGGCTAACGGTGTAACGACCAGTCCTTGTACTATAAAAAGGACTGGTCGACGATACACAAGGGGAGATTTTTTGGAAGCTCTAGACTCTTAGACGCTCAATACAACAACTACATACCCCGTGGAGTAGGGTATTACGCTCAGGCGGCCCGAACCACGTAAATCCTTGTGTCCATTTGCCATCGTCTTTTGAATCTCTGCGCACCCAATACCGAACTATAAACTCCGTGAGCTATCAATGGTAGTATCGGGAGAATTGCCGGAAAAACACTCCGACAAGAGTAATTTACAAAGGCCGCTCATGGCCGTCATAAATTACTTTATTTACAACGGTCAGCAGCCCAAAACCATCGTAACTAAGTCGACCGTCATAAGTAAATACATAACTTACAACAACCAGACCCATAACCGTCATAAATTATGTAGCTGTCGTATATTAATACATAACTTACGATGGCCAATCATAATGCCGTCGTAAATAGGATGGTTGTCGTAAATGGGGGGGGGGGGAGGTATTACCAGGCCCATGGGGCCTGCCTCTATCCTCTCTCTCACACACACACTGCCGCCTCTAGATTCCACCACCTCCCTCGCGCGATGCCGCCACCGCAGCCGCTAACTTCACCTCTCGACGTTGTCACCACGCAGCCTCTCGAATACTGTCTCATTGCCACATCCCGGCCCCATTGGTCTGCCACATCCCTCTCCCTCCCCTCTGCGCCTCGCACTCGGTGCTCTGCTGACTCTTCAAGGTCCACCCACCCCCATCGCGCCGCTTGCTCCTCCCCCTTTGACGCCACCCTCGCCCACCACGCCCACCACGCTGAGGACCCCCCCCCCCCCTCCCCAACCTGAGGAACCCCCCACTGCACCCACACAGTTGCCTCCCTCCTGCATGTCGGCGCCTCCCGCCCCCACACTAGTGCTTTTGTCCCCCACTGCACCCCACGTTGGCGCCTTACTCTCCCTCACCTTGGACCCTCTCCCTCGGAGTGCCACCACCTCCGCCAGCGCCGACCTCCCCCCATCACGCGACCTTGCTCCTCACAGAGGGGGCGTGCTTAAGAAGAGACGCGGGGTCAGGACCTGGACGAGAATTTGACTGTGTAACCCTAATGTTCTCTGCTGCACATTTTGTGAGACTTGTGTGTACTGAATACATTGGCTATTACAATAAATATTGTGAATATTGCCAAACACTCTTTTCAACAAGGTCCGACTCTATTTCCGAGCTCTGGGAAGTTCCAACAATAGGTCCAACATATTTTGGGTAGCTTCGGCAAGGTCCGACAAATGGTCCGACTTGCTTTGGGTAGCTCCGGCAAGGTCCGACAATAGGTCTGACTGGTTTTGAGTAGCTCCGGCAAGGTCTAATGTAAGGTTCGGTTAGCTTTGGCTAGGTCTGGGGCAAGGTCTAGTTATCTTTTGCAATGTCCAATTAGCTTTGGCTAGGTCCGGCGCAAGGTCTGGTTAGCTTTGGCAAGGTTCAGTGCAAGATCGCAGTGGTTCTACTTTTAACTTACAATGTTTCAAACTTGCTTTACGCTTTTGGTAAGGTTTGCTTAGTATTTATTTGCTAAGTTTTTGGGGTGTTTTGGTGGTTAATGCTGGTATTATCTTGCTATGTTTGCAACATGCTTATGTGAGGTCCTCACATGAGGTGTTGCGGTTATCGGACTAATGTGAGTCAAGTCGAGGACTTGTGTTCGGAAGAATTGGTTGTTTGTTCATGGGCAGGTGTTTCTTGAGGTCAAGACATGGCTGGTGACGAATCGATTGAATTAGTCTTAGGGAGAAGATGGGGTTCAACAACCAAGTTCAAGAAGAATTGTGGTTGAGTTGATCGGGAGGTCATGCAACATGTTTGGGTCAACAATAATGCATATGGAGGTATCATGGACGTAGTTGGATGGTGTTTGCATGTGTGCAAGGAATGAATGGACGTGGCTACATGGTTCCAAGGTATGATGAAGAAAATTAGATGTAAAGAATTGGTCGGAAAGGTCCAACCGGCTGGATTATGCCTCACGCTGCGGCTGAGGTTGTTATGGTTCAATTATGGAAAGTTTCAAGTTTGTTTTGGTTAGATTTCGTGTGGGTCATGAAGTTGAGCTGTATTAGGAATGTGGGATACATTTATAAGGTGTTTGGAAGTCTTAAGATTGCTTCTATATGCGTATAGAAGAGTCTTGAGCAGTAATTGAAAGTTTCGATTAAAGCTGAGTAGGATTAGTCCTAGTTTGGATTGGCTTGGCCTTAGGGCTGGTTATAAAAGCAAGGGAGGCCAGAGCTCGTGGTGAGAAGACATTGGACTATTCCTCTTGTATTCTATTTAATAAATATTGTAGTTTTAGAGGAACTTTTGTACCTTGTTCATCCAACTTGTTTCAGACAAGTTTTTCTCATTGAGTTTCTGCACAACGCTACGTTGCGTCGGTATTTTCATCATAACTCGAGTTTTATAGCCAATTGACGTGATTCTTTTTGGGTTGTCTTCACAACTTGATTATCTATCATCGGTGAAAATTTCACGATCATTGGATTTGTGGTTTCTGATCTACACGAGTTTCTTTGCAGTGTTGCAAATCTGTTTTTACTCGGTATAACAGTTTGACCTTTGTTTGATCTTTCGATCATAACTTGAGCTTTTCTTGACAGTTTTCTGAGATTCTTGTTGTCGTGTCTTAGTGACTTGAATCTATATATTATCTACTACTTTTGTCGTGGTTGAACACGTTTAGATTATTTGCACACACGATTTCTTAACAGATTGATTTTCTGTCGAGGGGTTCTCGTTGCTTCCGCTGAAAAAGTTTTAAATCTACCATTCACCCCCTCTAGTAGATTTTCACATGTTCTTTGATCCTACAATTGGTATCAGAGCCACAATGCTCTAATCTTTGTGATTTTCACGTGTTTTGACTAATCATCATGGAGAAATACTCCGCAAAACCATGTGTGTTTAGTGGCATTGATTTTTAGGTTTGGAAGGCACGTATGGAGGTTTTCATCCAGGCGCAAGGCTTTTTGTCGGAGTGTTTTTCCGGCAATTCTCCCGATACTACCAATGGTAGCTCGCGGAGTTTGTAGTTCAGTATTGGGTGCGCAAAGATTCAAAAGACGATGGCAAATAGACACAAGGATTTACGTGGTTCGGGCCGCCTGAGCGTAATACCCTACTCCACGGGGTGTGTAGTTGTTGTATTGAGCGTCTAAGAGTCTAGAGCTTCCAAAAAGTCCCTCCTTGTGTATCGTCGAGCAGTCCTTTTATAGTACAAGGACTGAACGTTAGCCTGGCCCAACATGTGGCCCTGGCGGTTACTGATGTTTAATACATAATTAATGAGATTAATTACCCTTAATAGCATGGTAACGAGACTTGACGGTGTCGTTACTCGTATTAAGGACCTTCTGATTGTGTGTCATTAATATGGTATTAATGACACTTAATCAGGTCTTGAAGTCTTTGATTGCCCCTTGAAGGTCCGAGCTGTTGGGGCTTCACCAGCTTGATTGCTGAGGTTGAAGGTCCGGCGTTTTGGACACGTGGCAGCTTTGGAGCTATTTGTCTGGGACGGGTAGGTCCGGTGTAGATGTACACGTGTCGATACCGGAGCTTCCCTCTGTCGGGGGTTAGGTCCGGGGGTGCCGCACAAGTGTTTAGCCCGGAGCTATCCCATATGTGGGATATAGGTACGGTTGCGGTATACACGTGGCACCACTGGGACTAACCATAGATGGGAGGCAGGTCTGGTCCCGTATGTCACGTGGGGCCTTCGCACGTCTTCAACTCAGACAGGTGAAGTTCCTTTGGTCTTTTTGTAGTCCCAAGGGGTATACGGTACGCAGGGTACCGACAGTGGCCCCCTGGGCCCACCTCTGGGAGAGACCTTTTGGATGAAGTCGTTCTGCGAGTGGTGGGTCCATCCTTCGATTTTTGTGGCTTGTCTTCAAGGGTCTTCATATGTGCTGTTGGCGGTAGGTCGGAGTTAAATCAACGCCGCGTGGCATATCCAGGATGCGGCAGGTGAGATCTTAGCGTGCAGATCTCACGCAATTGAAGGTCGCCGGTTCCCGATACGAAAATCGTATCGGTTCCACGCGCCTTCTCAGGTCATCGCCTTCGGGTTTCTCGCCTTTCATGATGACAACCGTTCACCTGGTGTAAGGACCTCGACTTGATCGTCGGGGTGGCCCCGGGCCCCCTTCTCATTGGGAGGGTGAAGTTTGTGAATTTTACCATCGGCTCCTCCGCGGTTTCCATCCAAGCGTTGCGGGGCTTACCTAAGAAGGAAAGCGTGTACCGTTTGGGGGTTCTTTACGGCTTCATTTGATATTGCGCTCAAATCCTCCAAACTTTCGCTTTCTTTTCATCCCTAGCCCCGCTTGTGCTGCGATGGAGTTGGGTCTCCACGAGAGACGACTTAAGACCTACGGCAATTTGAAGAAGGTCCGGGCCCTCATGTGGTGGTCCAGCGACTTCTTCAACCACCAGGTCCATGCCGGCAAGCTTCCATTCGGGAAGGAGCACGCCGGCGACATGGTGTACTTCTCCGCGTACGCCATGGTGGGACTGATCCCACACTTTTCTTCTTTTCTCTTGATGCTGCTAGACTTCTATGGTCTGCAGCTGTACCACATTGGCCCCCCACTCCATTCTTTTGGTCTCAATATTTGTCCACTTCTGCGAGATGTGGGTGGGTATTCCTCCCTGCGTCGAGCTCTTCCGCACCTTCTTCACCATCCACACCACTGGCAAGAGTGACAAATACCTTGGCTTCTATTATTTTGTGAAGCGCAAGAAGTGCCCGCACAAGTACTTGCGGTCGTTCCCTTCTGGCAAGTGGGACGACTGGAAGAAGGATTAGATTGTCATCAGGACAGAGGAGCATGAGAGGCTGGAGTTGCCCGTAGGCCTCCCCAACGTCGACACCGAAGCTTGGAGCGAAGTTCCAGTGTTATCGGACGCCTTCAACCTAGATCTGACCAGGATCCGCCAATGTGTAGAAGGAGGGGTGACTCCCCATGAGGTATTTTGCAACTTCCTGGTCAACAGGTGGGCTCCGCTGAAGAAGAGGGAGAAGCTCGCTTGGGCCCTCAACAGCGTGATGGACGACGACCGGATCAAAACCGGTTTGAAGTCCAACCTGGAAGGCGCAGCCTTGGAGCTTCACATCAAGAAGTTCCAGCACAGCCTCAACATCGAGGGTGACTACTTGTCTCCTCCGGCGGCTTTTCTCCCTCTGAACATGGTGGCGAAGTTCAGTAGGGAGCTCCGGCGGAAGATGTCGGTGCTTGATGTCCTTGTTGTAGTTGAGAGGCGTTCTACCACCGGGCTGGTGATCTCCAGAGTTTCCGAGGGTGGTCCCCCTTCCGTCCCGGAATATGAAGTCATGGGCAAGGGCAAAGAGTTGGCCAAGCCTTCGAGCCGTAAAAGGAAGCTGAAGCATTCTGATGGGAGGTCCGGCAGGCCTGCTGCTTCCGCAGTGGCTCCTTCTCCCCGGAGGGGAAGGTCTTCAACGGCGGCAGCCACTCCAGCATCAACATCTACCCAGGGTGTTAGTTCCGGTTGTGTAGCTACATTACCAGGGCCAACTGTAGGCTCTGGGTTCTGAGGTTCTTCCCGATCGAGGGGGGACTCGACCAAAGTGACGCCTACGGCAGCGGCAAGCTCCGGGGAACCTTCCGGAGCTGACAGTCCAGTGGCGACAGGGTCCGGTCCTGAGCGTTCGGGGAAGAGGTTCCGCGCTAGCTGGAGCGGAAGCCTTCCATGGTAAATTTTGTTTTTTTACCTCAATTGGTTGTTTTGTGTTGTAACTGTTTTTTGAGTGTCTTCGTCCTTCATCCACAGGGTACCCAAGAAAGGGGCTGAAGCTTCTGTTCCTGCCACAGCAGTTGAAGCTTTGCGGGCGGAGGCTCTGGCTCCAATCCTAGTGCCACCCCAAGAAGTGGATGAGGCTGCGACAGCTCTGGCACCAGCTGTCGTGGTCTTGGACCTTGACTCATCCCCAGAAGCTCCCGTGGTAGCGCCGGACCACGAGAATGAAGATGTACCAGCGGCACCTGCCCTGGAGGTTGAAGCTCCGGGTTTGGATGCAGAAATGGTGGATGCTCTCGCCTCAAAACCGGAGATATTTGTGATTTAGGTTAAAGAGTCGGATGTTGTTGAAGCCCCGGCGGTGGAGTCGGTGATTGATGAGGCCCCGTCGGTAGAGCTGGTGGTTGATGAAGTTCCGGCGGTAGAGTTGGTTGCTGCAGAAGTTCCAGCGGTAGAGCCGGTCAACAGAGAAGTTCCAGCGCCTGAGCTAGTCGCTGCATAGGTGCCGACGCCCGAGCCTATGATGGTCAAAGCGTCAGCGCCTGGGCCGACAATGGAGGAGGCGCCAGCATCGGAGCCGAAAGTAGCTTCAGCTCCGATCGAACCTTCAACGCCTGCCTCAGAGGTGGTGGTTCCGGAGGTGCCCGCGCCTGAGCCAGGTGTAAGGACCGAATGCCCAAGAGGGGGGGGGGGGGTGAATTGGGCTTTCTTCGAAAAATTCTAAGCAATGAAACTTAATTTGTAAAGCCCTATTCCCTACGCAAACTATCTATGCATTCTAGAGATAGAAACTTCGCGAAATATAAAATGCATAAAAGTAAAGGAAAGGAGAAGGATGCAAACTCCCGAGGAGACAAGGATTTATCCCGTGGTTCGGCAAGATCGTCATGATATTCCTACATCCACGTTGTGGCACCCACCAAAGGGTTTTGCCACACCCAAGTCACCGAGACGAGGGGTCTTCACTATTCCTCTCCGTTTGCCTCCTTTGGCAAGGTGGAGCTCAAGCCTTGTACAACTTCGACCTTCCGGGCTTCCACACACGCCTTGGCAAGCTCCGGAAGTCTTCTCACAGTTACAAACACCAAGGGCACTCCCTTGAGGCTCTCACACTATCCTAGAGAGTCCACTCACCCAGAATGGAGGCACACAAGCTCTCTCTCTAGCTAGTTCTAGCCTAAATCTTGGTGTAAAGGTGACCGATAAGGTGTGGAAGTGATTGCTCTTGGTCTTGAATGCTTGTGGATGTGTTGATAGTGTTTGGTGATCAAGACTTGTCGAAATGACCGGTTTAGGGGGTATTTATAGCCAGCCTCCCCGAAATAGCCGTTGGAAAAGTAGGCTGACAGAACTTTACTATGAACACTGGATGATCCGATGTCTCCCCTTTAGTTATCATCGGTCAAGTTACTTTAGCTGACGTCATTGTGTCAGATATGACCGTTGTTAGACCGATGTTGATCCTGTCTTCTCATCGGATGATCCGGTGGCTCTTCCTCCAGAATTTACTCAAACTTGATGCTTACTGGAGTAATCGACCGATGTATGCTTCTCTGTACATCGGATGATCCGGTGCTACACTTGGTCCAATGATCTTGCAAACTGTACTAATGGACCGATGTTACTGAGCCATTAACATCGGATGATCCGGTGAGTACTTTGTTCTGAGGTCTTCTTCTTCAGCTGAACCAACTCGACCGATGTGTTGTTCTGAGATATCATCGGTTGATCCGGTGAGTTAATTTTGTTTGCTTCGAGTTGTTTCTAAGTAAATTTTTGTGTCTTGCTCGATTGACCTCTTTGATATTTGTTGCAAAGGCATTTCTGATGATCTTCAAGCATTGAATGTTGTCAATTTAAATTTGAATGACTTTGACATAAGAGCTTTCACTTCTTGTCTTCACATAATTGATTTGATCTCATATATTGATTGTTAGGGGTCTCCAGTGAAATATTGATTTCATTTTATTGAGTGATTATGGGGACCTTGCATTCACAAATTCATTAGTAAAATCCAATGGTTGTCATTAATCACCGAAACCATACCTCATGGGGGTCTAGATGCTTTCAATCTCCCCCTTTTTGGTGATTGATGACAACACAACAATTTAAAGCGCAATAGTAATGAATTTGATAGAATGAAACTTAAAGGATATGCAATGAATATAAGATATCACACTTAGAAATTGAAAGCTTAAAATCAATCAATAACTCAAGTGTGAATAAGTGAGTAACACCAAATAAGCTCAATCGATTAATAACTTAAGAGTACTCAATGAACACCAAAAGAGTAGCGAAAGCATCGAAATACAAAAGATAATATAGATAAACTCCAAATTACAAAAGATAACTGATAACTCAAAAGAAGGACTCCCCCTGAGACTAAGACACTCCCCCTGACTCCTCCAACTCTTCTCCCCCTTTGGCATCAAGACACCAAAAAGGGATCCGAGTGCCTAAGGATCCTGAGTACTGGGCGCGATGATGAACTGGTCACCGTCGGGAGTGCTGTCGCCGGAGCTGCTACCTAGAGTAGCGGTGGAAGGAGCTGCCGGAGCCATAGGAGCCACCGTCGGTGCCTGTTGTGTAGGAGCTGCTGGAACAGGAGCACTAACGATGAAGGCCGGCGTCTGCTGGAACAAGGTCGCAGCCGGCAGCGGGGAGTGAATCGGAGCACCAGAAGCTAGAAGTGGAGACATGTTGAAGGAGGGAATCGGCGTAGACGGCACCAGAGTGGCAGCTGGAGCCAGTATTGGTGGTGGTGGAGCGACTCCTGGCAGCTGCGACGGGAGGGCAATCCCGGTCTGAGTGTAGAGGTTGGTGATCAACCCCAGGATGCCCATCATCGCCTGCTGCGTCTGCTGCTGCTGGTCGAGGGTGCGCTGGTGCATCTGGTCTATGAGTCCAGTTAGCCGGTCAGTGTCCTCACGCCTCTCACGGGCGATCTGACACTGCATCCCCTGCTGCTGCTGCTGGAGCTCAAGGAGGCGGGCAGCCTGCTCCGCTCGGGCCTGCTCAGCTGCCAGTCTGTCGAGACGCTGCTGCTCAACCATCTGCTGGAGGAGCGAAGTCAGCTCTGACGGCTGAGTGACCTATGCCTTAGTGACGGGAGGTGGAGTAGGTGGTGGCACTGTAGAGCCTCCAGCCTCCGCGTCGTGCTGCCTGGGTGAGGGGGGAGGTGGAAAGTACTCCTCGACACTGTCGTCAGTGTCACTCTTGTACCATATTGCTGCAGGTCCTCACCCTGTGCCTCTGCCTCAGCTAGCCTCTCATCTTCCTTCTCCAAGTCCGACCAGTCCTCCTCAGAAAGGCGAGCCCTGACCTGACGCTCGACTGGATGGCCAAGGCGGCGGTCTCCAGGAGCTGGGGCACGGTAGTGACCGAACCGTGTCACACTCTCTTCAGTGAGACGGTCGTGCACGACGGACTCCTCAGGGACCATCATGGTGAGCAGGTAGCTAATCCAGTGTCCATACACGAGCTGCCTCATCATCCCCACTCCATCTGTGATCACATCCTCCATCTAGCATATGAGGACGTCCACGATGTTGAACTCCATCCCGTTCATGATGTAGAACAGGAGAGTCTGCTGTAAGCTGGTGAACCCCTCCAAGTAACCAGACCTCGGCAGGAGCGTGCGGTGCAAGGCGAGGTGCACTGTGCGCGCAGCAGGAGTCAACAAGGCCGGTACTCTCGGCTGGTCAGGAGAGAAGGTAGGACCAAACAGGGAATGGATCTCCTCCAGAGCTGGTGCCACTCCTCCAGTGAGCGGCCTCCTCGGTGGGTCTGCCTGACCATAGACCCTCTCATGCACGCAGGAGTCGTGCAAGTCCACTCCCAACAGCTGTGCCAGTGTCTCCCTCATCAAGTGGTAGTTCTGTCCCATGAACATGAAATCAATCGATCTTCTGCCCTCAGAGACGTAGAGGGTGGCGTAGAACACGCGGACCCAATCCTCCACGTAGGCACTCCTCTCATAGGACACTAGCTGCACCAGACCTCTGTACCTCTCAAAATAAGGTCGAATCTCTGTCTCGGCAGCCAGAGCGAGCTGATCCCAGTCGAGGAAGTTGTGCTGGAACAACTTGTAGCCTCGGCATCTGTAAGTCTCGTAGAGAGACGCCTGCGTCACGGTCCAGAACCGACTGTCCACCAGGGCTTCCCGGGGCTGCGGGTACCACTCCTCAAGCAGCACACTCCACCTGAGTCTGCGAAGCTGCTTGGCCTTCATCTTCCGGTAGTCAGACAACCGGACTCCTTCAATGACATGGACAGTGGTGTCCATCTCGTAGATAGCTCGCTGGGCCTCCCTGTCCTCACGACGATCGGCAGTCGTCGGTCTCGGACGAGGTGCTGCCGGGGGATGACCCCCACGGGTCCGGGCTGAGTGCCAGCAGACGAGAGGCTCTACCGGCTCTTCTTCGGCCTCGGAGTCATCGATCACAGGAGGCTGCCTCGGACGAGCCTCGCGGATCCTCAACGACCCTCCTCGGCCACGCTCACGCTCCTCGGCGGCGCGAGCGGACATCAATGCCTTCTTTTCTTCCTTCGATAATTTTTGCTTCTTGGCGGCCGGCTCCGCGATGGCCTTGCCCTTGTTTTTCTTGTCGCGAGCCATTGCGATGATCAAGAGTGAGGTTGACGAAGTCACGCGCACGGAACGACACGAAGATCAACAGGCCGGGAAACCCTAGCGACGGGGTGGTGATCGTGGAGGCACCACGACGGCGAGGCGTGCGCGAGGGGCGGCTGGTGGTACACGAGAGGAGGCGGCAGCGTTGCTGTGGTGGTGAGGCAGAGCGGTGGCGGTGCTTGGTGGAGCAGCGGCGACGGCGGCGGCTGAGGTGGTGTGGCGGCGGCGGCTGCAGTGGTGCTGCGGCGGCGGCGGCGGGAGCACGGCGGCGGCGGCCGGAGGGCGGCGATGGCGGCGGCAGTCGGCGGTGGCGCGGCGAGAGGAACGGCGGCAGTGTGATTTGGCGACGGAATCGGTAGAGAAAACGATGAAGGCGACGAAACGGCGTTTAAATAGTGGGTCCCAAACCCTAGCCGTAAATTTAACACCGGATGGACCGATGTTGAACATGGGAAGCATCAGTCGAATGCCACAGAAAGGTTTTTCAGAAAAGTGCCGTTGACACCGGATGGACCGACGTTGAAGGTTGGGAGCATCGGTCGAATGGTACAGTAAGGATGTTCAAAAATGGAATGTTGACACCGGATGGTCCGACGTGGGATGAAGCACCGGATCGACCGACGTTTTTCAGAATGAACGCGTCGGTTGAATTGAGATACTGACTGAACTGGCCCTTGGAGATTGAACACCAATTGATCCGATGAGGGATTGACCTAGGCATCGGATAATCCGATGAGAGCAGAACAAAAACATCCCATATATTTCCTTTGACCAAACAAACAAGCAAAGAGAAACACATGTCTTAGGACTTTTGGGCAACCCCTTACCCCTCAAAAAGGCTAATATGCCAATAACTTGGCTAATCCTTAAAGCAAATGGAACATCGAGAAAAATAGGACGAAAATTATCCAAATAAAATGTAAGGCCCATGCTTTGTGAGCTAGAGTATGAGGACTTCTATCTCTTTAAAGCATGTTCCTCTAGGCATTAACGCACCTAACATTTTTTTCTTTCCACCTCATATGAGTTGAGATATTGCATTTCAAACAAGTCTCTTTCTCATGAGGTGAGTTCCCCTTTGTGACAATCTACCGTATGCAATGCCAAACAAATTATAGTGCAAGAAATTTAAACATGAGTGCAAGTCTATATGGCAGGCATCATGCAAGACATAAAGTAAATCTATCTTGCCAAGTTTGAACCTTTCAAAGGATTCTTCAGGGAGAGCTACTCTCCAAGCCTTGGGAAAACCCAAAAGAACCACCATCCCAAGCTAACCCTTGCTCACCCCTATCCTTTGAGAGTTAGGCAAGACCTATATGACATGCATTCTTACATGATCATGGCAACTTACATGACGTTTGATGCATCTAGAACATTTAATTTACTTCTTAGCCTAGAAAAAGTTTTCTCATCAAGTGGTTTAGTGAAGATATCCGCCAATTGTTCTTCAGACCTAACACCTCGCAATGAGATGTCTCCCTTAGCTTCATGGTCCCTTAAGAAATGATGGCGAATATCAATGTGCTTAGTGCGGGAGTGTTGAACGGGGTTTTTAGCTATCTTAACTGCACTTTCATTGTCACAAAGGAGAGACACACAACCAAGTTTAATACCAAAGTCCAAAAGGGTTTGCTTCATATAAAGAATTTGGGCACAACATGCACCGGCCGCAATGTATTCCGCTTCCGCCGTGGACAAGGCGACGGAATTTTGCTTCTTGCTTGACCAAGAAACTAGGGAACGCCCAAGCAAGTGGCACCCACCGGAGGTACTCTTGCGATCCACGCGGCATCCAGCAAAGTCCGAATCCGAGTATCCCACAAGATGGAATTTTGCACCTTTAGGGTACCACAAGCCCACACTAGGGGTATTCTTAAGATACCTAAGTATCCTAAAGACCGCCTTCCTATGCGATTCTTTAGGTGCCGCTTGAAAGCGAGCACACAAGCATACACTAAACATGATATCGGGCCTAGATGCGGTAAGGTAAAGCAATGAACCAATCATAGAACGGTAGTTAGATTAATCAATAGGTTTACCGTCCTTATCCACGTCGAGATGACAATTGGTTGCCATTGGAGTGCTTCTTGAGCTACAATCTCCCATCTCAAATTTCTTCAAGAGGTCCTTGGTGTACTTCTCTTGATAGACGAAGGTCCCCTCTTGAAGTTGCTTGATTTGAAATCCAAGGAAGAAGTTGAGCTCTCCAATCATTGACATCTCGAATTCCCTAGACATCATTTTGCCAAACTCATGGCTAAGAGCTTCCTTAGTTGAACCAAAAATAATATCATCAACATAAATTTGACAAATGAACAAATCTCCGTTGATGTCCTTGGTGAAGAGTGTAGTGTCCACCCTCCCGATCTTGAATCCTTGCATGATGAGGAAATCCCGTAGTCGTTCGTACCATGCCCTAGGTGCTTGCTTGAGCCCGTAGAGCACCTTGTGCAACCTATACACATGATTAGGATTACTCGGATCTTCAAACCCGGGAGGTTGTTCAACATAAACAAGCTCGTTAATGTAACTATTAAGAAAGGCACTTTTCACATCCATTTGATAAAGTCTAATACTATGATGTGATGCACAGGCAAGGAGTATACGGATGGCTTCTAGCCGGGTGACCGGGGCAAATGTCTCCCCAAAATCTAGTCCTTCAACTTGCGAGAACCCTTTGGCCACAAGTCTTGCCTTGTTGCGGACCACAACACCATTCTCGTCTTGTTTGTTGCGATACACCCACTTTGTTCCGATGACGTTCTTATCCTTGGGTCGCTCCTCCAACACCCAAACTTCATTGCGGATGAAGTTGTTGAGTTCTTCTTGCATGGCCATCACCCAATTTGGGTCTTGGAGTGCTTCCTCAATGTGAGTGGGTTCTACACACGAAACAAACGAGTAGTGCTCACAAAATGAAGCAAAGTGGCGAGAACGTGTGCTTACACCCCTTGACGGACTTCCAATGATTTGGTCCATTGGATGCGCCTTGGAGATGCGTCCATGCCTCATAAGTGGTTGTGAAGCACTTGGCGAAGGTGATGCGTGTTTCTCCTCTTGTGGTTGGACTTGATCATGGACTTCTTCTTCTTGATGTTGTTGTGCTTGTGAGTCTTGAGTCAGCAATGGATCATCCTTCTCTTCTTTGTCAACTTGAGGTGCCATGGAGGTGTTGTTGTTGGAACTTGAAGCTCCCCCTTTATCATGGCTCTCCTCAACTTCCGGCTTGATGTCTCCAATGGTCATGTTCTTCATGGCTTCTTGTAGAGGCTCATCATCTATTTCATCATGACCAAAACTCTCCTCTTGGGAGCCATTAGTCTCATCAAGCTCAACATCACAACTTTCCTCAACTAATCCGATGGTTTGGTTGAATACTCGATATGCTTTTGAGTTTGATGCATAGCCAAGAAATATACCAACATCACATCTTCTTTCAAACTTACCGAGCCTTTTCTTGCGGTAGATGTAGCACTTGCATCCAAAGACTCGAAAGTAGGAGATGTTGAGCTTTCTCCCAATGAGAAGCTCGTACGGGGTCTTTTGAAGTAGTCGATGGAGATAGACCCTATTTGCGGCATGGCACGCCGTGTTGATCGCTTCGGCCCAAAACTTCTCCGACGTGCCGTAGTCATCAAGCATTGCTCTTGCAAGGGTGATGAGTGTCTTGTTCTTCCTTTCAACGACACCATTTTGTTGAGGAGTGTATGTGGCCGAAAACTCATGTTTTACTCCTTCACGGTCACACCACTCCCCAATGTTGTAGTTCTTGAATTCGGTGCCATTGTCACTCCGGACCTTGATGATGGGAAGTTGAAATTCCCTTTGAGCGCGGTTTGCGAAGGTATTGAACACTTCCGGAGTTTCACTCTTGTCACCTAGAAATAGATTCCAAGCATAGCGAGAATAGTCATCAACAATAACGAGACAATAGGGGTTACCGCAAAGGCTTTGATATGTGGACGGTCCGAAGAGGTCCATGTGGAGTAGTTCAAGTGGCTTGGAGGTTGACACCATTGTCTTCATTGGATGGTTGGAAGCAACTTGCTTCCCGGCTTGACAAGCGCTACAAAGCTTGTTCTTCTCAAATGTGACATCCTTCACGCCGGTCACCATCCCAAGCTTGAATGACTTCTTGAGTTTGCTCATTCCTATGTGCGCTATGCGTCGGTGCCATAGCCATCCCAAACTTGTCTTGGTGAAAAGGCAAGTGGTCAAGCTAGCATTCTTGTTGGAGAAGTCCACTAGGTAGAGGTTTCCATGCCGAAATCCTTTGAAGACTATGTCTTTGCTTGTTTCACTACTCACAACAACATCATTTTTGCTAAATGTGCATGTTAGTCCAAGATTACATAGTTGTGCAATAGAAAGTAAATTAAAGCTAAGTGACTTAACATACAAAACATTAGAAATGGATAAATCATTTGAAATAGCAATTTTACCTAACCCAATTACCTTTCCCTTAGAGTTATCACCAAAGGTGACTTGTTCATGATTGCCAGGGTTTTCTATGGTGGTGAACATACCATCATTGTTGGTCATATGTTGAGTGCACCCGCTATCGAGTACCCAATGCTTTCCTCCGGCTTTGTAGTTCACCTACACACATGAATTCAATTTTTTACTTTAGGCACCCAAGCCAACTTAGGTCCTTGTATGTGTGATACAAGTGTTTTTGGGACCCAAAGTTGCTTGGGGAGCTTCCCCTTCATGCCCTTCATGTCTTTGCCAATGAACCTTGCCTTCACCTTGCCATGTACTTTACTCAAGAGATAATAATGATCATTGAAAGTAGATTTATAGTTAGTAGGCAATTTAGAAGAAGGTCGGTTAGGAAGAGGACACTCCCTTGTGTGGTGACCGGTGACCTCACAATGTTGGCAATAAGAACTAACTTCCTTGATGAAGCTTGTTCTTAGCTCTGGTGAGGGCACCTTTCCTTTGTTAGGCACCGGGAAGGATCCAAGTCCTCTCTTGTTGAAGGCCTTTGCTTGTTGGAAGAGGATTTCCTTGTGCTTGACTTGTCCTTTTGAAAGTCTAGCCACACTAGTGCAGAGACTCTCAATTTCTTCCAACAAGTCCTTCTCCCTAGCATTAGCTTTCAAAGGCAAAGACTTGTGCAAAGCATTAGTGGCATAAGAAGTAATGGATATCTTATCATTAAGAGTTTGCTTCTTCATATTTTTCAACTCTTGATCAAGCATGTCATGAGCAAGGTTAAGTGTTTGATGTTCTTGTATTAACTTGTTGTGCTCTTCCAAGAGTGTTTGGTGTGCTAAGTTAAGTTCATGATTATCTATCTTGATTTTAGCCTTTTCTTCCTCAATTTGCTTGACATGGGATTTGAGCGTGTCATGCTCGTTGAGTATGCTTTCATACTTGTCAAGCAAATCAAGGTTAGCACTCTCAAGTTTAGCACGAGTTTCTTCAAGCACTTTAACCTTACTCTTTTCCCTCTTAATGATAGCATGATATTCATTTATCAAAGAAGTTAAATCATCGGGGGAAAGCTCATCGTCGCTAGAGTCATCACATACCTTGGTGTTACCTTTTGCCATGAGGCACATGGGCAGTGGATGAAGAGGTGCATCATCATTGTTGGCGATGGCGAGGCCGGCCAAGCTTTCTTCTTCCTCTTCACTCTCTTCATCACTTGTTTCTTCGTCGGTGACCCATTCATTTGCCTCACACATGAACACCTTTTGTGGGCCATTTCTCTTCTTTGGGAAGAGTCTTGCCTTCTTGCCCTTGTCATGTTTCTTCTTCCCAAAGGCTCTTCGTTTGGGTTTGGCCTCTTCTTCATCATCATCACTCTCTTCAAGCTTGTGATGTTTGCTTTTGTAGTTCTCTCTTCTTTTGTCCGGTTTTGGACAATCATAAGAGATGTGGCCTTGATCACCACAATTGTAGCAAGTCTTGCGATCATCTCTCCTTGGTAGAAATGCTTTCTTCTTGGGATCAAAGGTGTACCCCTTCTTGGTAATCTTGGAGTTCAAGCGTGAGAACTTTCTCATCATCAATGCAAGCTTATCATCATCATCATCTTCACTTGATGCTTGTTCTTCTTCACTTGAGCTAGGCTTAACTACCTTCTTCTTCTTGAGGCTTGTTTTCTTGGTGGAGGCCTTTAGAGCAATTGTCTTTGAAGATGATTGCTCCATCATCCCAAGTACACTCATCTCATGAGCGTGTATTTCTCCAATGAGCTCGGAAACTTCAATGTGGTCAAGTGACTCTTTTTGGAGCATGGAGTTGATGATGTTGTACTTTGGCTTGGGAAGGAGCATGAGGATCTTGCGGTTGATGAGTCCCTTGCCAAGAGAAGCAATGTCAAGAGTATTGATTTCTTCAATAAGCACATTCAAGCGAGAGAACATTTCATTGACATTTTCATGAGGAAGCATTTTAAATTCATCATATTTGGATTTAAGCATGTGATATTTTAATTCCTTGACACGAGAAGAGCCCTCGTGAATTTCTATTAAGCAAGCCCAAATTTCACAAGCTTTTTCTTTACTAGCAATTCTAGCAAATACATCTTGACTAATACATTCATAGATTGCATTCCTAGCTTTAGCATCCCATTTAATTTGATCACCAACATAATTATGTTCTCCAAACCCCGCGTGGGTCGCTTACCAAACATCGGGAGCAATAGCCTCTAGATAAGCGTGCAGGCGTGCTTTCCAATAGGCAAAGTTCTTGCCCTTGAAGATAGGAACCGAAACCCCAACCTTGGCCATTTTAGCTCTCTAGCGGTGAAGCTAGAATGATCCTATGAGCAACCTCGCTCTGATACCAATTGTAAGGACCAAATGCCCAAGAGGGGGGGGGTGAATTGGCCTTTCTTCGAAAAATTCTAAGCAATGAAACTTAATTTGTAAAGCCCAATTCCCTACGCAAACTATCTATGCATTCTAGAGATAGAAACTTTGCGGAATATAAAATGCATAAAAGTAAAGGAAAGGAGAAGGATGCAAACTCCCGAGGAGACAAGGATTTATCTCGTGGTTCGACAAGATCGTCAAGATCTTCCTACATCCACGTTGTGGCACCCACCAAAGGGTTTTGCCACACCCAAGTCACTGAGACGAGGGGTCATCACTATTCCTCTCTGTTTGCCTCCTTTGGCAAGGTGGAGCTCAAGCCTTGTACAACTTCGACCTTCCGGGCTTCCACACACGCCATGGCAAGTTCTAGAAGTCTTCTCACAGTTACAAACACCAAGGGCACTCCCTTGAGGCTCTCACACTATCCTAGAGAGTCCACTCACCCAGAATGGAGGCACACAAGCTCTCTCTCTAGCTAGTTCTAGCCTAAATCTTGGTGTAAAGGTGATCGAAATGGTGTGGAAGTGATTGCTCTTGGTCTTGAATGCTTGTGGATGTGTTGATAGTGTCTGGTGATCAAGACTTGTCGAAATGACCGGTTTAGGGGGTATGTATAGCCAGCCTCCCCGAAATAGCCATTGGAAAAGTAGGCTGACAGAACTTTACTGTGAACATCGGATGATCCGATGTCTCTCCTTTAGTTATCATCGGTCAAGTTACTTTAGCTGACGTCATTGTGTCAGATATGACCGTTGTTAGACCGATGTTGATCCTGTCTTCTCATCGGATGATCCGGTGGCTCTTCCTCCAGAATTTACTCAAACTTGATGCTTACTGGAGTAATCGACCGATGTATGCTTCTCTGTACATCGGATGATCCGGTGCTACACTTGGTCCAATGATCTTACAAACTGTACTGATGGATCAATGTTACTGAGCCAATCACATCAGATGATCCGGTGAGTACTTTGTTCTGAGGTCTTCTTCTTCAGCTGAACCAACTCGACCGATGTGTTGTTCTGAGATATCATCGGTTGATCCGGTGAGTTGATTTTGTTTGCTTCGAGTTGTTTCTAAGTGATTTTTTGTGTCTTGCTCGATTGACCTCTTTGATATTTGTTGCAAAGGCATTTCTGATGATCTTCAAGCATTGAATGTTGTCAATTTAAATTTGAATGACTTTGACATAAGAGCTTTCACTTCTTGTCTTCACATAATTGATTTGATCTCATATATTGATTGTTAGGGGTCTCCAGTGACATATTGATTTCATTTTATTGAGTGATTATGGGGACCTTGCATTCACAAATTCATTAGTAAAATCCAATGGTTGTCATTAATCATCGAAACCATACCTCATGGGGGCCTAGATGCTTTCACCAGGGTGCCAAGATGAAGTTGCTGGCCTCCCGCTTGAGGGGCCAGTTGTTGATGACCTGGCGGCGGGACCTTCAGAGCGAACTCCGGAGGTTGAAACTTCTGTAGCAAGAACTTCCTCAGCAGCAGCCGAGGTTATCCTGGAGGGCGGACCTAGTGCCGTGGAAGCTCAGGGAACCACTCTTGTAGAGTGGGACCCAATTTTTGTCACAGAGAACCCGCTGGAACTAGCGGAGATGACCCCGGCAGGTCCGGACCCGATCCCTCTGTCGTTGTCTATTGACAACGCCTGCTCCAGTCTTTGCTAGGTCCAGTTGGCTTTTTACCACGATAGCAAGGCTCTCAAGGAGGAGCACCAAACTCTTAGGAGGTGGTGCAACCGGCTCCAATTCGAGACCAAGCTGGCGTAGTCGAGGTTGGCTAACAACAAAGAGTGGGTGAGGAAGGAGAAGATCCGTCTGGAGTACTGGGGTAAGTTGCTGGATGAGAGGGAAAGCATGACGTGATCCATTGACAACCAGTCCAGGGCCATCTACGAACAGGCCAAAGCTGCTAATAGCGCAGCAGATGATCGCCAAGAGAGGCTCGACGCCATCCACGACAGTCTCGTTAAGCGCCAGGAGGCTCTCGAGGAGCGGGAGAGAAAGCTCGAAGATGAAGAGCAAACACTCTTAGAGCTGCGAGATGACGTCGTGAAGAGGGAAGAAGACCTTACTCAGAGGCTAACTCTGGGTGACAAGAGTCTCGAGGAGCGGACCAAGAAATTGGACGACCGCTGCGAGAAAGAGGAGAAGAAGGCCTGGCAGCAAGGACAGGACCTCCACAGGAGGAGAATGATGTTGCTGCCGGGGAGAAGAAGGTGCGAGGCCGAGAGAAGGACCTGGTTAACCGCCAGAACGAGATCCACCTTCGGGAGGAAGAGCTCAGCCAACTCAAAAGGCAGGTTGCTGAAAAGATTCAGCAGAACACCAAAGGGGTAGAGCGTCTTGCGCGGGAGAATTCGGAGCTTGCGGCGTCAAGAAGATCCTTGGAGGAGATGCGAGGTTGCAGGGTTGTAGAGTCCCAATAAGTTTGGGACATCCTGGGCAAAGCCAACGACGCACTGACGCCAATGGGTTTTAGTCCCGTGCGTCCGGATGATTCAGAGCCGGAGCTAGACCAGGCGTTGTAGGCTGAGTTCGATAGGCAGCAAGCTCACCAAGATGGGTGATGTCATTGCGGACCAGCTGGAAACCGAGGGACAATCCCTGGCAAAGAGCGTCGCAAAATTTGTTCTGACATGCTACACAAGCCGGGACCCTCAATTTCCCCTGGACCCGGTGCTCGAAGGCCCCATCGAAGGAGAGGGAGAAGTTGCACAAGCCAGCATTTCGAAGGTTGCCCAGAAGGTCACCTCCTTCTTCCATAGGGTCAAGGACCATCCCTTTGTAGCTCCCGCTTGTATCCTCCGTTCTTTTTCTCCAATTTTCTAATCTCTTGTCTCCAGATGAATGAAATCCAAGTTTTTGTGAATTTCATTTTTTGTCTTCAACACCTTTGTACCACTTGGCCCCCTAGTAGATGTACGCAATTTGATTGTGAACATGTACCAAGAGGATGTAACAGTTGTTGAAGACTTGCGTGTTTTGAACTTATATAGCGTAGGTCCGAAGTCTTCGATAGTGAAGGTCCCCTGAGGTTGTCGGAGCTTAAGGGCTCCGGCATTGACCATCGTCGGAGCTTAGTAGCTCCAGCAGCAGTCTCCATCAACGTGTAGAGCGTCGACAGTTAGTCCTCTGGGATGTTGGAGCTTGGTAGCTCCGGTAATGACCTCTGTCAACACGCGGTGTGTCAACAATCGACCCCACTGTAGAGTCTTCCCACCATCTTTTGTTCACGTTGACGACAGGCCCCCTGGCTTTATCGGAGCTGAGTAGCTCCAGCGATGGTTGCTATCAATGTTAGAAACATCGACTACAAGCCACCTAGGGGATGTCGGAGCTTTGATAGCTCCGGCTTAATTCACCATCATCATGAGATCTTTATTTTTCCTGCACACTAAAGTCAAGAAAAACAGTAAAATCCGTTTCCTATCTAAAACTCAATTGCGACTTACTGTTCTCTTAAGAAATTTTTAGGTCGAGCACAATTCTTCAAACGATCAAGTGCACTGAGTTGTTTTCTCCAGGTCCAATCGTTTTCAGGACCCGCCTTACTTCGGCCTGCCGGGGTGTAGGTAGAGTGGCGTCCTTAGGGTGCAGGACCAGGCTAAGTCGATAGCACATTTCGGACCTAGATTGGTTGGCAGCATTCAGGAGAGTGAGCCATTCAACAATGTGAAAACCCGAAGGAATTTACAATGCGACTCGAGTGGTACATGAATTAGTCGATCTAAAAAATTCTTGAGAATCGCACAACCTTGTTATAGACAAGAAAGAGAAAAATAAAAAATATTGAGCTTGTACAAAGTAAATGCACGTGGAGCCTGTTTTCACACAAAGATGTCTTTCATTATAGGTCCGGGGTACATGGGAAACAAGTACACTCTTAGGGTACGGAACCAGGCTTGGTGTGTTTTGTTTCTTGTTTGACCCAAGGTAGCTAGCTACACTTTTAGTTCTGAGACTGTGACAAGTGTTGCCTGAACATTGCAGACCTTCCGAAGAAGGTCCGACTGTTCTCCCGCGACTCTGTACAATGACTCTATAACATACATCACATGTAACTACAGACTCACCTCTGTGATATTAAGCGTAGAACTTACGTAGGTGCTCAATGTTCCAAGGATTAGGGAGAGGTGTCCCATCCTCGGTTGCCAAGCAAACGCATCCGGGACGGGATACTTTGATCACTCGGAAGGGTCCTTCCCAGCTAGGAGAGAGTTTGTTTAACCCTTATCTGGATTGTATTCTCTGTAGCACCAGATCGCCTTCCTCGAGCTGTCGGCTATGAACATGCCTTTGGTGATAGCGCCGAAGAGCTTGGCGCTATCGGGCATTCCGAACAGCTCCTCGGCACCTTCCCTCTTCAAGGAGGTCAAGGTCTTCACGCCGGAGCTGGTCCTACGCGGCATCATCGAAGGTGCGGACCTGGAGCGACTCCAAGGTGATTTTCGAAGAAAGGACTGCTTTAGCTCCGTACACCAGGAAGAAGGGTGTCTCTCCAGTTTAGCGATTTGGAGTTGTCCTATTGGCCCATAGAGTGGGCGGAAGCTCTTCGATCCAGTTGGCTCCATGTTTTTTCAGACGCTCATATGTGCGCGTCTTGAGTCCTTTTAGGATTTCTGCATTTTGTCTCTCGTCTTGGCCATTGCTTGCCGGGTGGGCTACGGAAGTGTAGCTGACTTGAATGCCAAGGTCTTCGCAATATCCTTGGAATGCAGAGCTTGTGAATTGGGTCCCATTATCGGTTATGATTTTGTTTGGGACTCCAAATCTGCATACGATGGACTGTAAGAAGTTGATGGCTGATTGCTTGTTTATTGTCACAACTGGAGTAGCTTCCGGCCATTTGGTGAATTTGTCAATGGCAACGTACAGGAACTTGTAACCTCCGACGGCTCTTGGGAAAGGTCCCAAGATATCCATCCCCCACACAACGAAAGGCCATGTAGGAGGTATCATTTGTAGGGGATGAGTCGGTGTGTGAATTTGTTTTGCATGAAACCGGCATGCTTCACATTTCTTCACCAGCTCAGTTGCATCCTGGAGCGTTGTAGGCCAGTAAAAGCAATGCCAGAAGGCTTTACCGACCAGCGTGCAGGAAGACGTGTGGTTCCCACACTCGCCTCCATGGATTTCTTTGAGGAGCTCGCAACCTTCTTCCTTTGCAATGCACCACATTAGGATGCCATTGGCACCATGCCGGTAGAGATCCCCTTCTACCAGCGTGAGTCTGACTATCCGATCAACGGATACATTATCTTTAGGAAAAAAGTTGTCTTTCAAGTAGCTCCGGATCTCCGAGATCCATGCATCGGAGCTAGCTTGAGCATTTGAGTCTTGCGTGCTGGGTTGCTCAGAGCTTTCTACAGCACCTACGACCCTTGATGGACGCCATGGTGACAGGGCCATCGGGACTGCCAGCTTTGAGGTGCTGGTCTTGCCCCCTTCGCTCAGTTCGGCAGGTTGAGCTGTAGGTTTAGACAACCTCCGGACGAAGGTTCTGTCAGGAGCCAGAGCTCCGGTTGACGCTTTCATCGAGAGTTCGTCAGCTTCAGCGTTATGGAGACGCTGGACATGGTGGAGGTCCAGGATTTCGAAGTCCTTCTGAACCCTCTGGACTTCAAGGAGATAAGCAGGTAGTTGGGGATTGTTGCAGAAGCATTAACCCTTCACCTGTTTAATGATGAGCTGCGAATCTTCCTTGACCAACAGCTGCTTGACACCATATGATAGTGCCACCTTTAGTCTGTAAATGAGTGCTTCATACTCCGCCATGTTGTTGGTTGTCTTGAAATCAAGGTGCACCATGTATTTAACCTTCTCCCCGGTCGAAGCGAGGAGAAGGACTCCAGCTCCGGCCCCCTGCTTCTGCATGGAGCCGTCGAAGTAGAGAGTCCAGTGAGGCTCGGTGAAGACCGGAGCCATGAGTTTCAGCTTCTGCTCACTGGGGCCTCCAGGGTTTGATGGAGAGGGGGTCCATTCCGCCACAAAGTCCGCCAATGCTTGACTCTTGATCACTTGTCTTGAGACGAATTCAAGGTCAAACTCGGCCAATTCTGCTGCCCACTTCGCAATGTTCCCAGTGGAGTTGGGATTATGCAAAAATTGCTTGCAGTTGATATGAAGTCACCACTGAGATCTTGTGAGCTTGGAAGTAGTGTCGGAGCTTCCTGGAAGCAATAAGGACTGCGTATAGCAGTTTATGTACTTCCAGGTACGAAGTTTTGGCTTCATGGAGTACTTCACTGATGAAGTACACTAGGTGTTGTACTGTTCGGACCCTCCCGGAGGGGCCTGGAGCTTCCTCCTCATCGACCCGGACCCTCCCAGAGGGGTCCGGACCTTCTTCGGGGACCTCCGGGTCCTTGTTGGAGGAACCCAGAGCTTCTTCAGGAGTGACCCAGACCCTCCCAGGGGGTCCGACTCTTCTTGCTCAACAAGAGTAACTCCTTATTGACCCATGTCTGGGGGTTGGGACCCGGACTCGCCTTCAGGAACCTTCTGACCCACCCAGAGGGGTCTGGACTTCTGAGCTTGTGACGGTTCTGGTCTCTCCACAACCAAGACTGTAGGTACCCTGCGTACCGTATACCCTTTGGGACTACAAAAAGACCAATGGAACTTCACCTGTCTGAGTTGAAGACCTGCAAAGACCCCACGTGTCATACGGGACCGGACCTACCTCCCATCTATGGTTAGTCCCGGTGGTGCCACGTGTATACCGCAACCAGACCTATATCCCACACATGGGATAGCTCCGAGCTAAACACTTGTGCGGCACCCCTCGGACCTAACCTCCGACAGAGCGAAGCTCCAATATCGACACGTGTACATCTACACCGGACCTACCCATCCCAGACGAATAGCTCCAAAGCTACCACGTGTCCAAACCGCCGGACCTTCAACCTCAGCAATCAGGCTGCCAAAGCCCCAATGGCTCGGACCTTCAAGGGGCAATCAAAGACTTCAAGACCTGATTAAGTGTCATTAATAGCATATTAATGACACACAATCAGAAGGACCTTAATACCAGTAACGGCACTGTCAAGTCCCGTTATCACGCTATTAAGGGTAATTAATCTTATTAATTATGTATTAAACATCAGTAACCGCCAGGGCAAACATGTCGGGCTAGGCTAACGGTGTAACGACCAGTCCTTGTACTATAAAAGGAATGGTCGACGGTACACAAGGGGGGACTTTTTGGAAGCTCTAGACTCTTAGACGCTCAATACAACAACTACACACCCTGTGGAGTAGGGTATTACGCTCAGGAGACACGAACCATGTAAATCCTTGTGTCTATTTGCCATCGTCTTTTGAATCTCTGCGCACCCAATACCGAACTACAAACTCCGCGAGCTACCAACAGTAGTATCGGGAGAATTGTTGGAAAAACACTCCGACAGTTGGCGCGCCAGGTAGGGGCTGTGCCCGAGATTCGAAGATGGTGAACTCTACAGCTGGATCGTCCAACGGCAACCCTGCAGCGCAACCTTCTAGAGGCAATCCCTCCAACATGCAGCAACCAGCAGGTGCCGCAACTCCAGCAGGAGTCATGCCTCCGCCGCCACCGTCCGCACCAGCAAATCAAGCTGGACAGCGGGACTGGGCATCTGCGTCGATCACGGGATCGGCTAACAACAATCCTGAACACATGCTCCATGCAGCGCATGCTCTTCTCCAATGCCCACCACCTCCAGGCGCATCCCAGGGTGCAATGGAGCAGTGGAGGGCTGATGTGGAACATTTGGTTGCAGCAGCAGCCGATCGCATTAGCAACCAAGGTCCTCCCCACTTGGGGCGGGCCCCATCGCAGCATTGGACTGTGTCAGGCAGACTTGGTCCGCACACTTCCCAACATAGGAGGCATGCTGCATCTCAACAAGTGATGTCACTGCCTTTCGGTGCGCGACGCACCCATTCGATAACCAGGCTTTCAACTCACGACCTCCGGGCAGAGCTTGATCGCCGTTACCATCAACAGGACGGCCGCGTCGATATCGAGCGTGCTCATGAAAGGCGAGAGACTCGAGACAGTCCTGCTCTCGAGGGAGTAGGAGGAGGCTGTTCTGCCCTGGCCATGCACTTACTCATGGTCATATGGCCACAAAAGTTCCGGCCTCACCTGCCGGAGAAATTTGACGGGACTGTCAATCCCGCTGAGTTTCTCCAGATTTACTCCACTGCAATCCTTGCGGCCAGAGGTAACGAGGCTGTAATGGCCAACTACTTCCCCGTGGCTTTGACTAGGACCGCCAGGTCCTGGTTCATGAGCCTTCCGCCCAACTCCATCAACAGTTGGGCGGAACTTTGCCAACAGTTCACTGCCAATTTTGGGAGTTCCTACACCGACCAGGCACCAAACTGGACCATTTTGCTGTCACGCGGAAGGGGGGAGAATCCCTGCGTTTCTCCATCCAGAGGTTCTCCCAGGTACGAAACACAAGTCCTTCTATCTCCAGTTCCTCTGTTATTGTGGCATTTAGACAGGGCGTACGCGACAAGAAGATGCTGGAGAAGCTGGCGATCAAGGAGATCACCAGCGTCACAGAGCTCTTCAGCTTGGCAGACAAGTGTGCCAAAGCTGCGGAGGGCCGTGAAATGCACTCCAAACCACCTCCAGAGCATAATAAAAATTCTCCAAGGGTGAAGCCACTACCTCCGGGAGTGGCAAAAAGAAGAAAAAGTCCAACGGCAAGAAAAAGCCGTCAGCCGGCACACCTACTACTGCAGCTGCCACAGCTCCAGGTGGCCGGGGCCCATGCCCCAATAAACGACCTCGACCGTCCTCTGAAGACGGTGGCAACTCAAAGATGTGGTGTCCTATACATAAGTCGAACAGCCACAACCTAGAAGACTGCCGAGAGGTCCAGAACCTTGTCGAGCGCTACCACAAGCGCCGGGAAGAAGTTCCTTTCTGACAAAGGGAAGGAAAACAGAAAGTCGACGAAGCTCCGGCTGAGGAGGAGTTAGGCTTTCAGGACTCTAAAAAGGTCTTGAAGGTTGTTTACACCTCCGTCGACGACGACTCCGACATCTCCGACAATGAACGTCGGAAAACCATGAACACCATCTTTGGTGGTTCGTGGGACATCACCTCCCGCCATGTCCTCAAGACCATGCGGCGGGACATGGCCTCAGTAGCTCCCACTGCCAAGGCGGAGCCGCACTGGAAGTGGATGGATACTGCCATTACTTTCAATGCATCAGATTGCCCTTGAAATATGATTGGAGTTGGCAAACTCCCATTGATGGTATCTCTGACCATCAACAACATCCAACTCCACCATGTAATGGTAGACGGAGGTTTGGGGCTGAACCTCATAAGCTTCAAAGCTTTTGTCAAGCTTCAGCTCCGACCTTCGAACCTTCGCCCCTCCCGACCTTTCTCCGGAGTAGGTCCGGGGGCCATAACTCCACTTGGTGCCATTACTCTCCCCGTAACCTTCGGGACTCAGGAGAATTATCGCACTGAGAAGTTGGTCTTTGATGTTGCTCAGATCAACTTACCCTTCAATGCCATTCTGGGCAGGCCAGCCTTATACAAATTCATAGCTGCTGCTCATTATGGCTACTTGGTGTTGAAGATGCCAACACCAGCTGGTGTTCTTCGGATCCATGGAGATCGCACCACCGGAGTGACAGCTCTGGAAGAACTTCACGCCCTTGCCACAGCGCAGGAAGAAGAATACGGAAAGGAGCAAGCTCCGAAACCTTCGAGCATTCGTCATCGAGGCTCAACCTCCACACCCCGCGTGCAACCAAGCGGCGACACCGACATTCCCGTCAAAGTCGTCCAAATCGGTTTCGACGCCGCTCAGACCACCCGTATATTGGGAGGTCTGAATGACAAATAGGAACTCGCGCTCATCACTTTCCTCCGGGCTAATGTCGACTTGTTTTCTTGGCAACTGTCACAAATGCCTGGGATCCCTAGGGAAGTGATCGAGCATAATCTGAAGATCTACCCTGACGCTCGACCTGTACATCAGAAGCCTCGGAAGCAATCAGTAGAGCAACAAAACTTCATACAACAAGAAGTGAAGAAGTTGCTCAAAGCTGGATTCATCCGAGAAGTCTTCCACCCAAAATGGCTGGCAAACCCAGTCGTTGTACCCAAGGCCGGCGGGAAGCTTCGGATGTGTATCAACTACACTACACTGAATAAGGCATGTCCCAAGGATCCATTCCCACTACCTAGAATAGATCAGATAGTGGATTCCACCTCCGGGTGTGAATTACTGTGTTTCCTAGACACATACTCTGGGTACCATCAAATCAGAATGTCTAGGGAAGATGAAGAGCATACCTCCTTTATCACAGTAGATGGATTGTATTGTTATACTGCCATGCCATTTAGTATCAAGAATACAGCTTCAACATTTGTACGAGCTATGTACAAAACTTTTGGAGAGCTCATTAGAGACGTAATGGAAGTGTACATCGATGACATCATCGTCAAAATCAAGGACAAGGAGTCACTTCTTGACACCTTACAAGCTGTCTTCGACAAGTTGCGAGTCACTCGCACGAAGCTGAACCCTGACAAGTGTGTCTTCGGGGTTAGCTCCGGAAAGCTTCTTGGTTTCTTGGTAAACCACCGAGGCATAGAGGCGAATTCGGCGAAGAATAAATCCATTGAAGATATGCGGCCGCCATCCCGCATCAAGGATGTCCTAAAGCTGATCGGATGTCTAGCCGCCCTCAGCCGGTTCATCTCAAGACTGGCAGAACATGCACTACCCTTCTTCAAGCTATTGAGGAAGTCCGGACCATTCCAATGTTCTGAAGAAGCAGAAAAGGCGTTCCAGGAACTGAAGCAGCTCCTCACCACCCTACCAACCTTGGTAGCTCCAAACCCTGGTGAGTCTCTACTGCTTTACATTTCAGCAACTGACGAAGTTGTCAGGATGGTCCTGGTTCCGGAGAGACCAGAACCGTCACAAGCTCAGGAGTCCAGACCCCTCCGGGAGGGTTAGGAGGGTCCTGAAGGCGAGTCTGGGTCCCAACCCCCAGACATGGCTCAACAAGGACTTACTCTTGTTGAGCAAGAAGAGCCAGACACCTCTGGAAGGATCCCAGTCACTCCTGAAGAAGCTCTGGGTTCCTCCAACAAGGACCCGGAGGTCCCCGAAGAAGGTCCAGACCCCTCCAGGAGGGTCCAAACAGTCCAACGCCCAATGTACTTCATCAGTCAAGTACTCCACGACGCCAAAACTCGATACCTAGAAGTACATAAACTGCTATACACATTTCTTATTGCTTCCAAGATGCTCCAACACTACTTCCAAGCTCACAAGATCTCAGTGGTGACTTCATATCCACTATGAGCGATTTTGCATAATCCCAACTCCACTGGGAACATTGCTAAGTGGGCAGCGGAATTGGATGAGTTTGACCTTGAATTCATCTCAAGACAAACGATCAAGAGTCAAGCATTGGCGGACTTTGTGGCCGAATGGACACCTCTCCATCAAACCCTGGAGGCCCCAGTGAGCAGAAGCCGGAACTCAAGGCTCCGGTCTTCACCGAGCCTCATTGGACTCTCTACTTCAACGGCTCCGTGCAGAAGCAGGGGGCGGAGCTGGAGTCCTTCTCCTCGCTCCGATCGGGGAGAAGGTTAAATACATGGTGCACCTTGATTTCAAGGCAACCAACAACATGGCAGAGTATGAAGCACTCATTTACGGACTAAAGGTGGCACTATCATTTGGTTTCAAGCAGCTGTTGGTCAAGGGAGATTTGCAGCTCATCATTAAACAGGTGAAGGGTGAATGCTCCTGCAACAATCCCCAACTAGCTTCTTATCTCCTTGAAGTCCAGATACTTCAGAAGGACTTCGAAGTCCTGGACCTCCACCATGTCCAACGTATCCATAACGCTGAAGCTGACAAACTCTCGACGAAAGCGTCAACCGGAGCTCTGGCTCATGACGGAACCTTCGTCCGGAGGTTGTCTAAACCTACAACTCAACCTGCCGAACTGAGCGAAGGGGGTGAGAACAGCACCTCAAAGCTGGCAGTCCCGATGGCCCTGTTACCATGGCATCCATCAAGGGTCGTAGGTGCTGCAGGAAGCTCTGAGCAACCCAGCACGCAAGACTCAAATGCTCAAGCTAGATCCGATGCATGGATCTCGGAGATCCGGAGCTACTTGAAAGACAACTTCCTTCCTAAAGATAATGTATCCGCTGACCGGATAGTCAGACTGGCTAAAAGATACACGCTGGTAGAAGGGGATCTCTACCGGCGCTGTGCCAATGGCATCCTAATGCGGTGCATTACAAAGGAAGAAGGTTGTGAGCTCCTCGCAGAAATCCATGGAGGCGAGTGTGGGAACCACGCGTCTTCTTGCACGCTGGTCGGTAAAGCCTTCCGGCATGGCTTTTACTGGCCTACAGCGCTCCAAGATGCAACTAAGCTGGTGAAGAAATGTGAAGCATGCCAGTTTCATGCAAAATAAATTCACACACCAGCTCAGCCCCTACAAATGATACCTCCTACGGGGCCCTTCGCTGTGTGGGGGATGGATATCTTGGGACCTTTCCCAATAGCCGTCAGAGGTTACAAGTTCCTGTACGTTGCCATTGACAAATTCACCAAATGGCCGGAAGCTACTCCAGTTGTGACAATAAACAAGCAATCAGCCATAAACTTCTTACAGTCCATCGTATGAAGATTTGGAGTCCCAAACAAAATCATAACCGATAATGGGACCCAATTCACAAGCTCTGCATTCCAAGGATATTGCGAAGACCTCGACATTAAGTCAGCTACGCTTCCGTAGCCCACCCGGCAAGCAATGGCCAAGCCGAGAGAGCAAATGCAGAAATCCTAAAAGGACTCAAGATGCACACATATGAGCGTTTGAAAAAACATGGAGCCAACTGGATCGAAGAGCTTCTGCCCACTCTATGGGCCAACAGGACAACTCCAAATCGGTCACTGGAGAGACACCCTTCTTCCTGGTGTACGGAGCCGAAGCAGTCCTTCCTCCGGAAATCACCTTGGGGTCGCTCCGGGTCCGGACCTTCGACGATGCCGCGTAGGACCAGATCCGGCGTGAAGATCTTCACCTCCTTGAAGAGGGAAGGTGTCGAGCAGCTGTTCCGAATGTCCGATACCACCAAGCTCTTCAGCGCTATCACCAAAGGCATGTTCACAGCCGACAGCTCGAGGAAGGCGATCTGGTGCTACGAAGAATACAATCCAGAGAAGGGTTAAACAAACTCTCCTCTAGTTGGGAAGGACCCTTTTGAGTGATCAAAGTATCCCGTCCCAGATACGTTCGCTTGGAAACCGAGGATGTGACACCTCTCCCTAATCCTTGGAACATTGAGCACCTCCATAAGTTCTACACTTAACATCACGAAGGTGAGTCTGTAGTTACACGTGATGTATGTTATAGAGTCATTGTACAAAGTTGGGTAGATCCTCCGGGAGAACAGACGGACATTCTCCAGAAGGTCCGCAAAGTTCAGGCAACACTTGTCACAGTCTCAGAACTAAAAGTGTAGCTAGCTACCTTGGGTCAAACAAGAAATAAAACACACCTAGCCTGGTTTCGTACCCTAAGGGTGTACTTGTTTCCCCTGTCCCCCAGACCTATAATGAAAGACATCTTTGTGTGAAAACAGACTCCACATGCATTTACTTTGTACAAGCTCAATATTTTTTATTTTTCTCTTTCTTGTCTATAACAAGGTTATGTGATTCTCAAGAATTTTTTAGATTGACTAATTCATGTACCACTCGAGTCGCATTGTAAATTCCTTCAGGTTTTCACGTTGTTGAATGGCTCACTCGCCTGAATGCCGCCAGCCAATATAGGTCTGGAGTGTGCTATCGACTTAGCCTGGTCCTGCACCCTAAGTACGCCACTCTACCTACACCCTGGCAGGCCGAAGTAAGGCGGGTCCTGAAAACGATTGGACCTGGAGAAAACAACTCAGTGCACTTGATCGTATGAACAATTGCGCTCGACCTAAAAATTTCTTACGAGAATAGTAAGTCGCAACTGAGTTATAGATAGGAAATGAATTTTACTGTTTTTCTTGACTTCAATGTGCAGGAAAAATAAAGATCTCATGATGATCGCGAATTAAGCCGGAGCTATCAAAGCTCTGACATCCCCTAGGTGGCTTGTAGTTGATGTTTCAAACATTGATAGTAAGCATCGCTAGAGCTACTCAACTCCGGTAAAGCCAGGGGTTCTGCCGTCAACGTGAACAAAAGATGGTGGGAAGACTCCACGGTGGGGTCGATTGTTGACACACCGCGTGTTGACAGAGGTCACTACCGGAGCTACCAAGCTCTGACACCCCAAAGGACTAACTGTCGACGCTCTACGCGTTGATGGAGACTGCTGCTGGAGCTACTAAGCTCTGACGATGGTCAATGCCGGAGCCCTTAAGCTCCGACAACCTCAGGGGACCTTCACTATCGAAGACTTCGGACCTATGCTCTATAAGTTCGAAACACGCAAGTCTTCAACAACTTTTACATCCTCTTGGTACATGTTCACAATCAAATTGCGTACATCTACCAGGGGTCCAAGTGGGATAAAGGTGTTGAAGACAAAAAATGAAATTCAGAAAAAACTTGGATTTCATTCATCTGGAGATAAGACATTACAAAATTGGAGAAAAAGAAGAGAGGATACCAGCGGGAGCTACAAAGAGATGGTCCTAGACCCTATAGAAGAACGAGGCGACCTTCTGGGCAACCATCGTAATGCTGGCTTGGGCAGCTTCTCCCTCTCCATCGATGGGGCCTTCGAGCACCGGGTCCAGGGGGAATTGAGGGTCCCGACTTGTGTAGCACGTCAGAACGAATTATGTGATGCTCTTTGCTGGGAATTGTACCTCGGTTTCCAGCTGGTCCGAAATGACATTGCCCATCTTGGTGAGCTTGTTGCCTACCGAACTCAGCGCCTGCAACGCCTGGTCCAGCTTCGGCTTTGGATCATCCGGACGCACGGGAGTAAAACCCATTGGCGTCAGTGCGTCGTTGGCTTTGCCCAAGAAGTCTCAAACATATTAGGACTCTGCAACCCTGCAACCTCGCATCTCCTCCAAGGATCTTCTGGCCACCGCAAGCTCCAAATTCTCCCGGGAAAGATGCCCTACCTCTTTGGCGTTCTGCTGAATCTTTTCAGCAACCTGACTTGTGAGTTTGCTGAGCTCTTCCTCCTAGAGGTGGATCTCGTTCTGGCAGTTAACCAGGTCCTTCTCTCGGCCCCGCACCTTCTTCTCCCTGGCAGCAACGTCATTCTCCCTCCTGTGGAGGTCCTGTCCTCGCTGCTAGGCCTTCTTCTCCTCTTTCTCGCAGTGCTCGTCCAATTTCTTGGTGCACTCCTCGAGACTCTTGAAACCCAAAGTTAGCCTTTGAGTAAGCTCTTCTTCCCTCTTCACGATGTCATCCCGCAGCTCCAGGAGTTTTTGATCTTCATCTTCGAGCATTATCTCCCGCTCCTCAAGAGCCTCCTGGCGCTTGACGAGACTGTCGTGGATGGCGTCGAGCCTCTCTTGGCGATCATCCGCTGCACTATTAGCAGCTTTGGACTGTTCGTAGATGTCCCGGGACTGGTTGTCAAGGGATTGCGTCATGCTTTCCCTCTCATCCAGCAACTTACCCCAGTACTCCATACGGATCTTCTCCTTCCTCACCCACTCTTTGTCGTCAGCCAGCCTCGACTGCGCCAACTTGGTCTTGAATTGGAGCCGGTCACGCCACCTCCTAAGAGTTTGGCGCTCCTCCTCGAGAGCCTTGCTATCGTGGTAAAAAGCCATCTGGACCTAGTGAAGACTGGAGTAGGCGTTGTCAACAGACAATGACAGAGGGATCGGGTCCAGACCTGCCGGGGTCATCTCTGCTGGTTCCAGCGGGTTCTCCGTGACAAAAATTGGGTCCTACTCTATAAGAGCGGTTCCCTGAGCTTCCACGGACTAGGGACGCCCTGCAGGATAGCCTCGTCCGCCACCGAGAAAGGTCCTGCTACAGAAGTTTCAACCTCAGGAGTTGGCTCTGAAGGTCCCGTCGCCAGGTCATCAACAACTGGTCCCTCAAGCGGGAGGCCAGCAACTTCACCTTGGCACCCTGGCTCAGGCGCGGTCACCTCTGGGACCACCACCTCCGGGACAGGTGTTGAAGGTTCGATCGGAGCCGAAGCTACTTCCGGCTCCAATGCTGGCGCCTCCTCCACCGCCGACCCAGGCGCTGATGCTTCTACCATCATGGGCTCAGGCGCTGGCACCTCTGCAGCGACTGGCTCACGCACCAGAACTTCTCCGACGACCAGCTCTACTGCCGGAACTTCTACAGCAACCGGCCATACCGCCAGAACTTCTTCGACAACTGGCTCAGGCGCTGGAGCTTCATCAACCACCAGCTCTACCGCCGAGGCTTCATCAACCACCGGCTCCATCGTTGGGGCTTCAACAACATCCGGCTCCAGGGCCGGAATCAAAGATATCCCCGGTTCTAAGGCTGGGGCTTCAACCCCAGAGGCAGGTGCCGCTGGTACATCTTCATCCCCGTGGTCCGGCGCTACCACGGGAGCTTCTGGGGATGAGTCAAGGTCCAGGACCATGACAGCCGGCGCCGGAGCTTTCGCAGCCTCAGCCACTTCTTGGGGCTGCGCTGGGATTGGAGCCAGAGCCTCCGCCTGCACAACTTCAGCTGCTGTGGCAGGAACCGGAGCTTCAACCTCTTTCTTGGGTACCCTGTGGATGAAGGACGAAGACACTCAAAACGCAATTACAACACAAAACAACCAATTGGGGTAAAAACAAAATTTACCTCGGAAGGCTTCCGCTCCAGCTAGTGCGGAACCTCTTCCCCGAACGCTCAGGGCCGGACCCTGTCGCCACTGGTCTGTCAGCTCCGGAAGGTTCCCCGGAGCTTGCCGCTGTTGTTGGCGTCACTTTGGTCGAGGCCCCCCCTTGATCGGGAAGAACCTCCAGACCCAGAGCCTTCAGCTGGCCCTAGTACTGTAGCCACACGGCTGGAACTAGCACCCCGGGGAGATGCCGATGCTGGAGTGGCTGCCGCCGTTGAAGACCTTCCCCTCCGGGGAGAAGGAGCCACTGCAGAAGGTGCAGGCCTGACGGACCTCCCGTCAGAGTGCTTCATCTTCCTTTTACGGCTCGAAGGCTCGACCAACTCTTTGCCCTTGCCCACGACTTCAGCTCTCGGTTCCAGGACGGAAGGGGGACCACCCTCGTAAGCTCCGGAGATCACCAACCTGGTGGTCGAATGCCTCTCAACTACACCAAGATCATCAAGCACCGGCATCTTCCGCTGGAGCTCCCTGCTGAACTCCGCCACCATGTTCAGAGGGAGGAAAGCCGCCGGTGGAGAAAAGTAGTCACCCTCGACGTCGATGCCGTGCTAGAACTTCTTGAGGTGAAGCTCCAAGGCTGCGCCTCCCAAGTTGGACTTCAAACCGGTTTTGATCCGGTCGTCGTCCATCACCCTATTGAGGGCCCCAGCGAGTTTCTACCTCTTCTTTAGCATAGACCACCTGTTGACCAGGAAGTTACAAAATACTGCTTGGGGAGTCACCCCTCCTTCCACACATTGGCGGATCCTGGTCAGAGCTAGGTTGAAGGCGTCCGATAGCACCGAAACTTCGCTCCAAGCTTCAGTGTCAATATTGGGGAGGCCTACGGGCAACTCCAGCCTCTCATGCTCCTCTATCATGATGACAATCCAATCCTTCTTCCAGTCGCCCACTTTCCAAAAGGGAATGACCGCAAGTACTTGTGCGGGCACTTCTTGCGCTTCACAAAATAATAGAAGCCAAGGTACTCGTCACTCTTGCCGGTGGTGTGGATGGTGAAGAAGGTGCGAAAGAGCTCGACACGGGGAGGAATACCCACCCACATCTCGCAGAAGTGGACAAAGATCAACACCAAAAGAATGGGGTGGGGGCCAAGGTGGTACAGCTGCAGACCATAGAAGTCTAGCAGCATCAAGAGAAAAGAAGAAAGGGTGGGATCAGTCCCACCATGGCGTACACGGAGAAGTACACCATATCGCTGGCGTGCTCCTTCTCAAGTGGAAGCTTGCCAGCGTGGATCTGGTGGTTGAAGAAGTCACTGGACCACCCCATAAGGGCCCGTACCTTCTTCAAATTGCCGTCGGTCTTAAGTTGGCTCTCGCGGAGACCCAACTCCATCGCAGCACAAGCGGGGCTAGGGATGAAAAGCAAGCGATAGTTTGGAGGATTTGAGCGCAAGATCAAATGAAGGCATAAAGAACCCTCAAATGGTGTGCACTTTCCTTCTTAAGTAAGCCCCTGCAACGCTTGGATGGAAGCCGCAGAGGAGCCGACGATACAATTCAAAAACTTCACCCTGCCAATGACAAGGGGGCCCGGGGCCACCCCGACGATCAAGTTGAGGTCCTTACCCCAGGCGAACGGTTGTCATCATGAAAGGCGGGAAACCCGAAGGCGGCGGCCTGACAAGGCGCGCGGAACAGATACAATTTTTTTATCGGGAACCGGTGACCTTCAATTGTGTGAGATCCGCATGCTAAGATCTCACCTGCCGCATCCTGGATATGCCACGCGGCGTTGGTTTAACTATGAACTACCGCCAACGGCACATCCGAAGACCCTTGAAGACACAACACAAAAATTGAAGGATGGACCCACCTCTGGCAGAACGACTTCAACCAAAGGGTCTCTCCCAGAGGTGGGCCCACAAGGCCACTGTCGGTACCCTGCGTACCGTATACCCTTTGGGACTAAAAAAAGACCAAAGTAACTTCACCTGTCCAAGTTGAAGACCTGCAAAGGCCCCACGTGTCATACGGGACCGGACCTGCCTCCCATCTATGGTTAGTCCTGGTGCTGCCACGTGTATACCGCAACCGGACCTATATCCCACATATGGGATAGCTCCGAGCTAAACACTTGTGCAGCACCCCCGGACCTAACCGCTGACAGAGGGAAGCTCTGGTATCGACACATGTACATATACATCGGACCTACCCGTCCCAGACGAATAGCTCTGAAGTTGCCACGTGTCCAAACCGTCGGACCTTCAACCTCAGCAATCAGGCTGGTGAACCCCTAATGGCTCAGACCTTCAAGGGGCAATCGAAGACTTCAAGACCTGATTAAGTGTCATTAATACCATATTAATGACACACGATCAGAAGGCCCTTAATACTAGTAATGGCACTGTCAAGTCCCGTTACCACGCTATTAAGGGTAATTAATCTCATTAACTATGTATAAAACATCAGTAACTGCCAGGGCCAAATGTCAGGCCAGGCTAACGGTGTAACGACCAGTACTTGTACTATAAAAGGACTGGTCGACGATACACAAGGGGGGACTGTTTGGAAGATCTAGACTCCTGGACGCTCGATACAACAACTACACACCCGTGGAGTAGGATATTACGCTCAGGCGGCCCGAACCACATAAATCCTTGTGTCTATTTGCCATCGTCTTTTGAATCTCTGTGCACCCAATACCGAACTACAAACTCCGCGAGCTACCAACGGTAGTATCAGAAGAATTGTCGGAAAAACACTCTGACAAGGACCATGCTGACAACTTCGTCAGTTGCCAAAATGTAAAGCAGTAGAGGCTCACCAGGGTTTGGAGCTACCAAGGTTGGTAGGGTGGTGAGGAGCTGCTTCAGTTTCTGGAACACCTTTTCTGCTTGTTCAGACCATTGGAATGGTCCGGACTTCCTCAATAGCTTGAAGAAGGGTAGTGCCCATTTCGCCAGTCTTGAGATGAACCGGCTGAGGGCGGCTAGACATCCAGTCATCTTCTGGACATCCTTGATGTAGGCTGGTGGCCGCATATCTTCAATGGCTTTAATCTTCGCAGGATTCGCCTCTATGCCTCTGTGGTTTACCAAGAAACCAAGAAGCTTTCCGGAGCTAACCCCGAAGACACACTTGTCCGAGTTCAGCTTCGTGCGAGTGACTTGCAACTATTCGAAGACAGCTTGCAAGGTGTCAAGAAGTGACTCCTTGTCCTTGATTTTGACGACGATGTCATCGACGTGCACTTCCACTACGTCTCTGATGAGCTCTCCAAAAGTTTTGTACATAGCTCGTACAAATGTTGAAGCTGCATTCTTGAGACCAAATGGCATGGCAGTATAACAATACAATCCATCTACTGTGATGAAGGAGGTATGCTCTTCATCTTCCCTAGACATTCTGATTTGATGGTACCCAGAGTATGCGTCTAGGAAACACAATAATTCACACCCGGAGGTGGAATCCACTATCTGATCTATTCTAGGTAGTGGGAATGGATCTTTGGGACATGCCTTATTCAGTGTAGTGTAGTCGATACACATCCGAAGCTTCCCGTCGGCCTTGTGTACAATGAATGGGTTTGCCAGCCATTTTGGGTGGAAGACCTCTCGGATGAATCCAGCTTCGAGCAACTTCTTCACTCTTGTCGTATGAAGTTATGTCGCTCTACTGATTGCTTCCGAGGCTTCTGATGTACAGGCCGAGCGTCAGGGTAGATCTTAAGATTATGCTCGATCACTTCTCTAGGGATCCCAGGCATTTGTGATGGTTGCCAGGCAAAAAAGTCGACATTAGCCAAGAGGAAAGTGATGAGCGCGAGTTCCTATTTGTCATTCAGACCTCCCGATATACGGGTGGTTTGAGCGGCGTCGGAACCAATTTGGACGACTTTGACGAGAATGTCGGTATCACCGCTTGGTTGCATGCGAGGTGCGGAGGTTGAGCCTCGATGATGAATGCTCGGAGGTTTCGGAGCTTGCTCCTTTTCGGATTCTTCTTCCTGCGCTGTGGCAAGCGCGTGAAGTTCTTCCAGAGCTGTCACTCCGGCGGTGCGATCTCCACGGATTCGAAGAACATGAGCTGGTATTGGCATCTTCAACACCAAGTAGCCATAATGAGCAGCAGCCATGAACTTGTATAAGGTTGGCCTGCCCAGAATGGCGTTGAAGGGTAAGTTGATCTGAGCAACGTCAAAGACCAACTTCTTAGTGCGATAATTCTCCCGAGTCCCAAAGGTTACGGGGAGAGTAATGGCACTAAGTGGGGTTATGGCCCCCGGACCTACTCCGGAGAAAGGTTGGGAGGGGCGAAGGTCCGAAGGTCGGAGCTAAAGCTTGACAAAAGCTTCGAAGATTATGAGGTTCAGCCCCGAACCTCTGTCTACCATTACATGGTGGAGTTGGATGTTGTTGATGGTCGGAGATACCATCAATGGGAGTTGGCCAGCTATGATCATATTCCGAGGGCAATCTGATGCATCGAAAGTAATAGCAGTATCCATCCACTTCCGGTGCGGCTCTGTAACACCCTCAATTTTCGCATCATGCATTGCATACGTGGTCATGCATTAAACACTAGTAGAATAAAAGAAAAATAATAAAACATATGCATATACAAATACGTGTGGCAAAGGAAGAAAAGAAAACAATAATTATAGCGTAAAACATATATTAGGGAATAAATATAAAATAATAATAATAATATATATATAAAAAAGAAATATATATATATATAAATAAATTATATATAATAAATAAATATATATATAAATAATAAATAAGTAAAATGAAAAAAAAATAATAAATAAAATATAAGTAATAAAATATATTATAATATATATATAAAAGAATAAAAAAGAAAAAAAAAGAAAAAAAAACAAGCAGCCGCCGGCCAGGCCGAAGCCGGCCCAGCCAGCCCCGCCGATTTCCCGCGCTGGCCCCGCCGCCACGCGCCCGCAGCCGGGCCCCACCGCCGCCTGGCCGCCCGCCGCCACGCACTTGCGCGCGCGCCCCGCCTGGCCCCGTCTCCCGCCCTCGCGCCTGAGGCCGCACGCGCCCACCGCGACCGCCCGGGCCCCACGCGCTCGCGCCTGGCCGCCCGACCGCAGCCGCCTCCCGCGCCAAGCGGCACTCCCGCCGGGCCCCACCCCCACGCAACTGCGGAGCGCCCCGCCCGCGACGCGCGCACGCGCCCGCCTCTGGGTCCCGCACCTCGCGGTCCCGAACGCGCCCGCCCCGATGCCGACTCGCGTACGCTCCATGACCGAGCCGTTGCATGCCGCGATGCCACACCCCTATAAAAAGTACCGAAGCCCTAGGGTTTTCCCGATACCGCAGAAGCAGCCGCCGCCTGGAGAAACCCAGCCGCCGGTACAGAGGGAAAAGGGCACCAGGAGCGCTGCGCCCAGGGAAGAAAAAAGGAGAAAAAGAAGGGGAAGAAGAGGGAGAAAAAGAGGAGGACACCGCCGTTTGCCGGAGATCGTCGCCGACATCGCGCCGCCATCGTCGTGCCGCCGAAGGACTGCTGCACCATCTACTTCGTCTACGTGTCGCATTTGTTCCGCGACCGTCACGCCGTCAGATCTACGGTAGGGTTCGTTCCCGATGCGAATTTTTGCGACCGTATTGAATCTAGTAGGCGTAAATTAAATTTAGTTGCACCATAATTTTATTTTCAGCAGCATTAATCCACCCTAAAACCCCCGTAAACTCATATGAACACGTATGAACTAGTCACATCTAATTATTAAACGACCGTAGTAAATTAATTATTAAATTGTGCATGCATGCATGTCATTGCATGTTGATTATTTTGTGTGCATTATGTTGAATTGTATATGTTTTCTTGTATGTATGATCACGCGTAGAGGAACGTGCTCAAGAGGCTGCATACGAGGATTTCCAAAATCAAGACTTTGAAGCGCTTGAGCAACCCCATCCGCCGGAGCAAGGCAAGTGTCCTTGAAGCATATTGATCCTATTTTAAAATTAAATGTTTTGTTTGCGAACTTGCATGCTTGTGTCAAATTGATGGGAATCCTATGGTAGGAAGTTTACTAGTTTTGTTTGACCACCCTTGTCACCTGGAAATTATGGTAGAGAGTCGGGAAGGGTTTTTACCTTTTTGCTTCGCTTAATTAATTGGGATGACAAACAACACTACACATTTAATTATGCATCGATGATATTCTGGTTAATGTGAACTGGTCAATATGATGGGTGATCTAAGCAAGCATGGTTATGTGGATGGGTTGGATGTTATGGTGGTTTGCTTTCCTTAGATCTAAGGATCGGTTCATGCGAGAATATGTCAGGTCAATAGTGCCACCACAAGGCCAAGTATGGGTGCAGCGTAGATGAATAATTAGGAGCGCTGCTAGTATTGTATGGACCATTGGATGGCGCGGGGAATGGGAGTCGAGGAGGACTGCCCTGGGATCCGCATGGCACACGAGGGGACCCGTGGGTGGGAGAATAGAGGTTCAAGCCTGCCGGTGAAACCTTAGTGGGCCCGTACATACTAGTAGTTCCTTTTGAAGGCTATTTTGTGATCTCTTGGCCACACACCTACGGAAGTGTGAGATGGCACAATGGAGGTTTCTTAGTCATCGAAAGGTGATAAAATCACAAACATGTGGGTAAAGTGGTACAACCTCTGCAGAGTGTTTAAAAACTATCATGATAGCCGTGCTCCCGGTTATGAGCGCCTGGATGACCTACATGATTAGAGTTGGAATTGGGATTTGGGATGGTTATGGTTGGTTTATGGTTGTGGTCTGGTAATGGTTATGGTTTATGCACTATGGACATGGATAATGGTAATGTTGGCAATAATTGGATATTGTTTATATTCTGTTAAATGATGGTTATGATGGGATTGTTTCACATGGACATAGTATAATGCTTTTCAAATGTTTTACTGTACTTTTCAGCACTAAGCCATTATTATTGTCGTCATTTGAATTAGCCACATGTCATACTTTCCACACTTGCTGAGTACGACATGTACTCACCCTTGCAATCCCCCCCCCCAACAGCTACTGGAGACAATTGGGAGTACCCTGAGGATCACGAGGAGTACTAGGTTGCGTACCGCCGTCAATTGCCTGTGGATTGGAGTCGTGCTGTTTAGTTTATTTTCCGCTGCAATTATTTAGAGTTTTATTATTCGTGAACTATTGGATTATTGTAATAAAGTACTTATTTATTAGTTAAGACGTGGTTAAATTCTGTTTATCATTTGTGAATCACTCGTGTATGTGTGTTGAACATCCTGGGCACACATATGCGTTACGCTTGGTTCATATTCGGAACCGGGTGTCACAAATTGGTATCAGAGCCGCGTTGACTGTAGGACGCAAGCCTAGGTAGAATGGACACTCTAGAGCACTTAGGAACACTCTTCTAATATGCTATTTTCGAAAATTTTTGCTGCTGTTTTGTTTCCTTTATTTTCGGCCGCAAAAAGTATTGATCGCTGCTGCGTTTTTGATAAAAATTTTCAGAAGTGAGCAATATTAAGTGCTGCTGTTTTGCTGTATAAATTTTCGCGAAAACGGTGTGTTTTGCTGCTATTATGTGTGGGTAAAATTATTGTGTTGGTTGCTGTAATTTTTCTCTTTATTTTTCGTTCTTTTGGAACCGCTGCACCGCTCTTTGTCCGCCGTTTAGCTGCTGAAATTTTCAGATTTGTTTTTCATTATTTTCCTAATGTATTCTTGTTTCTTGTAGATGGCCCGCACCAAGACAACCCCCCGTAAGTCGACCGGTGGACTCGTGCCCCCGCGTAGGTTGGCTAGTCGCTCTCCGGCCGTCGACCCCCGTCACCCGGTGGTGATCCGTTCTGACGGCAGAGCCGCAGGACAGCTGCGACACCGTCTCCGTGCCCTACTCCGTGAGGCTGGCTACCGTCACCACAGTCTCTCGCTCTCCTACCACACCACTGGAGTGCAGCGCCCCGGCAGGAAGGAGTGGAGCTGCAAAATCTATATCTACTACGGCGACGAGTTGGTGAAGACCCACAGCAGCCCTGCTTGGAGGAGCTCCCGCCGATCTGCAGAGCAGGATGCTAGCTGGGAAGCAGCTACTTTTTGGAGCCACGCCCGCCGTTTCCGTCTGGAGGACACGGTTCACGCCTTCGTCCCGCAGCGTCCCAGTGGCACTGCGCGCTTCGTCTCCAGACACGTGGAGGGACCCCTGGACCTCCCGCAGTCTCGTCAGACTGTTGGCGACGTGACCCAGCTGAGTGCCCGACTTCAGAGGGCGCAGCAGGAGATCCAGGATGGGCGTGACCTCGCCCAGCGTCACGAGGCGATAATCAGGAGGTATCGTCGGATCACCGACGAGGACCCGGACGACTACGCGTCCGACACCCCGATGTGGACCCCGGACTCTCCTGACCGTCGCAACGGTCAGCGTGAGTCATCCTCTGAGGAGTCCTCTGACGAGGAGCCTTCCAGTGTGGCGTCTACCGCACCACCGCCGCCTGCTGCCTCACCACCCCAGGACCCACAGGACCCCGAGGACCCCGACGACGACGACGACGACGACGACGAGGACCCGGATGAGTTCCCGCTCGACGACGACTAGTCCTCGACCTATGCCACGACTCAAGGATAGGCACACCCCCATTAGTAAATAAGAGCGATGTAGATATACTTGTGTGACCTTGAGTTGTGTTACTTCTTTTAGGATCTTTGTAAATTCTGTTTGGTGCTTGTTGAGTGCTTGTGTGCTTAGTAGAGAGTTGTGGGATGCTTCGGCAATTGTCCACATCCTCGTAATATAGGTCTATATTAATAAAGGATTATTTAGTGTCACATACCTTGATGCATATAGTTGGGACGTTCTTTCCAAATTCTAAATCCTTCTGTCCCTACCTTTCCTTCGCCAACAGATGGTGAGAACTCGTAACCAGAGGGATGCCAACGATGAGGAGGAGCGCAATGAAGTACCTCAGAACAACCAGGGACATACTCATGGGGCTATCAACATTGAACAACTATTAGCTATGCAGAACCAGCTCATGCAGACCATGATACAGACCATGGGATAGCTGCAAGCTGCCAACAACAATCAGCCCCACCTGCCTCCACCGCCACCCCCGCCACATCACAACCGTTTGGGAGAGTTCATGAGGACTAGACCGCCCACCTTTGCACAAGCCACAGACCCAATGGAAGCTGATGATTGGCTGAAGTCCGTTGAGAAGAAACTTGCTATTGTCCAGTGCACTGACAGGGAGAAGGTTCTCTTTGCATCACATCAACTAGTTGGAGCAGCCGCTGACTGGTGGGAAGCTCTTTGCAACGCTCATGATAATCAGGAAACAATCACTTGGGCTGAGTTTAAGCAGAGTTTCCGTTCCCACTATGTACCCGAAGGAGTTATGATACTGAGGAGACAAGACTTTGAAAATCTCAGGCAAGGAAGGATGAGTGTGAGTGAGTATCTCAACAAATTCACTCAATTATCAAGATATGCCCCAGAAGACATCAAAACTGATAGTAGGAAGCAGTATCTGTTTATGAGAGGTCTCAACAATGAAATTCAAGTCCAGTTGCTCAATACTGATTATCCAAACTTCCAAAAGCTGGTTGACAAGGCTATTGTGGTTGAGAACAAGATTCGTGAGATGGAGCAGGACAACAAAAGGAAGATGTCACATCATGGACCGCAACAAGGAAGTAATGTTCGCCCCCGCTATGCACCACCTACTGCACCACAATACAACCCCTCTGCTCCTGCATACCGCACTGCTTATCCGCCCCGCCCAAATCAGCCACCGCAGCAACGCCCTGCCATGCAAGCGCCTCGCAATCCTGTGCCACCTGCGCCGCGTCCTAATATGGCGGCAAATGGTCAAAACCAGATGCGCCCAAACTTCCCCAATGCTATGGGTGGTAAGACATGCTATGCGTGTGGAGAACCCGGACACTTTGCAAGTCAATGCCCCAGGAGAAATAATGGACCTATGAACAATGCACCAAGGCCAAATCACCCGCGACCAAATGGAGGAGCACCACAAGGCAACCGTGGACAGCAGAATTTTGCTCGTGGTAATGTGAATCATATCTCTACTGAGGAAGCCCAGCAAGCTGATGACGTCGTGATTGGTATGTTTCTCGCCAACTCCAACCCCGCGACTGTTTTATTTGATTCAGGAGCATCTCATTCATTCATCTCGTCAAAGTATGTTTCCAAGTACAATTTGCCTATATCTCATATGAAGCAAACTATGCTAGTAAGTTCTCCTGGCGGAGAGATGAGGACAAATATAGTATGTCCGAAAGTAAGCATTAAAATAAGGGGGGTAGACTTTCTCGCAAACCTCATAGTATTGGACTCCCAAGGAATAGACATAATACTTGGAATGGACTGGTTGAGCAAGTATAATGGAGTCATTCAATGCGCCGAGAGGATTGTGCAGTTGACAAGTGAACATGGTACACGCATTGAAGTTGAAGCAGCCCAACCTGCAAGAGGAAAAGCGATGCTGAATCACGTGGAAGAAGTGACATTGGAAAGCATTCCGATCGTTCGCGAGTACCCGGACGTGTTTCCAGATGAGTTGCCAGGTATGCCACCTGATCGTGACATAGAATTCGCCATTGAGTTGATACCCGGAACTGCACCTATAGCTAAGAGGCCGTATAGGATGCCTCCTAAGGAATTAGCAGAGCTCAAGAAGCAAATTCAAGAGCAGCTAGAGAAGGGTTTTATACGCCCAAGTTCATCCCCGTGGGGAGCCCCAGTGCTCTTCGTAGATAAGAAGGATGGAACCCAGAGGATGTGTGTGGACTATAGGGCTCTCAACGAAGTGACAATTAAGAACAAGTACTCATTGCCCCGTATAGAGGATTTGTTCGACCAAATGAAGGGTGCATGTATCTTCTCCAAGATCGACTTGCGGTCAGGATACTTCCAAATGAAGATTAGACCATCGGATATACCCAAGACGGCATTTCGGACATGATATGGATCTTATGAGTACACCGTCATGTCATTTGGATTGACGAATGCGCCTGCGTACTTTATGTATCTTATGAATAAGGTCTTCATGGAATATCTGGATAAGTTCGTTGTAGTGTTCATCGATGATATTATGATCTACTCGAAGGATGAGAAGGAACATGAGGAACACTTGAGGCTTACGCTGCAGAAATTGAGGGAGCATCAATTGTATGCCAAGTTCAGTAAATGTCAATTTTGGTTACGAGAAGTTTCTTTCTTAGGCCATATTATTTCCGGAGGAGGAGTATCAGTTGACCCAGGGAAGGTGAGAGATGTGCTTAAGTGGGAACCGCCACAGAATGTCAAGGAGATTCGGAGTTTCCTTGGAATGGCTGGATATTACCGTCGATTCATAAAGGATTTTTCCAAGATAGCCAAGCCTATGACCGAATTACTCATGAAGGGAAAGGCATTCCGATGGACTCAAGCTTGTCAGGATAGCTTTGAAGAGTTAAAGAAAAGATTGACAACCGCCCCAGTGTTAGTATTACCGGACGTGAGCAAGAGTTTTGATATATACTGTGATGCATCAAGACAAGGATTAGGATGTGTGCTCATGCAAGAAGGCCAAGTGGTAGCTTATGCATCGAGGCAACTAAAGAAACATGAGTTGAATTATCCTACACACGACCTTGAACTCGCAGCCGTGGTACACGCCTTGAAGATATGGAGACACTATGTTTTTGGTCACCGATGTGAGATTTATACGGACCACAAGAGTCTTAAGTACATATTTACGCAAACGGATCTGAACCTGAGGCAACGCCGATGGTTGGAGCTCATCAAGGATTATGACGTGGGAATCAACTATCACCCAGGGAAGGCCAACGTAGTGGCCGATGCTTTGAGCCGAAAGGGAGTAAGTCATCAACTTACAGTTCAAGAACTGCCATCCGAGTTATGCAAGGAGTTTGAACGGTTGAACCTCGGATTCATAAATGAGATGGGAACGATGGAAGTCAACCCAACATTGGAGCAGGAAATACGGGAAGGACAGACAAAGGACAAGGAAATACAAGAAATCAAGGAAAGGACCCAAGAAGGAAAGGAATTCAGATTTGATGTGGACGAACAAGGTACCTTATGGCTTGGAAAGAGGATTGTGGTACCTAATGTCAGGCATATTCGAGAAACAATATTGAAGGAGGCACATGACTCGCCTTACTCAATTCATCCTGGCTGTACGAAGATGTACAAGGACTTAAAGACATGCTACTGGTGGGCCAGCATGAAAAAGGACATAGCCGAATATGTTGCACTTTGTGATGTGTGCCAACGAGTTAAAGCTGAACATCAAAGGCCAGCCGGATTGTTACAACCACTAAAGATCCCGGAGTGGAAGTGGGAAGAGATTGGTATGGACTTTGTAGTTGGATTACCGCGAACTCAGTCTGGCTATGATTCAATATGGGTTATTGTGGATCGATTGACAAAGTCAGCTCATTTCATTCCTGTCAAGACCACATATACCACCACGAAGCTAGCAGAATTGTATATGGAACATATTGTGTGCCGACACGGAGTACCGAAGAAGATAGTCTCGGATAGAGGTTCTCAATTCACCTCCAGATTTTGGCAGAAATTGCATGAAGCAATGGGAACAAGGCTGAACTTTAGTTCAGCGTATCACCCTCAAACAGATGGACAAACCGAGAGGACCAACCAAATTTTGGAAGACATGTTGAGAGCATGTGCTTTAAAGCATAGGAAAAGTTGGGATAAAAGTTTGCCGTATGCTGAATTCTCGTACAATAATAGTTACCAAGCAAGTTTGAAAATGTCACCCTATGAAGCACTATACGGAAGGAAGTGTAGGACTCCCTTGTTTTGGAATGAAACCGGAGAGAATCAGGTGTTTGGTCCAGACGTGTTACAAGAAGCTGAAAGGCAAGTCCGAATAATACAGGAAAACTTAAAGGCTGCCCAGTCTCGACAGAAAGGTTATGCTGATAATAGGCGAAGGAGTTTGACTTTTGAAGTTGGAGATTTTGTATACCTCAAAGTGTCACCTATCAGAGGTCAGCGACGGTTTAACGTCAAGGGAAAACTCGCACCACGTTACATCGGACCATTTAAGATTCTGGACAAGCGAGGAGAGGTAGCTTATCGACTTGAGCTGCCGACGTATCTCTCCGATGTACACGACGTGTTTCACGTCTCTCAACTCAAAAAGTGTCTCAGGGTACCGGAAGAACAAGTGCCGATGGACGAGTTAGAACTTCAAGAGGATTTGTCCTATGTCGAGCAACCTATCAAAATTTTGGATATGAAGGAAAGAGTCACGAGAAATAAGAGGATACGTTGGTGCAAAGTGCAATGGAAACACCATACGGAAGCCGAAGCTACATGGGAACGTGAAGAAGACCTGAAGGCAGAATTCCCTCATCTTTTCCCCACGCTATCGAATCTCGAGGGCGAGATTCACTTTAAGGGGGGTAGGTTTGTAACACCCTCAATTTTCGCATCATGCATTGCATACGTGGTCATGCATTAAACACTAGTAGAATAAAAGAAAAATAATAAAACATATGCATATACAAATACGTGTGGCAAAGGAAGAAAAGAAAACAATAATTATAGCGTAAAACATATATTAGGGAATAAATATAAAATAATAATATATATATATATAAAAGAAATATATATATATATATAAATAAATTATATATAATAAATAAATAAATATATATATATATAATAAATAAGTAAAATGAAAAAAAAATAATAAATAAAATATAAGTAATAAAATATATTATAATATATATATATAAGAATAAAAAAAGAAAAAAAAGAAAAAAAACAAGCAGCCGCCGGCCAGGCCGAAGCCGGCCCAGCCAGCCCCGCCGATTTCCCGCGCTGGCCCCGCCGCCACGCGCCCGCAGCCGGGCCCCACCGCCGCCTGGCCGCCCGCCGCCACGCGCTTGCGCGCGCGCCCCGCCTGGGCCCCGTCTCCCGCCCTCGCGCCTGAGGCCGCACGCGCCCACCGCGACCGCCCGGGCCCCACGCGCTCGCGCCTGGCCGCCCGACCGCAGCCGCCTCCCGCGCCAAGCGGCACTCCCGCCGGGCCCCACCCCCACGCAACCGCGGAGCGCCCCGCCCGCGACGCGCGCACGCGCCCGCCTCTGGGTCCCGCACCTCGCGGTCCCGAACGCACCCGCCCCGATGCCGACTCGCGTACGCTCCGTGACCGAGCCGTTGCATGCCGCGATGCCACGCCCCTATAAAAAGTACCGAAGCCCTAGGGTTTTCCCGATACCGCAGAAGCAGCCGCCGCTTGGAGAAACCTAGCCGCCGGTACAGAGGGAAAAGGGCACCAGGAGCGCTGCGCCCAGGGAAGAAAAAAGGAGAAAAAGAAGGGGAAGAAGAGGGAGAAAAAGAGGAGGACACCGCCGTTCGCCGGAGATCGTCGCCGACATCGCGCCGCCATCGTCGTGCCGCCGAAGGACTGCTGCACCATCTACTTCGTCTACGTGTCGCATTTGTTCCGCGACCGTCACGTCGTCAGATCTACGGTATGGTTCGTTCCCGATGCGAATTTTTGCGACCGTATTGAATCTAGTAGGCGTAAATTAAATTTAGTTGCACCATAATTTTATTTTCAGCAGCATTAATCCACCCTAAAACCCCCGTAAACTCATATGAACACGTATGAACTAGTCACATCTAATTATTAAACGACCGTAGTAAATTAATTATTAAATTGTGCATGCATGCATGTCATTGCATGTTGATTATTTTGTGTGCATTATGTTGAATTGTATATGTTTTCTTGTATGTATGATCACGCGTAGAGGAACGTGCTCAAGAGGCTGCATATGAGGATTTCCAAAATCAAGACTTTGAAGCGCTTGAGCAACCCCATCCGCCGAGGCAAGGCAAGTGTCCTTGAAGCATATTGATCCTATTTTAAAATTAAATGTTTTGTTTGCGAACTTGCATGCTTGTGTCAAATTGATGGGAATCCTATGGTAGGAAGTTTACTAGTTTTGTTTGACCACCCTTGTCACCTGGAAATTATGGTAGAGAGTCGGGAAGGGTTTTTACCTTTTTTGCTTCGCTTAATTAATTGGGATGACAAACAACACTACACATTTAATTATGCATCGATGATATTCTGGTTAATGTGAACTGGTCAATATGATGGGTGATCTAAGCAAGCATGGTTATGTGGATGGGTTGGATGTTATGGTGGTTTGCTTGCCTTAGATCTAAGGACCGGTTCATGCGAGAATATGCCAGGTCAACAGTGCCACCACAAGGCCAAGTATGGGTGCGGCGTAGCTGAATAATTAGGAGCGCTGCTAGTATTGTATGGACCATTGGATGGCGCGGGGAATGGGAGTCGAGGAGGACTGCCCTGGGATCCGCATGGCACACGAGGGGACCCGTGGGTGGGAGAATAGAGGTTCAAGCCTGCCGGTGAAACCTTAGTGGGCCCGTACATACTAGTAGTTCCTTTTGAAAGGCTATTTTGTGATCTCTTGGCCACACACCTACGGAAGTGTGAGATGGCACAATGGAGGTTTCTTAGTCATCGAAAGGTGATAAAATCACAAACATGTGGGTAAAGTGGTACAACCTCTGCAGAGTGTTTAAAAACTATCATGATAGCCGTGCTCCCGGTTATGAGCGCCTGGATGACCTACATGATTAGAGTTGGAATTGGGATTTGGGATGGTTATGGTTGGTTTATGGTTGTGGTCTGGTAATGGTTATGGTTTATGCACTATGGACATGGATAATGGTAATGTTGGCAATAATTGGATATTGTTTATATTCTGTTAAATGATGGTTATGATGGGATTGTTTCACATGGACATAGTATAATGCTTTTCAAATGTTTTACTGTACTTTTCAGCACTAAGCCATTATTATTGTCGTCATTTGAATTAGCCACATGTCATACTTTCCACACTTGCTGAGTACGACATGTACTCACCCTTGCAATCCCCCCCCCAACAGCTACTGGAGACAATTGGGAGTACCCTGAGGATCACGAGGAGTACTAGGTTGCGTACCGCCGTCAATTGCCTGTGGATTGGAGTCATGCTGTTTAGTTTATTTTCCGCTGCAATTATTTAGAGTTTTATTATTCGTGAACTATTGGATTATTGTAATAAAGTACTTATTTATTAGTTAAGACGTGGTTAAATTCTGTTTATCATTTGTGAATCACTCGTGTATGTGTGTTGAACATCCTGGGCACACATATGCGTTACGCTTGGTTCATATTCGGAACCGGGTGTCACAGGCTCCACCCCGGCGGTGGGAGCTACTGAGGCTATGTCCCGCCGCATGGTCTTGAGTACACTGCGGGAGGTGATGTCCCAAAAACCACGAAAGATGTTGTTCATGGTTTTCTGACGTTCATTGTCAGAGACATCAGAGTCGTCGTCGACGGAGGTGTAAACAACCTTCAAGACCTTTTTAGGATCCTAAAAGCCTAACTCCTCCTAAGCCGGAGCTCCGTCGACTTTCTGTTTTCCTTCCCTTTTTAGGTTCTGGACCTCTCGGCAGTCTTCCACGTTGTGGCTGTTCGACTTATCTATAGGACACCACATCTTGGAGTTGCCACCGTCTTCAGAGGAGGGTCGAGGTCGTTTCTCGGGGCGTGCCCCCCGATCACCGTGAGCTGTGGTAGCTGCAGCAGTAGGTGTGCCGGCTGACGGCTTTTTCTTACCGTTGGACTTTTTCTTCTTTTTGCCACTCCCGGAGGTAGTGGCTTCACCCTTGGAGGATTTTTTGTTATCCTCCGGAGGTGGTTTGGAGTGCATTTCACGGCCCTCCGCAGCTTTGGCACACTTGTCTGCCAAGCTGAAGAGCTCCGTGACGCTGGTGATCTCCTTGATCGCCAGCTTCTCCAGCATCTTCTTGTCCCTTACGCCCTGTCTAAATGCCATAATAGCAGAGGCGCTCGAGATAGAAGGAATAGTGTTTCATACCTGGGAGAACCTCTAAATGAAGGAACGCAGGGATTCTCCCCTCCCTTCTGTGTGACAGCAAAAAGGTCGAGTTCGATGCGTGGTCGGGTGTAGGAACTCCCGAAATTGGCGGTGAACTGTTGGTCAGTTCCGCCCAATGTTGATTGAGTTGGGCAGAAGGCTCATGAACCAGGACCTGGCGGTCCCAGTCAAAGCCACGGGGAAGTAGTTGCCTCGTTACCTCCGGCAGCAAGGATTGCAGTAGAGTAAATTTGGAGAAACTCAGCGGGATTGATAGTCCTGTCAGATTTATATGGCAGGTGAGGCTGGAACTTTTGTGGCCATCTGACCATGCGTAAGTGCATGGCAAGGCCAGAACAGCCTCCTCCTACTCCCTCGGGAGCAAGACTGTCTCGATCCTCTCGCCTTTCGTGAGCACACTCGATATGGACGCGACCCTCCTATTGACGGTAATGGCGATCAAGCTCCGACCGGAGGTCGTGAGTTGAAAGCCTGGTTACCGTATGGGTGCGTCGCGCCCCGGAAGGCAGCGACATCACTTGTTGAGATGCAGCACGCCTCCTATGTTGGGAAGCGTGCGGACCAAGTCTGCCCGACACAGTCCGATGCTGCGATGGGGCCCGCCCCGTGGGCGGAGGACCTTGGTTGCTAATGCGATCGGCTGCTGCTGCAACCAAATGTTCCACATCAGCCCTCCACTGCTCCATTGCACCCTGGGATGCGCCTGGAGAAGAGCACGCGCTGCATGGAGCGCGTGTTCAGGATTGTTGTTAGCCGATGCCGTGACCGACGCAGATGACCCGTCCCGCTGCCAGCTTGATTTGCTGGTGCGGACGGTGGTGGTGGAGGCATGACTCCTGCTGGAGTCGCGGCACCTGCTCGTTGCTGCATGTTGGAGGGATTGCCTCCAGCAGGTTGCGCTGCAGGGTTGCCATTGGACGATCCAGCTGCAGAGTTCACCATCTTCGAATCTCGGGCACTACCCCTACCTGGCGCGCCAACTGTCGGAGTGTTTTTCCGGCAATTCTCCCGATACTACTATTGGTAGCTCACGGAGTTTGTAGTTCGGTATTGGGTGCGCAGAGATTCAAAAGACGATGGCAAATAGACACAAGGATTTACGTTGTTCGGGCCACCTGAGCGTAATACCCTACTCCACATGGTGTTTAGATGTTGTATTGAGCATCTAAGAGTCTAGAGCTTCCAAAAAGTCCCTCCTTGTGTATTGTCAACCAGTCCATTTATAGTACGAGGACTGGTCGTTACACCGTTAGCCTGGCCCGACATGTGGCCCTGGCGGTTACTGATGTTTAATACATAATTGATGAGATTAATTACCCTTAATAGCATCGTAACGGTACTTGATAGTGTCGTTACTAGTATTTAGGGCCTTCTGATAATGTGCCACTAATATGGTATTAATGACGCTTAATCAGGTCTTGAAGTCTTTGATTGCCCCTTGAAGGTCCGAGCCGTTGGGGCTTCACCAGCCTGATTGCTGAGGTTGAAGGTCCGGCGGTTTGGACACATGGCAGCTTCGGAGCTATTCGTCTGGGACGGATAGGTCCGGTGTAGATGTACACGTGTCGATACCGGAGCTTCCCTCTGTCAGGGGTTAGGTCCGGGGGTGCCGCACAAGTGTTTAGCCCGGAGCTATCCCATGTGTGGGATATAGGTCCGGTTGCGGTATACACGTGGCACCACAGGGACTAACCATAGATGGGAGGCAGGTCCAGTCCCGTATGACACGTGGGGCCTTCGCAGGTTTTCAACTCAGACAGGTGAAGTTCCTTTGGTTTTTTTGTAGTCCCAAGAGGTATACGGTATGCAGGGTACCAACACTTTGCAATATGGGAAAAGGTGCACAAGCCTTATGATGTGTTGCCAAACGATCAAGTCACGGCTACGAACATGAGAGATGTCGACAATAACAACAAGGCGCGAAACTTGAACATACAAGGATTGACTCAAAGCGACTTCGGTCGTGTTGCACACCTCCGATCAGCGTACGATGTGTGGGAGGCACTTTGTGACTACCACGAAGGATCCAACACGATCAAGGAGCTAAGGCAAGATATGTTCAAGAAAGAATACATGTGCTTCAAGATGCAACCCGGTGAGTCAATCGATGACCTCTTTGCTTGCTTTAAAAAAATTCTCAGCAACTTGCATAGTGTCAACGTTCATTTTTGAGATGCTGAAAATGCTAGGCAATTACTAAGTGCATTAGACTTACATCTATTCGTGAGTCCACTGTCATGAGTACACTTACATTAAATGTGCTATATTCCAAGTTAAAAACTCATGAAATTGACAAAATATCATGTAAGAATCCCAACAAGTCTCTTGCATTTGTTTCTCAATCTGACATGCCTAGTTTTATCCAATCTTCATTATGTGATACAATTGCTTTAATATCTTCTCTAACCCATGAACAGATTGAAGAATTTACAGAAGAGAAGCCGACACTTCTCTCCACTCGGTTCTCAAAAGCATTGCAAAATGTGAGAACTAGAAGGAGAGGAAGTAGTGGCTCTCAACTATGCTTTGAAAGTGGTAAGATAGGACATTTTCATACAGATTGCCCTAATCTTTCAAGTATTACTTCCGTGATGAGAAGTAAACAAAGTTCAAGTCCTCCTCTGGCAACAACAACAACAAAAAGAAGAATTTCACAAAATGCCAAGTGGTGGACCATATCCTCTCTTCTCTATGAGACAACAACTTGAGCGTTGTGGACTTCAGAAGTGATGAGGATGAAGACAATTTGGCAACTATGTGTTTCATGGTAGGCAATTCAAGATCAAGTATGGAGGAGGCAGAACACAACAGCGATGATGAAGAGGTATGTATCACATGCGAAGAAATGTGTGATGCTATTTCTTGTGCTAATGTTATACTTAGGAAAAAGGACAAAAAACTTAGGGACAATGCTGTCAAAATTGAATCACTAGAATCCGAAGTTAGTCATTTGAAATCTTTGATTCCTAGTGATGATTCTTGTTCTTCATGTGAATTAATATATGAACAATTGTCTACATTAAGAAGTGCGCACACCCCCACACTTGATAAACTTGAGTTAGAAATTGAAAAGAACAAAAAACTTGCTGCACTTAATGATAAAAACTTGAAAGATGCTTGTTGTTCTACAATTGATTTTCATTGTTTTACTTGTGATGATCTTGATAAGAAACTACAAAATGCTATGAATGAGATTTCTATATTGAACAATGCTTTACGTTCTGATGAAATTAAATATTGTTCTAATTGCAAACTAAAATTAAAAACTTCATGTGAAAACTGCCTAGACTTGTCTAAAAAACTTGATGATATGAATAGGACACTAGATCAGTTTTGTAATGGGAATAAGAACCTAAACTTACTGCTGAATTCTTCCAAGTCTTGCAATGATAAAACTGGTTTAGGTTTTGATCTCATTCTCATGCTAAGGCTCATCCACCTAAAATTGTAAATTTATTAGGAAGTGTGATTCAAACAGTTGCTAAACATAAAGAAGTGGTTTTTAAATCTGCAGGAATGTTGTCTTATTCGGTTTCTAATAAACATGTTGCTTGCTCATCTATACATGAACACAAAGCTAAATTTTAATGTTCCTACTGTGGTAGAGATGGCCATATCATAGATTTTTATTATAGACTAGCTAAACAACATAAAAAGGAAAGAATGCAAGCTAGATCTCTTAACTCTCATGCAAAATTTGTTGCGCATGCTCAACCAAATGTTAGAAACATGCAACCTATTAAAATGAGTCAAAAACATGCAATGTTTGTTCCCAAACCTACTATTTTTTATGCTACACATGTAACACCTCGTAGGTCAGTAGTTGGGTACAATAATTCTCAATCTTTGGCTTATAAACCTGTTGTTTTATCTCAGCTTTCACGTGGTATTCCTGTTGACTCAGTACTGGATTCCTAAATGCCTTTTGACTAACCCCAGTATTGAGTCATCGATGTATTGTGTTTCTATGTAGGTTACACACTTGAGGAAGGAGAACATTTGGATTGTGGATTCAGGTTGCTCATGCCACATGACCGGTAACAATGATTGGTTCTCCTCTATCTCTTTTGTGTCACGTGTAGAGAATGTTACTTTTGACGATAATTCTTCAACTCCTATAATTGCTAAGGGTTCAATTAGAGTAAACAATCACTACACTTTGAAGGATGTGGCACTTGTTAAAAATTTGAAATACAACTTGCTTTCTGTTTCATAATTGCTAGATAAAATCTGGAAATTATTTTGACTAAAAATTGTTGTAAGGTTGTAGATTCAAATAGTGAGCTCATTTTTAACATGTCTCGGTTTGGAAGAGTTGTTAAAGCTGATTTTGATATGTCATCCTCTAAGCATAGGTGTCTAGTTGCTAATGATTCAACAGACTTATATTTTTGGCATTGCAGACTTGGTCACGTAGGCCTTGATCATTTGACGTGTGTTAGTGCTCTTGATCGCATACGTGGGCTGCCTAAGCTTAAAGGGGACAAAGAAATTGTGTGCTCTCCTTGTAGACATGCTAAGATGGTTGCAGGTTCACATGCTCCTCTCACAATGACCATGAAAACTGAACCAGGAGAACTTTTGCACCTTGATACTGTAGGTCTTTCACATGTTCAATCTTTTAGAGATAAATGGTATGTTCTTGTGATTGTTGATGATTATTGCAGATACTCGTGGGTTTACTTTATGGCATCTAAGAATGAAGCTTTTAGTCACTTTAGAACTTTATTTCTTAGATTATCAATTGATCACCCAGAATCTTTAAAAGCAATTAGAAGTGACAACAAAACCGAATTTAAAAATCAATCGTTTGATCACTTTTGTGCTGAAAATGGAATAGATCATCAATTTTCTTCACCCTATGTACCTCGACAGAATTGTGTTGTAGAAAGAAAGAACAGAACCTTAGTTGAGATGGCTAGGACAATGCTTGATGAATATCAAACTCCTAGGAAATTTTTGGCTGATGCAATTGCAACCGTTTGTTATGTCTCAAATCGTGTTTTCTTGCGTGCTAAGCTAGGTAAAACCCCATATGAACTTTGGTTTAGACATAGGCCTAGCGTCACACACTTTGGGGTCTTTGGCTACAAATGCTTTGTTAAGAAACGTGGTAATCTTGATAAATTTAAACCTAGATCTGTTGATGGCATGTTTCTTGGTTATCCATCTCATACTAGAGGCTACCGTGTGCCTTTAATTGACACTAACAAAATTGTGGAGACTTGTGAGGTTTCTTTTAATGAAGCTAGACCAAGTACTAGCTCCCATATTGCAGATCCAGATCCATATACAAAGGGGGAGAGTATTTTCATCAAAGAAGACGAAGAAGTGGTGCTACTGCCCGAAAATTCAGAAGCAAATGACATTGATCATGCTGCTGATTTTGCACCACTACCAGTACCAACAATTACTGCAGCTGGTACAAATCATCCTCAGGCCACAAGTTCTTCAATTTGTGATGAACATGAAGAAGAAGAAGCTTGTGAAGTGTCTACTCCCCTCCGGGTCCTCAAAAGTCACCCTCCACAACTAAACATTGGAAGCTTGCACGAATGAGTTACACGGTCCAGGTTTTGCGATCTAAACTCTCATACTCATTCTTCTTTTGTTGCTTCTTTTGAACCCAAAGATATATCACATGCACTCACACCAATGAATCTTGGATTATTGCCATGCAAGAAGAGTTAGAAAATTTCAAAAGAAATAATGTTTGGAAACTTGTACCTCCACCTCAAGGTCACACTCTAATTGGAACTAAATGGGTGTTTAAAAATAAGCAAAGTGAGTATGGGGTTATGGTTAGGAATAAGTCTAGGTTCGTTGCTCAAGGTTTCACACAAGTTGAAGGTCTAGATTTTGATGAAACTTTTGCTCCTGTTGCTAGATTAGAAGCCATAAGAATTTTGTTTGGTTTTGTTGCATCTAAAGGTTTTAAGTTATATCAAATGGATGTTAAAAGAGTTTTCTTAATGGCTACATAGATGAGGATGTTTATGTCAAGCAACCACCTGGTTTTGAAAATCTATATTTTCCTAATCATGTTTTCAAAATGTCCAAAGCTTTATACGGTCTCAAACAAGAACCTAGAGCATGGTATGATAGGTTAACAACATTATTACTTGAAAAGGGGTTTACCATGGGTAAGGTTGATAAAACTCTTTTTGTAGTTAAGCATGGCAATGACTCATTATTCGTTAAAGTGTATGTGGATGATATTATCTTTTGTTGTGCTTCTCATGATCTTGTGTTCAAGTTTTGAACTATGATAAGTTTAGGATTTGAGTTGAGTATGATGGGAGAACTCACATACTCTTTGGGGCTGCAAATCAAGCAAACTAAGGAGGGAACCTTTGTGCATCAAATAAAATATACAAAAGACCTCCTAAAGTGCTTCAACATGGACAAAAGAAACCCTCTTCGAACACCAATGGGAACAATGACAACACTTGAACTTGATGAAGATGGTGACCCGATCAATCTAAAAGAATATAGAAGTATGACTGGATCACTCTTGTACTTCACAGCATCAAGACCGGACATACAATTCAGTGTATGTCTTTGTGCACGGTTTCAAGCTTCTCCACGTGCTTCACATCATCAAGTCGTCAAAAGAATTCTCAATTACTTACATGGAACTCAAGAATTTGGCATTTTTCTTTCTTCTTACTCAAATGTTACTTTGAAAGTTTTTTCGGATGCTGATTTTGGGGGTTGTAGGATTGATTGGAAAATTACTTTGGGTGCTTGTCATTTTCTTGGTAATTCACTTGTTGTTTCGCTAGAAAACAAAATTCAGTAGCACAATCCATAGTCGAATCTGAATATGCGGCTGTTGCTAGCGCTTGCTCACAAATTCTTTGGATTGTTCGAACTCATAATGACTATGGGGTTGATTTAGATAGTTTTCTAGTGCCATTTGCATTGCTAAAAACCCCGTGCAACATTCTAGAACAAAGCACATTGACATTAGGTATCACTTTCTCTGTGATAATGTTAAAAAAGGAAAAATTAAGCTTCACCATGTAGATACTGAACAACAATTGGCTGACATTTTTACAAAACCTTTGGATTTCACTCGTTTTTGTTTCATTCGTAGTGAAATAGGGTTATGCATCCTCATGGCTTAAATTGAGGGGGGTTTTGAAACTTAGGATGTCTATGTGTGAACTTAATTTAAAATAATATGAGCATAATATTTCATACATATATGACTTTGTGATTCCTTTTATATGCTGAAAGTTCTTACTACATTACTCGTGTTATACATTTTGTAGTTTTTGCCATGACTAGTAATTGGAATAATTATCTACCCTAAATCTGGCCATGATCAAACTTTCTTGCTGTTTTAAACTTGTTGCATGCTCACAAGTGCTTTTAATAATGAACAATTAATCAATCAACTATCCACATGTTAAGTTTTTATGATTAAATAAAAAATGAGAAAAGATCAAGAGAATATGCATGCATCACACTTCTTCTTTTGAGATGGCTTATCATTGCACTTAGATATGAACTTGGAAGAAGTTGTGTATGACTAAAACCATGTCCTTAAGCTTCTAGTTGCCAAATGACATAGGCTTGGCTTGGTTGGTTAGAATAAGGCTGATGCGACATATAATCTCTTGCAAATGTCATAAGATAAATTTTGTTCCTTAAAAGAAATAGAAATGCAGCAACAAGTGTCATGCTTTTAGGTCTTGAAATAGTTAAGTTTGTTAGATCATGACTTCCTTAAATTGACAATTCACTTGATCTCTAGCATAGCTTACACTACTTTATGTATCTTATTGATGTGATAGTGTAAGTTACTTGATAGTATGACTTGGATGAGCTTTGTTTTATATGTATATGTTATAATATGCTCATAACTATTGAAATTTCTCTTTTGAACCTTGCTGAGTACATTGTCAAAGGGGAGAAATATGTATAGGGGGAGAAATATTAGTTCTTGAAATTTCTTTCCCATTTGATTTTCAAAGGGGGAGAAAATTGTTTTCAAAACTTTTCTTGTGAGTAAGCCAATGTCCGGATTCTAAGTGTTGTTGCCAATGCATTCATCAAGGGGGCAAGTGGGGAACTGTGAGACCTATGTGTGATGAATACATTGGCTATTGGGATAAAGTTTTGAATATTGCCAATACACTCTTTTCAACAAGGTCCGACTCTAGGTCTGAGCTATGGCAAGGTCCAACAATAGGTCCGACATATTTTGGGTTGCTCAATCAAGGTCCGACACCAGGTCCGACTTGCTTTGGGTAGCTCCGACAAGGTCTGACTGGTTTCGAGTACCTCCGGCAAGGTCAGACATAAGGTCCGGTTAGCTTTGGCTAGGTCCAGGGCAAGGTCCGGTTAGCTTTGGCTTGGTCCAACGCAAGGTCCGGTGCAAGATCGCACTGGTTCTGTCTTTAACTTGCAATGTTTCAAACTTGCTTTACACTTTTGGTAAGGTTTTCATAGTATTCATTTTCTAAGTTTTTGGTGTGTTTCTGGTGGTTAAGGCTGTTATTATCTTGCTATGTTTGCAACATGCTTATGTGAGGTCCTCACATCAGGTGTTGTGGTTACTGGACTAATATGAGTCAAGTCGAGGACTTGTGCTCGGAAGAATTTGTTGTTTGTTCATGTGCAAGTGTTGGTTGAGGTCAATACATGGCTGGTGATGGGATCCAATGAACTAGTCTTAGGGAGAAGATGAGGTTCAACAACCAAGTTTAGGAGGAATTGTGGTTGAGTTGATCGGGAGGTCACACAGCATGTTTGGGTCAAGAACAATGCATATGAAGGTATCGTGGATGTAGTTGGAAGGTGTTTGCACATGTTGAAGGAGTTCATAGACATGTCAACATGGTTCCAAGGCATGATGAAGAAAAGTGGATGTAAAGAATCGGTCGGAATGGTCCAACCAGCTAGATTATGCCTCAGGCTGCAGCTGAGGTGGTTATGGTTCGATTATGGAAAGTTTTGAGTTTGTTTTGGTTATATTTCATGTGGGTCACGAAGTTAAGATGTATTAGGAATGTGGGATATGTTTCTAAGGTGTTTGGAAGTCTTAAGATTGCTTCTATCTGCGTATAGAAAAGTCTTCAGCAGTTATGGAAAGTTTCGGTTGAAACTAAGTAAGATTAGAGTCCTAGTAGTGATTGGCTTGGCCTTAGGGCTGGTTATAAAAGCAAGGAAGGCAAGAGCTCTTGGTGTGATGACTTTAGACTGTTCCTCTTGTGTTCTATTGAATAAAGATCATAGTTTTAGAGGAACTTTTGTGCCTTGTTCATCCGACTTGTTTCAGACAAGTTTTTCTCGTCGAGTTTCTCCACAACACTACATTGCGTCTGTATTTTCATCATAACTCGAGTTTTACAGATCCAATTGACATGATTCTTTTTGCGTTGTCTTGAAAACTTGATTATCTATCATCTGTAAAAATTTCACGGTCATTGGACTCTGGTTTATGATCTATACGAGTTTCTTTGCAGTGTTGCATATATGTTTTTACTCGGGTAGAACAATTTGACCTTTGTTCGATATTTCAATCATAACTTGAGTTTTTCTTGACGGTTTTCCGTGATTCTTGTTGTCGTGCCTTAGTGAATTGATTTTCTATATTATATACTACATTTGTCATGGTTGAACACGTTTATATTAGTTGCACACATGGTTTCTTAACAGATTGATTTTTTGTCGAGGGGTTCTTGTTGCTTCTTCTGAAAAAAGTTTTAAATCTACCATTCACCCCCCTCTGGTAGCTTTTCACGTGTTCTTCGATCATGCACCATTATTAGGTGTGCAATTGGAGACTAGCGGGATTATGCTGCCGCAATTTCATCTGGATCTAGATCCTGCATCTTGTCATAAATACATTTCTCTCAGTCAATATTTGGTGGGTTTAGAATCTATCCTTTTAAATAGATATAGGGTCGTGACATTGAACAAAGTATAAGTAAATATAATTTCTCTAGCTTTAAACTGCAGACTCAAACATGGTGAAGACCGCAGTTGGAGGTATACTGGTTCAAACAAGAAAGATGGTCACTCAGATGAGTGGTTTTCCAAGATAGATAATTTTATAGATCGAGCTTTTTTGTTGTCAACGATCGGTAAGGTGCAGTGCCCATGTATGAAATGTTGTAATACAAAGTTTTTAGACAAAATGATAGCTTTGATATACTTGTGTCAAAACAGTTACTTGTCATATTATGAGGTGGAGCTTTCACGGCGAGACAACTTCTGATGTTGTACAAAAAGTGGAACAGGATGATGATAGGACAGGGGTTTATAGGATGGATGAGATGCTAAAAGCTATACAATCACAACTTACGGAGGATCCTCCTACAACTAAGATTGAAGCATTCTTCAAGCTTCTCAAAGCTTCAAAAGAGTCGTTGCATGAACCACTAAAGTGACCCATCACTTTTATGACTAGACTTACATCAATTAAGTCTATGTACTTGTTCTCCAATAATTGCTACAACGACCTCATCAAATTGATCAGCGATATCCTTTCACAACCTCATAAAGTGTCTAAAGATATGTATCAGGCAAAGAAATTGCTATCTAGTCTCGGTATGAAATATGATATGATTGATGTGTGTTTATACAATTGCATGCTTTTCTAGAAAGATCATGCCAAAGAGAACAAATTCTTAAAATGTGGTAAATTGAGGTTTGTCGAAGTTGTTAATGATGATGGTGATAATGTAATGATTGAAGTCGCACGTAAGCATCTTTGTTGCTTACCTGTGACATCTCGGTTGAAGCGGTTAATTCTTTCAAAAAGAGCAGTCAGTCACATGAGATGGCACAAAGAAGGTGTATGTCGGAACAATAGAGTCATGATGCTCCCGTCCGGCAGTGAGGCATGGAAGGCACCGGACTTGTTTGATCTAGATTTTGGTCGTGATGCGAGAACTGTTCGTATCGATTAGCGATAGATGGCTTCTCGACGCCCGATACAAACTCTATGTCTTACCCCTGTTGGCTCGTCTTTGTTATTTCATACAACCGACCACCTTCTATTAGTATGAAGTATGAGTTCTTGTTCTTTTTCCTCATTGTACATGGACAGGATCATCCTGGGCCATGTCTCAACGTGATGTTGAAACCATTGATTCAAGAATAGAAAATGTTGTGGACCGGAGTCGGTGCATACGACTATTGCAAGAAGCATAAATTCAACCTACAAGTTGCTTACTTGTGGTCCGTCCTTGATCTCCTTGCATAGGTATGCTTTTTAGATGGAGCACTCATGGTCGTTTGACGTGTCCGATATGTGCTTTGAACACAGATTGATTTTGACTTAGTCATGGAGGAAAGATATGCTACTTCGATTGTCACAGACCTTGGTTGCCTCAAAATGACATGTTTAGGCAACAGAGAAATGTCTTAAAAATGGACACATTATCACAAAAGGACCACTGAAACATCTAAACGGGTTAAAAAATTCTGATATGTTGGATAAATTGGTGCCAGATAAAGTTCGTCTTGGATATTTGTAGGTTACGGAGAGGAACACAATTGGGCTCATATCTGTGGAAGTTCGGAGCTACCGTATATGAAGTCGTTGCTTCTAATCACTATAGGATCCCAACGATTTGCGACGGCCAAAGCTGTTACAAATAAGATATTTGTGATGATTTCGTTATTTGCGACCGGTCATCGCACATTTTTTTGTCGCAATAACGTTATTTGTGATGACCATCATCGCAAACTCTGTAATTTGCAACAATGGCTCGTAGCCGTCCCAAATAAGGGCCCGGGCCCGGTGGATGGGCTAGGCCTGTTAACTTGCAATGAATGCTCTGGTCATCGCAATTAAAGGCCTTATTTGCTACGGCCTGCCTTGACCGTCGCAAATTATTAATGTTAAATTGTGATGGCCTCAATAGCAGTCAAAAATAATAAATGTCTTATTTGCGATGGTGCTATATAAAATCCATCACAAATAAGGTTTTTTTTAAAAACGGAAAATACTGTCCGACTCGATGGCTAGAAACACAAAACACATACATAGAATCAATAGCATCACACAACAGCAGCATATAGCGTCCATACAACACAAGAATCATATACGTAACACAACGTGCTTACATCACATCACAAAGTCAAAAAACAAACAAGAGGGGCTATACACTAGCCCCTCTACTACCTACGGAGCCCAACATGTTGTCGCCGCACATCACTCTAGGCATCGGTGAAAGTGCATCTAGGCATTCCTTGTGGGTTTTGGATGATTTATGACAAACAAATGAGATCCTAACAAATTGTTGAGATGAGCGCAGATTTTAATGAAATTATGAAGAAAGGGCAAAAGGAAAGGAGTATGAGGATCAATATGGAAAAAAGCTAAAGAGCTAAATAGATTAAATCATTGTGTATGGAGTGTGTTGGAGAAACACACCCCAAGAGATCAAGCAAAAGAAATCTCACTCACTGCACAATTCACAGGAAAACCGGACTAGTCCGATGTAACCATAGACTAGTCCGACATCGCCAACTGCAGACTTTTCCTCAATGCTACATGAGATTCACCACACCGTACTAGTCCGATATGAGCCGGACTAGTCCGAACAATTCTAGAGACCAAATCGGACTAGTCCGCCCTTTGCCGGACAAGTATGATATATCAGAACACTTAGGGTTTCCCACACGCCGCACACTGGACTAGTTTGGAGTCCACAACAGACTAGTCCGGACATCGCAAACCCTAACAATAACCTTTTGAAACCCTAGTATAAACAGAGGTGTACGGCCCTAGAACCAATTCTCTCGACCCCCTACGCCGTCACACCTTCCAAAAGCCTAGAATACACGTCTCTCCACATAATCTAACCATAGAAAGATCAAATCTTTGAGGATTGGTCATTGATCAAAGGAGATACTTGTTCTACACGTCTTGAGCTCTTGGGTTTGAATCTCTCGCACACTCTCACTGTTTTATTGCATATCTTTCGAGTGCGTTTGGTGGTGTTTTCAATTATAAATCTTGGGGAGCCCTCAACTTGTGAGAAGGCCCCTTGAACACGATGATTTGTCTCCTTTGTGATTAGTGAAAGAGAATCATCCTCTGTGGCTATTCGACGAGGGCAGGGTTGGTGAAGACCTGGTCCTCCGTGGACTCATCAACATGGACGTAGATTTCCTCTGTGGAATCGAACCACGGGATAGAAATCTTATGTCATACTCGTTCTTACTTTTCATCATATTCTAGGGTTTACTCGATCTTATACAACTTACGTTAAAACATTGAAACCAAAGTTAGTTTGTGCCATACCAAGTTTCATTGACGTAATACATTCAAGTTACAACTTAATTTCGCTGCATAGAGTACTTGAACTGAAATCAATGATCAAACTTGATCAATCTAGTCCGCACACACCGGACTAGTCCGCACCCTATCGGACTAGTCCGATTTCTCTGTATTTGATCAAGATGCTAAGTGTTTCAGGATCCGACAAAAGTTCAAAAAGCCTATTCACCCCTCCTATAGGTTACATTCAATAGTTATCAACATAGGACTCTTCAAAAGAGACTCATCGCTCTAGGAGAAGATGTCAGACATTAAAGATGTGCACAAGAACTTCAACCAGGAGAAGCTTGACGATGAAAAGACTCAGGAGTTGGAGAAGCTCCTCGACGCCATCCAATACTGCGATGATGTTGATGAGGAGACGCTTGAACTCAAGGCACTCCTAAGGAAGAAGGCACTCTCCAAAGGAAAGATTAAGATAGAGGATGAAAAGAAGAAGAAGAGGAGTAGTCACACTGACTACTCCCGATATCCTTTTAACTATGATCGGTTAAATTCAAACAATAATCATTACTTTTCTATTCCTCTAGGGAAAGCCCCATACTTTGATGGCAATGTTCAATGTGGAGGCAAAATATGAAAATGCATCTCATATCACTTAACACCAGCTTGTGTAATATAGTGTGTACAGGGATAGATATCCCGGATGACGATGAAGAGCTCACACCAAGCCAAGAACAAGCTATTCATCGGAACGCTCAAGCTGCAACTATCATAACATCATCACTGAGCCGAGACGAGTTCACGAGGTGGATGGACTCAAAATTTCTAAGGAGATATGGGATACTCTAAAAACCGCACATGAAGGCGATCGTCATGTGCGAGAGGCCAAGATTGAAATGATTGAAGGCGAATTGAGAAGATTCACCATAGAAGAAGATGAGTCACTGCAAGATATGTACAATCGATTGAAGAATCTCATCAACAAAGTTCGAGCATATGGAAGCAAGAAGTGGAATGATCACGAGGTGGTGAAGCTAACTCTCATAGCCTTCATGCCTTGCAACGTAACCCTATGCTCGATGATTAGAGGAAGTCTCGGGTATCGGAAAATGACCTCGGATGAACTGCTTGGAAAGATTATCACTTTTGAGATGATGGAGAAACAAGCAAAGCATGTCAAAGAGATTGCCGTCCTTACCTCGGCAAAGAAGAAAGGAGTCGCTTTGAAGTCCACTTGTAAGCCTATGACAAAAGAAGCTCGAGAAGCTCAAGAAGAAGATGACAACGACAATGAAAGCAGTGACATTGATGAAGAAGATATGATCCTATTCATGAAGAAATTCAGAAAATGATGAAAAGAAGACAAGGTGGTATATCAAATGAAGGAAGACAAAGAGACAAAACAAGACCAAAGATGAGGCGTGCTTGCTATAATTGTGGCTAATACGACCACTTTATAGTCTGTTGTCCTCATGAAGAAAACAAGCAGAAGACCAAGGACAACAAGCCTCAAACCAAGAAGATGTTCAAGAATAAGAAGAATTCAAGTTGGCGCATCTAGGGAAAGAGTGTGACTCAAATGATGAGCCCTCATCCAAAGAGGAAGAGGAGATGGCTACCATAGCCATCAAAAAGACCAAGAAATCCACCCTCTTCCCATCCATCAGCACAAGGAAAGACACCGATCATACGTGTCTAATGGCCGAGGAAGGTAAAAGGAAGGTAACAACTAAATCTTCCTCCTCATATTCTTTTAATAGTGATAATGATAACTCTAGTGATGATGAAGATGTGCTTGTTTGTTTAGATAAGAAAATTGCGGCTAAATTGAAATTTTTAATGGATAAGCTTGTTGATAAGGAGGAGCTAGTGGATCATCAAGAAGATATAATCGTCCTCCAAAAGGAAGAATATCTTAAGATCAAAAGGCTCCTCAAGCTTGAAAAGGAGCGAAGTAACTCACTAGAAATTGAGTGAGCTTCAAGCAAGGAAGCTTGTTTCAAGCTAGAAGACTCAAACATTGCTATCAATGATGAACTTGCTAGCTTAACAAAAGTTAACAAGATCCTTGAGGTACAAGTTGATTCAATCAAGTCAAGTGGTTCTTCATCCTCTTCAATCAAACCTTCTCAACATATAAAATCTGAAACTACTATTTGAAAGTGCATCTAGGCATCCCTTGTGGGTTTTGATTGATTTATGACAAACAAATTAGATCCTAACCAAATTATTGAGATGAGCGCAGGTTTTAATGAAAGAATGAAGAAAGTGCCAAAAAGAAAGGAGAATGCGGATCAATTCGAAAAACAACTCAAGAGTTGAATAGAATACATCATTTTGTAGGGAGTGGGTTGGTGTAACACATCCCAAGAGCTCAAGAATACAAATCCTCACACACTTCACATTTCACAGGAAAAACGGACCAGTCCGATATACACCGGACTAGTCCGATATCCGCTCTGGACAGGTTCAGCCAAGTTCAGCCAATGCGGACTTGTCTGCACTGGACTAGTCCGATAATGTCCAGACTAGTCCGATAATGCCTTTGACTAAAATTGAACAGGTCCTCCAAGTGCGTACTTGTCCTATATTCACTAAGGGTATCACCACATCAGACTAGTCTGATATCACCACAGACAAGTCCGATAACCTTTCTGACTAAAATCGGACAAGTCCGCTCGTAGTCGGACAAGTCCAATATTCCTGGACACTTAGGGTTTACTGCATGTCGCACACCAGACTAGTCCGGACTCCACCATGGACTAGTCTGGACCCTCGAAACCCTAACGGTAACTTTTGAAAACCCTAATATAAATAGATGTGCACGGCCCAACTATCACATCTCTCGACCTCCTGCGCCATAACACCCTCCAAGAGCCTATTAAACACATCTCTCCATGCAATCCAACGCAAGAGAGATCAATCCCTTTAGGATTCACTTTGGATAAAAAGAGAGACACGATTCCACACATTTGAGCTCTTGTGTTTGATCTCTAACACACTCCTGTTGTTTCATTGTTTATCTTACAAGTGTGTTCTTGGTGGTGTTTGAATTGTAATCTTGGGGAGCCCTCAACTTGTGAGAAGGCCCCTTGAACTTGGTGATTTTTCCCTTTGTGATAGTGGAAGAAGAATTGGCCTTCGTGGCGATTCGACGAGGTTAGGGTCAGTGAAGACCCAGTCCTTTTGTGGGCTCCTCAACGTGAACGTAGGTTGCCTTTGTGCGAACCAAACCACGGGATAAAAATCGTGTGTCAAACTTGTTCTTAAGTTTCTCATATCATATTCTAGGGTTTGATTGATCTTGTCCATCTTATGTTAAAACATTCAAATAAAAGTTAATTCATACCACACTTAGTTTCATTGACTCAATACTTTCAATTTACATATCATATTCCGCTGTGTACTGTACTTGTATTGAAATCATTGATCGAACTTGATCAATTTAATCCGCACGCACCAGACTAGTCTGCACTCTACCGGACTAGTCCGATATCTCGGGGTTTGATCAGTTTGTTAAGTGTTGTAGGTTCCGACTAAATTTCAAAAAGGCCTATTCACCCCCCACCTCTAGTCCACATTCAATTGGTATCGGAGTCGGACTCTTCGCAAGAGAGTAATCGCTCGAAGAGAACATGTTGGACATGAAGGATGTGCACAAGAGTCTTAACCAAGAGAAGATTGATGACGAAAAATCTCAAAAATTGGAAAAGCTTCTCGATGCCATCCCGGACTTCGAGGATGATTATGAGGAGATGCTTGAACTCAAAGCGCTCCTTAGGAAGAAAGCCCTCTCGAAAGGGAAGGTGAAGGTTGAGGACGAGAAGAAGAAGAAGGGGGGTAGTCACACCGACTACTCCCGATATCCTTTTAACTATGATCATCTTAATTCTAACAATAACCATTACTTATGTATTCCTCTAGGAGAAGCCCAACACTTCGATGGCAATGACTACTCAATGTGGAGGCAGAACATAAAATGCACTTAATCTCATTCAATCCCAGTTTATGGCACATTGTGTCTACAGGAATAGATATCTCGGACGACGACGATGAGCTTACCCCAAGTCAAGAGCAAGCAATTCATCGGAATGCTCAAGCTGCAGCAGTCATTACATCCTCTCTAAGTCAAGACGAGTTCACCGAGGTGGATGGGCTCGAGATTGCGAAAGAAATATGGGATACATTGCAAACTGCACATGAAGGCGATCGTCATGTGCAAGAAGCGAAGATCGAAATGATTGATGGCGAATTGGGAAGATTTGCCATAGAAGAAGATGAGTCGTCACAAGACATGTACAACCGGTTAAAGACGCTCATCAACAAGGTTCGAGCATACGAAAGCAAGAAGTGGAACGATCGCGAGGTGGTGAAGCTCATCCTTAGAGCTTTCATGCCCCACAACGTCACCTTGTGCTCGATGATCAGAGAAAGCCCCGGGTACAAAAAAATGACCCCGGATGAGCTGCTTGGGAAAATCATCAATTTCGAGATGATGGAAAAGTAGGCAAAGCATGTCAAGGAGATTATCGACCTCACCTCGACAAAGAAGAAAGGGGTCTCTTTGAATTCCACTTGCAAACCCTTTTCAAAAGAAGCTCGAGAAGCTCAACAAGAAGAAGACAGCGATGATGAGAGCAGCAACATAGATGAGGAGGACATGATCCTCTTTATGAAGAGATTCAAGAAAATAATGAAGAAAAGACAAGGGGGACAATCAAGTGAAGGAAAATAAAAAGTATAGGATTGAAGAGCACGTGAAAAGCTACCATAGGGGGGGGTGAATGGTAGATTTAAAAATCTTACGCAGCGGAAACAATTAAACCCCAACCCCTTCGGTAGAAAAACGATCTGTTAAAGAAATATTGTGTGAGACTAATAAAAACGTGTTTCACCGTGAAAAAAGTGATAGATATCATAGAGAATCAAGTCATGAAGACAACACAAAAAGAATCACACAAATCCGTCGATAAAAACTCAAGTTATGATCGAAAGATCGAACAAAGGTCAATCTGACCAACCCGAGAAAGAAAAACAGTTCTGGAACGCTACAAAGAAACTCGTGTAGATCAGAAACCACAAATCCAATGACCCTGAAATTTTGACAGATGATATATAATCAAGTTGTGAAGACAACCCAAAAGAATAACGTCAATTGGATCAGTAAAACTCAAGTTATGATAAAACCAATGACGAAAGATAGTGCTGTCCAGAAACTCGACGAGTAAAACTTGTCTGGAACAAGTCGGACGAACAAGGCACAAAAGTTCCTTCAAACTACGAATTTTATTCAATATAACACAAGAGGAACAGCCCCAAAGTCGTGCTCCACGAGCTCTGGGCTCCCTTGCTTATATAACCAGCTCGAAAGCCAACTCAACTCAGATCACGAACCTAATCCTACTCTGTTCACGAATCGTAACATTACATAACTGCTTAGGATTCTTCTATACGCAGATAGAAGCAATATTAAGACTTCCAAACACCTTAGGAACGTATCCCACATTCCTAAACAACTCAAATTCGTGACCCACACGAAATCCTATCATAACCAACTCAAATCTTTCCATATTTGAGTCAAACCCGACTCAGCCGCAGCCTTAGTCCATAACCTAGTCGGTTGGACCTTTCCGACCAACTCTTTACGTCCACATGTCTTCATCACGTCTCGGAACCATTTAGCCACGTCCATGCACTCCTTGCACATGTGCAAACATCTTCCAATGACGTCCACGATACCTTCACATGCATTGTTCTTGATTCAATCATGTTGCGCAACCTCCTGATGAGCTCAACCACAATTCCTCCTGAATTTGGTTGTTGGAACCTCATCTCCTCCCTGAGAATAGTCCAATGGATCCCATCACCAGCCATGTCTTGAACTCAAGCAACACCTGCACATGAATAAACAACCAATCCATACGAGCCCAAGTCCTCAACTTGACTCAAGTTAGTTCCGAACACAACACCTTACGTGAGAACCTCACATAAGCATGTTGCAAAACCACAATAACACGATATCATCCATGTCAACCAAAAACGCACCAAAGACTTAGAAAATTAATACTAAGCAATCTTTCCAGAGATGTAAAGCAAGTACGAAACATTGCAAATGAAAAACAGAAGCATTGCAGTCAAGTTTCTGACCTTGCCAGAGCAACCCAGACCTTGAGGCGGAGCTAACAAAAGCTAGTAGAACCTAGCACCGGAACTTACCAAAACTAGTATAACCAAGTAAACCCAAAAGCCGGAGCTAGAAAAATCAACTCGAAGCTTAGCAAAAACATGCTGGAGCTATCAAAGACATGCCGGAGCTAAAGTCGGACCTTTATAAAAGGTCTTTTGGTGATATTCAAAACTTTTATCGTCAAAGCAAGTGTATTCACTACAAGCCAATGTATTCAGCACACATAGGTCTTACAATCTCCCCCTTGATGAATGCATTGGCAACACCATTTGAAATCCGAACATTGGCTTATTCATATAAAAGTTTTGAAGGCAATTTCTCCCCCTTTGTAAATCAAAAGTAAAATGAGAAGAAAATCCAAAAATTATCCCATATTATCTCTCCCCCTTTATTATCTCTCCTTATGCACATATTATCTTTCTCTTCATGTTTATCTCTCCCCCTTTGACAATGTATTCAGCAAGTCCTGAGCATATAAACAAATTATCTCTCCTTCTTTAGTTTTTATGAGCATATTATAACATATACATATAAACAAAGCTCATCCAAGTCATACTATCAGGTACCTTACATTATCACATCAATGAGATACATAAAGTAGTGTAAGTCATGCTAGAGATCAAATGTAATTTTCAATTTAAGCAAGTCATGATCTCATAAACATAACTATTTCAAAACCTGAAAGCATGACACTAGTTGCTACATTTTATTATTTTTCAAAGCATAAATTTAGATCATATGATATTTGCAAGAGATTATATGCGCATCTGCCTTATTCTAACCAACCAAGCTAAGCTTATGTCTTTTGACAATCTGAAGCTTAAGGACATGGTTTTAGTCATACACAACTTCTTCCAAGTTCATATCTAAGTGCAATGATAAGCCATTTCAAAAGAAGAAGTGTGATGCATGCATATTCTCTTGATCTTTTCTCAATTTATATTTGTTTATAAAAACTCAACATGTGAGTTGATTACTTGATTAATTCTTAATGATTTAAAGCACTTGTGAACATGTAACAAGTTCAAAACAGCAAGAAAGTTCGACCATGACCAGTTTTAGTCTAAGTAATTATTCCAATTACTAGACATGGCAAAAACTACAAAATATATAACACGAGTAATGTAGTAAGAACTTTCAGCATGTAAAAGGAATCACAAAGTCATATATGTATGAAATACTATGCTCATATTATTTTAATTTCAGATTCACACATAGACTTCCCAAGTTTCAAAAACTCCCCCTCAATTTAAGCCATGAGGATGCATAACCCCTATTTCACTACGAATGTAACAAAAACGAGTGAAATCCAAAGATTTTGTAAAAATGTCAGCCAATTGTTGTTCGGTATCTACATGGTGAAGCACAATGTTTCCTTTTTCAACATTATCTCAGAGAAAGTGATACCTAATGTCAATGTGCTTAGTTCTAGAATGTTGCACGGGGTTTTTAACAATGCAAATGGCACTAGTGTTATCATAGAACAGTGGAACACTATCTAGATCAACCCCATAGTCCTTAAGTGTTTGAACAATCCAAAGAATTTGTGAGCAAGCACTAGCAGCAGCTACATATTCAGATTCGGCTATGGATTGTGCAACTGAATTTTGTTTTCTAGAGGACCAAGCAACAAGAGAATTACCGAGAAAATGACAAGCACCGGAAGTATTTTTCCTATCAATCCTACAACCTCCAAAATCAGCATCGGAAAAAGCTTTCAAAGTAACGGTTGAGGAAGAAGGAAGAAAAAATCCAAATTCTTAAGTTCCATATAAGTACCTGAGAATCCTTTTGACGGATTGACAATGTGAAGCACGTGGGGAAGCTTGAAACCGTGCACAAAGACATACGCTGAATAGTATGTATGTTCTTGATGCCGTGAGATACACAAGTGATCCGATCATGCTTCTATATTCTTTTTGATCCACGGGTTCACCATCTTCATCAAGTCCAAGTGTTGTTGCTGTTCCCATTGGTGTCCGAAGAGGCTTGCTTTTGTCCATGTTGAAGCGCCTTAGGAGATCTTTTGTATACTTCGTTTGATGCACAAAGGTACCCTCCTTAGTTTGCTTGATTTGCAGCCCCAAAAAGTAAGTGAGTTCATCCATCATACTCATTTCAAATTCGGAACTCATCATTGCTGAAAACTTGGACACAAGATCATGAGAAGCACAACCAAAGATAATATCATCCACATACACTTGAATGAATAATGAGTCATTGCCATGCTTAAGCACAAAAAGAGTTTTATCAACCTTGCCCATGGTAAACCCCTTTTCAAGTAAGAATGTTTTTAACCTATCATACCATGCTCTAGGGGCTTGTTTGAGACCGTATAAGGCTTTGGATAGTTTGTAAACATGATTAGGAAAATCTGGATTTTCAAAACCTGGTGGTTGCTTGACATAAACCTCCTCGTCTATGTAGCCATTTAGAAAAACACTTTTAACATCCGTTTGATATAGCTTGAAACCTTTAGATGCAGCAAAGGCTAACAAAATTCTTATGGCTTCTAATCTAGCAACAGGAGCAAAAGTTTCATCAAAATCTAGACCTTCAACTTCAATGAAACCTTGAGCAACCAACCTAGCCTTATTCCTAACCACAACCCCATCTTCACTTTGTTTATTTTTAAATACCCATTTAGTTTCAATTAAAGTGTGACCTTGAGGTGGAGGTACAAGTTTCCAAACATTATTTCTTTCAAAATTTTCTAACTCTTCTTGCATGGCAATAGTCGAAGATTCATTAGTGAGTGCGTGTGATATATCTTTGGGTTAAAAAGAAGCAACAAAAGCAGAATGAGCATAAGAGTTTGGATCGCAAAACCTGGACCGTGTAACTCGTTCGTGCAAGCTTCCAATCATCTGTTGTGGGGGATGATCTTTGTAAAACCGTAGGGGAACAAATGTCTCACAAGCTTCTTCTTCTTCATGTTCATCACAAATCGATGAGCTTGTGACTTGAGGATGATTTGAATCAGCATTGATGGTTGTCGGTGCTGGTTGAGAATTAACATTCAGAGCTGAACCAAAGTCTTAGCTGCTGAATTTTCGGGCAGCAGCTCCAATTCTTCCTCATCTTCAACGAAAATGCTCCCCCCCTGCGGATATGGATCGGGACCTGCAATGTTTGAACTAGTACCTGGGCTAGATTCATCAAAAGACACTTCACAAGTCTCCACAATTTTGTTAGTGTCAAATAAAAGCACACGGTAGCCTCTAGTATGAGATGGATAACCAAGAAACATGCCATCAATGGATCTAGGTTCAAATTTATCAAGATTACCATGTTTCTTAAAAAGCATTTGCAACCAAAGACCCGAAAGTGTGTAACACTAGGCCTATGTCCAAACCGGAGCTCATATGGTGTTTTACCTAGCTTAGCACGCAAGAAAACACGATATGAGACATAACAAGCGGTTGCTAATGCATCAGCCCAAAATTTCCTAGGAGTTTGATATTCACCAAGCATAGTCCTAGCCATCTCAACTAAGGTTCTGTTCTTTCTTTCTACAACACCGTTTTGTTGAGGTACATATGGTGAAGAAAATTGATGATCTATTCTATTTTCAGCACAAAAGTGATCAAAAGATTGATTTTTAAATTCAGTTACATTATCACTTCTAATTGCTTTTAAAGATCCTGGGTGATTAATTGATAATCTAAGAAATAAAGTTCTAAAGTGACTAAAAACTTCATTCTTAGATGCCATAAAGTAAACCCAAGAGTATCTAGAATAATCATCAACAATCACAAGAACATAACATTTTCCTCCGAAGGATTGAACACGTGAAGGTCCTACGGTGTCAAGGTGCAAAAGTTGACACGGTTCAGTTGTCATGATCATTGTGAGAGGAGTATGTGAACCTGCAACCATCTTAGCATATCTACAAGAAGAGCACACAATTTCTTTGTCCCCTTTAAGCTTAGGCAGCCCACGTATGCGATCAAGAGCACTAACTCGCGTTAGGTGATCAAAGCCTACGTGACCAAGTCTACGATGCCAAAAATATAAGTCCTTTGAATCATTAGCAACTAGACACCTATGCTTAGAGGAAGACATATCAAAATCAGCTTTAAAAACTCTTCCAAATCGAGACATGTTAAAAATAAGCTCACTATTTGAACATACAACTTTGCAGCAGTTTTTATTGAAAATAATTTCCAGATTTTCATCTAGCAATTGTGAAATAGAAAGCAAGTTGTATTTCAAATTTTTGACAAGTGCCACATCCTTCAAAGTGTAGTGATTATTTACTCTAACCGAACCCTTAGGAATTATAGGAGTTGAAGAATTATCGGCAAAAGTAACATTCTCTACAGGTGACACAAAAGAGAGGGAGGAGAACTAATCTATGTTACCGGTCATGTGGCGTGAGCAACCTGAATCCACAATCCAAATGTTCTCCTTCCTCAAACATGTAACCACTTCATTGTCGATGTTGTGTTCTGCCTCCTCCATACTTGATCTTGACTTGCCCGCCATAAAGCACAAGTTTGCCAAATCATCTTCATCTTCATCACTTCCAATGTCCACATCGCTTGAGCCAAGTTCCTGGAGTGCTGAGATAAAACTATTCACCAGTTGGCGACCTGTAAAGCCCTTCTTTTTCTTCTTATCGTTTGTTGAGTAGTTCTTTATCCTTGATTGTTTTTCTTCCCGGGAGGTAGGACCTGAAAGGTTAGGACAATCTATACAAAATTGTCCTGTCTTACCACATTCAAAGCATCGTTGAGGTCCAGAGCTTCCTCTCCTTCTAGTTCTCACATTTTGCAATGCTTTTGAAAACCGGGTAGAGATGAGCGCTAGCTCCTCCTCTGGAAACTCCTCAATCTGTTCAAGAGTTAGAGAGGACAGCAAAGCAAGTGTACTACAATATGATGTTTGGCTGGAGCTAGGCATATCACATTGAGAAACAAAAGCAATAGACTTTTTGGGGTTCTTACGTGATATTATGTCAATTTCATGAGTTTCTATCTTGGAATATATCACATCTAAAGTAAGTGTACTCATGACAGTAGATTCACGAACAGATGTGACTTTCATCTCCCAAATTGACATATCTAATGCACTTAGCAATTGCCTAGCATTTTCAGCATCTGAAAAATTAACATTGACACTACGCAAGTTGCTGAGAATCTTATTAAAGCGAGCAAAAAGGTCATCAATACACTCACCAGGTTGCATCTCGAAGCGCATGTATTCTTTCTTGAACATGTCTTGCCTTACCTCTTTGATCGTGTTGTTTCCTTCGTGGTAGTCACAAAGTGCTTTCCACACATCGTATGCAGATCGGAGGTGCGCAACATGGTCGAAGTCGCTTTGAGTTAATCCTTGTATGATCAAGTTCCGAGCCTTGTTGTTGTTGTCGACATCTCTAAGATTTGTAGCTGTAACTTGATCGTTTGATGGAACTTTGTAAGGCTTGTATACCTTCTCCCATATTGCAAAGCCTTGTGCCTGGATGAAAGCCTCCATGCGTGCCTTCCAAACCTGAAAATAATTACCAGCGAACACACAAGGTTTGGCAGAGTATTTCTCCATGATGATTAGTCAAAAACACGTGCAGATCACAAAAATTAGAGCACCGTGGCTCTGATACCAATTGTAGGATCGAAGAGCACGTGAAAAGCTACCAGAGCGGGGGGGGGGGGGGGGGGGGTGAATGGTAGATTTAAAAATCTTATGCATCGGAAACAATTAAACCCCAACCCCTTCGGCAGAAAAATGATCTGTTAAAGAAATCATGTGTAAGAGTAATCTACGTGTTTCACCATGACAAAAGTGATAGATATCAGAGAGAATCAAGTCATTAAGACAACACAAAAAGAATCACTCATATCCGTCAAGAAAAGCTCAAGTTATGATCGAAAGATCGAACAAAGGTCAATCTGACCTACCCGAGAAAGAAAAACAGTTCTGGAACGCTGCAAAGAAACTCGTGTAGATCAGAAACCAAAAATCCAATGATCGTGAAATTTTGATAGATGATAGATAATAAAGTTGTGAAGACAACACAAAAATAATCACGTCAATTGGATCTATAAAACTTGAGTTATGATAAAACCACCAACGAAAGATAGTGCTGTCCAGAAACTCGACGAGTAAAACTTGTCTGGAACAAGTCGGACGAACAAGGCACAAACGTTCCTTCAAACTACGAATTTTATTCAATAGAACACAAGAGGAACAGCCACAAAGTCGTGCTCCACGAGCTCTGGGCTCCCTTGCTTATATAACCAGCTCGAAAGCCAACTCAACTCAGATCAGGAACCTAATCCTACTCTGTTCACGAATCGTAACTTTCCATAACTGCTTAGGACTCTTCTATACGCAGTTAGAAGCAATATTAAGACTTCCAAACACCTTAGGAATGTATCCCACATTCCTAAACAACTCAAATTCGTGACCCACATGAAATCCTATCATAACCAACTCAAATTTTTCCATATTTGAGTCAAACTCGACTCATCCGCAGCCTGAGTCCATAACCTAGTCGGTTGCACCTTTCCGACCAACTCTTTACGTCCATATGTCTTCATCACGTCTCGGAACCATGTAGCCACGTCCATGCACTCCTTGCACACGTGCAAACATCTTCCAATGACGTCCATGATACCTTCGCATGCATTGTTCTTGATTCAATCATGTTGCGCAACCTCCTGATCAGCTCAACCATAATTCCTCCTGAATTTGGTTGTTGGAACCTCATCTCATCCCTGAGACTATTCCAATGGATCCCATTACCAGCCATGTCTTGAACTCAAGCAACACCTGCACATGAATAAACAACCAATCCATACGAGCCCAAGTCCTCGACTTGACTCAAGTTAGTTCCGAACACAACACCTTACGTGAGAACCTCACATAAGCATGTTGCAAAACCACAATAACACGATATCATTCATGTCAACCAAAAACGCACCAAAGACTTAGCAAATTAATACTAAGAAATCTTTCTAGAGATGTAAAGCAAGTACGAAACATTGCAAATGAAAAACAGAAGCATTGCGGTCAAGTTTCTGACCTTGCCAGAGCAACCCAGACCTTGAGCCGGAGCTAACAAAAGCTAGTAGAACCTAGCGCCGGAACTTACCAAAACTAGTATAACCAAGTAAACCCAAAAGCCGGATCTAGAAAAATCAACTCGGAGCTTAGCAAAAACATGCCGGAGCAATCAAAGACGTGCCGGAGCTAAAGTCGGACCTTGATAAAAGGTGTTTTGGTGATATTCAAAACTTTTATGGTCAAAGCAAGTGTATTCACTACAAGCCAATGTATTCAGCACACATAGGTCTTACACAAAGAGAAGTCAAGACCAAAGTTTAGGCGGGCATGCTATAACTGTGGTGAATATGACCACTTTATAGTTGATTGCCCATACGAAGAAAACAAGAAGAAAACTAAGGAAACGAAGTCTCAAGCCAAGAAATTTTTCAAGAAAAAGAAGCAATCTGGAAAAGCGCACCTAGGAAAGGAGTGGGACTCAAATGATGAGTCCTCATCCAAAGAGGAAGAGGAGATGGCAAGCATAGCCATCGAGAAGACAACTAATAAGTCCACCCTCTTCCCAAATCTCAACGCATGAAAGGGCAACAACACCTGCCTCATGGCAAAAGGAAGGTAAACGAAAGGTAACACCCAAATCCTCTTCCTTGCATTCCTATTCTAGTGATAGTGATGTCGCTAGTGATGATGAATACATGCTCGTTGGGCTAGATAAGAAAACAGCTACGAAAATGAAATTTCTACTTGATCAGCTTGTTGAGATGGAGAAGTTGATCAACCTTCAAGAAGATATGATTATCTCCCAAAAGGAGGAATATCTTGAACTTGACAAACTTCTCAAACTTGAAAAGGAGCGAGGCAAGTCACTGGAACTTGAGTTAGCCTCAAGCAAGGAAGCTTGCTTGAAGTTAAGCGACTCAAACACCACCATCAAGTACGAACTTGCTAACCTATCCAAGGTTAACAAAATCCTTGAGGTACAAGTTGAGTCACTCAAACAAAGTGACCCTCATCCTCTTCAAGCTCACCTTCTCAACCACATAAAATAGAAGCTGCTATTACTTTTTCATGTGCTAAAATTGACACTAGCTTGAAGGAAAAGTCAACCTCTACCAAGGACAAGCATCCTTCCCAAAGTGGCATATTTGACAAGGAGAAGATCAAATATGCACGTAGTGCATACTTGGTCACAAGACCTCCTAATGTCAAATATGGCATTGGTTATTCTTATGGTGAAAAGCAATATGCTAGAAGCCATAAAAATAACAAGGATAGCATTTCCTTTGTGAGGGGAAACTCCTCTCAAGCTAGAAAGACCAATAATTCTAATAAGTCCAAGATAGTCAACACATACAATAACCGGACTTCCGTTCCTTACTCGGACAAGTCCGACCTTCTGGACAAGTCTGGTTTCTTGGGCTAGTTCTGTTCATAAACAACAAATATTATTCAGGACTTTTGATGCATCATATGTTCTAATGAGAAGTAATTTTGGTAGAGTTTATGCTCATTATGTTGGGCCACGCCATGGGAACACCAAGTCTCATGTGTGGGTGCCCAAATCTCATGTAACTAACCTCCAAGGACCCAAGCAAGCTTGGGTACCTAAAACCAAGGCATGATTTGTTTTTGTAGGCCTATTCCTCTGGTGGATCGAAATGGGTGCTAGATAGTGGTTGCACCAACCATATGACCGGAGAAAGAAGGATGTTCGTTGAGTATGAAGAAAATAAGGATCCAAGCGAGGGCATCTATTTTGGAGGCAATAGTCAAGGAAAGGTGCTCGGTACCGAAGGGGTGATGGTTCCATTGAATTCAAGAGTGTGTTAAAGGGAAAGCTTTACCTTGTTGACTTCAACAAAGATAAAGCCGAACTTGACACATGCTTGATTGCAAAGACCAACACAGGTTGGCTGTGGCATAGACAGCTAGCGCATGTTGGTATGCAGAATCTTCAAAACTTCTCAAGGGCGATCACATCCGGGGTTTGAAAGATGTTGTTATTGAGAAAGATAGGCCTTGTAGCGCATGCCAAGCCGAGAAGCAAGTTGGAGCACCTGATCCTGCGAAGAACGTCATGACTACAACAAGACCGCTCGAGCTACTTCACATGGACTTATTCAGTCCAATTGCTTACATAAGCATCAGCGGTAACAAATATGGCCTAGTGATTGTTGATAACTTTTCGCGCTTCACTTGGATTTTCTTTTTGCATGATAAGACAGAGACTCAAGGAACCGTGAAGAAGTTTTTCAAGCATGCTCAAAACGAGTTCTCATTGATGATCAAGAACATTCAAAGCAACAACGACACGGAGTTCAAGAACACTCAAGTTGAGGAATACCTAGACGAAGAAGGGATAAAGCATGAGTTTTCAGCACTTTATTCCCTTCAACATAACGGAGTTGCCGAAAGGAAGAACCGAACCGTCATAGAGATGGAGAGAACAATGCTCGGTGAATACAAGACCTCAGATCAATTTTGGTCGGAAGCGGTTAACACCGCTTACCACGCCATAAATCGACTTTATCTTCATCGACTACTCAAGAAGACATCCTATGAGCTACTCACCGGTAACAGGCCAAATATTTCTTATTTTTGAGTTTTTGGTTCTAAATGCTATATTTTGAACAAGAAGTCGAGGACTTCAAAGTTCTCTTCGAAGTCCGATGAAGGTTTCTTGCTTGGCTATGACTCGAACACTTACGCCTATCGTGTCTTCAACAAAGTCTTTGGACTTGTTGAAGTAGCACGTGACGTAGCGTTCGATGAAACTAACGACTCCCAAAAGGAGCATGTTGATCCATGTGTGCCAGATAGAGAAGAAGCTCCTTGTCAAGCATTAAGAGGAATGGCGTTAGGCGAAGTTCGACCACAAGGGCCACCTCTACATGTGCATGAGGAAGATGAACCGCAAGTGGAGGCCAATGATAAAGGGGGAGCTTCCACACAAGATCAACCTCAACAAAACGAAGATGATCAACAAGTCAATGAGGGCAACCATCTAGGGGGGGGGGGGAAGAAGAAGATCATGAACATACAAGACCGCAAGTGCCACATCCGAGAGTACACCAATGCATCCAAAGAGATCACCCAATCGACAACATCATTGGTGACATCCAAAAGGGAGTAACAACTAGATCCCGCATAGCTAACTTTTGTGAGCATTACTCTTTTGTGTCCTTTTTGGAACCACACAGGATTGAGGATGCATTGACAGATCTGGACTTGGTGGTGGTGATGCAAGAAGAACTGAACAACTTCAAATAGAACGAGGTGTGGGAACTCGTCGAAAGACCTAAAGCAAACGTCGTCGGTACCAAATGGGTCTTCCGCAACAAATAAGACGAACACGGGGTGGTGACAAGGAATAAGGCACGACTTGTGGCCAGGGTATTCACAAGTTGAAGGTTTGGATTTCGATGAAACCTTTGCTCCTGTAGCTAGACTTGAATCAATTAGAATATTGCTTGCATATGCTACTCACCATGGTTTCAAGCTCTACGAAATGGATGTGAAAAGCGCCTTCCTCAACGGTCCATTCAAGGAGGAGGTGTACGTGGAGCAACCACCTGGATTTGAAGACAAAGAGTTCCCCGACCACGTCTTTAAACTGTGTAAGGCTCTCTACGGCCTCAAACAAGCTCCTAGAGCTTGGTATGAGTGTCTTAGATATTTCTTAATTAAAAATGGTTTCAAGATTGGAAAAGCAGATTATACACTATTTACAAAACACTTCGACAATGATATTTTTATCTGTCAAATCTATGTTGATGACATTATCTTTGGTTAAACTAACAAATCCTTTTGTGAAGAATTTAGTATGATTATGACAGATAGGTTTGAGATGTCTATGATGGGAGGGCTAAAGTACTTCTTGGGATTCCAAGTGAGACAACAAAAGGAAGGGACATTCATAAGCCAAACCAAGTACACTCAAGACATACTCAAGAAGTTTGGGATGGACAAGGCGAAGCCTATCAACACTCCCATGGCAACTAATGGACACTTGGATCTCAATGAAGATGGACCAAGCGTGGATCAAAAGGTATATTACTCCATGATTGGATCCTTACTTTACCTATGTGCATCTAGGCCTGATATTATGTTGAGTGTATGTTTGTGTGCGAGATTTCAAGCCAATGCTAAGGAGTGTCACTTGACAGCCGTTAAAAGGATCTTGAGATATTTGGTTCATACACCCAACCTAGGCCTTTGGTATCCCAAAGGTTCCAAGTTCAATCTCATTGGATACTCCGATGCAGATTATGCCGGATGCAAAGTAGATAGAAAAAGTACCTCCGGCACCTGCCAATTCCTAGGTAGATCCCTAGTTTCTTGGTCCTCCAAGAAACAAAATTCCATTGCCTTATCCACGACCGAAGCGAAGTATGTTTCAGCCAGGAGTTGTTGTGCACAACTCTTTTGGATGCGACAAACTCTAAGGGATTACGGTTACAATATGAGCAGTATTCCACTCCTTTGTGATAATGAGAGTGTCATCAAAATTGCTCATAATCCAGTTGAACACTCTAGAACCAAACACATAGACATCTGACATCACTTTTTGAGAGACCACTCAATGAAAGGAGACATAGCTATTTCCCATGTCAACACCGAAAAACAACTAGCCGATATATTTACCAAGCCACTTGATGAAAAACGTTTTTGTGAGCTCCGAAATGAACTAAATATCCTTGATGCTCGGAATGTGGCTTGAAAACTTGCATACCTGTATTTACTCTTCAAAATATATTGTTTGAGTTGCGAAAATCATCTTTCTCAATTTTCTCCAAAAACTACTTCAACTACTTGATCTTGATGAATTATGGTCATTGCTTGATTGTTGTATGCTTACTGATCGTATTCATCAAGATTATTTGATTCGCTTTGCCCCCCAATTTTCTTAATAAGTACCCTCGAATATATACGAATGGGCTAAGCGTTTATTTTCTGGTGACCACGGACTAGTCTGTGGTTGCTCGAATTGGTCCGCCCCTGCAGACTAGTCCGTAGAGTGTCTGGTAGTCTGGACTAGTTCGGCAGACCACGTACGATTATTTTCGGACAACTCCGATTTTTCGACTCCATAACCCTAGCCGCCACCAAACCCCAATCTTCTTCATCCTCACAACTTGCCTCACGCTCTCTCTCCTCACTCGAGCTCCCCAAGGTGATTTGGCAATTCCTCCATCAAAACACTCCAAGTCTTGGTGGAAAACGACCTCCTTTGCGTAGGGATTGAAGAACACTGACTTTTCCGCACCTTCAACCCCTCCATCTCCAAGAATCGAGCAATTTCGGTAAATTTTCCTCCCCAACCCTAGAAATCGTGATTTCCTTCGTTGTTGGCCAAATAGCCTAGTTCCTTCTAGCTAATACATGCCCCCTAGCTGTATTACATTTATCTTAAACTTGTCTTGCATTGGGAATCACCATTTTTTGTCGAGTTAGGGTTTGAGTTGATGAACAACGGACTAGTCTGGTCCATGTACAGACAAGTTTGGTCTCCCCCGACTAGTCCGTACCTATACACCGGACAAATCTGATTTTTCTTGAACTCAACCCTAGTTTTCCATTCCTCAATGCAATTCCTTGCCATCAATTCTCATTCATACCTTGTGTAATCCATTCTCAGGACAATGTCGAGCACCAACGACGAGATATCTAATTTCGAGGCCGAGATGGACCAAGAAGCCTTGCTTCGGTCCTCGACGGGCCAAGGAAAGTAGCGCCAAGAGCACCCATCCGAGCTGGCACCTTCTCCACCTTAGGCTCGACGCAAGGTGCTTGCCAAGAAGCCTGCGTCCAAGGCTTAAGCAGGTGGTGACCCTAGCTCTGTGGCTATTCGCCAAGCTAAGGGCAAGGGCAAAGGGATTGCCACGGGCCCGATCGGCCCACTCAAGCTGCATGCTCTGAGGCAGGGAAATAGAGATCCCTCCGAGGAGAAGTTCAACGGCAAGGGAAGTGACACTGCTTCCGAACTCAGATGCATTGATTGCTACAGCCGTTCCACGAAGGTTGCTGATGCTAGGTTTTGGAGCAACTTTCATGCAGATTTCTACAGTTCAGTCTAAATCACTATGAAGAACCCAGTGGTGCGCAACCAATGGATTGATTGGGCACACTTTGAAAGGAAGAGCTGCTCAGCCTTTGATGAAGTAGTTCAAGCAGTGGAGAGGCATGGATTGAAGGATCTCTTTGCCTTCCGAAACAACTGGAATGATGAACTCATTGCCCAATTTTATGCTACTTGTTTCTTTGCCAGTGATGAAGGAGAAAGGGTGACTTGGATGACTCATGGATCCAAGTACACCATTACCTATGATGAATTTTCAAGGCTACTACATCTTGATAGCTCCAGCAACGACAACTTGTCCATTCACAACATTGGTGTCCTTGAGAAGGACAATATGAAATTCCTTTATGACACCTACTCAACTTTCAACCCTCATTCCACCAAGAATATGAAGCCATTCTTTGTGGTCCTCAATAGGGTCTTAAGGAAGACTATTGCCCCGAAGGATGGGGATGCAGGGAGTGTCCAAGGCTATCTTAGGACACCTATGAAGGTGATAAGAAAAAACAGGAAGTTTGATGTATTTGACTACATATGGAATGACATGGGTAACATCTCATGCACTCCTAACAGGTCATGTGGCTATGCACCTTACTTGATGTTCATGATTGAGAAGGTCACAAGGATTGAGTTTGTGAAGGACGTGGAGCACACCCCTCTGAGGCCACAAAAGCCTCCTCAAGCCACAATCCAAGCTGTCCCTTCTCCTGCATCCAGTGAAGAAGCTCCAAGGAGAGCTGGAAGAGATGCAAGGGTTCATTCCACCACTAGAGCCCCTCCCCAAAAAGGGTCTCCTAGTGGAATCCTAAAGTACTTGGCAGCAATCTTTGCCTTATGCAAGAAGGCAGAAGTGAACACCCATAAGCTGAACAAGGCAAGGAAGGTTGATATGCGATACGTCAAAGAAAATGTCAAGCACATTTGCCAGAAGCTGGAGATCGAGCTCATTGGATCTCCAGTCATTTCTGAAGATTCAGCCTCAGATTTCACCGAGCTTGGCCCCTTGACTCCCTCCGAGCTTGCTTATTTTTTCATTGGGGGTTCGAGTGGATCTGCTCCTCCTCCTCCTCCTCAACCCGAGAATGAAGACGAAGATGAAGAGAGAACCGACAGCGAGGACTGAAGATCTTAGATCCCTCCTCTCCTTGTTTTTGGTGTCTTGATGCCAAAGGGGGAGAGATTGAGGGGGAGTCACTAGGTCTTAGCTATAGGTTGAGAGATGAGAGCTTCATTTATGCATCTTTTGTCTCTTTTGGGTTGTAAGACTTCATGTTATGCTCTTTTGGAACATTTAGTCTTGTGATGCAATGCCATGAACTATTTATGCTCATATCTATGAAATCTGTGATTTTGATCTAAAATTGAATTATATGCTTGTTGTTGATACATTGATGTCAATTATTTCACTGTCATCATGATTACTGCTCTCACTCACTTAGTTTTGCATCCCACCATAAAGAGTGCACATATGTATTATGTTGTCATTGCTAAATGAGTTTCAAGCTCATATGTGCACACTTTATAAAAATTCTGCATTTTTATCATATTTTATGAAATCTCAATTGGTTGTCATCAATCACCAAAAAGGGGAAGATTAAAAGTGCATCTAGGAATCCCTTGTGGGTTTTGGTTGATTTATGACAAACAAATGAGATCCTAACCACATTATTGAGATGAGCGCAGGTTTTAATGAAAGAATGAAGAAAGCGCCAAAAAAAGGAGAATGAGGATCAATTCGGAAAAGAGCTCAAGAGCTGAATAGAATACATCATTGTGTAGGAAGTGTGTTGGTGTAACACATCCCAAGAGGTCAAAAATAAAAATCCTCACACACTTCACATTTCACAGGAAAAACGGACTAGTCCGGTATCCTCTCTGGACAGGTTCGGCCAAGTTCAGCCAATGCGAACTGGTCCGCACCGGACTAGTCTGATAATGTCTGGACTAGTCTGATAATGCCTCTGACTAAAATCGGACAAGTTCTCCAAGTGCGGACTTGTACTATATTCACTAAGGGTATCACCACAGCGGACTAGTCCGATATCACCACGGACAAGCCCGATAACCTTTCTGACTAAAATCGGACAAGTCCGCTCCTAGCCGGACAAGTCCGATATTCTTGGACACTTAGGGTTTCCTTCACGTCGCACACCGGACTAGTCCAGACTCCACCACGAACTTGTCCGGACCCTCGAAACCCTAACGGTAACTTTTGAAAACCCTAATATAAATAGATGTGCACAGCCCAACTATCAGATCTCTCGACCCTCTGCGCTGTCACACCCTCCAGGAGCCTAGAAAACACATCTCTTCATGCAATCCAATGCAAGAAAGATCAATCCCTTGAGGATGCACTTTGATAAAAGGAGAGACATGATTCTACACGTTTAAGCTCTTGAGTTTGATCTCTAACACACTCCTGTCATTTCATTGTTGATCTTACGAGTGTATTCTTGGTGGTGTTTGAATTGTAATCTTGGGGAGCCCTCAACTTGTGAGAAGGCCCCTTGAACTTGGTGATTTGCCCCTTTGTGATAGTTGAAGAAGAATTGGCCTTTGTGGTGATTCGACGAGGTTAGGGTTAGTGAAGACCCGATCCTTTTGTGGGCTCCTCAACGTGGACGTAGGTTGCCTCTGTGGGAACTGAACCACGGGATAAAAATCATGTGTCAAACTTGTTCTTAAGTTTCTCATAACATATTCTAGGGTTTGATTGATCTTGTCCAACTTATGTTAAAATATTCAAATAAAAGTTAATTCGTACTACACTTAGTTTCATTGACTCAATACTTTCAATTTACATATCATATTCCGTTGTGTATTGTGCTTGTATTGAAATCATTGATCGAACTTGATCAATTTAATCCGCACGCACCGGACTAGTCCGCACTCTACCAGACTATTCCGATATCGCGGGGTTTGATCAGTTTGTTAAGTGTTGTAGGTTCCAACTAAATTTCAAAAAGGCCTATTCACCCCCCCTCCTGTAGGCCACATTCACTATTGCTTGTGTATGTGCTAAAATTGACACTAACTTGAAGGAGAAGTCAAAGTTGACAAAGGACAAGCATCCTTCCCGAAGTGGCATATTTGACATGGAGAAGGTCAAGTATGCACGTAGTGCATACTTGGTGACAAGACCTCCTAATGTCAAATATGGCATTGGGTATTCTTATGGTGAAAAGCAAAATGCTGGAAGCCATAAGAATAACAAGGAAAGCATTGCATTTGTCAAGGGAATCTCCTCTCAAGTTAGAAAACCTAATAATGTTTATAAACTTAACATTGTTAACACATATGAGAAACAACTCTTTTTAAAACTTTTGATTCATCATATGTTCTTATGAAAAGTAATTTTGGTAGAGTTTATGCTAAACATGTTGGTCCACGCCATGGGAACACCAAGTCCCATGTGTGGGTGCCCAAATCACTTGTGACTAACCTCAAAGGACCCAAGCAAGCTTGGGTACCTAAGACCAAAGTGTAATTTGTTTTTGCAGGCTTAATCCTCCGGTGGAGCAAAATGGCTGCTAGATAGTGGATGCACCAACCACATGACCGAATAAAGAAGGATGTTCGTTGAATATGAAGTAAATGAAGATCCAAGTGAAGGCATCTATTTTGGCGGTCACAGTCAAGGAAGGGTGCTCGGTACCGGTAAAATTGTGATTTCGTCTCAACACAATCTTTCTCATGTTTTACATGTCAATTCCTTAGATTATAAACTTTTTTTCATATCTCAATTATGTGACAAGGGTTCCACTAATGAGGGTGTGACCGTATTTAGAAGGAATGATAACTCGGTTGCATTCAAGAGTGTGTTAAAGGGAAAACATTATCTAGTTGACTTCAACAAAGATAAAGCCGAACTTGACATATGCTTGATTGCAAAGAACAACATGGGTTGGTTGTGGCATAGACGGCTAGCACATGATGTATGAGGAATCTTCAAAAACTTCTAAAAGGCGATCACTTCTGTGGTTTAAAGGATGTTGTTTTTGACAAAGACAGGCCTTGTAGCACATGCCAAGCCGGGAAGCAATTAGGAGCACTCCATCCTGCGAAGAATGTCATGACAACAACGAGACCGCTCGAGCTACTTCACATGGACCTATTTGGTCCAATTGCTTACATAAGCATCAGCGGTAACAAATATGGTTTGGTAATTGTTGATGATTTTTCGCGCTTCACGTGGGTTTTCTTTTTGCATGATAAGACAAAAACTCAAGGAACCCTCAAGAAGTTTTTCAAGCATGCCCACAATGAATTTTCATTGAAGATCAAGAACATACGAAGTGACAATGGGACGGTGTTCAAGAACACCCAAGTTGAGGAATACCTAGACGAGGAGGGGATAAAACATGAATTTTCAGCACCGTATTCCCCTCAACCAAACGGAGTAGCTGAAAGGAAGAACTGAACCCTCATATAGATGGCGAGGACAATGCACGATGAGTACAAGATTTCGGATAGGTTTTGGGCTGAAGTGATTAACACCGCTTGTCATGCCATAAACCGACTCTATCTTCATCGCCTACTCAAGAAAACGTCATATGAACTACTCACCAGTAACAAGCTGAATATTTCTTATTTTTGATTTTTTGGTTCTAAATGTTATATTTTGAACAAGAAGCCTAGGACTTCAAAGTTTGCTTCGAAGTCCGATGAAGGTTTCTTGCTTGGCTATGATTCGAACTCTTACGCCTATCGTGTCTTCAACAAGGTCTTCAGACTTGTTGAAGTAGCATGTGACGTAGTGTTCGATGAAACTAACGGCTCTCAAGAAGAGCAAGTCAAGCATTGAGAAGAATTGTGTTGGGCGACGTTCGACCACAAGCGCCACCTCCAAATGCACTATAGGAAACACGAACAATTACGTCGGCCACCGCAACTTACGTGCGCCAGCCGACGTAATTAAGTTACTTACATTGGTGCCTGGTAACCGACGTAAGTTAAATAAATTACGTCAGCGTCTCTCCCATGGCCGATGTAAGTAAAAGAACCGACAGCAATTAACGGATACTGACGTTGGCCATGGCCCGTAGCCGACGTAAGTTGAACGCCCAACGTAAGTTAACATTTACTTACGTCGGTCTTGACATCGGCCGACGTAAGTAACCACAGTCGTTGTAAGTTATTGATTTAACCTAACTGTGCGAGCCGCGTGTGCACGCGCGCCAGTTTCATTTTCCCCGCGCCGCTTGCTTTCCCAACCGCCACCGCCGACCGACGTCGCCGCCGACTGACGCCCCGCCGCCTGCCCGCCGTCACCGCCCCGCTGTCGCCGCCCCGCCGCCGCCCCTGCTCCCGCCCGCGGCCCCGCCCCCGCGGCGCCGCCCCGACCCCGAGCCGCGTCACCGCCCCGCCGCCGGCCCGCTGTGTCCGCCCCTACGCCCCCGCCGCCGGCTCGTCCACGGCTCCGCCACCCCTGCGCCCCTGACCCCGCCGACGATCTTCGTTGCAAGTATTTCCTCGCCTCTCCCCTTGCTCTAATTGTTTTGAATTATTGCACATGAATTTGCCTGAAAATTTGCCTGAATTGCACATGTATCGTGTTTACTCTTAATAGAAAATTGTGAATTGCACATGTATCGGGTTAAAATAGATAAATTGATTAGAAATTATATAGATAAACAAATAATGTTTACTATGCTTATGTTAGAATTAAATCGATAAATTGATGAATTACAATTGATGAATTTTTATGCTTACTTGTTATGCTTAGAATTATGGTTAGAATTGAATTGCTTATGTTTAGGTTTAATTTAATTGAATTGAATTGCTTATGTTAGAATTGAGTTGATAAATTGATGAATTACAATGGATAATTGTTATGTTTAGGTTTATTTGAATTGCTTAGTTTTTTGAATTATGGTTACAATTTTAATTTTGATTGCTTGGGTGTTTAAGTACTATATATACATAAATGGGCTTCGGACTGGCTTGAAAAGGTCCGACAAGGTTCATTTAGTGGTAAGGTAAAGTATGCGTGTAGCCCGATACTGAATTTGTGTTTTTCTCGATGTTTGAATACTATTTTGAAACTGTCTGCTGTATATGTCTATATCTGTGTATATGTTTGCCTATTCTGTGTTCTCGCCATCGAGCGAGGTAGTCAGTTTCTATTTAAAAAAAAAAATTGAAAACTTTACTTACGTCGGCTATGGCCTTGCCGACGTAAGTTAGCCCAGTTTAACTTATGTCGGTCAGACCATACCGATGTATGTTAAACCACTTAACTTACATCGGTTTGGAACAACCGACGTAAGTTAGAGCACTTAACTTACGTCAGTTTGGAACAACCGACGTAAGTTAGAGCACTTAACTTACGTTGGTCTGCAGCAACTGACCTAAGTACTCCGGCCCAGCCCGCGGCCCATCCCGGTACGTGACTTATATTGGCTGCTGCAGACCGATGTAATTAAGGTAACTTACGTCGGTGGCCGACGTAAGTTACCTTAATTACGTCCAAACCGCTACGTTGGCCAATCGCCGACGTAATTAAGTAAAAACCAATGTAATTAAGTTACTTACGTCGGTTTAGGCCTTAATTACGTCGGCTTCGGCCGACGTAATTGATCGATATTCCTGTAGTGATGCGAATGAAGAAGATGAACCACGAGTGGAGGTAAATGATCAAGGGGGAGCGTCTACACAAGATCAACCTCATGAAGATCAAGGTGATCAAAAAATCATGAGGGCAACCATCTAGGGCGAGAAGAATATGATCATGAAGATTCAAGACCTAAAGTGCCACATCCAAGAGTACATCAATACATCCAAAGAGATCACCCCATCGAGAATATAATCTGTGACATACAAAAGGGAGTAACAACTAGATCCCATATAGCTAATTTTTGTCAACATTACTCTTTTGTATCCTCTTTGGAACCACCCAGGATTGAGGATGCATTGAAAGATCCGGATTGGGTGGTGGCAATGCAAGAAGAAATGAACAACTTCAAACAGAATGAGGTGTGGGAACTTGTCGAAAGATCCAAGTTCAACGTCGTGGACACTAAATGGGTCTTCCACAACAAGCAAGATGAACACGGGATGGTGACAAGGAACAAGGCGCGACTTGTGGCCAAAGGGTATTCATAAGTCGAAGGTTGGATTTCGACGAGACTTTTGCTCCCATAGCTAGGCTTGAATCAATTCGAATATTACTTGCATATGCTACTCACCATGATTTCAATCTCTATCAAATGGATGTGAAAAGTGCCTTCATCAACGAACCAATCAAGGAGGAGGTGTACATGGAGCAACAACCCAGATTCAAAGATCAAGAGTTCCCCGACCATGTGTTCAAACTTTGTAAGGCTCTCTATGGCCTCAAACAAACTCCTAGAGCTTGGTATGAGTGCCTTAGATATTTTTGATTGAAAATGGATTTAAGATTAGCAAAGCTGATTACAAGTTGTTTACCAAGCATTTCGACAATGATCTATTTATCTGTCAAATTTATGTTGATGATATTATATTTGGTTCAACTAACAAATCCTTTTGTGAAGAATTTAGTAAGATTATGACAGATACATTCGAGATGTCTATGATGGGAGAATTGAGATATTTCTTGGGATTCCAAGTGGGGCAACGAAAGGGACGTTCATAATCCAAACAAAGGATACTCAAGACATACTCAAAAAGTTTGGAATGGACAAAGCGAAGCCTATAAAGACTCCCATGGCAACAAATGGACACTTGGGTCTCAATGAAGATGGACCAAACGTGGATCAAAAGGTATATCGCTCCATGATTGGCTCCCTACTTTATTTATGTGCATCTAGGCCTGATATTATGTTGATGTATGTTTGTGCGCAAGATTTCAAGCCAATCCTAAGGAATGTCATTTGACAGCCGTAAAAAGAATCTTGTGATATTTAGTTCATACACCTAACCTAGGCCTTTGGTATCCTAAAGGTTCAAAGTTCAATCTCATTGGATACTCCGATGCAGATTATGTCGAATGCAAAATAGATAGAAAAAGTACCTCTGGTACATGCCAATTCCTAGGTAGACCTCTAGTTTCTTGGTCCTCCAAGAAACAAAACTCCATTGCCTTATCCACGGCCGGTGCGGAGTATGTTGCAGCTGGGAGTTGAGCACTCTAGAACTAAACACATAGACATTCGGCATCACTTTTTGAGAGATCATTCAATAAAAGGCGACATAACCATTCCCATGTCAATACCTAAAAAAAAAATAGCTGACATCTTTACCACGCCACTTGATGTGAAACATTTTTGTGAGCTCCGAAATGAACTAAATATCCTTGATGCTCGAAACGTGGCATGAAATCTTGCATACCTGTATGACATCTTCAAATTCTATTGATTGTGTTATGAAAATCATCTCTCTCTATTTTCTCCGAAAAACTATGTTAATTACTTGATCTTGGTGAATTATGGTCATAGCTTGATTGTTGTATGTTTACTGATCATATTCATCAAGATTATTTGTGTATTTTGCCCCTATTTTCTTTGGAAGAACCTTCAAATATATACGAATGGTCTAATTGCTTCTATTCTGGTGACCACGGACTAGTCTGTGGTTACCCGGAGTAGTCCGCACAATGCAGACTAGTCCGCAGAGTTCCGATAGTTCAGACTAGTCCGGTCCGACCACAGACTAGTTCGATTTTTCGACTCCATAACCCTAGGGCCGCCAAAACCTAATCTTATTCATCCTCACAACTCACCTTATGTTCTCTCTCCTCACTCATGTGCCCCCAAGGTGATTCGGTGATTTCGCCGCCAAATCTTCTCAAATCTCCGTTGGAAACGATCTTCATCGCAAGGGGATCAAGGACCCCGGTCTTGTCCGCATCAAAAACACCTCCAACTCCACGAATCGAAGGATTGTTAAATTTCTCCCAAACCCTAGAACATTCGATTTATTATGTTTTGGACCAAATAGCTTAGCTCCTCTAGTATATACATGATTCCTTGGTGTATTTCAACTGTCTCCAGTCACTTTTGCATTGAGAAACTCCATTGCCTTATAAGTTAGAGTTTGAGCAATTGAATATTGGACTAATATGTTCTCAGTGCGAACAAGTCCGGTACTCCGTACTAGGCCGCACTTGAGCACCGAACAAGTTCGATTTTTGACTGTACACAACACTAATTTCCTTCTACTCAATGCATTCCCTTGTCATCAATCCTTATCTATGTCATGTATAACCTCCTTGTCAAGACAATGTCGAATAAAAACTTCTCCGACTTTGAAGATGAGATGGACAGGATGTGTTGCCGTGAGTCTTGGTGTCTCACGCTAACAAAAGGAAAGAGCGCACTGCCGAGCCTTCACCCACACCACCTAGGATGCGGCGGAAGGTTGTGGCCAAGAAGCTAGCTTCGAAGGCTCAAGATATGGCTGGTTCTAGCTCAACAGCTCATCGCCAGTCCAAAGAGAAAGTCAAAGGGATTGCCTCTGGCCCGATTGGCCCTCCCAAGATGAGTGCTCCAAAGCAGGGGAATAGAGACCCCATGGAAGAAAAATTCAATGGCAAGGGAGTGATGTGGCTTGGAAGCTGAGGAACGTTGATGCATACAACAGTAGCAAGAAGGCAGCTGATCCTAGATTATGGAGCAACTTCCATGCGGACTACTACATTTCCATGTACCTGCAGATGAAGACTCCAGTAGTTTGCATTCAATGGATTGACTGGAGCCACTTTGAAAGAAAAGGTTGTGGTGCCTTTGATGAAGTGGTATAGGCTGCAGAGAGGTATGGCCTCAAGGACTTGTTTGCTTTCAGGTACAACTGGAATGATGAAGTCATAGCACAATTCTTTGCAACCTGCTTCTTTGCCAGTGATGAAGAAGAGCGAGTGACTTGGATGACTCATGGATCCAAGTACACTGTGACATATAATGAGTTTTCTAGGCTGCCGCACCTTGGCGACACCGGCAACAATGAAGTGATTATTCACAACATCGGGATCTTAGAGAATGACAAGGTGGACTTTCTCTTTGATACCCGTCTCAAGTACAATCCTCCCTCAACCAAGAACATATAGCCCTTCTTCATGGTTCTCAACATGGTGCTTAGGAAGACAATTACTCCAAAGGATGGAGATGCAGGGAGTGTCCAAGGCTACCTGAGGACATTAATGAAGGTGATCAGCAAGAGAAGGAAATTTGACATCTTTTGACTACATCTGGAACGACGTGGTGAACATTTCCTGCACCCCGAACTATTCCTGTGGCTATGTGCCTTATATCATGTTCATGATAGAGAAGGTCACACGGATTGAGTTTGTGAAAGATGTTGAACACACAGCCTTGAGGCCCCAGAAGCCTCCCCAAGCCACTCTCCCAGCTCCTCCATCCCCAGTGTCAAGTGAAGAGGCTCCAAAGATGTAAAATCCCACTTTTTCCTTTATTGTGAAGTTCAACTACAAATGGTTTATCAAACATAATGGGGGTCAACATAATTGTGCACACAAACATGACCTCACTAAAAAGGCCCTGCCAAAAAGATTCAAATCCAAGGCTCCAAATTTTTCCTTGGACTCTTAAATATCTAACTAGGTTCTCAGAAAATTTTCAAGATTTTTGAAGTGCATCTTCCATTTGTTTTGACACGTACAAAGGATTCATTTCGCGTCAACATCAAATTTAGCTTTACACTAAACTTTGCCCAAATCAATCCCAAATTTTTCCTAAGACCTTTTATGGTTCAGGGAACTTGGTTTCAAAGTTTGGAGATTTTTGGACCTCAGCTACTATTTAATTCAATAAGGTTTATACCTATATTTGAATTCAAATTTGAATTTGCATTTGATGCAAACTATGTCCAAATTGAAATCTGATTGCAGAATTGAATTCCCCATATTTTTCTTAGCCTACCTGTAAATTTTGAGAATTTTTGGACAATGTTTTAGCTGGAATTTAGAGGAGGGGATAAGGGAGAGATGTGGGGCCCACATGTCAGACAGTGAAACCGATTCACCGCCCCTGTTTTCTCTCCCCGGGAGACACCGCCACGCTGCATGCCGCCAGCGCACTGTTGGCCATCGGTGGAGGCTATAAAACCACCCCCCCCCCCCCCCCCCGTCGGCTGAAGTCCCTCACCCGTTCACTTTTCACCGCGCCGCTCCGTTTCATCGCCGCCGCAATCACCCCGTGCCGCTCGACGTCGTGCGCCCATTGCCGGCCAGCCGAAGGCCTCTCGTGCCAAGCTCTCAATGGCAAGGTTCTTCCACACTCTCTCGTCTATCCTCTGGTTCACTTCTATCGACCGTTCGTTGAGGTTTTAGCCGGTATTTCGAAGCGACACCGAAGCTCGCTGTCGTGTTCACCACACGCCGTCTTTGCTCCACGGTGCTAGGCCGCTACACGCAGTTTCGCGCTTCAACTCCTATAGCAAACTGGTGCACCGAGACACGCTCTACACGTCAGTGAAAGCCGCTCCTTGTTTACGCGAGTATCGAGCAAGTTAGCTAAGTTTTACTTTTGGATGAAACTTATGAACTCGCTCGGTTATTCTTTCAATTCGAGTTCCACACTTGATCACTCTTCACAGTTGCTAGAAAATAGCTTCTACACTTCTTTGCGCACCCTCTCGAACTGGAATCACCAAAAATAATCAACCGTAGCTCGAGAATTACGAGTTTTCCCCTCCGCCGTTAAGAAGTTGCTTCGGTCACCGTCGATGATAGTTTTGCCGACCATTGCACGACCATCTCACCTTCCCAACACCTTCCTTGTGGTTCCAGGAGTCTTTCCCCAGCATTTTTAGAAGAGTTTAGCCGCGGAGCGAAGGTTCCGACATGGCCGGAACCCTAGCGGTCGCCACCGCCGATGCGCCACTGTTTCCGATCGTCGGCAGGCCTCCCCGACCCTACCATCGTGCTCAGCGTGTGAAATTTAGGTTGGGCGCCAAAATTTAGATGCTGCGGTGGCCGGGAACGCAGATCCAGCGAGGCTCGCCGGAGAACGCCGCCGCGGGAGCCCCGCGCGCCGCCCCCGTCGGGAGGAGGAAGACGACACGGCGGGCCCCGCGTGTCAGCGCCTTTTAACCCGTCGGATCAGGTGTGGCCCTAGGATCTGTTGTGGCTGTGCGCTGTATCTCTGTGGTCCCCGTGTGGTTTAAATGCCATTGGTCCATTTTAAAATAGTGGGACCCACGGTTTAATTCAAATTAGAATTTAATTCCAGATTTGGCTCCAACTTAGAAAATCCATAACTTTCTGTAGGTTGCTCCAAAAATATTCAAACACATTTCGTTTCAAAGCCCTTGAGCTCTAGTTTCTATCGGTACTAATTAGGTTCTGTGAAACTCACAGATAAATTCTGTATAAAACAATCTTCTCAATTGCAAATGCAATTTTCCCAGATGAACTTGCCACTGGAAAAATCCCCAAAATTCACATAAAATGCATTATCTTATTATTGACTACCAGAAAAAGTTTGGGAGCCATTGCACCCGTTTAACCCTATATATAGTTCAATTACCTTTTTCAGTATTGAATTTTTACAGATGTTCAGTTTCCTTATTATGTACCAAATTTGTACTGATCCATCCTTTTGTCATATACCAGTTCTTGTAAAAATCATGGATTTAATTGACCTAATATAATAGTCCTAATTCAGTTACAAACTGAATATTTATTTAAAAGCTAGAAGTTAAATATAAATAATTCCAGAAATTCTTGCCAGCTTAGAAATTCGATAACTCCTTCACCAAAGCTTAGAAAATTATGAAACAAATTTTGCTAGAACCAGGACAAATTCCTATATCATGATTATCAACTGGCAGCTATGTTCAAGCTACAGTTTCTTCTTTAAAATTCTTGGAAGTTTAATACTTGCCATAATTTTAGAGACAACAATATACTTTGATCATCTCCTGTTCTTTGCAAGAGCTTTGATCATATTCCCTAGTATCTACCCTCAAAATTCCAAAGCCAATTAAGGTCTCCATCATATAATAATCACCATGGGTTAAATTATGGTCTTGGTAATAATTATTTTTCAAAGTCATTTATATACATGTTATATGCATATCGTATAGTGACCAAAGTCGAGGAGGAACTAGAAGCCTTGGAAGAGCACCTTCCATAGATTAACCCCAACTCTGACCTGCAACTAGGCAAGCCCCGGTTTGCATTTAAGTCGTTTATGAAATTTTGCTTTATCACTATGATGATTAGCATATGAAATGTGCATTACGTTTAGGATGATTGATACTCCACTTGCATGACCAAAAATCCCAGGGATTGGTTGGAACGGGTTACAGTTTGACCTGTAGTAACTGCTTTGCTAATGTATAGGAAATCCGGTAGAAGTCGAGTAGTTGGAATCTACTCGCGAGAAATGTAGGACATATCTCACAGGATTGGTTAATGGCTTAATATAATAAAACTGAGACCGGGCAGGGGATGAATAGGAAGCGGCGAGAATTGAGTCTCGGTCGCATAGCCCTACCTGTGTCGATTAAGGCCCGTCTGTATGCGGCCCCTTCGGACAAGCTTGAATTGTACTGGCAACATAATGGACATATGGAATCCAATAAACTGACGTAACTCGATAATTGGGGTGTCGAGGCCCATTAACTCACCATCGATAGGGGTGGGTTGAGGATAGTAAGGTGTAAATTGGTCGGTAGACACATGAGGTGTTCCGTGCAGAGACCTTCTGTTTGCGGAGGTGATACGGGCTCAGCGTTCGGGTTTCTTGTGAAAGGTGGCCATATACGCCTAGTACTGAAGTGTTATGTAGGTACAGGTGTACTCGCTGACACTTCCGAACGACGTATGTGTCGTGTTGTCCGGGTGTGTCCTGATTGCAATCACTGTCCCTCGCGGTAATAGAGTACCACTTGTTCACTGCGCCGTGATGTAGTAAATACTGAAGAAGTAAGAGAAATAAATTGTATTGAATTATAATTGTTTTGCAACCTTGTATGATTTAGAGATAGTCACATTAAAGTTTACAGTTTCCCCATACTTTAGCTGTAATAGCATTATGTGCTCTGTGCATGTCATATCATCGGCAAAGCGTTTCTTGTTTGATTGTGGAACCCATGATGTGCCGTGCTTGGAGAATGTCATTTGCTACTTAAAACCTGATTTTAAGGATCCAATTGTAGGCGAGTCATTTATGCTTCACCTTACCTATGTTTAGTGTCCCCCTTGCATATGTCTAGCGAGAAGGGTTAGTCTTGCTGAGCCTTATGTTCACGTTTGCAGTTAACGAGTTTTTGCAGGTTATACAATTGATGAAGGGTTTGATGATGAGGCTGCACCCCCTCCAGGGTGTACAGACGAGTGGGAACCCTGCACGCCGCCGTGACTTGCATGTTGCTAGTGCGAAGCATCCAGGGCATGGATGACTTTGCTTTTGCATAGCTAGTGCTGAGAGCGTAGCTATGATATATATATATTTCTTTCCTTCCGCTAGTATTGTAAAACTTTCGCTGTAAGATAAATAAAAGACTTCGTCTTGTGTTTTATTCTCGTTCTGTTCTTGTATACTGTTGGGTGTCGCATCGCACGACACCACCCAATGAGATCATCAGATGTCGGGATTCCGGTCCCCAAAGAAGAGAGCTCAAGGAGGTGCAAGTCCTGAATCTAACACAAGGGCCCCTCCTCACAAAGGGTCTCCTAGTGGCATTATGAACTACCTGGCTGCTATTTTTGGCTCTTGCCGCAAGACTGAGGTGAAAATTCATAAGTTGAACAAGTCAAGGAAAGTGGATATGAGATACATGAAGCAAAATGTCAAAGCCATATGCCAGAAGCTGGAGTTTGAGCCTATTGGGTATCCTGTTATCTCCGAGGACTCTCCTTCTGACTTCTTGGAGCTTCCACCTCTATCTCCCTCCGAGCTTGCATACTTTGGCATTGGGGGCACGACAAGTGGTTCTCATCCTCCTCCTCCTCAGCCTTATGATGAAGACGACGAGAGGACCGACAGCGAGGAATGAGTTGACGGCAACTTCTGGATCCTTCGTCTTCTTCTTTTTGGTGCCTTGATGCCAAAGGGGGAGAGATTGAGGGGGAGTCACTAGGTCCTAGTAGTAGGTTGAGAGATGAGAGCTCCATTTGTGTTTCTTTTGGGTTGTAAAACTTTGATTATGCTCTCTTATGCTTTTGGGCATATGTTGTGAAATGTGACTATGTTATGCTTATGATCTATGTCTTATGCTCTGAATTTGATATTAATGCCTGAAAATATTGATGCTATTATGATTATGCCATTTACCTCATTCACATCACGATTACTGCTCACACACACTTGGTTTTGCACCCCACCATAAAGAGTGCACATATGTCCTACGTCTGCATTGCCTATTTTGTTCCAAGTTGATATGTGCACACTTTATGAAAATCTGAATTTTTATCATATTTGTGAAATATCAATTGGTTGTCATCAATCACCAAAAAGGGAGAGATTGAAAGTGCATCTAGGCATCCCTTGTGGGTTTTGGATGATTTATGAAAAAAAATGAGATCCTAACAAATTGTTCAGATGAGCGCAAGTTTTTATGAAATTATGAAGAAAGCGCAAAAGGAAAGGAGTATGAGGATCAATATGGAAAACAGCTCAAGAGATAAATAAATTAGATCATTGTGTATGGAGTGTGTTGGAGAAAAACACCCCAAGAGATCAAGCAAAAGAAATATCACTCACTACACAATTCACAGGAAAATCGGACTAATCCGATGTCACCACAGACTAGTCCGATATGTCTCTGAGTAGAAACGGACAAGTCTTCTCAGTGCAGACTTGTCTGCTAGTACACCTATTTTCACATCATCGGACTAGTCCAATAACTCCACGGACTAGTACGATATCTTTTCGACTAAAAACGGACAAGTCCGCCCCAATGCAGACTTGTCCTCAAGACATCACACTTTACACAAAAACGGACAAGTTTGATATCATCACGGACTAGTCCGAAAACTCTCTGACTAAAATCGGACAAGTCCTCCAACTGCAGACTTGTTCTCAATGCTACATGAGGTTCACCACACCAAACTAGTCGGATATGAGCCGGACTAGTCGGAACAATTTTTAGAGACCAAATTGGACTAGTCTGCCCTTTGCCAGACAAGTCTGATATATCATAACACTTAGGGTTTCCCACAAGCCGCACACCGGACTAATCCAGAGTCCACCACGGACTAGTTCTTACATTGCAAACCCTAACGGTAACCTTTAGAAACCCTAGTATAAATAGAGGTGTACGGCCCTACAACCAATTCTCTCGACCACCTGCGCCGTCACACCATCCAAGAGCCTAGAATACGCGTCTCTCCACACAATCTAACCCTATAAAGATCAGATGTTTGAGGTTGGTCATTGATGAAAGGAGATACTCATTCTACACGTCTTGAGCTCTTGGGTTTGAATCTCTCGCATACTCTCGCTATTTTATTACATATCTTTCGAGTGTGTTTGGTGGTGTTTTCAATTGTAAATCTTGGGGAGCCATCAACTTGTGAGAAGTCCCCTTGAACACGGTGATTTTCCCCCTTTTTGATTAGTGAAAGAGAATCGGCCTCCGTTGCGATTCGACGAGGGTAGGGTTGGTGAAGACCCGGTCCTCCGTGGACTCCTCAACGTGGACGTAGATTTCCTCTACGGAATCGAACCACGAGATAAAAATGTTGTGTCATACTCGTTCTTACTTTTCATCATATTCTAGTTTTTACTCGATCTTATCCAACTTACGTTAAAACATTGAAACCAAAGTCAGTTTGTGCCATACCTAGTTTCATTGATGTAATACATTCAAGTTACAACTTATTTTCCGCTCCATAGAGTACTTGAATTGAAATCAGTGATCAAACTTGATCAAACCAGTCCGCACACACCAGACTAGTGTGCACCCTACCAACTAGTCCGATTTCTCTGTATTTGATCAAGTTGCTAAGTGTTTCAGGATCCGATGAAAGTTCAAAAAGCCTATTCACCCCCCTTCTAGGCTAGATTCAGCCGGTAGCGACGATGATGGAGTTTGAGCCTCCGTCGCCGATCCTCGCAATACATGTAAGTAGTTAGACATGTTTATTAGTTTGAAACTTTGTTTTTGACTAGAGTTGATTAAACAAGCTAGAATTGATCATATTGAGCTTACTTTAGCTAATTTGAGTCAGATTTAGCTATCTTTGATTAATTAAGACTAAGTACGACTAGAATAGCTAAGTTGAGTTAGATTTGCCTATGTTTGATGAAATAAGACTTAGTAAGAATGTTTTGATTACTTGAATAGCCGGAGAAAAAGTGTGCACCGGCGGCAGTGGTGGTGGCAGCGGCAGTAGCTCGAGCTGCAGCTCTTGGACTACTTGGGTTTGAAATAGCTCCTGTCATTGCAAACATTACAAGTTGTTACATATTATTAAGAATGTGATGCACTTAAATTACTTTAACATACCTCCATCGCCCGCCTTTGTGCCTCCATCTCCTCTCATGTATGCGTCATGCCATCTTGCTGGTAGGAGATGGTGGCCTCCATCGCCACCCTATGTGCCTCCATCGCCATCCTCTGCGCCTCCTGCTGCTCGTACCTCTCCTAAAACCGACGAGCGAGAGTCTCCACTTGCGAGACACGACGACTCAGGCCCGCCACCAAAGCCTGTGTGGATCTTCCTCTTGAAGGTCACGTCGCCCTCGAGTCGACAACTCTCGAAGGTCGTGTCAGCGTGGGCAGCGGCGGCGTAGAAGGCGGTGGCATGGGCAGCGGTGACGTGGGCATCAATTAATAGAACAATTCACAAATTTGAAGCTAGATAAATAATTTCAAGCATAAATTAATAGAACAATTCACTAATTAATAGAACAATTCACAAGCATCAATTAATAGAACAATTCACAAGCATCAATCAATTGAACAATTCACAAGCATCAAATCAATAGAATAATTCGAAAATTAGATAGGGAGTAGAGGTAATCCACAATTTGAATATAGCTAAATAATTTCAAGCATCAATTAATAGAACAATTCACTAATTAATAGAACAATTCACAAGCATCAATTAATAGAACAATTCACAAGCATCAATCAATAGAACAATTCACAAGCATCAAATCAATAGAATAATTCAAAAATTAGATAGGGAGTAGAGGTAATCGACGGTGGCCTCGGACGGCAGACTCGGGCGCCGGAGGAGGACGGCAATGATGGGCGTCGGGGGGGGGGGGGGGGGGGGGGGCTGCGGCGGCGCTTGCTGGAATGGGAGTCGGCCCGTGTGGCCTGGGGTATAACCCCTTTATTTGCAACGACCCTTTTAAATTGTGACATCCCTAAAGGTTGGCCGTTGCAATTTACTTAACTTATGACGGTATCACGGTTGGCCGTCGCAAGTTATCTTCAATTTGCGATGGCCTCATTATTTGCGACGGCTTTTGGGCAAGCCTTTGCAAATTAAGCATCTATTTGCGATGGCCAGTTACATTTCCAACCGGCCTAGTGCGGGCCGTTGCAAGTTACTCTATTCGCGATGGTCGGTCGTTGCAAATTGTTTTAGCTGTCAAAAATGATCGCTTTTCCTGTAGTGGATGCACAACATTGATGTCATGCATCAAGAGCGTAACATGGCCGAATGTATCATAAGCACATGCATGGATATGACTGGCAAAACGAACGAAGATATAAAGGATCGGAATATCTAGTAGAGTTTTGTAACTGTCCAACTCTTGAGCTCTCCGAAAGTGGTGGTAAACCATGTGCTTATTTCTGTCTTCGACCTAACAAAAAAGTCCTCAAATGGCTGAAAAGTTTGAAATCTCCAGATGCTTACGCAACTAGTCTTGAAGAAGTCGTGAATGTGAAGATGGGAAAGCTTACTGGTTGAAGAGTCATGATTAGCATATAATCATGGAAAGACTCCTACCTATTATATTTTGTTGCTATTTTGATGATGCGTTGTGGAAGGTGTTAGCCGAGCTTAGCTACTTCAATTGGCAGCTCTGTGCTAAAGGAATCATAATAGAGATGATGAGTAAATTGAAGAAGGAGATACTGGTACTATTATGTAAGATGGAAAAAAATTCTCCAAGGTTCTTCAATCCAATGCAACATCTCCTTATCCATCTTTCATTTGAAGCTAAAGTGGGCAGTCCAGTGCACATTGAAAGCGCACTAAGATATCAGAAACTAATGGTACGCGACATGTACATTAATATAGATGGGATGGACAAATATATTGAGTAAGTGTTTGTCCTACATTTATGCTAAAAGTATATGATCATTACGTTAATGACTTTTGAGACAGATTAGATGTAATGTTTTCTTCACCAAAGTAACATGAATTTTGTATATTATCTTAGCATATTTATCAGTTATTCCACACAGTAGGATGTAGTCATCGAAGGGGAAGGGGAAGGGGTTAGAGGGTTCCTCAGCCAACCATGAGACCTTTTTAGAGGTACCTCTTCAGGTGAGAGCAGACACTCTTAGCTGATGAGGCACCTTCTAGATCTTCGAGGTGTGGCCTTATAGCGCACGAAGGGAAATTTCAATTGCCAATCATGTTACTTTAAATTTCACTTGTCAATTAATTTTTCTTATCAATCCTTTAATTTCCCAGTCTAACTCAGAGTCATCCGAGTCAGAGTCAGAGGCTAGGGTGTCGCCATAGGCTAGCCAACCTTTGGGGTAAGCTAACCTTTCTTCGGGGTCCTTTGGCCACCCTTCAGAGCCGTATAGCATGGAGCCTTCACGCTCCAGTGGTGACCAGCCTTCGCGAGACATGGTGTTGGCACAGAGGCAGTGGATGAGGTGGACCCACTTTTTGGATCCTCCTCCTGTTCCTAGAGAGCCAATCACTATTTGTCCAGTCAGATATTGGTAAAAAAATTGTATAGTATTAAATATTTGGTGTTGTCTCCTTGTACTTAATGAGTTAACAAATTTCTTGCAGTTTTTGGTACGACTATTCGTTCACGGGCGAGGGACACCACAGACAGGTTTCCGTTGTCATCGGGACTTTAGTGCGTTTGCAATATACCGGTGTCATCGATGGTGTCCCTGCTATGTCATGGGACGACTGTGGTCGTGTCACTCACGAAGTGCACGACACCGTTTAGGGTGTCGTGTGGGCAGATATTATTTTAATCTTAATTAAATTTATTAAACTTATATTCTTCAATTCACTTAAATTATTAATGCATATTGCTTGAATATTTGTGTTCTTATAGCTGAGTTACCATTTAGAGAGCACGAGCGAGAGTGACATGGACGACGCAAGAGTCGTGTTCAACAGGAACGCTCAGAAGCTTGTCACGCACGCGTTCTCGTACGCTCGCATTCAAGCCGTGAATAAGTACCTGAAGCGGAATCAGCAGCAGGAACTAGGGCCGTTCAGGAAGGCATTTGACACGTATTTGATCGAGGATTAGTACGTAGATGTAAGTTCTTATTCTTAAATATTTTCAATAATTATTTATGTTAATTATATTTTGATAAAATACTAAATATGTGCGGGTCAGTGTTTTTTGGTTAGAGGGTCAACCAAATGCATACCAAGCTCTCTGTCAGAAGTGGGCTAGCAATGATTCATTGCTAAGTCCATGAGGACTCGAGGGCTGCAAAGGGTCCGACGTGAAGCACAACTACGGCGCCGGTGGCCAATTGTGTTTGGTTACACACATGGTAAGTGTATTGTAACTTTATTCTATGTCTTTATAAAATATTTATCTTACTAACATGTATCTACAGGTGCGGGAGACCAGTGAGGAGCCGAGTGCCACTCAGGTCTGGAAGAGACGTCACAGGTAAAGTGACCCTTTGCAGCTTGGGCAGTGCAGTCAGGTCGTGACAAATCAACTGGTAAGTTCTCAAAATTCATTAATTTAATTATAAATAATACTATTATTGACACGCTTACACAATTTCCTTGTTTTTAGGAAAAGTATGGGCAGGAGATCGTGAGGATACAAGATGAAGGGTAGGATTGGGAAAATGCGCCAATCGACCCTCAATCTGTGTACACAAGCGGAGGCGGAAAGGCTCATGGTCGGTGAGTTATTCATTTGTTTTATTTTTTCAATGTTCCTTATTTTAGTTATTCTTCTTCTTTCTTTTGTAGGTTTGCTTTTTTTCGATGGAGTTGTCGACTCAAGGGTTGTGGGACCTTCGAGAGGCACTCTACCGACGTAGGCTTCATCCATTGGGCCGTTGAGTCGCCATCTCTCACAGAGGGACTTGGAGGTCCAAAGCATGCAAGAAGCACTGGTGCGGACCATGGGAAGAGCTAGACACAACGAAAGCCATGCAAATGGCTGCACAGGAGTATCAGGCCAACTACCTAGCCCAGATGCAGGTAGCAATGGACGTAAATAAATTGAATTACATTAGTTTAATTTCATAGTATTTTTGTAATATGTATGTTCTAATATTTTGCAATGACAGATCCTAGCTCGACAGCATGGCCAACAGATCGCGATTCCTGTGTGGCAGCCGCCATTGGTGGCCTTGCCACAGGTGCCCCCGCCACAGGTGCCTCCTTCGAATGTCTAGGTAATAAGCTCTTAAATATAGTTGTATTTCAATTAACATAGCCAAATCTAAGACAAACTTAGAGGGTGATAGAGAGAGAAGGGGGTGGAAGATAGGGGGAGGGAGAGATACAGATATAGGGTGGTACTGGGAGGGAGAGGCGAAGAGAGAGTGAGAGGGGGGAGTATGAGAGACAGAGAGAGGGAGAGAGAGAGTAAGAGAGAGGAGTGGTAGAGAATAGGGAGAGAGAAAGTGTGATAGAGATGGTGAGAGTGAGAGGGGAGGAAGGATGCTAGTGAGGGAGAGGAAGAGAGTGAGAGAGAGGGATGAATGGTATAGAGATAGAGATAGAGATAGAGAGTGAGAGAGAGCGGATGGATGGTAAAGAAGAAGAGAAAGAGTGAGAGAGAGGAAGTAAGCGAGAGAGAGAGAGAGGAAGAGAGAAACAAATCTAACTACTCATGTGCTTTGTAGGGATCGGCAACAGAGGCTCAAAATTCATCATCGCAGCTACCGGTACCGAGAAGACATGCGGAGACGAGTTCTTCGACTTCGGAGGTAGTCGAGGGGCTAGTGTATATCTGTTTGTATTTTGTGATGTGATCGATGATTGTAGAGCTATTTGTGACTGCTTTTCTACTCTTTGTGAATGTATCTTGTTTGTATATGTGTTCTGTGAGCTGGCCATCATGTCAGGTTAGTCATTTTCAGTTTTTTTTTAAAAAATTAAAAACCTTATTTACGATGGTCTGGGTAGTGGCCATCGTAAATAAGCCCGTGTAATTTATAACGGCCACCCCGATCGTCGTGAAAAAGTGTTCCAGCCCACCACGTGGCACGAGCTCTTATTTACGATGGCTATGGACTGCCGTAGTAAATAAGCTAATTTGCAACGGTGACCGTCGTAAATTACCTTATTTACGCCGATTTAATTACACCAGCTAATAACGTCGTAATTAAGCAAAAAATTGACGTAAATAAGTTAATTACAATAATTTTAGACTTAATTATGAAAGTTTTAACCGTCGTAAGTTAGTCGTACTCCTGTAATGCCCTATCACGTATTGCCTCATTTCTAATTCGGTCTCTTCTTATGTGCCCGCAGAACCATTGTAGCATGCGCATCTATGCAACACTCATTTGTTGAACATATTGACTTTTAGTTGGTCAAAATTCCGTTCCATATAGCATTGCAGGTATGACCACCATCTTATATAACTTTTCTTTCAGTTTTTGTGAGACATTCTTGTCACATAGGATTTCATATGCTTGCTGTCACTTGATCCACATCCTATGGCAAACATCCTCATCAATACCATCATTGCTTTGTAGTATTGATCCTAAATACCGATATGAGTCTCTCTTAGGTACTATTTGTCTTTGTAGGCTAGCATTTACCTGTTCGCACCCCACACTAGTAAAGTCGCATCTCATACACTCAGTCGTGGTCCTACTAAGCCTAAACTCTTTGGACTCTAAGGTCTGCCATCATAGTTCTAATTTTTTATCAACGTCATCTCTAGTTTCAGCTACCAACATTAAATCACCAGCAAAGAGCATACACCAAGGAATATACTCTTGTATATCATTTAATACCTCATCCATCACTAAGGAAAAAATGTATGGGATTAAGCCTGATCTTTGGTGCAGTCCTATTGTGATAAGAAAATTACCAGTCTCGTTATTATTTACACGCACACTTGTCATCTTATTATTGTACATATACTTGTGCCATGCTTTTGGATCATAAGAATTTATGTTGCTACTCTTCTTATTGTACAGTCATGCACTTGACCTTGTTTCTCTAGAATATGTGCGGGAGTGCATCAGGCTGACAAAAGAATTTCGTCTGCTTCCCAAGGGGCGTAGGGTGAATGAAGATAAACGTAGAGGTCTGCCAATAATTCCGGTACCTTTATTGTACACACATCCTTTTTTGCTTAAAATGAGTTGTTGTGGTCACATGTTAATAAATCTTTTGCATGATATGCTAATTCTATTTATTATATCTCTGGGCCTCTGTCATCACTATTTTGACATTCTTGCTGAAGTGTATTTTGAGCTACAATTCAATAAACTATGTGTCCCTTGAATCTGGGTCCATAGTTTAAGAAGATAGCTCTTCATGCCCTCAACTAGGCCATTAAGGATATCACCGAAAGTGATTGTGAGAAAGGTTCGTGGCACCACCAACTATGCTGTAACTTGCTCCGATTTCTTGTTATCTTGTTACTTTGATTGATTAATCAGAGGGTTTTTTTCTTGGTCTTGCTCGCCAGCTCAAAGAATGATGATGGGCCTAGCTCTAGCTAAAGTGAACCTGCAGAACTGGAGGATGAGGACGAGAAGTGACCAAAAGGATGCACCGGTTGCCCCTTGTCACCGGTTGCCCCTAGTCTTGAGATTTTTGGATGGTGCTGCTTTTGTAAAACTTTTGCTTTTTGCAAGTAAGGTGGCCTGTTTTTGCTGCTAGTCTGGCCACTTGGTCACACATGCTGCTAACTCAGGTAGTTGAGTTTAGAGGTGGGGAAGAAACCAGAAATCCAACACCAAAACCGAATTAATTGAAAGTAACATCAAACTAACCGAAACCGGTTAAACCGCTACATATTTGGGTCAGTGGTCTGCGAAACTGAATTTTTTCGGTTTCAGTTTTTTACCCGGTTACTAATCTAATCAAATAAATGCATCTCACCTTAATAATTCACAGGCCCAACCCGCGGATAACTTAACCATCGCAGGCCCAGCCCAAATAAATACATATATCTTGCATCGCTAGCCGCTCCTAAATCCCTGTCGCATCGCACCAAGCGGCGCAGCCTTAGCTCCACTCGACGGATGGATGCCATCCTCACTCCGCAACCCGCTGAGGGCCCGATGTCACCACATATCTGCGCGACAGTCACCTGCGCCCGATGGTCGTGTCCATCGACGGCCTCCTAAGTCCAACAGCCGCCGTCACTATCCGGCGAGCTGCACTGCCCTGTCTTGCCTCCGATGACCTGCCGTGCGCCTTCACGCGTTGTCACCGCCACAGTTCACGCACCGCCGACATCCACCCTGCCTCACCCCAAAAGTCTGAGTTTTTCGGTTAACCGAAAACTGAACCAAATTTTCCAGTTAATCGATGGACTAGTTTTTCCTATTGCATCTTATATTGCGGTTTCCATTTTCCAAAACCGAATTTTGGAAAAAACCGAAAAATTGAACCAAATTAGGCCGGCTAACCGAATGCTCACCCCTAGTTGAGTTCAGCCGTTATGTGGTGACAGAAACGTATTGCAGCATGCTCCGGTCCATGGGCGCAAAACATCACGACAAGTCATCTGTGTACAGGGGGGCCTATCTAACCAAATCCTCATAATGGGGCTAGTTGTACAGTGTTTCTGTGTCAAGACGCCCTCGCTACAGAATTCTTCACCGTCTTAACATTCACCTTATCACACCGCAAGTGTGGTGTATTCATTCCTCTGCGATTGATGGAATGTAACGGAGGATGTCAAGTTATCCTGCAAAGGGTCACATCGTGTTTTATCCCATCTACAGAAGTAATGATGTCCACCGTCCGTCTTAAATGCCCCCAACTGTCCACCTCTCCCGGGCTCGATCCCGGGAGGAATTGTCCACCAGACCTCAGAGGTTGGGACTCGGGCAGGCTAGGTTCACCGACCTCGGTAGGTCGGGGCGTTGGCAGCAGGCCCCTCCATGTGCTGGAGCGTGGATGCAGTTTAGTCATCATATAGTGGTCATGTACTGTCCTCAGGCCCCATACTTCAGGTACCCAGGTTTAGAAACTTGACGCTAGCCCCCGAGCCTTCGTCCGAGCTTTCGTTGAATTGGTCGGGGACTGATTTCGCGTTTGTATTGGGAACTCTAAAAAATAAGAGTTCAATGAGACATGTTAGTATTGGTTCGTCACACACGCCTAACCACTGGTGGCCCGAGTTAATTTCCGAAGGGTGCAAGGACTGGTCGGTGTTACCTAGGATCATGTGGCAGACCCTAAGACTCTAGTGAGATCAGGTTAGTATATTCGCAAATTCCTTTTGTGCCCCGCCGCGAGTTGTCCGTAGCTCGGAGTGGTGAGCCTGTGGGGAAGTTCCCTAGGATAGGGTCGAAATCCTGCACTCGGTGAGTTATCTAATAGATAGATTTGAGTAGAACTCGGTCGAGCCAGTTCGTTTGGGGCGATCAGAATGAGCCATCCTGGTTTGTTAAGGACGGACCTCATCGAGGCACGGTGCCCACGATCCATGAAATCTTTCCTAGGACATCCTCGCAGTTCCCAAGCCCTCAAAGGGACCTTGGTGGCTCGGGTGCGAACCCTTTGTTCGAACACTGTGGATCGCCAATCTGAGATTCAAATAAGAATTGTTGGAGATGTCGGGGGGTCAGCATCTGCAGGCCATCTCATGTCATCCATCCCTCACTCTTGTTCGTTTGGGGCAGCCATTTTGACTTGTTAGACATGCAGGCAATTCGAACTCGTAACTCGTTCATGACCCAAAAAGTGGTTCGTAAACTTACCCGTCTTACCTAGACCCGCTGGTTTGTAAGCGTCATGGCCTGTGGGCATAGTGGGAGATGAGGGGACACCGCATGACCATGAGTTGATTCCAATTATGAGGAGGTAGCCGCTGGAAAAAATCTAATCTCCACTAGTATTTGAAGACTTCGAGTATGTGCCACATGAAATGTCTTTGAAGTGGCGCCGGTTACAAGGGGTCAGAGGCACGTGGCACACGCTCTGGTGCTCCAGTCCACGCGCCATCCTCTCCCGTCAAGTCCATGCTAAAACCTCTTGCGCCTTACCCATTCATCTCCAGGTTTCCTTGCGCCTCATCCTCCTTTCTACAAAACCAAGAGAGTCAGTCGTTTTCAAGAGGCAGAGGAAGAACTCTTGGTATAACCATTGTGGCCCTTTGCGTGATGTCGACATAGTTTAAGAGAGCGGCGGGGCCTGAGGATGATCATGATGTGAAGAAAGTCGAGGCAGGTGTTGAAGAGGGTTTGTTGCCACATGTGACTTCAGTCGATGGTGTTCTTGCTTTGGGCGCCAACATATCGTCCCTACAGCCCACAACCGAGGGTCCAAACCCATTGGGTCAGGGGCTCATCAATCCTGTCGTTTTTCCAGTCGGGTTTTGTTTTCTCTGTTTCTCTCTTTTTCATGAAGAGATGTCTTGTTTTTGTGTTTCATGCCCTTCTTTCCTGTCCCAGGGAGTATCAACCTAGTGTGATTGTCCTGGAAAGGGGGTCCGGGGAAGCATTCCAGGTACTGGGGAGGACTCCTTTGGATGCGTTGATGTCCTTGTTGCGGCAGGAAGGGTGTCGTCGTCTTCGAGGCCGCTTCTGTGGTGCTGGTGGAACAGTTGCCATCCTCACTGCCTATTCTGGTAGGCCTCGTGCCGAGGCGCGCAGCTCTGGAGATTGATGATGTCGCTCCAGCGGGTCCATCAAAGTGACAACCTGTGGACGAGTCGACTACGTGATCAGTGACTCCTATGAGGCTATCACAGCCTTTTGGTTTGGGGATCGGAGGCACCTCTCCGTTAGAGATACCCAGAGTTTCGGTTTTGGTGCTCGCCGAGCGTGAGGTCCAAGGTGTGGGCACTGATAATGGTCCTCGGACCTGTTGCCTGTAGGCCGGGATACTTTCAAGAACAGCGGGTTTGAGGAGCACACAGAGTGGCAGAGTGTACATGAGGATGTTGTTTACGTCTGCTTCCAAGTCCCCAATTTGAGGGCGAACCTTGAGGTGGGGTGCGACGGCATCCTCAAAGTACTTCACATGTTGAGGGGTTGTTGCCTTCAATAGTCAGCGATCCTTTTAGTTTTTTGTTGAGGTTATCCTTGGGGTTGATTTTGACCTTCCCTGTAGAGGTTGGCCAAAGAGGGCGTGCTTCCCTCGTGAGGATGGCCCGAGCTCTAAGAAGAACGACCGTGTTGAGCGACGAGCTTGAGCAATCTTAGGTGGGCATGGAGGCATCATGGATGGATTCCGAGAAGGCACGTGCAGAGTGAGAGGGGCCCCAAGCTCACGTTGTTGCGGCTCGACGGGAGGCAGCGCAAGCTACTCAAGAGGGTGTGATCACTACCGAGGAGCTCGAGGCCCTCTGTAACGCTGTCTCACTGGTGTGCAAAGTGACACTCAGATTGTCTGAGGCAGGCACTGGACTAAGTTATCATCTTCTAGAGATCCCCGCCTGCTTCCTCATTACTCGAGGGAGGTCGCAGAGGTATGCAAGGCGAAAGTGTTGGCCTGTGACTTGGTGCTTGGCTGGCCAAAGCTCGGTACATCGGGCATTTCCTCTCTAGGGTCTCGGCTTCGGGAGGTTTCCCAACAACACTAGGTGGTCAAGGATGAGCTTCATGGGCTTTGTACCGCCGGGCTTGCCGTGTGTGGCTTGGTGTTCGGAAGTTCCTCTGTGTCACAGCCAGACATTTAGATTGTGGAGCTCCCAAACAAGGTGGCCTCCCAACCCCACGTTGTGTCTACCACCAGGGTTAACCTCGGGTTACGTCTTGCCCGTGCGGCTGCTTTTTGTGTTTGCATGCGTTGTGCATAGGGAGCACCATGTGAAGGTTGTCTTTTGTTGTGTGCTAGTGTGAGTTGGACCAACGTTGGTCATGCCATAGTTTCTTTAAGAAACAACTACCACAACATAACGATGAATTCATACCTACTTTGCCATTTCAAAAACACACATATCCTAAATCTCTTTCTCTCAATCTGCCAGTGACATTATCAGAAGGTGTGAAAAGGTCGGATCTTGGGAAAAAACTTATATTGCTTATGGTGTTGCTCAAGAGTGGCAAATTGGTGATTCTGTTACCAAGATTCACTGCGACATGTCTAATGTGGTAAATTACACATACTGCTTATGCTTACTAGGATGGCGACTCACTTATTCAACCGTTCATTCACTTTTAGGATGGACACATCACACACTTAGGATTCGCACATTTTCATCATATATACAAATTTGGGATGAACACATCTTCATCTACGGGGTGCGAACATACTCATCGAGCACTCAAAGTCGGGATGGACACATCTTCACCCTCCGAATGAGCTTGGAGGAGCAGGATGGGTCTAGCTCAGAATGGGCACATCTTCATATTGTGCTGAAGCGGAATGGTTATGTCATAATCCCCATGATGTTGCTTTGGAGGAGTAGGGGAGTGTTCAAAAAATGTGGTACCTATTGGCGCTAAGGGGAAATTGACTCAGGGGATATGGGCAATCATCCAACCACAACGATGAAGCTCATATGGATGTTTCTATTTCTAAGGTTAATAAAGCAGAAGGTTCTTTGTGTATGGCTAGTGAAAAAGAGAGGTTGGGGAGTGAATTCAGTAGTGAAGATAAAAGTAAATCTTCGAGTGATGTAGAGGGAAATCTTGAACCTTATGTTCAAAAACATGTTTGTCGAATCGACCTAATTCCTCTGATGAACTAGGGAGACTCCGATATGACGGTCAGTGGAACAAATTTGGTGGATGAAGTTGCAATGTTGGAAATCTGTCCTAAAATAGGCTCGAGTTTCTATCTTATTTCTCAATTCTTTTGGTTATATATAGCCCCTTACAAGTAGAGTCCTAGTAGTGCATGCATGCGGATGACCGTATTGAGTGGACAACATGACTAGCATGTGGATGAACGGGTAGTGGAGTGAGTATTGCATGTGATAGTTGCTTAAGAATATGAATTAGTCGTTAATCACTCCTACATGTAATCTGTATGTGCTTTGTGCCTATATAAAATGAGAAAAGGACGAGAGCCAACAGTGTGGGGAGTGCATAAAAAAATTTGTCTTGTTCGTGCATTCAAGTGTTTGCTTCTTTCTCGCCGGATGATGCACGTGCTGTTTGTGTTTGTGTGTGTTGTTCATTGCGAGAGCCAAGTGAAGGCTGTTGTGTGTTTTGCGCATGTGTGAGTTAGGTCAATATTGGCCACAACATAGTTCCTTTGAAAAGCGACTACCATGACATAATGCTGAATTCATATCCGCTTGACCATTTCGACAATACACATATCCTAAATCTGTTTCGCAATCTGCAGTAACATTATCAGATCTTGGTACAAAAACTTATATTGCTCACCTATTCCACCTGACGGGGTTCTATACCCTGGCTATCGAGGACCACGTACAGATCGGTGACAGTGCTCGGGCGAGATACGGCGCACCACTGTATCCGACTACCAGCCCAGACAACACATGACGCCCAACCACCGGCCACCAAGGTTGGCAACAAGCTCGCCCGAGCCCGAGCTCGGGAGCAGAGTAGGCGGTGGCATTCAATACAGCATGGGCCGATATGGACGCCTTAAATGCTGAAAGGACATTCACGTGCAACATGACTCTACCATAGAGTACAGTGCCAGCTGATGCCACTCTCGTCCCATCCCATTCGGTGCAGCAGGAGCATGCGTAGAAGGACGACGCAGACCGGGTAACATGACAGGAGAGGATAGCATAACAACTGCCTCGACTCAATCGGTATTGGAATCCCGCTGGCAGAACCTTGTACTGCCCGCTCCATTTATGAGGAGCCGGGTAGATAGTCGTGCTCAACTATAAAAGGGGTCTGAAGGCCACCTTCCTGGGACGGTCTGATAGACAGACGAACACACGAGAGAGTCCGCAGACACCGATCGCTTGTAACCATTGGCGTCTCACTTCTTCTTCCGTATCAACAAAGAGTGGGAGAAATTGGCACTGGACGTAGGGCACTTGCCTGAACCAGTATAAATATTTGTGTCTCTGTATCTAGGCCACCTGGAGGACAAATGCACGATGAAATTGATACTCGTCGGTGGTACAAACACCGACACCACCCTACACTCATTTTGCCGATGGACACAACTACACACTCAGGATGTGCACACTTTCATCCTGTACACAAATTCTGGATGGATGCATATCATCTACACGATAGGTACATATGCATCATTCACTCAAATTCGGGATGCACACACCTTCATCCTTCAGATGAGCTCGAAGGAGTAGGATGGGTCTGGCTCGGGATGGGCACATCTTCATGCTGAACTCAATCGGGATGGGCACATCTTTATCCCCAAGATGTTGCTTCGGGGGAGTAGGAGGGTGTTCAAAAATTGTGTTAGCTATTTGCGCTGAGGGGATATGGGCAATCATCCAATCACAACAATGAAGCTACAAAGAGTAGGGTGGGTGTGGCTCGGGATGGGCACATTTTCATACTGAAATTAATCGAGATGGGCACATATTTATTCACAAGATGTTGCTTCGGAGGAGTAGAGGAGTGTTCAAAAATTGTGTTAGCTATTGGCGTTGAGGGGAAATTGACTGAAGGGATATGGGCAATCACCCAATCGCAACATTGAAGATCATAGGGATGTTTCTATTTCTAAGGTTAATAAAGGAGAAGGTTTCTTCATTATGGCTAGTTGAAAAGAGAAGTGTGAATTGATTTCAGCAGTGAAGATAGAAGTGAATCTGCAAGTGATGTTGTGAGAAATCTTGAACCTTTTAGTTTGACACACAGTAGGTGGATAACCTTAATTCATCTGATGCACCAGGGAGAACTTATTTGATAATTAGTGGAACTAATGTGGTGCATGAAATTGTCATGTTGGGAATCCGGCCTAAAATAGATTCAAGTTTCTTTCTTTATTTCTCAATTCTGCTGGTTATATGTAGCCCCAAAGAAACAGAGTTCTATTAGATTACAACAAATAGACTTCTGATTAATATGAACTAAATCATATTTTATTTTATCTCTAGCCTATCTGGTCTATATAGATCCTAAGGCTATACACACTTATATATTCTAGAACCTATTCTAAATGAATATTACCAACCTTTTTCAACTTATTCCAAAAGATTCTCTACATTCAAATACATTCCCCCGCACTCGTCATACTCCCTAAATGTACTCTATATCAACTACCATTTATTTTTTAATATTTATTTCTATCTTTTTCTTATAATTTTCTTTTATTTTCCTTCCATTTTTCTCTCATGTTTTCCATGTATTTTCTTTCCATTTCCCTCTATTTTTTCCTTCTATTCCTTTTCCTTTTTTCTTGTATTTCATTTCTTTTTTGTCCTCTCTTTTATTTCCTTTTTCTGCTCTTTTTTTCCTCCTTTCTCTATTTGTTTCCTTGCCCTCCTACCGAGCTTCTCGAGTCATCCTTTTCCTCTCAACCCCTCGTGTTCTTTAGATGCGTCGCTGTGATCAACCTATTGCCCATGTCTCTCCTGATGGTCCTGACCAGATCAGGCCAGAGCACAGAGAAAGGGGAGCAAGCGTTGGCGGTGGCCATGGAGCTATCGATGAGCGGCTCCTCGATGGTGCCTGATCTACCTCACACACGCTGGCTCCAAGCACTTCGTCCTCACCTCCACTATAGTGCAGGCACCTCTTCCACATTTCTCCAGTGGAGCGTCCTCATCAAGTTTGTGCTCGCCGTCATACCAACTCATCCAAGCTCCAGTTTACTCTCCCAAGCCTCAAAGCCGACAAGGTGTGCTTTGCCCTTCAGTCTATGGTTTGGTCCGCAACGGCATGGGTAGTGGTCGCGGACCCGCGCATGGGCATGTGCGAGCTCCGCCTCTTCTTATACGACTGCTTCATCAAGGATTGTGATGCTTCCAAACTCCTTGGTGACCCGCCAGACCATCCTGTAGGTTAGAAGGGTGTTAGTTTGTAACATCACAACCACTACAGGCCTAGCGGTAATTACTCCTGGCAGCTCTATAGGATCACAGACTAGCCCCATAGACCAACACTAGTCTTTTTTCGCATTTTGTCCTCACTCGTGCGCACCCAGGAAAACTTCCTAGTCGGTCACCCATCTGCAAATTTCTCTAGGCCAAGCACACTTAACCTCAGAGTTCTTTGCAAGTCTGCTTTTGAAAAAAAAAAGGTATACCTTGGTGGTATGAGTATTCTATCAATCCTATTAAGCCTTGAGCCAGGATGTCACAATTCACCCCCCCCTAGAAGACCAACGTCCTCGTCGGTCAACTCACATGCTAGGAATGTCCCCTCTTGGCCATGTACATACATTCACTACTGGCTGTAGTACCATACCATGTCCCTCCTAGAGGACACACGCGTCATGCGTACGTACCCACGTCCCTGACCCGTACGTTACTGTAAAACCACGAGGATCGGCTCTGATACCATTTTGTAACACCCCAACCACTACGGGCCTAGCGGTCGTTACTATTGGCAGCTCTATAGGATCACAGACTAGCCCCATAAGCCAACACTAGTTTTTTCTGCGCATTTGTCTTCACTCGTGCGCTCATGAGAAAACTTTCCGGTCGGTCACCCATCCGCAAATTGGTCCGGGCCAAGAACGCTTAACATCATAGTTCTTTGCAAGTGAGCTTCCAGAAAAGAAGATATACCATGGTGGTATGAGTATTCTATCAATCCTATTAAGCCTTGAGCCAGGATGTCACACAATCCCAACATTAACTCTATGTGCAGCTTCGAGGTCAACCTCGACAGAAGTCGCTCGTGGACTTTGTTTCACACGTTGCTCCTCTTCGCGCGAGATGCTGCTGAGGAGACAATCATCTACCCCGCACAATCGCTGGTACTGGGAAGATGGCACATGATTGTTGCATACGGGTGGATGTAGGATGGTAGCCATTATGTCAGTGCAGTCTATTTTTTCATGGGGGTCTTGACATAGCCAGTGCCACAACAAAGAGCTAGTAGTGCGGGAGGTGCCACGACACAGGCTACCTATTAAAAGAGTCGACCAGGCTACCTGTTAAATGGGTCATGTCGTGCCAGCCCGTCGGGCTTCCACCAAAGCCTAGGCACAACCTGACCTGAGCTTTGGGCTGGCTCGGGCCCGCTCCACACCATTCTGAGTTGTGCTCATGCCCGACCATATTTTTCATGCCTCGGGTCAACCCATATAGCCCAGTCCATCTGGACTGGTAGAATTGTGTGCAAGTGTGTGCTTTGCCAACATTAGTCACAACATAGTTCCTTTGAGGATCCACTACCATGACATAATGTTGGATTCATATGTGCTTTACCATTTCAACAATACAGACCATAAATCTGGTCCCCTCAATCAGGTAGTGCAGTTACCAGGAGGTGTTAGGCCAGGGCACGATCAAAAAACTTGAATTGCTTATAGTGTTGCCTAAGAGTTGGGAATTGGTGATTCTGTTACTAAGATTCACTGCCACATATCTGATGCGGTAAACATATGGATATTGCTTATGCTTACTAGGATGGCGACAAACCTATTCCATCCTTCATTCACTTTTGGGATGAACACATCATACACTCAGGATGTGCAATTTTTTATACTACACTACGGTGAGTGCCTAAAAATGTCTTGTTCATGCATTAAAGTGCTTGATTCTTTCTCACCGGAGGGTGCACGTGGAGTTTATGTTCGTCTGCGCATAGGGAGAGCAAAGTGAAGGATGTTGTGTGTTGTGTGCAAGTGTGAATTGGGACAATATTGGCCACAACATAGTTCCTTTGCGACTTCCACAACATAATGCTTAATTCATGTCTACTTTACCATGTCGAGAATACACATATCCTAAATATGTTCCTCTCAATCTTCGAGTGAAGTTATCACAAGGTGTTAAAAACCATATCTTAGTCCAAACACTTATATTGCTTATGGTGTTGCTCAAGAGTGGGGAATTGATGTTTCTATTACCAAGATTCACTGCAACATGTCTGATGCGGTAAATATATGGATACTTCTTATGCTTACTAGGATGGCGACACACCTATTCCATCATTCATTCACTTTTTGGATGCATACATCACACACTGAGAATGTGCACATTTACATCCTATATACAAATTTGGGATGGACACATCTTCATTCACAGGATTGGCACATACTCATCAAGCACTCAAATTTGGGATGGACACATCTTCACCCTTCAGAGGAGCAGGATTGGTCTAGATCGGGATGGGCACATCTTCGTATTGAACTTTATCGGGGTGGGAACATCTTAAACCCTGAGATGTTTCTTTGAGGAGTAGGGGACTGTTCAAAAAATTGTGGTACCTATTGGCATTGAGGGATATTGGCAATCCTCCAATCACAATGGTGAAGCTCATATGGATGTTTCTATTTCCAAGGTCAATAAAGCAGAAGGTTCTTCTTTATGGCTAGTGCAATAGAGAAGGTGCAAAATGATTTCAACAGTAAAGATAAAAGTGAATCTACAAGTGATGTAGAGGGAAATCTTGAACCCTCTAGTCAAACTCACGGTAGGCAAATCAACCTCTGATGGGCCAGGGACACTTAGATATGACGATCAGTGGAACAAATTTTGTGGATGGAATTGCAATGTTGGAAATAGGGAATAAAATGAACTCAAATTTCTATCATTTATTCCTCGATTCTTTTGTATATATATATCCCCATATAATTAGAGTCCTAGTAGTGCATGTATGCAGATGACCGCTTAGAGTGGATGACATGACTAGCATGTGGATGACCGAGTGTTGGAGTAACTAGTGCATGTGATAGTTTCTTTAGAATAGGACTTAGTTGTTATCACTCCTGCATGTAATATGTTCGTGCTTTGACAATATAAAATAAGAAAATGACGAGAGCCAGCACTACATGGAGTGCCTAAAAATATCTTGCCCATGCATTCAAGTGCTCGATTCTTTCTCGCCGGAGAGTGCATGTGCAGTTTGTGTTTGTATGTGTTGTGCACAGGAAAGCCAAGTGAAGTCTGTTGTCTGTTGCGTGCAAGTATGAGTTGGGCCATCATTGGCCACGATATAGTTTCTTTGAGGAATGACTACCACACATAATGTTGGATTCATATCTGCTTTCCCATTCTGAGAATACACATACCCTAAATCTATTCCTCTCAATATGCCTATAAAGTCATCAGAAAGTGTTAAAAAGCCAGACTTGGATCCAAAAACTTATATTGCTTATGGTGTTGCTAAAGAGCCAGGAATTGATGAGTCTTTTTCTAGGACTCACTATGACATGTCTAATGCGATAAATATATGGATACTGCTTATGCTTACTACTATGGCGACACACCTATTTTATCCTTCATTCACTTTTGGGTTGGATACATCACACACCTAGGATGTGCATATTTTCATCCTGTACACAAATTTAGGATGGACACATCTTTATCCATAGGATGGACACATACTCATCGAGCACTCAAATTTCGAATGAACACATCTTCACCCTCCGCATGAGCTCAGGGGAGTAAGATGGGTCTGGCTCGGGATGGGCATTCAATCGGGATGGGCACATCATAATCCCCATGATGTTGCTTCGGAAGAGAAGGTGATGTTAAAAAAAGTGTGGTATATATTGACGCTAAGGGGAAATTGACTGAGAGGATATGGACAATCATCCAATCATAACGAGGAGGCTCATATGGATATTTCTATTTCTAGGGTTAATAAAGCCGAAGGTTCTTTTTGTATGGCTAGTGGAAAAGAGAAGGTGGGATGTGATTTTAGTATTGAAGATCAAAGTGAATCTGCAAGTGATGTAGAGGGAAATCGAACCTTTTGGTTAAACACAAGGTAGACAAATCAACGTTAATTCATCTAATGCACTAGGGAGACTAAGATATGACAATCATTGGAATAAATTTGGTGGATGAAATTGCAATGTTGGATATCTGGACTAAAATAGACTCAAATTTCTATATTTTATTTCTCAATTCTTTTGGCTATATATAGCCCTTACAAGTAGAGTCCTAGTAGTGCATGTATGTGGAAGACCTCATCGTGTGGACAGCATGAGCCAGTAGTGCATGTGATAATTGCTTAAGAATAGTACCTAGTGGTTAATCACTCTGGCATGTAATGTGTCCATGCTTTACCTATATAATATGAGAAAAGGACGAGAGCCAGCACTACATGGAGTGCCAATTTTTTTTGTCTCACTCGTGCATTCAAGTTGGGAGATACTCAAAGTTGTACTAATTACTGAGGCATTAAGCTTATGAGCCATAATATGAAGCTTTGGGAGAGAGTGATTGAACACCCCTTGAGGAGAGTGACCAATGTCACAAAAAATCAATTTGGTTTTGTGGCTAAGATGTCCACTATGGAGACAATTTCTTGTTTTGTTAGCTTATGGAGAGATATAGAGAGCAGAAGAAGGACCTAGATATGTTGGTAATTGACATGGAGAAGGCATATCTCAATATACCAAGACTGGTCATATGGTGGACGCTAGAGAAACATAAAGTCTTAACAAAGTACATTATCCTCATCAAGGATATGTACGTATGTGGTGACAAGTGTGCGCGAAAGTTATAGTGAAACTAATACTTTTCTTATCATGATGGATCTATACAAAGGATCAACCTTGAGCTCATACATCTTTTCCATAGTGATACATGAGGTGTCGCAGGATATACAAGAGGATATCTTGTAGTGTATGCTCTTTCCTGATGGCGTACAGTTGGTAGATGAAACTAGGGATGATGTTGATAAAAAATTAGATCTATGAATGTTGATCTTAGAGTTCAAAGGATGTAGGCTTAGTAGAACCAAGACTAAGAATATGAGGTGTGACTTAGTGGTGCTGGATGCGAAGATGTAAATGGTAGTTAAGAAAGACAAATAATACCTAAGAGGGACTAATTTTGATATTTAGAATCAATATTACAAAGCAATGGTGATATTGACGAGGATGTTTGCCACATGATCAAGGTAGAGTGGATGAAGTAGTGGCAAGCATCTGAAATCCTATATGACAAGAAGATCCCACAAAAATTAAAATGGAAGTTCTATAGGATGGCGATTAGACCTGTGAGGCTATATGGGATGGAATGTTCGTCGACTAAAAGGCAACATGTCCGACAAATGTGTGTCCCAGAGATGCACAAGCTATGATGGATGTGTGACCACACAAGAAGAGATTGAATTAGGAACGAGGTAATACGTGATAGGTTAGGGATGACACCAATTAATTAGAAGCGAGTCCAACATTGACTCATGTGGTTGGTCATATCCAACGGAGACCCCAGAAGGATCAGTTAATAGTAGGATTCTAAAGGGTAGGAAAAATATTAGGAGGGGTAGAGGGCAAACAAGGTTAACATGGCAAGAGGTGGTGAATAGAGACTTGAGGGACTGGAATGTATCTAAAGATTTTGCTCATGATACGACTATTGGAGATTAGCAATTCATGTGATAGAATCTCAGTTTTCTCGTATTTTGTCACTCTTATCTTTCTTTGTCACTTCTATTTTTAGAAGAAAAAAAGTAAAATTGTTGAGTTTCATACCTGGCGGACTCCAATTTGCTTTGGGCAAAGGCTTGTTTGTCGTTGTTGTTTTTGTTGTTGTTCGTGAATTAAAATTCTTGATTCTTCCTTGTGGGAGGGTGCGCATGCAGTTTGTGTTTGTGTGTGTTGTGCATAGGGAGAGAGATGTGAAGGTTGTTGTGTGTTGTGTGCAAGTGTGAGCTGGGCCTATGTCGGCCACAACATAGTTACTTTGAGGAACGACTTCCATGACATAATGTTCAATTTATATCTACTTTACAATTTTGGAAATACATATACCCTACTGAAACTTGCAGTGGAGTTACCAGAAGGTGATAAAAAGTCAGACCTTGGACCGAAAACTTATATTGATTATGCTGTCGTCCAAGAGTTGGCAATCGGTGATTCCGGTACTAAGATTCACCGCGACATGACTGATGCGATAAACATGGATACTGCTTATACTTCCTAGGATAGCGACACACCTATCCACCATTCACTCACTTTGTGGATGGACACAACTACACACTCAGGACGTGCACATTTTCATCCTGTGCACAAATTTGGGATGGATGCATCTTCATCTACAGCATGGGCACATTTTCATCTTGCACTCAAATTCGGCATGGACACATCTTCATCCCCAAGATGAGCTAGAAAGAGTAGGGTGGGTGTGGCTTGGGATGGGCACATTTTCATACTGAAATCAGTTGAGATGGGCACATATTTATTCCCAAGATGTTGCTTCGGAGGAGTAGGGGAGTGTTCAAAAATTGTGTTAGCTATTGGCGTTGAGGGGAAATTGACTGAAGGGATATGGGCAATCACCCAATCGCAACAATGAAGCTCATAGGGATGTTTCTATTTCTAAGGTTAATAAAGCCGAAGGTTTCTTCATTATGGCACGTGGAAAAGAGAATGTGCGAAGCGATTTCAGCAGTGAAGATCTAAGTGAATCTCCAAGTTCTATAGGGGGAGAATTTGAACCTTTTGGTCGAACATGCGGTAGGCGGATCACCTCAATTCATGTGATGCACCAGGGAGAACAGATATGATAAAGAGTGGAATTAATGCATCGATGAAATTGCCATGCTGGAAATCTGGGCTAAAGTAGACTCAATTTTCCTTCTTTTATTTCTCAATTCTGCTGGCTATATATGCCCCCTATGAAATAGAGTCCTATTAGATTACCACAACATAGACATCTAACTACTCTGAACTAAATAAAATTTTAGTTTATCTCTTACTGATCTGGTTTAGGTCCTAAGGATATCCACACTCATATACTATAAAAACCTATTATAAACGAATATTACCAACCTTTTTCAACATATTCCAAAAGATTCTCTACATTCAAATACGTTCCCCGCACTCGTCATACTCCCTAAACGTACTCTATATTAACTACTACTTATTCTTTGATATTTATTTCCATCTTTTTTTCTTTCATTCTTTTCTTTTCTCTTCTTTTCATTTTATTTTCCTTCGTTTTTTCTCTCATGTTTTGCATTTATTTTCTTTCCATTTTCCCTCTATTTTTTCCATCTATTCTCTTTCCTTTTCTCCTTGTATTTCATTTCCTTTTTGTCCTCTCCCATATTTCCTTTTCTTTTCGCTCTTTTCCACTTTCCTTTTTTCCTTCTTTCCTCTGTTTATTTCCTTACTCTCTCAACCGAGCTTCTCGAGTCATCCTTTTGCTTTGATCCCCTCGTATTCTTTTGATGGTGTCATCCCCGATAATCATACCGCCCATGTCTCTCTCGACATTCTCGAGGTTCCGACAGGACTATGCCAGACCGTGGAATAAGGAGGGCAAGCGTTGGTCGTGTCCATGGAGCTATCGATGAGAGGCTCCTCGATGGTGTGTGACCTGCCTTGCACGCGCTACCTCAAAGCACTTTGCCCTCGCCTCTGCCACAACTCGAAAACCGGCGTCCACATCACTCCACTGCAGCACCCTCGTCAAGTTCGTGCCTACCGTCCTCTTCACGTTGTATGCTTCGCTCGACTTCCTCGTTGTCTCTCTCCCTAACCCCACACACCCAAGCTCCAGTTTACATTCCCGACCTGAAAGTCGACAAGGCGTGATTTTCCCTACAGTCTGTGCTCCGGTCCACAATGGCACAGATGGTGGCCACGGACCCGTGCGTGGGCACGTGCGAGCTCCGCCTCTTCTTCCACGGCTGCTTAATCAATGACTGTGATGCGTCCAACATCTTTGGCGATGCACTAGACCATCCCATAGGTGAGAATGGCATCGGTCCCAACCTCAACTCCATGTGTGGCTTCGAGGTCAACCTCGACAGAAGTCGCTCGTGGCCTTGGTTTTGCCAGTCGGTCCTCTTCGTGAGAGATGCAACTGAGGCAACTGTCGTCCGCCCCACACTCGCTAGTACCACGGAGGTTGTGCATGATTGTTGCATATGGGTCGATGGAGGTTGGTAGCCAGTATGCCAATGCAGACTATTTTTTGTGGGGGCTTGGAGTACCGTAGCATAGAGCTAGCAGTGAGGGAAGTGCCAAAAAATTGGTCTTGTTTGTGCAATGTGTGTTTATGTGTGTTGTGCTTAGAGAGAGCCAACTGAAGGTTGTTGTGTATTGTGTGTTTATCTGTCCAATGGGTCGTGTTGGGCCGGCATGGCTCAAGGATCGGGCTGGAAACACTTGGCCCCACACGACACGATAGAACACCAAGTTGGGTTGTGCCAACACGACGTACCTGCATCTTCGACCAAGCATGGCTGACTAATCTTAATCGGGCCATGTTGTGCCTAGCCCAAGATGGGTTGCCTATTAAATGAGGCGATCGGGCTGCCTGTTAAACAGGTCGTGTGGTGCCGGCCCAACGGGCTTCCACCTAGACACAATCATGGCTTGACCTGAGCTTTGGGTCGGCTCGAGCCCGCTCCACAACATGTTGAGTCGTGCTCGTGCTGAGCCAATTTTGTCATGCCTCGGGTCGGCCGTTTAGCCTTGCCCATATGACCAGGTATAGTTGCGTGCAACTATGTGTTAGGCCAATATTGGTCATGGCATAGTTCCTTTAAGGATCTACTACCATGACATAATGCTAAATTCATATCTGCTTTACCATTTCTAGAATAGACAGACCATAAATCTGGTCATCTCCATAGGGAAGTGAAGTTACCAAAAGGTGTTGAAAAGCATGATCATGGTCCAAAAACTTATATTGCTTATGGTGTTGGCTAAGAGTTGGGAATTGGTGATTCTGTTACTAAGATACACTGCAACATGTCTGGAGCGGTAAACATATGGATACTTCTTATGCGATGGTGACACATCTATTCACCCTTCATTCACTTTTGGGATGGACACATCACACACTCAGGATGTGCAATTTTCATACTGCGCTGCGAGGAGTGTCTAAAATATTGTCTCGATCGTGCATTCAAGTGATCCGTTGTTTCTCGTCGGTTGGTGCACGTGCAGTTTGCGTTTTTATGTGTTGTGCATTGGGACAGCCAAGTGAAGGTTGTTGTGTGTTGTGCACAAGTGTTAGTGGGCCAACATTTGCCACGACGTAGTGCCTTTGAGGAACGACTACCACAACATAAAATTGAATTCATATTTGCTTTACCATTTCAAGAATACATATATCCTAAATCTATTCCTTTCAATCTCCTAGTGAAGTTATCAGAAGGTGTTAAAAAGTCAAACCTTGGTCCCAAAACTTTAATTGCTTGTTGTGTTGCTAAAGAGTGGGGAATTGGTGATTTGGTTACTAAGATTCATTGCATTATATGTTTGATGTGATAAACTTATGGATACTGCTTATGCTTACTAGAATGGTGACACACCTATTCCACCCTTCACTCACTTTTTGGATGGACACATCTACACAATCAAGATGTGCACATTTTCATCCTGCACACAAATTTGGGATCAAAACATCTTGATCAACAACATGGCCATATACTCATCATGTACTCAAATTAAGGATGGACTCACCTTCATGCTCAGGATTGGCTCAAAGGAGCAGGACGGGTCTGGCTTGGGATGGGCATATCTTCATATTGGCCTCAATTGGGATGAGCACATTTTCATAATCACGATGTTGCTTCAGAGGAGCAAGAAAGTGTCCAAAAAAATGTGGTAGCTATTGGAGCTGAGGGGATATTGACTTAGAGGATATGGACAATCATCCAATTGCAATGATAAAGCTTGCAAGGAAGTTTCTGTTTCTATGGTTAATGAAGTAGAAGGTTCCTTTTGTATGGCTAGTGGAAAAGAGAAGGTGGAAAGTGATTTCAGGAGTGGAGATAAAAGTGAAGCTCCAAGTGATGTAGAGGGAATTCTTAAACCTTCTGGTCAAACATACTGTAGGTGGATCATCCTTAATTCATCTGATGCATCGGGCAGAGTAGATATGATGATCAGTGGAACAAATTTGGTGGATGAAATTGCAATTTTGGAAATCCGAGTTAAAATAGACTCAAATGTCTTTCTTTTAATTCTCGTTTTTTTGGCTATTTATAGTCCCTTACAAATAGTCCTAGTTATGCATTTATGTGGATGATTGCATTGAGTGCACAACATGACTGGCATGCGGATCATGGAGTAGTGGAGTCTAGTGCATGTCATAGTTGCTTAAGAATAGAACTTAGTGGTTAATCACTCTTGCATGTAATATGTCGGTGCTTTTCCTATATATAATGAGAAAAGGATGAGAGCCAGCAGTGCGGTGAGTGCCTAATAATTCTTGTCTCATTCGTGAATTCAAGTGTTTGAATCTTTCTTGTCGGAGGGTGCACCTGCAGTTTGGGTTTGTGTGTGTTGTGCATAGGGAGAGCCATTTTATGGTTGGGTGTTGTGTGCAAATATCAGTCGGGCCAACATTTGCCACGACATAGTTCTTTTGAGGAACGACTATCGTGACATAATTCTGAATTCATATCCACTTGACCATTTCGAGTGTAGACATACCCTAAATATGTTCCTCAACCTTCCAGTAATGTTACCAGGAGTTAGAAAGCTAGACCTTAGTCCAAAAACTTATATTCCTTATGGTGTTGCCCAAGAGTTGGGATTGGTAATTCTGTTACTAAGATTCGCTGCAACATGTCTGATACTACAAACATGAATACCACTTGTGCTTCCTAGGATTATTGTGGCACACCTATTCTACCCTTCACTCACTTTTGGGATGGACACAACTACACACTCAAGATGTTCACATTTTCATCCTCTACACAAAATCCAGATGGATATATCTTTGTCCACAGGGTGGGCACATATTCATCTTGCACTCAAATTCAAAATGCACACTCTTCATTCCCCAAATGAGCTCGAAGGAGTAGGACGGGTCTGTCTTGAGATGGGCACATCCTCATATGCACTCAATCGGGATGGGCACATCTTTATCGCCAAGATGTATCTTCAGAGAAGCGGGAGACTTTTCAAACCATTGTGGTAGCTATTGGGTGCACTAGGGGAAATTGACTGAGGAGATATGGGCAATCATCCCATCACAAAAACGATGAAGCCATAGGGATGTTTCTATTTCTTAGGATAATAAAGTAGATGATTCCTTCAAAATGGCTAGTGGAAAAGAGAAGGTGGGAAGTGTTTTCAGCGGTGAAGCTAAAAGTGAACCTCTGAGTGACATAGGGGAAATCTTGACCTTTTGGTCAAACACACGGTATGCGGATCAACCTTAAACCATCTGATACACCAGGGAGAACATATATGATGATTAGTCGAACTCGATCGAGATCCACTCCGATTCGCTTCAATCTGACGAGACCAGCCCAAGTTGATTCTCGATCCGCCTGGTGAAGATGCCTTGCTGCTTGGATCCACGTGAGAATTCTTTTGTCTGCAGTTGGCAGATGGGGTTCATGTGGGTCTCTGGAATCTTCCTTGATTTCCGCAGGACCTAGCCAAGATACGCCTGATCGTGATTGTGCCTCTCCTTTGATCTCACATGTTCACTCCTGATAGTGTTGTTGGCCACCTCCAAGAGCATGTGCTCTCATGGGCAAGATCTAAAACCCTAGCACTGATATCAATTATTGGAAATCCAAACGAAAATAAACTCAATTCTATATTACTTAATTCTGCTGGGTGTATAGTCCTTAAAGATATTACAACTCCCTAGACTTCTAGCTGATTCTAACTGAATCAGATTTATTTATCTCTAACTGATGTGATCTATTCAGATTCTTATTCCAACTCTATCTAAACTAACTAGAAAACAAAATGAACTCCAACATGCCATATCTCTAGAGCCAAAAGAGGATAAAACCCGATTTGTATAGAAAAACTAGTCCGAGGGTGGCGCACCGTGGGATATCTTTAAAGGGGAGATGTCAACAAACTACACAATTATCTGGTGAAGCATGCGGAGGAGTTAAGGATTGTGATTATGAACAAGTGAAACAGGCGATTATTTTTGCTTACTGTTGCACCATGAAGTACTCCTTGACATCTAATTATAGTGCTGCATTGATGCTTTTGTAATTGTTACAACATATTTTTCACAGGATCACTTGCCGTAACCGCGCCCCGCTTATGCCAGCCCATCGCTCCGCGCGCCACGCCCGCTCGCCATGTCCCCTCCTCGTGTCCGCTCCAGACGGTCGCATCCATTCATACAGCATATATAAAAAGGAGATCAATGAACTAATAAACAATAATTGAATCATTTGCAATTGTCTCTCTCAATTCTCTCTCAATTTACAATTACGAGTTCAACACGTTACCAGCACGATCTACCGAGCAAATCAAAGAGAAGGAAGATTGAATCCACAATATGATGTCAAGACCAGAACTTGCCGATTTGATCTTCATCATCTTTCAAGATGGTTCTTCCCACCGAATCCATGGATGTTGCAGTCACCATGGTGACTGAGTTCACCGCTAGTCCAACCATGCAAGAACAAGTCGCCGCATGCTCCGTGGTGGCCAGCAATGTAGCTGGTGTCGCCGTGCACACCGTGAAGGATGGCAATATAGTCATTGTCGCTATTGCCGCCATGGAGGTTGGCGCCACCGTCAAGCGAGGATTGCTCTGATGGTGCCACCATCATCAAATCCAACCATGTCGCACTGCCACATGGAGGATAGATCTACCCCCTACCCCACCCGTCCCTCGGATCCGGACGCCCAACAAATGGGTTGCCAAGAGGAACTGTGCACTGTCCACAGTGGGGAGATCCCCAACCGGGTTGTGCCGGCTCTAGATCCTTCATCATCAAGTGGACAGGGGAAGGAGGGAGGAGGAGAAGAAGATGGCAGCCACAACACCACAGTGGCCACTGGAATCGTGACGCCGGCAGTCACCGGCGCTGGGACGCCAACAATGCTTCGACGAACAGTGAGGATCTGGGTTGGTCCAAGAGGACTTCCCCTAGGAACCCTAGCCTCGAGGACCCCTCAACCAACACCATCACCACCTTCAACTGCAGTCTCACTTCCAACCCCACCAGTGACCCCTCATGGTGAAGATGGGCCTTCGGGCTCTGGTTTCCATCGGCTCTCACGAGCCCGAGTGGGAATCGCCTCCTCCGCCGGTTCGCTCACCTCACGGATAAATCTCGAGTTCCCCGGTTGGGGGATTTGGCCACCAGTTCTACACGGTGAGCGGTGGAGGAGCAGCACTGGTAAGGGGGAGGGGAAGGGGGTGCTGCGCTGTAGGGGGAAGAAAGCGGAGGGAGATCGACTTCGGAGGAAAACTAGAGCGACAACAACATCGAGAACATCGGCGGTGGTGGTAATGATGGTACCGAGGAGGCGACGGGGGAGCCGAGGAGGTGAGTGCGGCTAGGTTTATCCCTAACCGCTTCACACCCGCTCCCTGCCCCCTTATACCTTGCCGGTTGCGCGCCCAGGGGCAGCCAGGCCGCGCGGACAAATGGGCCGCAATGCGACATGCTGCATGGACCGACGCGGGCCAAATGGCCTGTTGCTGCCATCCTCATTTTATTTTATTTTCTATTTTGTTTTACTATTTGCAGTTTAAATTTAGTTTAAATCAGTATTTGAATTTAGTTTCAAATCCTGCAAATTTGTGTAATATTGTAAATATTATGTAAAAATAGTTATGATTATGAAAAGTGTTGTATTGCAATATTACGATTGAATTGCATTATTTTGGCTAAAATTGAAATTTTAGCCGAATGAAGTCAAAATATTCAATCATTAAGACTTTGTCCAAAATTCCTTTTGTTTAGATCATTTTTTAAAATTTTGGCTCAAAAGTAATAGAATTTTGTTAACTATATTTCTAATATTTACATGTACCATCATTTAAGCTAATTTTAAAATTTTTGTCTTATGATGAGACAATATGATTACACATAAATAAAAAAAGATTAGATTTATCTTAATTAAGCCATTTAGTTATATTTGGCTTAATACAAGTATAAATCATATCAACATAATATGATATGCTTTATTTTCATTTGGCCATTTTACAAGTTGGCCTTATTGAGAATAAATTATACAATTCACTATTCTTTTGCTAAGACATTTTTCAAAATTTGGCTGGACAAAAATGAGTAATATCAATCTTCTTATTCATCATGACTAATGCACTTATTACAACACCACCATGATGATTTTATTAATAGAATCTCTGGTTTCCTATATGTAGGAATCTATGGCCCACGAGTTTGAAGAACTTGCTCTTGATGGTCACAACTACCCTACATGGGCTCTTGACGTCAAGATAAAGTTGGCTTTTCGTGGGATCATGCCTGCTCTTACTCCTCCTGCACAAAGAGCTGCAACCTTTTTGGATACATACAAGTACCAGACACTTTACATCATCTGGAACCACCTCCATTCCGATTTAAAATCATAATATGTTATGTAGAAGGAACCTCATAGTCTTTGGATGGCATTAAAAGGTCGTTATGAACAACAAAATGCAATATTATTGCCTGAGGCCAATCATGAATGGACTCAACTTTGTCTTCAATACTTTAAGTCTAAAAGACTATAACCATGTTGTTCATAATGTATGTGCCAAAATAATGTTTTGTGAGAAAGAACAATCAGAACAGGATAAAATTGAGAATACACTTCAAACTATGCTCCCTTCTGATAGGGTCTTACAACATCAATATCGGGCTCGCAACTACCAACAATATGCTAACCTCATCTGTGATTTACTTCAAGCAGAGAAGCATGATGAACTTACTATTAAGAATCATCACCAACGTCGTATTGGGGATGCTCCTCTACTTGAAATTCATCATAATGAGAAGAAAGTAGATGCTTCTAATAATTTTAATTCTAAGAAGAATGGTAGATCTGCTAGACACCGCGATGATAGGCAGAAGAATAAGAAATTTTTAAAGACAATGAAAAAGGATGGTACTCCCTTCAAAGGGAAAACAAATGAGTAGTGTAAGGAATGTGGCACTTATAAGCATACTGCTGACAAGTGTCGCACTCCAAAACACCTTGTGCCCTTGTACCAGAAATCACTGGGTAAAGACAAGAAAGCTCAAGGATCGGGAAATGAGTATGAAACTCATTTTACAATCTCTACAAAGCCAACATTTAAATCCGGTTGTTCAAGCAAGGATGTGGAAAATCTGGGCAACAACGAGCCAACATTAAGTGTTGACGACTACATGGACATGGACAATGCTATGGGTGAATACAAATCGAACGACATGTTCGGCGATCTCATATGGATCGTTTACCATAGAAAATTGTAAATACTATAGCCTATGTACAAAGTGTATTGTAATGAACATAATTATTATTTTGCATTAGAGTTATATAATACTCTAATTATGTAAAGTTGCGACGCAATTGATTGAATTTTTACAATTCTTAATTGTTAGATCTCATAGGAAGATAAGATGGAAGAAGAAATGTGCCTTGTGGATAGTTGCACCACAAACTCTATACTTAGGGAAACAAAATATTTCTAGACCCTAACTAGAAGGTCAGGAAATGTCTTAACCATCGCGGGACGCGATGCAACAATAGTAGGCTCCGATCGAGCCACTATTATGTTTCCTAATGGGACACAAGTAATGATCGATGATGCTTTATTTTATCCTGATTCTAGACGTACTCTAATAAGTTTTAGAGATACCCGGAAAAATGGGTTACATATATGTACCCATGAAGATAATAAAGAAGAATTTCTTCTTATATCTAATAATTCTGGATATTGCCATGAAGTTCAAGAAAGAATTCCTTCTACTCCATCTGAATTGTATTATACAGACATCAAACCCGTACCATATGTTGCATACAAGGTGATTTTCCAAAATGTTGATACATTCAAAACATGGTATACACGCTTAGGTCACCCTGGAATTGGGATGATGCGGAAATTTATTGGTAATTGCACTTGAATTAAATAATGCAAAAATTCCGAAATCTGATGATTTTGTATCCACTTCAAGTGCTATGGGCAAGTTGATCTTGCAGCCTTTTCTACTTAAGCTTCATGTTGAACCATTAAAGTTTCCTGAACGCATTCAAGTAGACATTTGTGGTCCCATACAACCAATGTGTGGTTCTTTTAGATACTTCATGGTATTAATTGACACATATACTAGATGGTCACATGTGTGTTACAAACCATGCTTTTGTTAAATTTATAATACAAGTCATAAGATTAAAGGCGAATTGTCCTGAACATAGGATAAAAAGTATTCATATGGACATTGCTGTTGAATTTACATCTCGGGCCTTCAATGATTATTGTATGGCTCAAGGTATTGAAGTACATCATATTGTTCCATATGTACACACACAAAATGGTTTGGCGGAATCTCTCATAATAAGAGTAAAACTCATAGCTAAGCCATTATTGCAAGGTTGCAATTTACCAACATCTTGTTGGGGTCATGCAGTTTTACACGCTGTTGATCTACTATAGCTACGTCCAACTGCATATCATACCACCTCCCCATTCCAACTTGTACATGGAGATCAACCTAATATCTCCCATCCGCGGAAATTCAGATGTGCAGTGTACACACCAATTTCACCACCTAAGCAAACCTCTGTGGACCATCATAGAAAATTGGGGATCTACGTGGGATTTCAATCCCCGTCTATCTTAAAATATTTGGAGCATTTAACGGGTGATTTATTCATGGCCCAGTTTGCTGATTTATTTTTAATAAAAATCATTTCCCAGTTTTAGGGGGGTAATAAATCTATCAATGAAAGCTATGAAATTAATTGGGATGATAAATCCATCCTAACCTCTGATCCATGTACAAAGGAGACAGAACTTCAAGTTCAAAAAATTATTGAGTTACAACAAATTGCTAGTAACCTACCTGATGCGTTTACTGATTATAAAGGTGTCACAAAGTCTTTAAATCCTGCTATCAATGCACTTTGTAGAGTGGAGGTACCAATAAAAACCACTCCACCTCTGAAAAGGGGGGAGCAATTCAGCAGAAAGATGCTTCTAATAAATGTCCAAAGACTAAGAGGATAAAATCTTCCTCGCATCAAGTAAATGGAAGTCAACAAAATGTTGATAGACACCAATTGGATTTGATAATTCCAAGACCCAGCCCTCAAGTGCGCACTATAGAGCAGGCTGGAGTATCGGAAGACCCTAATACTCACATGTTGGGAAATAATGATGAGTTTCATGGGGTACAAGAAATTTCCATCAATTATACTAGTTTAGGGGAATTACTTGACCGTAGTACAACGGTTGTCAACTCATGCTTTTCAACCAAGATAGCTGAAATTCTCAATGATCCTGATCCTAAGACCATGGCAGAGTGTAAACAACGCTCGGACTGGATCAAAAGGAGAGATGCTATCAGGGCAGAACTTGACTCACTGAAAAAAGAGAGAGGTATTCGGTAACGTAATACTTACCCATCCTAGAACCTATCCTGTCAGGTTCAAGTGGGTTTTCGTTTCCAAACAGAATGAAAACAGTGAGGTTGTGAGATACATGGCAAGTCTAGTTGCACAAGGGTTCATGCAAAGACCCAACATTGATTTCAATAAAACATATTCTCCATTAATGAATGGAATAACTTTCCGATATCTAGTATAACTGGCAACACAAAGCATATGTCTTTGAAGTTGATGGATGTCGTGACTGCATACTTATATGGGTTACTAGATTCAAAAATATACATGAAAGTCCCAAATGGGATACCTGTACCGAATGAAAATGTAGGACACAACATGAACTGTGTTAAGCTCAACAAGTCATTATATGGCTTAAAACAGTCTGGAAGGATGTGATATAACTGACTAAAGGAGTTCCTTCTAAACAAAGGCTACTCTACTAATGATGATTGTCCTTGTGTCTGCATACGTAAATCCTTAATCGGATTTTGCATAATTTCAGTATATGTTGATGATTTAAATATCATTAGCACTGAGCTTGACACTAATGAAGCTCGCAATCATCTAAAGATGGAATTCGAGATGAAGGATTTAGGTAAAACTAAATTTTTCTTAGGTTTACAATTGCAGCATCTTCCTACGGGCGTTCTCGTACATCAATCGTCTTATGTCCAAAAGGTATTGGAGAAATTCAATATGGATAAAGCCAATCCATCTAAAGCTCATATGGTGGTAAGAGCCTTAGAAAAGGATACAGATCCATTTCGGCCACGCCAAGAAGAAGAGATATTAGATTCTGAATATCCATACCTAAGTGCCATTGGAGCACTTATGTATTATTCAAATAATACAAGACCCGATATTGCATTTGCAGTAAATTTACTTGCAAGATATAGTGCCGCTCCAACCATGCGTCATTGGAATGGAGTTAATGATGTTTTTAGATATATTAAAGGAAAAGATCTAGGTCTTTTCTTTAATAAAAACTAAGATCTTAACCTCATTGGCTATGTCGATGCTGGGTATTGAAGTGATCGCCTTAATGTTAAATCCCAGACAGGATTCGTCTTTTTACACGGACAGACAGCAATTTCATGGAAGTCATCTAAACAGACTCAAATTGCCATGTCTTCTAATCACTCCGAGATCATAACATTATATGAAGCCGCACGTGAATGTTCATAGCTACGTAGAGTGATTAATCACATTCAAGTCTCATGTGTGGCATTGGACCCATTGAGTCACCTACCATTATCTATGAAGATAATGTAGTTTGCATTGCTCAAATGCAATCAGGTTATGTAAAAACTAATGTTACTAAACAAATAACACCTAAACTCTTTTATTCACATGAACTTCAAATAAATGGAGAAATTAGTCTCCAACAAACAAAGTTATGTGATAATTTAACTGATCTATTCACTAAGGGCCTTACAGAATCAGAATCAGTTCCATTTCTACCCTGAAATGGTTTCAGACTATAGAACAGAATCACTTTAGAAACTGATTGGCTAACATTTTAGTTTCAGTTTCACTTTAGAGGAGGCAAAGGCTGAATTGACGTATGTATCCCTGATTGTTTGTGGGTTCAAAAGTACTTTTTACGTTCACTGTATTATTACCCATCAATGTATAAAAGAACGTTAATAGTCAGATGCCAGTACAATCATTAGACAAGTACTCGTAATTTGTTACCCAAGATTTTTTGTCGGGTTGAGACACAACAAAAAATATAAAGAAGTTGACCTTTTTAATAAAAATAAATAAAAGAACGTGACATGCCTCTGGTCTGTACAAGAGCGTAATGAGGTAGGCAGTGGCAGAAGACCGTAAATTGTGAGCAACTTGGAGTCCAAGTACAATACGTGTGGGTGTTTCAGGCTGCAGAACACATTTTTTGGCGTTTCAGCTGCGCAGTTGTTTTTTGGGAAACGTTCTCAGGTGATTCGTGTGAAGCGATTCGTCATTTTTTTCGTTTGGCACTGCTCCAGCAGATTCTGTACAGAATTGGTACTGTTTCGACCTTCCAAACAAGGCCTAAGTCCCTACCATACAACACATTTTCTAAATGTGTTGATGGTATAGGTATGCGTCGACTTAGAGATTTACGGGGTTTAGGGGGAGCTTTATCATAGAGCTTCATGACTATTGCATTAAAAATGTACTCTTTTTGTTATGTGGGTTTTACTTTTTAAATGTTTTCCCACAATAAGTTTTAATGAGGCAATGAGAACACTAGATAATGTTTGTTTTCTTTTTTTCCCACAGGGGTTTTTATATGAAAACAAATATGACATTTAAATATTGTGTTTTCTCCTGTTTTAATAATATTTGCAGGAGTTTTTACACAAGCATTCAATTATTATATTATATCTACAGATTATTCCCACTGGAATTTTCGAAGATTGTTTATTCAACGAGGAGGTCAAGTGCTCAAGGGAGAGTTTTAAAACATATTTTTCACGTGATCACTTGACGTAACTGTGACACCCGGTTCCGAAAATAAACCAAGTGTGATGCATATGTATGTCCAGGAAGTTCAACACACATACATGAGTGCATCACAAATGATATACAGAAAATTACCACAACATAAATTATTAAACAAGTATTTTTACTACAATATTCAAATAATCCTCAATTTACAACTCTAATGATCATTATTAATAAATCTGAAACTAATGCAGCAGAAATAATCTAAACTGAGCAAACCAAGCATATAGGGTAGCACGACTCCAAGCAACATTACAGACAAGTCGACAGCAGCACACAACCTAGTACTCCGCATTATCCTCAGGGTACTCCCAAACATCACCTGAAACTGTTGGTAGGGGGAATTGCAAGGGTGAGCACATGTCGTACTCAGCAAGTGTGGAAAATAATGACATGTAGCTTAAACAAGGAATGATAATAAATAATGGCTATTTGCTGAAAAGTATATTTAAAACATGTAAAAAACATCCTACAATGTCTATGTGAATTAATTCCACCATAGCCCAAATAACATAATAATTCATATCCATCGTTCATTATCCATCCATATGTCATATTCTTAGCATCATCATTAACCATATCCATTTATCACCATCCAATCTATAACCATAACCAAACCATCCCAATTCTCAAATTCCACTGTAATCATCGAAGTTGTCCAGGTGCTCATAACCGGAAGCACGGCTATCATGATAGTTTTTAACACTCTGCAGAGGTTGTACCACTTTACCCACATGTTTGTGATTTCATCACTCGTCAGCGACTAAAGAAAACCTCCATTATCCAAATAAACTACTATAGGTGTATGGCCAAGAGATCACAAAATAGCCTTTACAAATGGACTACCAGCATATTCAGACCCACTGAGGTTTCACCGGTGGTGATGCCTCCAACTGAGCACATCCAACCAAGGGCCCCCTCTTGTGCCGTTCAGATCCCAGGGTTGTCCCGCCACTATTGCAAACCCAACCAACTCTCATTCCTCGCTTCCTCAAATGATTCGAACAATGCTGGCAATACACCTAATTAATTGGCTATGCCGCACCCATCTTGGCCTTGTGGTGGCACTGTTGTCCTGGCATATTCTTGCATGAACCGGTCCTTAGATCCAAGGCAAGCAAACTACCATATCATCCAGCCCAATCCACAAACCATTCTTGCTTAGATCTCCCAAGTCCCATGTTACTGATTAATCATGTTCATCAATTCTCATCATCCATAAGTTCATTAATTCATAGTTAAGTCATTTGGTTATTTTCCCATCCCAATTAATTAGAGCGAAGCAAAAAGGAAAAAATGTTATTCCCGACTCTCTACAATGTATTCCAAGCGACAAGGATGGTCAAATAAGACTAGTAAACTCCTATCATGGGTTTCCTATCAATTTGACACAAGCATGCAATTTTGCAAAAAAAAACATTTAAAAATAGGATTAAAATGATCAAGGACACTTGTCTTGCTCTTGAGATTGGATAGGGTCAAATGATTCAAAGTTCTTATGCTGGAGGTCCTCGATAGCACCCACTAGAGCAACAACTTCTATTCCGCACAACAAACATACAAAACAAACATTACGATCAATAAATGCTCATATATTACTCAATATGACATGACTTGCATGAATAATGCAATTATGTGGTAAAACTTTTTAATGAGTTGCTATTAATGTTTACCCACTAGTTACAATGGTTTTCAACAAGTTTCAACAGAATTCAAATTGATTTGAGTTGAATTGGGATTAATTCAGCGACTTCAGATTTAGGTGGCCGGACAAGTCTGTACTGGGGACTGAACTAGTCTGTCCTGGACCAGAAAGTCGATCGGACTAGTTTGCACAGGGCCATACAAGTCTGCTTGGCTAGTGTTTTGTGACACCCGATTCTGAAAATGAACCATGTGCAACGCATATGTGTGTCCAAGATGTTCAACACACATACACGAGTGCATCACAAACGATATACAGGAAATTACCACTGTGCAGATTAATTAAGAAGTACCTTTATTACGATATTCGAATAATCCTCGAGTTACAACTCTAATGATTGTTAATGTTAATGGGGCTAATGCAGTGGAAATAATCTGAATATGAAGCTAATCAACTAAGTAAACTAAGCATAAAGGGTAGCGCGGCTCCAAGCAACTCCACAGGCAAGTGGACGGCATCACACATCCTAGTAGTCCGCATTATCCTCAGGATACTCCCAAACATCACCTGAAATTGTTGGTGGGGGAATTGTCAGCAAGTGTTCAAAAATAATGACATGTAGTTTAAACAAGGCATTGGTAATAAATAATGGCTAATTGCTAAAAAGTACTTTTAAAACAGGTAAAAAGCATCTTACTATGTCTATGTGAAATAATCCCATCACAACCCACATGACTATCATATTATGAAACCAGCACTAATTATTCATCCATACTCCAGATTCTCACTTTCATCAATAACCATATCCGTTCATCACAATCCAATCTATAACTGTCAGTGTTTGGATCTGGCAGATTTCCCGACACTACCTTTGGTAGATAGAGGAGTTGTAGTTCGGTGAAGGGTGCGCAGAGATTCAAGAAGGTGAAAGACACGTGTACACAGGGATTTACGTGGTTTGGGCCATCTGAGCGTAATACCCTACTCCACGGGGTGTGTTGGTGATGTATTAAGCGTGTGAGTCTAGAAGAAGCTCCAGAAGAAGAAGCTCGTCTAGCTCAGGGAGTTCAATAGTGGTTTGGAACCGTCCCTTGTGTATCATCGACCAGTCCTTTTATAGTACAAGGACTGGTCGTTACACCATTAGCATGGCCCGACATGTGGCCCCGGCGGTTACACATGCTTGATACACAATAAATGAGGTTAATTACCCTTAATAGCCTGGTAACGGGCCATAACAGTGTTGTTACCAGTATTAAGGGTCATCTGACCGTGTGTCATTAATATGGTATTGATGACACTTAACCGGGTCTTGAAGTCTTTGATAGCTCCTTGAAGGTCCAGAGCCGTTGGGGGGTCCACTAGCCTGATTGTTGAAGTTGAAGGTCCGGCGGTCGCCATGTGGCTGCACTGGAGCTTACCGTCGTGGACGAGTAGGTCTGGTGCTACTGGACACGTATCGGTACCAGAGCTTCCCTCTGTCTGGGGTTAGGTCCGGGGGTACCATACTGGTATTCTGACCGGAGCTTTCCATGTGTGGGTGATAGCTCCGATCTTATGATACACATGGCGGCCCTGGGACTAACCATGTCGGGGAAGCAGGTACAGTTACGCCTGACATGTGGGGCCTTCGGAGGTCTTCAAATTTGATGGAGTTTCCTTGTGATCTTTGCAATCCCAAGGGGTATCTGGTACGGAGGGTACTGATAGTGGCCCCCTGGGCTCACCTCTGGGAGAGACCTTTTCGATGAAGTCATTCCGGCGGAGGTGGGTCCATTCTTCGGTTTTTTAGCCGTGTCTTCAAGGGTCTTCGATCATGCCGTTGGCAATAGTTCACAGTTAAACTTCCGCCATGTGTCGTATCCAGGAGGCGGCAAGTGAGATCTCAGCGTGCGAACCTCACGCAATTGAAGGTCGCCGGTTCCCGATACAAAAATTGTATCGGTTCTGCGCGCCTTGGTTCCGCGCGCCTTGTCAGGTCGCCGCCTTCGGGTTTCCTGTTTTTCATGATGACAACTGTTCGCCTGGGGCAAGAACCTCGACTTGATCATCGGGGTGGCCCCGGGCCCCCTTGTCATTGGCGGGGTGAAATTTTTGACTGGTATCGTTGGCTCCTCTGCGGTTTCCATCAAGGCATTGCGGGGGCTTACTTAAGAAGGAAAGCATGCACCGTTTGGGGTTCTTTACGCCTTTCATTCGAACTTGCGCTCAAACCTTCCAAACTTTTGCTTGCTTTTCCTCTCTTGCCTCGCTGTGCCGCGATGGAGTTGGGTCTCTGCCAGAGCTGACTAAAGTCTGATGATGATTTGAAGAAGGTCCGGGCCCACATGGGATGGTCCCCTGACTTCTTCAACCACTTGGTCCACGCCGGCAAGCTTCCGTTCGAGAAGGAACACGCCGACGACATGGTGTACTTCTTCGTGTACACCATGGTGGGACTGATCCCGCCTTTCTCCTCTTTCTTCTTGATGCTGCTGGACTTCTATGGTCTACAGCTGTACCACCTTGGCCCCCACTCCATTCTGCTAGTGTCAATCTTTGTCCACTTCTGCGAGATGTGGGTGGGCATTCCCCCCTGCATTGAGCTCTTCCGCACCTTCTTCACTGTCCAAACTATGGGCAGGAGTGACGAGTACCTTGGCTTCTATTATTTTGTGAAGTGCAAGAAGTGTTCGTACAAGTAATTGTGGTCGTTCCCTTCTGGGAAGTGGGACGACTGGAAGAAGCATTGGATTGTCATTAGGGTGGATGAGCACGAGAAGCTGGAGCTGCCGGGAGGCCTCCCCAGCATCGACACTGCACTTTGGAGTGAAGCTCCGGTGTTATCGGATGCCTTCAACCCTGCTTTGACCAGAATCCGCCTGTGTGTTGAAGGAGGGGTGACTCCTCATGCGGTGTTTTGCAACTTCCTTACCAACAGGTGGGCTCCGCTGAAGAGGAGGGAGAAGCTTGCTTGGGCCCTCAACAGTATGCTGGACGATGACCGGATCGAGACCGGTTTGGAGTCCAACATGGAGGGTGCAACTTTGGAGTTCCACCTCAAGAAGTTCCAGCATGGCATCGACGTCGAGGGCGATGACTTGGCTTCGCCGGCAGCTTTCCTCTTTCTAAACATGGAGGCAGAATTCATCAGGGAGCTCCGGCGGATGATGCTGGTGCTTGACGACCTTGGTGTCGTTGAGAGGCGCTCGACCACTGGGTTGGCAATCTCCAAAGCTCCTGAAGGTGGCTCCGTTCCCGCCCCTAAGCGAGGAACCGAAATCGTCGGCAAGGGCAAAGAATTGGCCGAGCCCTCAAGCCGTAAGATGAAGCATGCCGACAGAAGGTCCGTCAAGCCTACTTCTTCCGTGGCAGTCCCTTCTCCCCGAAGGGGGAGGTCTACAACAGCGGCATCTACTCCAGTAGCGGCATCTTCTTGGGGTGCTAGCTTCGGCCAAGTGACTCCGGTACCAGGGCCAACTGAGGGCTTCGGGTCCGGAGATTCTTCCCGGTCGAGGGGGGCCTCGACCAGAGCAACGCCGATAGCAGCAGCGAGCTTCGGGGGACCCTTCGAGACTACCACGCCAGTGGCGGCTGGGGCCAGTTTGGAGCGTCCGGAGAAGAGGTTCCGTGGTAACTGTTGTGGAAGCCTTCCGAGGTAATTTTTTATTTTTTACCTAAGTCACTTGTTCTATTGTTAACTGTATTTTGAGTTTCTTCGTCCTTCATCCACAGCGTGCCCAAGAAAAGGGTTGAAGCTCCGGTCCCTGCAGCAGCGGTTGAGGCTGTGCAGGCTAAAGTTCCAGCTCCGATTCCAACGCCGCCCCAAGAGGTGGCCAAGGCTACGTCAGCCCCAGCGCTAGGTGTCGTGGTTTTGGACCTCGACTCATCCCAGAAGCTCCCATGGTAGTGCAGGATCACGAGAATGAAGATGTACCAGCGGCGCCAACCTCGGAGGTTGAAGCTCCAAGCTTGGATGCTGAGATGTTGGACGCTCTGGCCGCAGAGCCAGAGGTAGCTGCGATTCCGGCCCTAGAGCCGGATGTTGTTGAAGCCCTAACAGTCGAGCCGGTGGTTGATGAGGTCCCGGCGGTAGAGCTGGGTGTTAATGAAGCTCCGACACTTGAGCCGGTTGTTGAGGAAACTCCGGCGGTAGAGCCGGTTGCTGCAGAAGTTCCAGCTGTGGAGCCAACCGTTGAAGAGGTTCCGGCGTCCGAGCCAGTTGCTGCTGAGGCGTCAGTGCCTGAGCCTATGGCAGTCGAAATGCCAGCACCAGAGCCCATGGTGGTCGAAGCGCCAGCACCTGAGCTAGCGGCGGATGAGGTGCGTGCGCCGGAGCCAGAAGTAGCTTCTGCTCCGACCGAACCTTCAACACCCACTTCGGAAGCAATGATCCCAGAGGTGCCCGCTGCTGAGCCAGGGTGCCAAGATGAAGCTACTGGCCCCCCGCCTGAGGGGCCAGTTGTTGTTGACCTGGCGGTTGGGCCTTCGGAGTCAATTCCGGAGGTCGGAACTTCTACTGTAAGTACTTCCTCGGCGGCGTCCAAGGCTATCCAGGAGGATGGCCCTAGTGCCATGGAAGCTCAGGGGACCGCTCTTGTAGAGTGGGACCCAAATTTTGTTGCTGAAGATCAACTGGAGCCAGCGGATAGGACCCCGTCAGGTCCGGACCCAATCCCCCTATCGTTGTCTATCGACAACGCCTGCTCCAGTCTTTGCCAGGTCCAGCTGGCCTTCTACCACGACAACAAGGCCCTCGAGGAGGAATGCCAAACCCTTAGGAGGTGGCGCTACCGACTCCATTTCGAGACCAAGCTGGCGCAGTCGAGGCTGGCTGACGACAAGGAGTGGGTGCAAAGGGAAAAAGGTCCGCCTGGAGTACTGGGGTAAGCTGTTGGATGAGAGGGAAAGCACGACGCGATCCCTCGACAACCAGTCCCGGGCCATCTACGAACATGCCAAGGCTGCAAACAGCACAGCGGATGATCGCCAGGAAAGGCTCGCCGCCATCCACGATAGTCTCGTCAAGCGCCGAGAGGCTCTTGAAGCGCGGGAGAGACGGCTCGAAGATGAAGAGCAAAAATTCCTAGAGCTGCGGGACGACCTCGTGAATAGGGAGGAAGAGCTTGTCCAAAAGACAGCTCTAGCTGACAAGAGCCTCAAAGAACACACCAAGAAATTGGAGGAGCATTGCAAGGAGGAGGAGAAGAAGGCCTAGGAGTAAGGGCAAGATATCTACAAGAAGGAGAATGCCATCGCCGCCAGGGAGAAGAAAGTACAGGGCTGAGAGAAGGATCTGGTCAACAACCGGAATGAGATCCACCTCCGAGAATAAGAGATCAGCAAACTCAAAAGGCAGGTTGTTGAAACGATTCAACAGAATGACAAAGAGGTGGAGCGTCTTGCTCAGGAGAGCTCGGAGCTTGCGGCGGCCAAAAGATCCTTGGCGGAGATGTGTGGTACAAGGGTTGCAGAGTCCCAACAAGTTTGGGACTTCTTGGGCAAGGCCAACGACGCGATGACGCCAATGGGCTTCAGTCCCGTGCGTCCGAATGATCCAGAGCCGGAGCTGGACCAGGAGTTGGAGGCGCTGAGTTCAGCAGGCAACAAGCTCTCCAAGATGGGCGATGTCATCGCGGACCAGCTGGAAATAGAGGGTCAGTCTCTGGCGAAGAACATCGCAGAGTTTGTGCTGACGTGCTACACCAGCCGGGACCCTCAATTCCTCTGGACCCGATGCTTGAAGGCCCTATCGAAGGAGAGGGTGAAGCCGCCCGAGCCAGCGTGTCAGAGGTGGCCCAGAAGGTTGCCTAGTTCTTCCATAGGGTCTAGGACCATCTCTCTGTAGCTCCCGCTTGTATTCTCTCTTCTTCTTCTCCAATTTTGTAATCTCTTATCTCTAGATGAATGAAATCCAAATTTTTGTGAATTCGAATTTCATTTTTTGTCTTCAACACCACCTTTGTCTCACTTGGCCCCCTGGCAGATGTACACAATTTGATTGTGAACATGTACCAAGAGGATGTAACGGTTGTTGAAGACTTGCGTGCTTCAAACTTGTAGAATGTAGGTCCGAATTCTTCGATAGTGTAGGCCCCCTGAGGCTGTCGGAGCTTAGTGGATCTAGCATTGACCATCGCTAGAGCTTAGTAGCTCCGGCAGTAGTCTCCATCAACGAGTAAAGCACCAATGGTTAGCCTTTTAGGGTGTCGGAGCTTGGCATCTCTGACAGTGACCTCCGTCAACACGTGTTGTGTCAACGTCAAACTCCACATTAGAGTCATTCCACCATCTTCACATTGACGGCTTGCCCCTTAGCTTTACCAGAACTGAGTAGCTCCAGAGATGCTCGATGTCAATGTTTGAACATCGACCACAAGCCGCCTACAGGATGTCGGAGCTTATTTATTTTTCCTGCACACTGAAGTCAAGAAAAACAGTAAAATTCGTTTCCTATCTATAACTTCATTGCGGCTTACTATTCCGGAGAAAGTTTTAGGCTGAAGACAATTATAAATACAATCAAGAGCGCTGTCTTGCTTCCTTCAGGTCCGATCGTTTCTGGACTCGTCTTACTTCGGCCTGTCGGGGTATAGGTAGAGTGGCGTACTTAGGGTGCATGACCAGGTTAAGTCGATAGCACACTCCGGCCCTAGATTGGCTTGGCGACATTCACACAAGTAGGCCATCAACAATGTTTGAACCCGGAAGGATAGACAATGCAACTCGAATTGTACATGAACTGGTAGAGCTAAAGTTTCTTAAGAACTGCACAACTTTGTTATAGATAAGAAAGAGAAAAATAAAAAAATATTGAGCATGTACAAAGTAAATGCACGTGGAGTCTGTTTTCACAAAATGATGTCTTTCATTATAGGTCTGGGGTACAGGGGAAACAAGTACACTCTTAGGGTACGGAACTAGGCTAAGTGTGTTTCGTTTCTCGTTTGACCCAAGGTAGCTAGCTACACTTTTAGTTCTGAGACTGTGACAAGTGTTGCATGGACGTTGCGGACCTAGCAGGGTAGGTCCGGCTGCCCTCCGGGAGGAGCTACCCGACTCTGTACAATGACTCTATAACATACATCACATGTAATTACAGACTCACCTCCATGATATTAAGTGTAGAACTTACGAAGGTGCTCAATGTTCCAAGGATTTGGGAGAGGTGTCCCATCCTCGGTTGCCAAGCGAACGCATCCGGGACGGGATACTTTGATCACTCGGAAAGGTCCCTCCCAGCTGGGTGAGAGTTTGTTTAACCCTTCTCTGGATTGTATTCTCCGTATCACCAGATCGCCTTCCTCGAGCTGTCGGCTGTGAACATGCCGTTGGTGATAGCGCCGAAGAGCTTGGCGGTATCAGGCATTCCGAACAGCTGCTCGGCACCTTCCCTCTACAAGGAGGTCAAGGTCTTCACGCCGGAGCTGGTCCTGCATGGCTTCATCAGAGGTCCGGATCCGGAGCGACCCCAAGGTGATTTTCGGAGGAAGGACCGCTTCAGCTCCGAACACCAGGAAGAAGGGTGTCTCTCCAGTTGACCAGTTTGGAGTTGTCCTGATGGCCCATAGAGTGGACGAAAGCTCTTCAATCCAGTCGGCTCCATGTTTTTTCAGGCGCTCATATGTGCGCGTCTTGAGTCCATTCAGGATTTCTGCATTTGCTCTCTCGGCTTGGCCATTGCTTGCCGGGTGAGCTACGGAGGCGTAGCTGACTTGGATGCCAAGGTCTTCGCAGTATCCTTGGAAAGCAGAGCTTGTGAATTGGGTCCCATTATCTGTTATGATTTTGTTCGGGACTCCAAATCTGCATACGATGGACTGCAAGAAGTTGATAGATGATTGCTTGTTTATTGTCATGACTGGAGTTGCTTCCGACCATTTGGTGAACTTGTCAATGGCAACATACAGGAACTTGTAACCTCCGACGGCTCTTGGGAAAGGTCCCAAGATGTCCATCCCCCACACAGCGAAAGGCCATGTAGGAGGTATCATTTTTAGAGGCTGAGCTGGTGTGTGAATCTGCTTTGCATGGAACTGACATGATTTGCATTTCTTCACCAGCTCAGTTGCATCCTGGAGCGCTGTAGGCCAGTAAAAGCCAAGCCAGAAGGCTTTACCGACCAGCGTGCGGGAAGACGCGTGGTTCCCACACTCGCCTCCATGGATTTCTGCGAGGAGCTCGCAGCCTTCTTCCCTTGTGATGCACCGCATTAGGACGCCGTTGGCACCGCGCCGGTAGAGATCCCCTTCTACTAGCGTGTATCTTTTAGCCAATCTGACTATCCGGTCAGCGGATACATCATCGTCAGGAAGGATATTGTCTTTCAAGTAGCTCCGGATCTCCGAGATCCATGCATCGGAGCTTGCTTGAGCATTTGAGTCTTGCGTGCTGGGCTGCTCAGAGCTTCCAGCAGCACCTACAACCCTTGATGGCTGCCATGGTAACAGGGCCATCGGGACCGCCAGCTTCGGGATGCTGGTCTTGCCCCCGTCGCTCAGTTCGGCAGGATGAGCTGTGGATTTTGACAACCTCCGGACGAAGGTTCCATCAGGAGCCGGAGCTCCGGTTGATGCTTTCGTCGAGGGTTCGTCAGCTTCAGTGTTATGAACATGCTGGACATGGTGGAGATCCAGGACTTCAAAGTCCTTCTGAAGCCTCTAAACTTCAAGGAGATAAGCAGCTAGTTGGAAAATGTTATAGGAGCATTCACCCTTCACCTGTTTAATGATGAGCTGCGAATCTCCCTTGACCAACAGCTGCTTGACACCATATGATAGTGCCACCTTTAGTCCATAAATGAGTGCTTTATACTCCGCCATGTTGTTGGTCGCCTTGAAGTCAAGGTGGACCATGTATTTTACCTTCTCCCCAGTTGGAGCGAGGAGAAGGACTCCAGCTCTGGCCCCCTACTTTTGCGTGGAGCTGTCGAAGTAGAGGGTACAGTGAGGTTCAGTCAAGACCGGAGCCTTGAGTTCTGGCTCCTGCTCACTAGGGCCCCTAGGGTTTGATGGAGAGGTGGTCCATTCCGCCACGAAGTCTGCCAATGCTTGACTCTTGATCGCTTGTCTTGGGACTAATTCAAGATCGAATTCGGCCAATTCCGCTGCCCACTTTGCAATGTTCCCAGTAGAGTTGGGATTATGCAAGATCACACGCATTGGGTAAGAGGTCACCACTGAGATCTTGTGGGCTTGGAAGTAATGGCGAAGCTTCCTGGAGGTAATGAGAATTGCATAGAGCACCTTGTGCACCTGTAGGTATCGAGTCTTGGCATCATGTAGTACTTCGCTGATGAAGTACACTAGGCGTTGGACTGTTCGAACCCTCCCGGAGGAGCCCGGAACTTCCTCCACATCGACCCGGACCTTCCCGGAGAGGTCTGGACCTACTTCAGGGACCTCCTGGTCCTTGATGGAGGAACCCAAAGCTTCTATTGGATTGACCCAGACCCTCCGGAGGGGTCCAGATCTTCGGGAATAACTCTCTGTAGATCCAAGTCTAGGGGCTGGGACCCAAACTCATCTTCAGGAACCTCCGGACCCTCCCGGAGGGGTCTGGATTCCTGAGCTTGGGATGGTTCTGGTCTCTCCGCAACCAGGACCATGCTAACAACCTCGTCGGTTGCTGAAATGTAAAGCAGTAAGGGCTCACCAGGATTCGGAGCTACCAAGGTTGGTAGAGTGGTGAGGAGCTGCTTTAGATCTTGGAACGCCTTTTCTGCTTCTTCAGACCATTGAAATGGTCCGGACTTCCTCAATAGCTTGAAGAAGGGTAGCGCCCGTTCCGCCAGTCTTGAGATGAACTGGCTGAGGGCGGCTAGACATCTAGTCAGTTTCTGGACGTCCTTGATGCGGGCTGGTGGCCGCATCTCCTCAATGGCTTTAATCTTCGCCGGATTTACCTCTATGCCCCGGTGGTTTACCAGGAAACCAAGAAGCTTTCCGGAGCTAACTGTAACACCCTAAATTTTCGCATCCTGCATTGCATACATGATCATGCATTAAACATTAGTAGGATAAAAGAAAAATGATAAAATATACAAATGTATGTAGCAAAAGAAGAAATAGAAAATAATAATTATAGCCTAAAACTTGTAATAGGGAATAAGTATAAAATAATAATAATATATAAAAAGAAATATATAAATAAAATATATAATAATAAATATATATATATAAAAATAATAAATAAAATGAATAAGAAAAATAAAATAAATAAATAATATAAAATAAATAAATAAATAGTAATATGTTTTTTTTTAAAAAAAAGAAAAAAAACCAAAAGCAACCGCCAGGCGCCAGCCGGCCCCGCGCCCGACCGGCGCTCACGCGCCTCGGCCCCCACGCCCACGCGCCGATCCGCGCTCCCGCCCCTGCTCCCGACGCCCCCGCCTCGATCGCCCTGCCGCCTAGGCCCCCGCGTGCCGCGCGCTCCCACCCGGCCCCGCGGCCACGCGCCGCGCCTCCCCACCCCGCCGCCCTCCCGAACGCAGCGCGCGCGCCCTGGGGCGCCTGAGCCCGCCGCCTGCGCCCGGCCCCACCTCCGCACGCGCTCCAGCCCGAGGCCGCAGCGCCCGGCCTCCCGCTCCCACGGCCTCGCCTCCCGGCCCCACGCGCCCGACCGGACGCGCGCGCCTACCGCGCGCGATTCCCGCCGAATCGCCCGCCGTTTCCCGCTCTCCCTCCCGCGCCGAATCCCCGATTCCCGCGCGATTTCCGGTCCCACCACGCCACCTGACGCACCTCCTGCACGCCCGCTCTCCCGGCCGACCCCACCGTACCGCGATTTTCCCGCACCGACACCGCGATTTTCACTCCTGTGCAACTGCCGCACGCGCGCCGGCCCTAGCGCCCTACCGCCGCCTATAAAAAGGACCGTAGGTCCCTAGATTTTCCCCCGATCCCAGAAACGCCGCCGCCTTCCAGGAACGCCGCCGGTGCAGAAAAGAAAAAAAGGCACCAGAAGGTTGTGCCGCCTGGGGAAGAAAAGGAAGGAAAAAAGAGGGGAAGAAGAGGAAGAAAAAGAGGAGGGCACCACCGTTCGCCAGAGATCGTCGCCGTCGTCGTGCCGCCAAGGGACTGCTGCGCCATTCACTTCGTCTACGCGTCGCATTCGTTCCGCGACCGTCAAGCCGTCAGATCTACAGTAGGCCATGTTCCCGATGCAAATTTTAGCGACGCATTAGATCTAATAGACATAAATTGATTTTAGTTGCACCATAATTTTATTTTCAGCAGCATTAATCCACGTTAAAATCCCCATAAACTCATATGAACACGTATGAACTAGTTGTATCTAATTAATAAACAACCATAGTTAATTAATTAATTGGTCCTTGCATGCATGCATATCATCGCATGTTGATTAATGTGTGTGCATCATGTTGATTTGTATGTTCTCTTGTATGTATGATCACGCATAGAGGAACGTGCTCAAGAGGCCGTGTACGAGGATTTCCAGAATCAAGATTTCGAAGCGCTTGAGCAACCCGATCCGCCGGAGCAAGGCAAGTGTCCTTGAAGCATATTGATCCTGTTTTTAAAATAAATGTTTTGTTTGCAAAACTGCATGCTGTGTCAATTTGATGGGAATCCTATGATAGGAAGTTTACTAGATTTGTTTGACCACCCTTGTCACCTGGAATTTATGGTAGAAAGTCGGGAAGGGTTTTTACCTTTTTGCTTTGCTTAATTAATTGGGATGGAAAAACAACACTACACATTTAATTATGCATCAATGATATTCTGGTTAATGTGAACTGGTCGATACGGTATGGTGATGGGTGATCTAAGCAAGCCTGGTATGTGGATGGGTTGGATGTTATGGTGGTTTGCTTGCTTTAGATCTAAGGACCGGTTCATGCGAGAATAAGCCAGGACTATAGTGCCACCACGAGGCCAAGTATGGGTGCGGCGTAGCTGATTAATTAGGGCTTTGCTAGTGCTGTTTGGACCATTGTGGATGCTCGGGGAAGGGGTAGTCGGATTGGGTTTGTTGATGATTGGTGGGACTACCCTGGGATCCGAATGGCTCAAGAGGGGGCCCTTGGTTGAAGATGTGCTCAATTGGAGGCATCGCCACCGGTGAAACCTCAGTGGGGTCTAAATAGGCTAGTAATCCCTTTGTAAAGGCTATTTTGTGATCTCTTGGCCATACACCAAAGGAAGTGTAATTGGCATAAGGGAGGTTCTTTAGTCGCGGACGGGTGATGAAATCACAAACACATGGGTAAAGAGGTACAAACTCTGCAGAGTTAATTAAACTATCATGATAGCCGTGCTCCCGGTTATGAGCGCCTGGATGACCTACATGATTAGAGTTGGAAATTGGGATTTGGGATGGTTATGGTTTGGTAATGGCTATGGTTGAAATCATGATTATGGTTATGGTTATTGGATGGAATCATGGTTTATGACATTGAATGTAGGCCTAGAGGGGGGGGTGAATAGGCCTTCTTGAATTTTCTCGGTTCCTGTGGCACTTCAACAAAAAAGGTCAAATCCAGATATATTGGACTAGTCCGGTAAAGTGCGGACTAGTCCGGATTTCACGGGCTAGGTTGATCAAGTTAGGTCAATTTGATTGTTTCGTTGTCGTTTGCAGCGGAAATATAGACTTTAATGACAGTTCAATAGTTGTATGTTAAGTTTTATTGCAAGTATTATTCTTGTTCAACTATTTAACTTGAATTCAACAAAATGAATCAAACCCTAGATAATATTGATCAACTAGAATGATGAACACAAACGAACAAGACACAAGATTTATCCCGTGGTTCGGTTACCACGAAGGCAGCCTACATCCACGTTGAGGAGCCCACAAAAGGACCGGGTCTTCACCAACCCTTCCCTCGTCGGATCGCCACGAAGGCCAATCCTCTTCCACTAATCACACAGGGGTAAATCACCAAGTTGAAGGGGCGATCTCACAAGTTGAGAGCTCCCTTGATAACAAGTTTCAAAACCACCAATAACACACTTCGAAATATACAAATTGAGATGCAAGAGTGTGTTAGAGATTCAAACCAAGAGCTCAATCGTGTGCCAAGTGCCTCTCCAATGATCTAGGAGTGATCTTCAATGGATTGATTGATTTTTTCACTTAACTTCGTGGAGAGAGATGGTTTTTGAGTCTCTTGGGAGGTGTGACGGCGCTAGGGTTCAAGAGAGGTTAAAAGTGGGCTGTGCACCTCTATTTATATGGGGTTTCTGGAAGTTACCGTTAGGGTTCAGAAATATCGGACTAGTCCGTGGTGGTGACCGGACTAGTCCGGTGTGCTGTGTGAAGCAAACCCTAAGTGTCTAGGAATCTCGGACTAGTCCGGTTCAAAACGGATTTGTCCGATTTCGTCACTGGAAAGCTTCGGACTAGTCCGATTGACATCGGACTGTCCGGACACATGAAACCCTAAGTGTTTAGGATGACAAGTCCGCACTTGGAGGACTTGTCCGATTTAGATCAGGGTGTATATCGGACTAGTCCGTGTGGACACCGGACTTGTCCGAAGTGGATCAGAATGAATATCAGACTAGTCCGGGTCACAACGGACTGGTCCGATTTTGTGTGACTTGTGCATTGAAAAGGACTAGTCCGCACTGGGGAGGACTAGTCCGAAGTGGAACAGAAAATATATTGGACTAGTCCGGTGGTGACCGGACTTGTCCGATCTGGTGCAGAATGTGATATCGGACTAGTCTGGCTAATATCGGACTAGTCCGGTCCTGTATAGTTTTGTGATTGTGTGTGTGTGATTAAGTGAGATTGAGCTCTTGGGTGTGTTTCCTTAACACACTTCATACATAATAAACAACTAATTTCTTCTCCTTGAGCTCAAATTCATTTTCCTTCTCAATTTCCCTCTTTTTGGTACTTTGCTCATTTTTCATCATTTTCCTGCATTCATCTCAACAAAAGGATTAGGATCCCAATTGCTTGTCATAAATCATCCAAAACCCACAAGGGAGTCCTAGATGCACTTTCAATCTCCCCCTTTTTGGTGATTGATGACAACCAATTGAGATTTCACAAAATGAGGTATAAAATGAGATTTTCATAAAGTATGCACATATGACTCAAAAATGCATCAGGCAACAAGATAATTATTCATATGTGCATTCTTTATGGTGGGATGCATACTAAGAGCATGAATGCATTAAGAATGACAGAATTTTCATTTACCAACTAATATCAAGTGAATATGGCACTTCAGGAGCAAAAACTCAGATTTCATCACACACTTGCAAATTAATTGAGCAATTCATCACAGGACCAAACATGATATGAAAAGAGAGTTAAGCAAATACAATCACAATTAAAAAACATAGAGAGCTCTCTCCTCGCATCCTATTCAGCTAAAGCTTAGACTAGAGACTCCCCCTCAATCTCTCCCCCTTTGGCATGAAGACACCAAAAAGAGAGAGAGGAAGGTCCTAGGGCTTCACTCTTCGCTGTCAGTCCTCTCGTCGTCTTCATCGTCTTCATCGCTTTCAGCTTGATGAGGTTGAGAGGTAGGAGGAGGAGCGGAGCTGCTCGAGCCCCCAATGCCAAAATAGGCAAGCTCGGAAGGAGTCAAGGGGCTGAGCTCGGTGATGTCTGGATCAGAATCTTCAGAAAGTACTGGAGATCCAATTGGATTGATCTCCAGCTTCTCACTCAGCTGCTTCACATTGGCTTTTATGTATCTCATGTCCTCCTTCCTCTTCTGATTTAACTTGTGAAGCTTCACTTCAGTTTTCTTGCATGAGGAGAAAATTGCAGCCAAGTACTTGAGGATCCCACTGGCGGATCCTTTCTGAGGGGCTTCCCTGGAGGGAGGAGTAGCCCTAGCAGTTTCTTCTTGCCTTGCCGGTGCCTCGGGGCTTGAGGCCGGCGATGGAGCAGCCTGGACACTCACGGACTGAGGCTTCTGAGGCCTCAGTGGAGTGTGCTCCACATCCTTCACAAACTCGATCCCTGTGACCTTCTCAATCATGAACATCAAGTAAGGGGCATAGCCACAGGATCGGTTGGGGGTACTTGAGATATTGACCATATCATTCCAGATATAGTCTGCAACATCGAATTGCCTTTTCTTGCTGATGACCTTCATCAGGGTCCGGAGGTAGCCTTGCACACTCCCTGCATCCCCATCCTTGGGAGCAATCGTCTTCCTGAGGACTCTGTTGAGGACCACAAAGAAAGGCTTCATATTCTTTGTGGAGGGAGGGACATACTTAGAGGTGGGCTCATACATGAACTTCATTCCATCCCTCTCAATGACCCCAATGTTGTGGATAATGAGGTGGTCATCTCCCTCAGAGTCAAGATGCAGCAGGCGGGCAAACTCTTCTTGAGTGATGGAATACTTGGATCCATGAGTCATCCAAGTCACACTTTCTTCGTCTTCGCCTGAGAAGTGGCACGTTGCATAGAATTGTGCAATCACTTCATCATTCCAATTGTACCTGAAGGCAAACAGATCCTTCAGCCCATGTCTCTCTGCAGCTTGAATCACTTCATCAAAAGCTGCACATTTCCTCTTCTCAAGGTGGGCCCAGTCAATCCATTGACTGCGCACCACCGGGGTCTTCATCGGCAAGTAGACCAGCTTGTAGAAGTCAGCATGGAAATTTGACCAGAATCTGCCATCAGCTGCTTGCTTGGGCCTTGCATAGTAATCCACACTTCTCAGCTTCACGGCCACATCGCTGCCCTTGCCATTGAATCTTTCCTCATTGGGGTCCCGGACCCCTTCTCTGGGAGTATGCAGCTTTAGGGGCCCAACAGGCCCTGTGGCAACCCCCTTGCCCTTCCCTTTAGCTTGGCGAGGGCCACTTGAAGGAGGAGCAGCCTTCGAGGCGGCCTTCTTGACACACACCTTCCTCCGAATCTGGGGAGGTGAGTGAGCAGGCTCGGAGGGTCTCTCTTGGCGTTTCTTGCCAAGACCCGCCGAGGACCGAGGTGCCACCTCATGGTCCAACTCGGCCTCGAAATCGGAGATTTCGTTGTCGGAGCTCGACATGATCTGAGAATGAGTGATCAAGAGAAAGGACAAGTTATACAAGGTATTGGTGAGGTAAGATGGCAATGGAATGCATTAGGGAATTAAAGAATTAGGTTTTGATTCAGAAACAACGGACTTGTCCGGTGCTCAGGCACGGACTAGTCCGGGGGACCGGACTTGTCCGTACCTGGACCGGACTAGTCCGGTGTTCATCCGCAAAAACCTAACAAACTGGATAAAAATTGATCCCTAATGAAATAACTAGTCTAGCATACACATAGTACATCAACTGGACATGCAACTAGTGAAGAATGCTAGGCCAAACGATAAGCAATGAAGAAATTTGTGATTTCTTAGGGTTTTGAGGAAAATTTACCAAGAAATCCAAGGAAGCTTGAAAATGTGGGGGTTGGAGGCCGGACTTGTCCGCTAACTTCAATCCCCGAGTCTTCAAGCTTGATCTCCGCCCAAGATTGAGGCTTTTCGACGGAGGAATCAAGGATTCGCCTTGGGAGCTCGAGCGCAAGAGAGAGAAAGCTTGGGGGAGAGTGTGGGGTGAAGCGATTAGGGTTTGGTGGCGGCTAGGGTTATGGAAACGAAAAATCGGACAAGTCCGGACAAGAACAGACTAGTCCGAAGTCCTCCAGAAACCTAAATCGGACTAGTCCGTGGTCTGTCGGACTAGTCCGACCTAACCGGCACACTGCGGACTAGTCTGCAATGGCGGACTAGTCCGGGTAACCACGGACTTGTCCGTGGTCACCAGGAGACAATTGCATAGCCCATTCATATATATTTGAAGGTCCAATAATTGAGGGTAGAGAGGCAAAACAAATCAAACAATCTTGATGAATTTGACCAGTAAGCAAACAACAATCATACTATGATCAAATATTCATCAAGATCTAATAATTGACATAGTTTTTCGAGAGAAAAAATGAAGAGGGATGATTTTCACAATTCAATCAATATTTTGAAGCAATCATACAGGTGTGCAAATTTTCAAGCCACACTCCGAGAATCAAGAATGTTTAGCTCATTTCGGAGTTCGCAAAAACGTTTTTCATCAATTGCTTGGTGAATATGTCGGCCAATCATTTTTGGGTGTTGACATGAGAGATGGATATGTCTCCTTTCATGGAATGGTCTCTCAAGAAATGGTGTCTTATGTCAATGTGTTTAGTTCTAGAGTGCTCAACTGGATTGTGGGCTATTTTAATGGCACTCTCATTGTCGCAAAGAAGAGGAATACGGTTCATATTGTAACCGTAATCCCTTAGAGTTTGTCGCATCCAAAGGAGTTGTGCACAACAACTCCCGGCTGCAACATACTCCGCTTCGGCTGTGGATAATGCAATGGAATTCTGTTTCTTGGATGACCAAGAAACTAAAGATCTTCCTAGGAATTGGCAAGTGCCAGAAGTGCTTTTCCTATCAACTTTGCACCCGGCATAATCTGCATCGGAATACCCAATGAGATTGAATTTTGAGCCTTTTGGGTACCAAAGACCAAGGTTGGGTGTATGAACTAAATATCTTAGGATTCTCTTTATGGCTGTCAAATGACATTCCTTAGGGTTGGCTTGAAATCTTGCACACAAACATACACTCAACATAATATCTGGCCTAGATGCACATAAGTAAAGTAAAGATCCAATCATGGAGCGATATACCTTTTGGTCGACGCTCGGTCCATCTTCATTGAGGTCCAAGTGACCATTCGTTGCCATGGGAGTCTTTATGGGCTTTGCCTTGTCCATGCCAAACTTCTTGAGGATGTCCTGTGTGTACTTGGTTTGGCTTATGAATGTTCCTTCCCTTTGTTGCCGCACTTGGAATCCCAAGAAGTACTTCAATTCTCCCATCATTGACATTTCAAATCTGTCTGTCATAATTTTACTAAACTCTTCACAGAAAGATTGGTTAGTTGATCCAAAAATTATATCATCAACATAGATTTGGCAAATGAAAAGATCATTATCCAGATTTTTTGTGAATAATGTATAGTCTACTTTGCCAATTTGAAAGCCATTATCAATTAGAAAATCTCTAAGACACTCATACCAAGCTCTAGGAGCTTGTTTGAGGCCATAGAGAGCCTTACGCAGTTTATACATGTGGTCGGGGAACTCTTCATCTTCAAATCCGGGTGGTTGCTCCACGTACACCTCTTCCTTGATTGGTCCGTTGAGGAAGGCGCTTTTCACGTCCATTTGGTACAGCTTCAACTTGTGAGTAAACTTTGGCCACAAGTCGTGCCTTGTTTCTTGTCACCACCCCGTGTTCGTCTTGTTTGTTGCGGAAGACCCACTTGGTGCCGACTATGTTTGCATTGGGTCTTTCCACAAGTTCCCAAACCTCGTTTCTCTTGAAGTTGTTCAACTCTTCTCCACCCAGTCCGGATCCTTCAATGCATCCTCATTCCTGCGGGGTTCCAAAAAGGAGACAAACGAGTAATGTTCACAGAAATTTGCTATACGAGATCTGGTGGTTACTCCCTTTTGGATGTCGCCGATGATGTTGTCGATTGGATGATCCCTTTGAATGCATTGGTGTACTCTTGGGTGTGGCACTTGGGGGGTCGTATGTTGGTGTTCATCTTCTTCTCCCCCTGAGTTGTTCTCCTCGTTGATTTGTTGATCATGTTCATATTCTTGTGATTGATCTTGTATCGAGGCTCCCCCTTGATTGTTGATCTCCTCTTGTGGTTCACTTTCCTCTTGTATTGGTGCCGATGACTCTTGTGGTCGTACTTCGCCTAGAGCCATCCTCTTTATTGCTTGATAGGGGGCTTCCTCTTTACCTAATTCACATTGATCAACTTGCTCCTTTTGGGAGCCATTAGTTTCATCGAACACTACGTCACGTGCCACTTCAACAAGTCCGGAGGCCTTGTTGAAAACACGATAGGCGTAAGTGTTCGAATCATAACCAAGCAAGAAACCTTCATCAGACTTCGAAGCGAACTTTGAAGTCCTGGGCTTCTTGTTCAAAATATAGCAAGGAGAACCGAAGACTCGAAAATAAGAAATGTTCAGTTTGTTACCGGTGAGTAGCTCATAGGGAGTCTTCTTTAGTAGTCGATGAAGGTAGAGTCGATTTGTGGCATGGCAAGCGGTGTTGATTGCTTCCGCCCAAAATCGATCCGAAGTCTTGTATTCATCGAGCATTGTTCTTGCCATCTCTATGAGCGTTCAGTTCTTCCTTTCGGCAACTCCGTTTTGTTGTGGAGAGTATGGTGCTGAGAATTCGTGCTTGATTCCTTCCTCATCAAGGTACTCCTCCACTTGTATGTTCTTGAACTCCGTGCCGTTGTCGCTCCGAATACTCTTGATTGATAGTGAGAACTCGTTTTGCGCTCGCTTGAAGAATTTCTTGAGTGTTCCTTGTGTTTCTGACTTGTCATGCAAAAAGAACACCCAAGTGAAGCGGGAAAAATCATCAATAATGACTAAACCGTATTTGTTACCGCCTATGCTTATGTAAGAAATTGGACCGAAGAGGTCCATATGAAGTAGTTCGAGCGGTCTTGTCGTGGTCATGATGTTCTTCGCGGGATGTTGTGCTCCAACTTGCTTTCCTGCTTGGCACGCGCTACAAGGCCCGTTTTCTCAAACACAACATCTTTCAAACCTCGGATGTGATCGCCCTTGAGGAGTTTTTGAAGGTTCCTCATACCAACATGTGCTAGCCGTCTATGCCACAGCCAACCCATGTTGGTTTTTGCAATCAAGCATGTGTCGAGTTCGGCTTTATCATTGTTGAAGTCAACAAGATAAAGCTTTCCCTTTAACATACCCTTGAATGCAACGGAACCATCACTTCTCCTTGAGACGGTCACACCCTCGTTAGTAAACAGACAATTATAACCTTTGTCACATAGCTGAGATATGGACAGCAGGTTATAATCTAAAGATTCAACGTGTAAAACATGCGAAAGAGTATGTTCAGAGGATATTGCAATTTTACCGGTACCGAGGACCCTTCCTTGACTGTTATCCCCAAAGTAGATTCCTTCGTTTGGGTCCTGGTTCACTTCATACTCCACAAACATCCTCCTTTCTCTGGTCATGTGGTTGGTGCATCCACTGTCCAGCACCCATTTGGATCCACCGGAGGAGTAGGCCTGCAAAAACAAATTACGCCTTGGTTTTAGGTACCCAAGCTTGCTTGGGTCCTTGGAGGTTAGTAACGATACATTTGGGCACCCACACATGGGATTTTGTGTTCCCATGGCGTGGCCCAGCATAATAAGCATACACTTTACCAACATTATTTTTCATTAAAACATAGGAGGCATCAAATGTTTTAAACAGAAGTTGCTGTTGATTATGGGTCGGACTAGTCTGTGTGACCGGACTTGTCCGGATGACCGGACTTGTCCGGACCACAACCGGACTAGTCCGATTTTCATGAGAGTTCAGATTTTTAGTTTTCGAGTTACCAGGTTGTGAGGGTCCTCCCTTCACAAAGGTGATCCTTCCCTTGTTATTCTTATGATTTCCATCTCTTTGCTTTCCATCACAAGAGTAACCAATGCCATACTTGACATTTGGAGGTCTTTGGACCAAATATGCACTACGTGCATAGTTGATCCTCTCCTTGTCAAATATTACACATTGGGTAGGATTTTTGTCCTTCGTGGAGGTAGGATTTTCCTTCAACCTGGTGTTAGTTTTATCACATTTGCAAACATGAGCGATATTAGTTAAAGTGGGTTGAGAAGGTAGGGTTGAAGAGGAGGAAGGTTCACTAAGCTTGAGTGACTCAACCTGCACTTCGAGGATCTTGTTGACCTTGATTTGGTCATCAAGTTGATTCTTGATTGCAACATTTGAGTTGGTTAACTCCAAGCAAGTTTTCTTGCTTGAAGCTAGCTCAAGCTCTAGTGAGTGATTTTTCTCCTTTTCAAGAACTAGAAGATTGTCAAGTTCGACATGCTTCTCCTTTTGGGAGATAATCATGTCTTCTTGACGATCAATTAGCTCTTCCTTCTCAATAAGTTGGTTAAGCAAGAATTTCATTTTTGCAGCAGTTTTTCTATCTAAACCAATTAGCATATCTTCATCATCACTGTCTAGATCATCATCACTTGAGTAAGAATGCAAGGAAGGGGTTTTGATGTTTACCTTGCGTTTACCTTCCTTAGCCATGAGGCAAGTTCCATTTGCCTTCTTTGCACCGAGCGTGGGGAAGAGTGTGGGTTTCTTGGGCATGCTTTCAATGGATATGCTAGCCATTTCTTCTTCATCGGACGATGAGGACTCATCGTTTGAGTCCCACTCCTTTCCGATGTGTGCTTGTTCAGCTTGTTTCTTCTTCTTGAAGAACTTTTTCGGTTGAGGCTTGGACTCTTTACCTTCTTCTTGTTGTCCTCATATGGGCAATCAACTATGAAGTGATTGTACTCACCACAATTATAGCATGCCCGCCTCATCTTCAGCTTTGTCTTCTCCTTGTATTTTCCTTCACTCGATTTTGTTCCTTGTCTTTTCTTCATAATTCTTTTGAACTTCTTCATGAACAAAATCATATCTTCTTCGTCCAGCTCGCTGCTTTCATCATCACTGTCCTCCTCAAACTGAGCTTCTCTTGCTTCTTTGGATAGAGGTTTGAGTGTGGATTTTAAGGCAACTCCCTTCTTCTTGGCCGATGTGAGGTCAGCTATTTCTTTGACGTGCTTGGCTTGCTTCTCCATCATCTCAAAGTTGATGATTTTGCCAAGCAGTTCATCCGGAGTCATTTTCTTGTACCCGGGACTTTCTCGGATCATAGAGCAGAGTGTGACGTTGCGAGGCATAAAGGCTCTAAGGATGAGCTTTACAACCTTGTGGTCATTCCACATTTTGCTACCATACGATCGAACCTTGTTAACAAGAGTCTTCAGTCTGTTGTACATGTCCTGGGGAGATTCATCTTCCTCAATCGCGAACCTTCCTAGTTCGCCTTCAATCATTTCAATCTTTGCCTCCCGCACATGCCGGTCACCTTCATGTGCTGTCTGTAGTGTGTCCCAGATTTCTTTGGCAATTTCCAATCCGTCCACCTTTGTGAATTCATCTCTACTTAGAGATGAGGTGATAACGGCTGCGGCTTGGGCATTCCTGTGGATGGCTTGCTCTTGACTTGGCGTGAGTTCTTCATCGTCATCAGGGATGTTTATTCCTGTGCACACAATATGCCATAAACTTGGGTTAAGGGAAATCAAGTGCATCTTCATGTTTTGCCTCCACATGGAGTAATCACTCCCATCGAAGTGTGGGGCCTTTCCGAGAGGAATGGATAGATAATGACTGCTGTTAGAATTTAAACGGTCATAATTAAAAGGATATCGGGAGTAGTCGGTGTGACTACTCCCCTTCTTCTTTTCTTCAACTTTAGCTTTCCCTTTGGAAAGTGCTTTCTTTCGGAGCAGTGCTTTCAGCTCCAATGTCTCATCATCATCATCATCGAAGTCTTGAATGGCTTCGAGATACTTTTCAAGCTTTTGGTGCTTGTCATTGTTCATCTCTTCCTGGTTGTTGATTTTCTGGACTTCCTTCATGTCCGACATGATCTCTTCGAGTGGTTGCACTCTTTCTTGAAGAACCTGCTCTGATACCAATTGAATGTAGGCCTAGAGGGGGGGGGTGAATAGGCCTTCTTGAATTTTCTCGGTTCCTGTGGCACTTCAACAAAAAAGGTCAAATCCAGATATATCGGACTAGTCCGGTAAAGTGCGGACTAGTCCGGATTTCACGGGCTAGGTTGATCAAGTTAGGTCAATTTGATTGTTTCGTTGTCGTTTGCAGCGGAAATATAGACTTTAATGACAGTTCAATAGTTGTATGTTAAGTTTTATTGCAAGTATTATTCTTGTTCAACTATTTAACTTGAATTCAACAAAATGAATCAAACCCTAGATAATATTGATCAACTAGAATGATGAACACAAACGAACAAGACACAAGATTTATCCCGTGGTTCGGTTACCACGAAGGCAGCCTACATCCACGTTGAGGAGCCCACAAAAGGACCGGGTCTTCACCAACCCTTCCCTCGTCGGATCGCCACGAAGGCCAATCCTCTTCCACTAATCACACAGGGGTAAATCACCAAGTTGAAGGGGCGATCTCACAAGTTGAGAGCTCCCTTGATAACAAGTTTCAAAACCACCAATAACACACTTCGAAATATACAAATTGAGATGCAAGAGTGTGTTAGAGATTCAAACCAAGAGCTCAATCGTGTGCCAAGTGCCTCTCCAATGATCTAGAAGTGATCTTCAATGGATTGATTGATTTTTTCACTTAACTTCGTGGAGAGAGATGGTTTTTGAGTCTCTTGGGAGGTGTGACGGCGCTAGGGTTCAAGAGAGGTTAAAAGTGGGCCGTGCACCTCTATTTATATGGGGTTTCTGGAAGTTACCGTTAGGGTTCAGAAATATCGGACTAGTCCGTGGTGGTGACCGGACTAGTCCGGTGTGCTGTGTGAAGCAAACCCTAAGTGTCTAGGAATCTCGGACTAGTCCGGTTCAAAACGGACTTGTCCGATTTCGTCACTGGAAAGCTTCGGACTAGTCCGATTGACATCGGACTTGTCCGGACACATGAAACCCTAAGTGTTTAGGATGACAAGTCCGCACTTGGAGGACTTGTCCGATTTAGATCAGGGTGTATATCGGACTAGTCCGTGTGGACACCGGACTTGTCCGAAGTGGATCAGAATGAATATCGGACTAGTCCGGGTCACAACGGACTGGTCCGATTTTGTGTGACTTGTGCATTGAAAAGGACTAGTCCGCACTGGGGAGGACTAGTCCGAAGTGGAACAGAAAATATATCGATCGGACTAGTCCGGTGGTGACCGGACTTGTCCGATCTGGTGCAGAATGTGATATCGGACTAGTCTGGCTAATATCGGACTAGTCCGGTCCTGTATAGTTTTGTGCATTGTGTGTGTGTGATTAAGTGAGATTGAGCTCTTGGGTTTGTTTCCTTAACACACTCCATACATAATAAACAACTAATTTCTTCTCCTTGAGCTCAAATTCATTTTCCTTCTCAATTTCCCTCTTTTTGGTACTTTGCTCATTTTTCATCATTTTCCTGCATTCATCTCAACAAAAGGATTAGGATCCCAATTGCTTGTCATAAATCATCCAAAACCCACAAGGGAGTCCTAGATGCACTTTCAGACATTGATTATGGTTATTGGCAATGGTAAATTATGGACTGGTATTATGATGGTTACATGGTTTATGATGGGTTTACTTCACATAAATATAATATATTGCTTTCCAAATGTTTTACGGTACTTCTCAGCACTTTGCCATTATTAATGTCGTCATTTGAATCAGCCACATGTCATACTTTCCACACTTGCTGAGTACGACATGTACTCACTCTTGCAATCCCCCCAACAGTTGCAGGTCAGAATTATGAGTTTAATGGCAATAATGCGGAGTTCTAGGCCGTGTCTACCGTCAACTTTGCCTGTGGTGTTGCATGGAGCTGCGCTATCCCTTATGCATAGTCTGCTTAGTTGCTTAATTAGTTTATTTCCGTTGCATTAGTTGAACCTGTCATTAATATTCATTAGAGCATGTATTCGAGGATCTAATGAATTATGTAATAAGAGTACTTTTTTAATAATTTGAGCTGTGGTAATTATCTGTTTATCATTTGTGAATCACTCGTGTATGTGTGTTGAACATCCTGGGCACACATATGCGTTAGCTTGGTTCATTTTCGGAACCGGGCGTCACAGATTGGTATCAGAGCGAGGTTGACCGTAGGACGCAGCCTAGATAGAATGGACACTTTAGAGCACATAGGAGCACTCAGGAATCGATGTGTTTTCGCTTAAGTGTGCTATTTGCTATATATATTGTTTGCTTGTGTGCTTAATAGAGGATTTTGGGATGCTTTAGCATTGCCATGTCCACCTAGGCTAGTATAGCTAGTTGGTTAGCTTCATATCCCTTAATGCATATAGATGGGGACGTTTCTAAATTCTTACCTATTGCTTTTCTCTAGATGGTGAGGACTCGCAACTAGAGGGATGCCAATGATAAGGAGGAGAACAATGGAGTACCTCAGAATAACAATAGACAAGGACCTGCTCATGGAGCTATCAACATTGAGCAACTATTAGCTATGCAAAACCAGCTCATGCAGACCATGATACAAACTATGGGACAGCTGCAGGCTGGCAATATCAACAATCAGCCTCATATACCGCCCCCGCCACCACCCCCGCCACATCACAACCGTTTGGGAGAGTTCATGAGGACCAGACCGCCAACCTTTGCTCAAGCTACCGACCCTATGGATGCTGATGATTGGCTCAAGTCCGTGGAGAAGAAACTTGCTATTGTCCAATGCAGTGACCGGGAGAAGGTCCTATTTGCTTCTCATCAACTCGTTGGAGCAGCTGCATATTGGTGGGATTCACTATGCAATGCTTATGAGAATCAAGAGAGGATCACTTGGGCAGAATTCAAAGAGAACTTCCGTTCTCATTATTTGCCGGAAGGTGTTATGATCTTGAAGAGACAAGAATTCGAGAACTTACAACAAGGAAGATCAAGCGTAAGTGAATATCTCAATAAGTTCACTCAACTCTCAAGGTATGCGCCTGAGTATGTTAGTCGGGACAGCCGGAAACAGTACTTGTTCATGAGGGGTTTGAACAATGAGATCCAAGTGCAACTACTCAACTGCGATTATGCCAATTTTCAGAAACTTGTGGACAAAGCAATTGTGGTTGAGAACAAGATCCGTGAGATGGAGCAAGAAATCAAGAGGAAGGCGCCATATCAAGGACAACAACAAGGAAGTAATGTGCGCCCTCGCCTTGCACCACCCAATGCACCCCATTACAGCTCCTCTATTCCTGCTCAGCAACCTGGTTATGCACCGCGCCCAACTCAGTTAGTGCAGCAGCGCCCTGTTATGCAAGCAATGCCTTATGCGCCTCGTGCTGATTTTCCTGGAACCAATGCTCAAAACCAAGCTCGTCCCAATAATTCTGGTGGAGTTAAGAGGTGTTATACTTGTGGAGAAGCTGGACACTTTGCGAATCAATGTCCTAAGTCAGGCCTTGGTCAAAGAAGCAATGCGCCAAGGCAAAACCCAAGACCTAATGGAGGACAGCCACACGGAAGCCATGGATAGCAGAATTTTGCTCGTGGCAATGTGAACCATGTCTCTACGGAGGATGCTCAACGAGCGGATGACGTGGTCATTGGTATGTTTCTCGCCAACTCCAACCCTGCGACTATGTTATTTGATTCTGGAGCATCGCATTCATTCATTGCATCGAAGTATGTTGCCAAGTATAATTTGCCTATCTCTCATATGAAGTTACCCTATTTGGTTAAGTCTCCTGGAGGAGAGATGAGGACAAATATAGTATGTCCAAAAATAAGCCTTAGAATAAGGGGGGTAGACTTCTCCGCCGACCTCATTGTTTTGGATTCACAAGGAATAAGAGAATCCGTTGGTGTCAAGTGCAATGGAAACACCATACGGAAGCCGAAGCTACGTGGGAACGAAGAAGACTTGAAGGCAGAATTCCCTCACCTTTTCTCCACGCTATCGAATCTCGAGGGCGAGATTCACTTTAAGGGGGGTAGAATTGTAACACCCTAAATTTTCGCATCCTGCATTGCATACATGATCATGCATTAAACATTAGTAGGATAAAAGAAAAATGATAAAATATACAAATGTATGTAGCAAAAGAAGAAATAGAAAATAATAATTATAGCCTAAAACTTGTAATAGGGAATAAGTATAAAATAATAATAATAATATATAAAAAGAAATATATAAATAAAATATATAATAATAAATAAATATATATATAAATAATAAATAAAATGAAAAATAAAAATAAAATAAATAAATAATATAAAATAAATAAATAAATAGTAATATGTTTTTTTTCTAAAAAAAAAAGAAAAAAACCAAAAGCAACCGCCAGGCGCCAGCCGGCCCCGCGCCCGACCGGCGCTCACGCGCCTCGGCCCCCACGCCCACGCGCCGATCCGCGCTCCCGCCCCAGCTCCCGACGCCCCGCCGCCTAGGCCCCCGCGTGTCGCGCGCTCCCACCCGGCCCCGCAGCCACGCGCCGCGCCTCCCCACCCCGCCGCCCTCCCGAACGCAGCGCGCGCGCCCCGGGGCACCTGAGCCCGCCGCCTGCGCCCGGCCCCACCTCCGCACGCGCTCCAGCCCGAGGCCGCAGCGCCCGGCCTCCCGCTCCCACGGCCCCGCCTCCCAGCCCCACGCGCCTGACCGGACGCGCGCGCCTACCGCGCGCGATTCCCGCCGAATCGCCCGCCGTTTCCCGCTCTCCCTCCCGCGCCGAATCCCCGATTCCCGCGCGATTTCCGGTCCCACCCCGCCACCTGACGCGCCTCCTGCACGCCCGCTCTCCTGGCCAACCCCACCGTACCGCGATTTTCCCGCACCGACACCGCGATTTTCGCTCCTGCGCAACTGCCGCACGCGTGCCGGCCCTAGCGCCCTACCACCGCCTATAAAAAGGATCGTAGGTCCCTAGATTTTCCCCCGATCCCAGAAACGTCGCCGCCTTCCAGGAACGCCGCCGGTGCAGAAAAGAAAAAAAAGGCACCAGAAGGTTGTGCCGCTTGGGGAAGAAAAGGAAGGAAAAAAGAGGGGAAGAAGAGGAAGAAAAAGAGGAGGGCGCCACCGTTCGCCGGAGATCGTCGCCGTCGTCGTGCCGCCAAGGGACTGCTGCGCCATCCACTTCGTCTACGCGTCGCATTCGTTCTGCGACCGTCAAGCCGTTAGATCTACGGTAGGCCATGTTCCCGATGCGAATTTTAGCGACGCCGTAGATCTAATAGACATAAATTGATTTTAGTTGCACCATAATTTTATTTTCAGCAGCATTAATCCACGTTAAAATCCCCGTAAACTCATATGAACACGTATGAACTAGTTGCATCTAATTAATAAACAACCATAGTTAATTAATTAATTGGTCCTTGCATGCATGCATATCATCGCATGTTGATTAGTGTGTGTGCATCATGTTGATTTGTATGTTCTCTTGTACGTATGATCACGCGTAGAGGAACGTGCTCAAGAGGCCGTGTACGAGGATTTCCAGAATCAAGATTTCGAAGCGCTTGAGCAACCCGATCCGCCGGAGCAAGGCAAGTGTCCTTGAAGCATATTGATCCTGTTTTTAAAATAAATGTTTTGTTTGCAAAACTGCATGCTGTGTCAATTTGATGGGAATCCTATGATAGGAAGTTTACTAGATTTGTTTGACCACCCTTGTCACCTGGAATTTATGGTAGAAAGTCGGGAAGAGTTTTTACCTTTTTGCTTCGCTTAATTAATTGGGATGGAAAAACAACACTACACATTTAATTATGCATCAATGATATTCTGGTTAATGTGAACTGGTCGATACGGTATGGTGATGGGTGATCTAAGCAAGCCTAGTATGTGGATGGGTTGGATGTTATGGTGGTTTGCTTGCTTTAGATCTAAGGACCGGTTCATGCGAGAATAAGCCAGGACTACAGTGCCACCACGAGGCCAAGTATGGGTGCGGCGTAGCTGATTAATTAGAGCTTTGCTAGTGCTGTTTGGACCATTGTGGATGTTCGGGGAAGGGGTAGTCAGATTGGGTTTGTTGATGATTGGTGGGACTACCCTGGGATCCGAATGGCTCAAGAGGGGGCCCTTGGTTGAAGATGTGCTCAGTTGGAGGCATCGCCACCGGTGAAACCTCAGTGGGGTCTAAATAGGCTAGTAATCCCTTTGTAAAGGCTATTTTGTGATCTCTTGGCCATACACCAAAGGAAGTGTAATTGGCATAAGGGAGGTTCTTTAGTCACCGACGGGTGATGAAATCACAAACACGTGGGTAAAGAGGTACAAACTCTGCAGAGTTAATTAAACTATCATGATAGCCGTGCTCCCGGTTATGAGCGCCTGGATGACCTACATGATTAGAGTTGGAAATTGGGATTTGGGATGGTTATGGTTTGGTAATGGTTATGGTTGAAATCATGATTATGGTTATGGTTATGGGATGGAATCATGGTTTATGACTTTGATTATTGTTATTGGCAATGGTAAATTATGGACTGGTATTATGATGGTTACATGGTTTATGATGGGTTTACTTCACATAAATATAATATATTGCTTTCCAAATGTTTTACGGTACTTTTCAGCACTTTGCCATTATTAATGTCGTCATTTGAATCAGCCACATGTCATACTTTCCACACTTGCTGAGTACGACATGTACTCACTCTTGCAATCCCGCCAACAGTTGCAGGTCAGAATTATGAGTTTAATGGTGATAATGCGGAGTTCTAGGCCGTGTCTACCGTCAACTTTGCCTGTGGTGTTGCATGGAGCTGCGCTATCCCTTATGCTTAGTCTGCTTAGTTGCTTAATTAGTTTATTTCCGCTGCATTAGTTGAACCTGTCATTAATATTCATTAGAGCATGTATTCGAGGATCTAATGAATTATGTAATAAGAGTACTTATTTGATAATTTGAGTTGTGGTAATTATATTTTTATCATTTGTGAATCACTCGTGTATGTGTGTTGAACATCCTGGGCACACATATGCGTTAGCTTGGTTCATTTTCGGAACCGGGCGTCACACTAACCCCGAAGACGCACTTGTCTAGGTTCAGCTTCGTGCGGGTGACCCGCACCTTGTCAAAGACAGCTTGCAAGGTGTCAAGGAGTGACTCCTTGTCCTTGATCTTGACAACGATGTCATCAACATACACTTCCACTATGTCTTTGATGAGCTCTCCAAAGGTTTTGTACATATCTCGTACAAATGTTGAAGCTGCATTCTTGAGACCAAATGGCATGGCAGTATAACAGTACAATCCATCTACTGTGATAAAAGAAGTATGTTCTTCATCTTCCCTAGACATTCTGATTTGATGGTACCCAGAATATGCGTCTAGGAAACACAGTAATTCACACCCGGAGGTGGAATCCACTATCTGATCTATTCTAGGTAGTGGGAATGGATCTTTTGGGCATGCCTTATTTAGTTTTGTGTAGTCGATACACATCTGAAGCTTCCCGCCGGACTTGGGTACAACGACTGCGTTTGCCAGCCATTTTGGGTGGAAGACTTCTCAGATGAATCCAGCTTCTAGCAACTTCTTCACTTCTTGTCGTATGAAGTTCTGTCGCTCGACGGATTGCTTCCGAGGCTTCTAATGTACGGGCTGAGCATCAGAATAGATCTTCAGATTATGCTCGATCACTTTCCTAGGGATCCCAGGCATTTGTGACGGTTGCCAGGCAAACACGTCGACAATAGCCCAGAGGAAAGTGATGAGCGCGAGTTCCTATTTGTCATTCAGACCTCCCGATATGCGGGTGGTCTGAGCGGCATCGGAACCGCTTTGGACGACCTTGATGAGGATGTCGGTGTCGCCACTTGGTTGCACGCAAGGTGCGGAGGTTGGGCCTCATTGACGAATGCTCGGGGGTTTCGGAGCTTGTTCTTGCCTAGATTCTTCCTCCTGCGCTGTAGCAAGCGCATGAAGTTCTTCCAGAGCAGTCACTCCGGCAGTACGGTCTCCGCGGATTCGGAGAACACCAGCTGGTGTTGGCATCTTCAACACCAGGTAGCCATAATGAGCAGCAGCCATGAACTTGTACAAGGTGGGCCTGCCCAGAATGGCGTTGAAAGGTAAGTTGATCTGAGCGACGTCAAAGATCAACTTCTCAGTGCAATAATTATCCCGAGTCCCAAAGGTCACGGGGAGAGTAATTGCACCCAGTGGGGTTATGGCCCCCGGACCTACTCCGGAGAAAGGTCGAGAGGGGCGAAGGTCCGAAGGTCAGAGCTGAAGCTTGACGAAAACTTTGAAGCTTATGAGATTCAGCCCCGAACCTCCGTCCACCATTACATGGTGGAGTTGAATGTTATTGATGGTAGGTGATACCATCAAAGGTAGCTGACCAGCTCCGATCATGTTCCGAGGGCAGTACGAAGCATCAAAAGTGATGGTGGTGTCCATCCACTTTCGATGAGGCTCCACCCTGGCTGTAGGAGCTACTGAGGCCATGTCCCGCCGCATGGTCTTGAGGACACGGCGGGAGGTGATGTCCCACGAACCACCAAATATGGTGTTCATGGTCTTTCGGCGCTCATTGTCAGAGATGTCGGAGTCGTCGTCGACGGAGGTGTAAACAGCCTTCAGGACCTTTTTAGGGTCCTGGAAGCCTAACTCCTCTTCAGCCGGAGCTTCATCGACCTTCTGTTTTCCTTCCCTCTGACGCAAAGGAACTTCTTCCTAGCGCTTGTTGTAGCGCTCGGCAAGGTTTTGGACTTCCCAGCAGTCCTCCAAGTTGTGGCCGTTCGACTTGTGGATAGGACACCACACTTTGGAATTGCCACCGTCGTCAAAGGACGGTCGAGGTCGTTTCTCGGGGCGTGGCCCCCGGCCACCCGGAGCTGCAGCGGCTGCAGCGGTAGATGTGCCGGCCGACGGCTTCTTCTTGCTGTTGGACTTTATCTTCTTTTTGCCACTCCCGGAGGTAGTGGCTTCACCTTTGGAGGATTTTTTGCCATCCTCCAGAGGTGGTTTGGAGTGCATTTCACGGCCCTCTGCAGCTTTGGCACACTTGTCTGCCAAGCTGAAGAGCTCCATGACGCTGGTGATCTCCTTGACTGCTAGCTTCTCCAGCATCTTCATATCTTGTACGCCATGTCTAAATGCCATGATAACAGAGGCGCTAGAGATAGAAGGAATGGTGTTTTGCATGTGGGAGAATCTCTGGATGAATGAGTGCAGGGATTCTCCCCCCTTCTGCATGACTACAAAAAGGTCCAGTTCAGTGTCTGGCCGGGTGTATGAACTCCCGAAATTGGCGGTGAACTATTGGCACAATTCCTCCCAACTATTGATGGAGTTGTGAGGAAGGCTCATGAACCAGGACCTGGCGGTCCCAGTCAAGGCCACTGGGAAGTAGTTGGCCATTACGGCCTCATTACCTCCGACCGCAAGGATTGCGGTGGTGTAAATTTGGAGAAACTCAACGGGATTAATTGTCCCGTCAAATTTCTCCAGCAGGTGAGGTTGGAACTTTTGTGGCCATCTGACCATGTGTAGGTGCATGGCCAGTGCAGAAAAGCCTCCTCCTAATCCCTCGGGAGCAGGACTGGCTTGAGCCTCTCGCCTTTCGCGAGCACGCTCGATATGGACACGGCCGTCCTGTTGACGGTAACAGCGATCAAGCTCCGTCCGGAGGTCATGATTTGAAAGCCTGGTTACCGTATGAGTACGTCGCGCCCAGAAGGTAGTGACGTAACTTGCTGTGATGCAGCACGCCTCCTATTTTGGGAAGCATGCGGACCAAGTCTGCCAGACATGGTCCGGTGCTGCGATGGGGCCCGCCCTAAAGGAGGAGGACCTTGGTTGCTGATGCGGTCGGTTGCTGCTGCAACCAGATGTTCCACATCAGCTCTCCACTGCTCCATTGCACCCTAGGATGCACCTGGATGTGGTGGACGTTGGAGGAGAGCACGCGCTGCATGAAGTGCGTGTTCAGGGTTGTTATTATTCGCGGATGCGGTAACCGACGCCGATGCACCGTAGCGCTGCTCATCTTGACGTGCTGGTGCAGGCAGTGGCGGTGGAGGCATGACTCCTACTGGAGCCACGACACCTGCTGGTTGCTGCATGTTGGAGGGATTGCCCCCAGCGGGTTGAACAACAGGGTTGCCGTTGGATGATCCCGCAGCTGAGTTCACCATACTTGAAATGTCGGGCGCCCCTACCTGGCGCGCCAACTGTCGGCGTTTGGATCCGGCAGGTCTCCCGACACTACCTTTGGTACATAGAGGAGTTGTAGTTCGGTGAAGGGCGCGCAGAGATTCAAGAAGGTGAAAGACACATCTACACAGAGATTTATGTGGTTCAGTCCGCCTGAGCATAATACACTACTCCACGGGGTGTGTTGGTGATGTATTAAGCGTGTGAGTCTAGAAGAAGCTCCAGAAGAAGAAGCTTGTCTAGCTCAGGGAGTTCAGTAGTGGTCTGGAACCGTCCCTTGTGTATCGTCGACCAGTCCTTTTATAGTACAAGGTCGTTACACCGTTAGCCTGGCCCGACATGTGGCCCCGGCGGTTACACAAGCTTGATACACAATAAATGAGGTTAATTACCCTTAATAGCCTGGTAACGGGCCTTAACAGTGCTGTTACCAGTATTAAGGGTCATCCGACCGTGTGTCATTAATATGGTATTAATGACACTTAATCGGGTCTTGAAGTCTTTGATTGCTCCTTGAAGGTCTGAAGCCGTTGGGGGTCCACTAGCCTGATTGTTGAAGTTGAAGGTCCAGCGGTCGTCACGTGGCAGCACCGGAGCTTACCGTCGTGGACGAGTAGGTCCGGTGCTACTGGACACGTATCGGTACCGGAGCTTCCCTCTGTCTGGGGTTAGGTCCGAGGGTGCCATACTGGTATTCTGATCGAAGCTTCCCATGTGTGGGTGATAGCTCCGATCTTATGATACACGTGGCGGTCCTGGGACTAACCATGTCGGGGAAGCAAGTCCGGTTACGCCTGACGTGTGGGGCCTTTGGAGGTCTTCAAATATGGTAGATGGAGTTTCCTTGTGATCTTTGCAATCCCAAGGGGTATCCGATACGGGGGGTACCGACAATAACCATATACATAACCATAACCAGTACCAAACCATCCCAAAGACCAAGTTTCCCACTAATCTTGTGAGGGTCCAGGTTGCTAATGACCGCTAGCACGGCTATCATGATAGTTTTAGACACACTCTGCAGAGGTTGTACCACTTTACCCACTTGTTTGTGATTTCATCACCTTTCGGTGACTAAGAACCTCCCATATGTTCTCTCACACTTCCTTTGGTATGTGGTCAAGAGATCACAAAATAGCTTTTACAAAGGGACTACTAGCATATATGGACCCACTAAGGTTTCACCAGGCTTGAATCTCCATTCTCCCACCCACAGGGCCCCTCATGTGCCATGCGGTTCCCAGGATAGCCCTTCTCGACTCCCATTCCTCGCATCATCCAATAGTCCATACAATACCAGCAGCTCACCTAATTATTCAACTATGCCGCACCTATACTTGGCCTTGTAGTGGCACTGTAAATCTTGGATGGTTGCTCCACAAACTGGGCCTTAGATCTAAAGCAAGCGAAACAACCATTACATCCAATCTAGTCCACAGTCCATGCTTGCTTAGATCTCCCAAGTCCCACGTTTATCTGTCAACCATATTCATCAATTCTCATCATTCATAACTTCATTAATTCACAATTAAGTCATTTTGTAGTTTTCTCATCCCAAATAATTAAAGCAAAGCAAAAAAGGTAAAAGTCCTTCCCGACTCTCTACAATATATCCCAAGCGACAAGGATGGTCAAACGAGACTAGTGAACACCTATTTTGGGTTTCCCATCAATTTGACACAAACATGCAATTTTGCAAACAAAACATTTAAAAACAGGATCAATATGATCAAGGACACTTGCCTTGCTCTTGAGCTTGGTTAGGGTCAAAGGCTTCAAAGTTCTGGTACTGGAGGTCCTCGATAGCAAACTCTGAAGCAAAACCTTCTATTCCGCGCGACGAACATACAAAACAGGCATTACAATCAATAAATGCTCATATATTTATCAACATGCCATGTCATACATGATTAATGCAATTGCAAGGTAAAACTTGTTAATGACTTGCTATTAATACTTACTAACTAGTTACAATGGTATTTAATAAATTTGAACAGGTTTCGAGTTGATTGTAAGTAAATTTAGATTAATTCAGCCTGAAATCGGTTCAGATACCGGACAAGTCCGGTGCCAGGGCCGGACTAGTTCGCCCTGATCAAGACTGAAATTTAGGGTTTTCGTGATCTACGAGAATTGGGGTTGAATTTGCATGGAAAAGAGAAAGTAGAAGGTGTACCACGTGTGTAGAACTCCAAGGATCGAGAATTGAGTGCAACACTTGAATCTTGGCGATCTAGGGTTGGTGATGAAGAGTTGATGGAGAGTTGAGGATGAATTGGTGATGAAGAACAAAAAGTCAATGAAGATCTTGCTTGATTGATACTCCTTCATGTTCTCCCTCTCCTCCTTGCTGCTGGATCTTCTTGATGACGGCTCCCACAAACAAGGATTTGGGTTTCTTTCAATTGTGGAAAAGAGGTGAAAAATTGAGGTGTTGGGTTACTTATATAGAGGTAGAGAGGTAGGATTTGATGGATTTCGAGTTTAAGGTGGGTGGAGGCCATGTAGGGGTTCCACATGGGCTCCACATGGGTTAGGCACGACGTTATTAAGCCCAATTAAGTTAAATACCCAAAAATAAGTCGTGGAGGAAAAGATTGAATCCAATTCAGGCACACCGGACAAGTCTGCTAGTGGGTCGGACTAGTCCGATGTTAGACAGAGACGAAAACAGACAAGTCCGGTAGGTGGTCCAAACAAGTTTGGTCTTGCCCAGAGAGCAAGACAGACAAGTCCGACATAGATCGGACAAGTCCACAGTTTTGACAACTTATCCGAAAACCGTACCAAGGATTGGACTAGTCCGCACTCAATCATGGAAAAGTCCGGAATGAAACAAAGACTTAATCGGAATAGTCCGCAGCAAAAACAGACAAGTCTGGAGGGGCATTAGAGGGGAAAACCCTGTAAGGACCGGGTCCGCACATTTCAGGAATCGCAGAGGGTGGTGCTGTGCGATGCGGCACCCAGCAGCACACACGAAAAGAATACGACAAAATATAAAGTTTTATTTATATAAACAACGAAAGTCATTTACAATACTTAATATACAGCGAAAGATAATATTCATAGCTCAACTCTCAGCCTTGCTATGCAAAGTGCAGTCGTCCAGCCCGCGAACACTACACACTAGCCACACACAATTTACTGCGGCGTGCAGAGCTCCCATTCGGCAGTATACCCCGACGGGGGCATCGCCTCATCCACGGGCCATTCCTCATAAGTCTCACCTGCAAACAACTTAATATAGCAACCGTGAGCACGACGGTTCAGCAAGACTTAACCGTCTCACCTAAACATGGAACTCTATATGCAGAGATACTTAACATAGGCATAAATATTGCAGCAAAGTGACTCGCCTAAATGTTGATCCTTAATTTTTAAGTTATTAACAGCAGCTTACAAGTTTAATAAAATAACTTTAGTGAGCATCATTGACAGTAACCAAAGTTTCAAAACCATTATAATTCCGTACATCGTATTCTCCTAACTTCTTCAGTATTTACTACATTACAGCAAAGTCAACAAGCGGTACTCAAATAACCGCGAGGGACGGTGATTGCAATCAGGGCACACCCGGATAACACGTCACATACACCCATTTCAGAACTGGATCCAATCACACTTTAATACTATATTATATGTAGCAACCTTTCAAAAGAAACCCAAATGTCGAACCGGTCCTTTCGTAACGGGCAGGAGGTCCTCGCGCGGAGCATCTTCTATGCCCACCAGCAGATTTACACATTGCTACCCTCAGCCCACTCCTATAAAACGGTAGGGTAAGCCTCGACACCCAAGTTAACCAATTACATCGGTTTCCTGGTTTCCATATAGCAAGTATTCATTCGGTACAGTTCAAACTTGTCTAGCAGGGCCGCACACGGATCGGTCCTCAATCGACACAAGCAGGGCTACACACATGAGACCACGTCTTTCCGCACCCTACCCGCTGCTCGGTCTCAATTTCATATTCATAAATCATTTCTTGATCAAATTCTTTCCCTTGTGATAAAATCCTATCTCGCGAGTAGATTACAACTACTCGACTTCTACCGGACTCCTAAAACTTAAGCATAGCATTTTCTACTCGTCGGGCTGTAGACCTACCCAATACTTCATGGGATTTGTGGGTCATGCAAGTGGAGTAACAATCACCTTAGCCCTAATGCACAAACATCATCCTTGACTTAAGTGATACAAATATAAACTTTGAAATAGCACTTAAATGCAAACTGGGGATTGCCTGGTTCTGAGTCAGGGGGAAATTAGACACTAGGAGGATGTTGTCCAAGGCCTCCGGGTCCTCCTCGATCTCGGTCACTATATCATATGCAATATATAAAGTACATGAGTGATATAGAAACTATAGAAAAGATCTTATAAATACTGATCAGGTATGTAAATGATTTTAATTGGCTTTGGGATTTTTACAGTGGACACTAGGTTCTATGAGGAAGATCTGGACCAAAAATTAGAGATCCAACAAGTAAAAGGCTTCTCTGAATTTTGGTTGTAATTTTGGAGCTTTGTCATGGTTAAAAGTGGATGATCATGGTATAGGGAATCTCACTGGTTCTGGGAAACTTTTTTTCACATTTTTCTAAGCTTCCTACAGGGAGAAACTGATTTCCCAATTTTGGGGAAAATCTAAAAATGGTTATGTACTTTTCTTAATTTTTAAACTACATAGAGATTTTAAACACTGATCAACCCAGTAAATGAAGTCCAATGAACTTGACATTTTTACTGGAGATCAAGTGTATTTTAAGAGTGTTCTTATAAAAATTGGAAATTTTCCAATTAACATAACAGGAGTAATTAATTTCCCAAGAAGCTAGATAAAAATAATTAATTATGAAAATTCTGGGACATGTCAAACAAATTGCACCACTACAAACTAGGGATCAATATGATCCTACTAGAATTTATTTGGAAATTTTTGAGCAATTCTACTAGGAGTAATGGATTTTTGAAGTTTGCTCAAAACCTAGAATTATTTTCTTATTGGAAGGTTTAAACAAACCTGCTGGCCCCACTCCATTTAAATGGACCAATCAGAGAGAAGCCTCACCGAGGGCCACAGATTTACCCCGCATCCACATTGGATCAAACAGCCGCATCTGATCCTGCGCGGTAAAACTGTTGCTGACAAGCGGGGCCCAAGGGTCTTTGTCTACCTCCCGACATGCCGCTCAGCCGCGACAGCGCAGCGCCGGCGAGCTCGCCGAGGCGGTTGCGTCAACCTCCTCTCGGCTCAGCCGTGACCGCCTATCCTTAAAATCGACCGCGCAAGACGATGGTGGGGTCCAATCATGGCAGCGACGGCCAGAGATGGCGGCGCGACGACGGCGGCGGAGCTAGGGTTTCGACGATGGACGGAATCGATCGGGAATGGTGCAAGAAGCTCGGGAAAGGTCGGGAATGTTCCTGGAAGCATGAGAAAGATGACTAGGGGGTGCAAACGGGATGAACTCGCCGGCAAAGTTGACTTCGCTGGTAGACCGACAGGATTCTTCGTGGCGGCGGGGAAAACTTGAAATCCGACCTCATCTCTTGATGATTTCCTTTCATTTTTGGTGAGATACTGCGCCTGGAGACCTAGAATCCTTAATTGGATTGAAGAATCGTTGCACATAGAAACAGAATTAAACCGACGATCTAGTGACCTCGGTATGAACTGGCCACGGTGAAACCTTATATACAGACGATAGGGACTGAAACTTCACCAGAAGCATCTATGTGTCTTTGTGCACCTGTTTGTAGTTGATGGGGAAGAGTGGAACGGCCCAGAACATCGGCTCCACGGTGGAACAGAGAAGGTCCAATGGCGGCTGCACGATGACGTCCGCGGAGCGTCAAACTACGGGCAAAATAATGAGCAACACGATGAGCCAAGGGGTGGCAATGACAGAGCATAGCCTTGGCGCCAACTTTTCTGTTTGCATCGAAGAGAAAGGACGCAGTATCGAGGTGCTCACCGGGGAGAAAGGGAACCGGCAGTGCTGAGCAACGGTGGGAGCGAAACAGAGGGATGGAGCGCTTGTGTGTGTCCACTTTGGTCAGGAGAGGAACATAGGGACGGGGAGAGATGAATATACACGCCAAAGAGGCCACGCAGCTGCTTGCCAGCGGTGAGGTGTTGGCTTCACCGAGCGTCGATCGGCGGGGTGTCAGTAAACAGAGCACTCTCGGTAATGGGTCACTGGCCAGTGGGTCCCACGTCCCCTTCCAAGTCAATCCTCTCTAGAACTTCAATTCTCCCACCTAAACATGTCCAAAAATGCTAGATTTTTGTGGAGAGGCCAAATCAAATGTGTATATTCAGATTTTGAAATTGATTTCCAATTTGGACAAGTTTCAAATGAAATTCAAATTCAAATTTGAATTTGAATTAAATTCAATGGAGTCACTAAATTAAATAGAAAATGAGCTTCAAAAATTCTGAAACTTCGCAAAGAGGCTATTTGGAATATTTGGGATTTAATGGTGTGCTCAGATTTTTATTTTGGAAAAGTTTGAACAGGAGCAAAGTTTTAATTTTTGGATCCCTTCTATTGAAGTTTGAATTGGTTTAATTTCCCAATTGCCATTTGATTTCTTTTCCCCATCCAAATTTAAATTCTCCTATATGAAATTTGTACCTTGAATTTAGGTCTTTTACATTCCTCCCCTCTTAAAAGAATCTTGTCCCGAGATTACAAATAAAAGAGATGGAGGTAAAAGGATTACCTGATATGAGATGATAATAAATCCGAATAGTTTGATTGGAGATAATCCTCGCTTTCCCATGTTGCTTCCTCAGCGGTATGGTTACTCCACAATACTTTGTAGAAGTACAGAGTCCGGTTTCTGGTGGTGCGAGTCTTTTCATCAATAATCCGGATCGGATACTCAAAATAAGTGAGATCCGGTTGGAGAGCTTCAATGTCTTCGGTGCGGATTTCAGCTGAGGATTTAAGACATTTCCGCAGCTGAGAAATGTGGAATACATTGTGAACTGTAGAGAGTGTCACCAGTAACTTCAAACGATAGGCCACGGGTCCGCATTTTTCAGTGACGGTGAATGGACCGATGAATCATGGAGCAAGCTTTCCCTTCACTCTAAAACGATGAATCCCTTTCATCGGAGAGACACGGAGATAAACGTGGTTTCCAATGTCGAAGTGGAGAGGTAGGCTTCTTTTATCCGCATAGCTTTTCTGCCGAGATTGAGCAGTCTTGAGATTGGCTTGGATCACTCGCACTCGTTCTTCGGCTTCATTTACAAGATCAATTCCGTATATAACCCGCTCGCCGGATTCACACCAGTTGAGCGGTGTGCGAAATTTCCGACCATAGAGAGCTTCATACGGCGCAATCTTGATGCTAGCTTGATAGCCATTGTTATATGAGAACTCCGCCAATGGTAAATGATCATCCCAATTTTTACCGTGGTGGATAGCACAAGGGCGTAGCATATCTTCCAAAACTTGATTCACCCATTCAGTTTGACTATCGGTCTGCGGGTGATATGCGGAGCTACGGATCAGTTTTGTCCCCAATGATGCGTGCAGCTGCTCCCAGAAACGAGCAACGAACAGCGCACCACGATCTGAAATAATCGTTTGGGGAACCCCGTGCAAGGACATGACTCTTGCAATATACAATTCTGCATATTTCTTGGCAATGTACTTTGTATGTACAGGGATGAAATGAGCTGATTTGGTTAGTCGATCGACTATCACCCAAATCGAATCATGCTTGTGGAATGTGAGAGGTAACCCGACGATGAAATCCATACTAATGTCCTCCCTTTTCCATGATGGAATTTTCAATGGTTGCAGCTGTCCAGCCTTTCTCATGTGGTCGGCTTTCACCCGACAACACGTATCACACTCGGATACGTACTTTGCAATCTCTCTTTTCATCCGTGTCCACCAAAATCTGGTTTTTAAACCTTGATACATTTTGTTGCTGCCCGGATGAATAGAATACTTGGACAAGTGAGCTTCATCCAAGATTTTCTTCCGAAGTCCTATGTCCCGAGATACCACGATACGGTCCTTGAACCACAGCATACCATGTTCATCACTTCGGAAGAACATCATTTCCCCATTCTTCATTCTCCTCCAAATGTGCGACATACCCACATCTTTCTTTTGAGCTTCCATAATCTCCTCTCGTATAGTAGGGATGAGAGCAAGATTATATAACACTCCATATGGAACCAAGTATAAACTCTGCTCGTCCTCTTCCATCGGGGTAATGGACAGATTATTGATGTGAGACTTGCGGCTCAGCGCATCGGCAATCACATTTGCCTTGCCAGGATAGTAATGAATTTCAATCTCATAATCTTTGATCAATTCCAAACATCTTCGCTGTCGCATATTCAGTTCCTTCTGAGTGAAGACATATTCAGGCTCTTGTGATCGGTGTAGAGGTGCACTAAATTTCCGAGTAAATAATGCCTCCACATTTTCAAAGCGAGTACCACGGCAGCGAGCTCAAGGTCATGAGTTGGATAATGCTGCTCATGATTTCGGAGCTGTCATGATCCATACATGATCATGCGGCCTTCTTGCATTAACTCGCAGCCGAGACCAATACCAGACGCATCACAATAAACGTCGAAAGATTTGGTCGTATCCGGCTGAGCTAGCACTGGGGCTGTTGTGAGATGTTTCACCAATGCTTGGAATGCATCCCCACATGCCTTGCTCCAAATATATTTAGTCCCCTTTTTCAGCAGCTCCGTCATCGGTTTAGCAATTTTTGAGAACCTCGGGATGAACCTCCGATAATATCCCGCTAATCTGAGAAAGCTACAAACTTCGTGGATAGACGTTGGAGACTTCCATTTCAGCACTTGTACAATTTCGCTTGGATCTACAGCAATGCCCTCTGCTGAAATAATGTGACCCAAAAATGGTACGTGGCTGATCCAAAACTCACACTTGCTGAATTTTGCATAAAGCTTATGATCTCGCAATCGTTGGAGCACGATATGCAAGTGTTTGGCGTGTTCTTCCTCCAATTTAGAATAAACCAGAATGTCATCGATGAAGACCATGACAAACTTGTCTAATTCTGGCATAAAAACTGAAGTCATCAAATACATGAAGTGAGTCAGCGCATTGGTAAGCCTGAACGACATGACAAGATATTCATATAGCCCGTATCTCGTCGAGAATGCCGTCTTTGGTATATCCTCCGGTCAGATTTTTATTTGATGATATCCGGACCGAAGATCCATCTTTGAGAATATTTTAGCACCCACTAATTGATCGAATAAAATATCGATGCGCGGTAGTGGATACCTGTTCTTGATCGTCACGGCGTTGAGCGGACGATAGTCCACACATAGACGTAACGTCTTGTCCTTCTTCTTCACAAATAATGCGGAGCAGCCCCAAGGTGATGAACTTGGGCGTATGAGACCCTTGTCCAGCAGGTCTTTCTAATGCTCCTTTAATTCCGCCAACTCATTGGGTGCCATCTTGTACGGCCTTCGAGAAATAGGCGTAGTTCCCGGGATGAGTTCAATCTTGAACACGATATCCCTATCCGGTGGCATACCCGGAAGGTCGTCGGGAAACACGTCCGGATATTTTCGGACTACACGAATGTCTTCAAGCTTTGTGACTTCCGTGTTATATGTGGCTGGAATTTCTTGGATAATGCGATCTAGAATGAGAGTGTGTGGTTCATGTAGTGGAGAGTTCAAATGGACCACACGTGGAACAATGTCGAGAACAGCACCATGATAGTGAAGCCACGACATTCCTAAAATGACATCAAGCTTCTGACTCTCCAATATAATTAGAGAAGTCAGATATAGATTTCCACCCAACTGAAGTGGTGCCCTATAGACCATTCTATCAGTTGCTACTGTCCCACCCACAGAGCAAATCAAATATGAACATTTTGTGGGAATGATTGGTAATTGGTATTTGATGACATATTATTGGCTAATGAAATTATGGGTGGCATCGGAGTCAAATAATATGACTACGGGAGTTTGGAGTAGAGAAAACGTACCCGCGAAGACAGGTTCGCCTTCCGGCACGTCTTCGATAGCTAGGTGGTAGACATTGCCGGGTTTTGCTGCAGGTTTCTTGGGCTGGTTGTGGGGTTGAGCTGCACCCCGATATGGTGCTTGTGTGTTGCCTTGTCGCTGTTCGGGGCAGTCCTTCGCAAAGTGCCTGACACAGCCACATGTGTAACACGTGTATTGTGTTGGGTTCCCACGTGGTGGAGGTGGATACGCACGGGGGACCATCCTTTGCTGCTGCTGCTGCTGCTGCTACTATGGAAATGGTGGTGGGAAACGCGGTGCATTGAAAGAACGACCGCGGAATGGCTGCGGTCGCGCCAGTGGCTGCCATTGCTGACCGGATGGTGAGCGATACACCACACGGTACTTCTGTGGACCGCCACTGCTGCTGCTCGAAGGCGCACTCTGTTTCCTCTTATCAGAAACGAGCTCGCGATGAGCATCCTCTTGTATAATCGCGGCATTGACGATGTCGTTGAAGGTGTCGCGGTTGCATTGCGCGAGTTGGACCTTCATCTTCGGATTAAGGCCCCGAAAGAATATATCTCTCTTCCTATCTTCCGTCCCCACATATTTGGGCGCGTACTGTGCCAAGTGACTGAATGCGCGGGAATATTCGTGGGCACTCCTCCCGCCTTGCTTTAGCTCCAAAAATTCTTGAAGCTTCCTCTTCATTATTCTGGGAGGGATATGGTAGGCGCGGAACGCCTCCCAGAATTCTGTCCAGGTGACTGCATGACCAGTCAGCCGGCAGTGACGTGATGAAGTTCGCCCACCACGCACCGATGGATCCCTGGAGTTGTTGCGCTGCGAACAATACCTTCTGTTGTTCGGTGCATCACAGCAAACCAAACTTCGCCTCGAGCGTGTGGATGAAGTTGTCTACCTCCAGAGGCTCCTCGGCCTCCGTGAAGACCGGTTGATGTGTCGCCAAGAAATCCGAGTACAAGCTCTATTGGGGCTTCCATTGCCCACTGTCTTGTCACCCCCTTGACGGGACGAATTTTGAACCAACATTCACAGTAACTCGGTTTGCTCGTCGCGCGAGCCGAGTACTGCGGCCAGAATCTCTGCAAGCGTCCTCGGAGGTTCAGGTGGTGGTGGTGGAGGGACTTGTTGCTGTGGTGTCGCGGTTTGCTCCCGGTCGGAGATTCATCCTCACGACCCCGGCTAGATCCTCCCATCTCGGGCGTAGAGCGCGTACGCACCATTCTGCATCCACATGATTTAAATCAGCAACATGTTTGTTTTTCTCATCCATTTTATACCATAGTAGTGCGAGTAATGACAATATGATAATTGCATAACACTCACATATATTGATGAAGTACAAACTTTATATAAGATATATTATCTCATGACCAAGTGTACAATAGTGATTTCCACAATGACGGACACCCACTACGGAAGTACATCTCAACTATACTTGGTCTCCATGAGTCGTCATACATACCTTGTCATCTTCTACACACCCACTACTATTTATAGTATGACACAAACATGGCCACAAAACAAACACGAGCAACTACTAACTAGACGTTGTCCCGTGATGGCAGTAGTGCTGCCCCATCCTACTCCGATGCATCGTCATCGGCATATTCTATTATCTCAGGATCATCTTCATCCTCAGGATTTGAAGTCACTTGTTTACCCATATTCAGCGGTATATCATGAGCCGGTGGATACACAACTGGTTGCAATTGTGCTTTGGCCTCAATCAAATTATCCTGAAGTTGCTCTGCCTCATACTACCAATTCTGAGCTTCCTTGATGGCTTGGTCTCGTGCCTCGGTGACTACCAACAGCTGCTCTTGCTGTTGTTGCACCTCCAACTGACTCGCCTGGAGCCCATCACGAGTTTGCTGCAGATCTTTGCAAGCTTGCCGCAGTTCGGCACGAGCCTTCCGCAATCTAGTGCGAGTGTGATGCAACTGGTTCTCGCATTGATTTAGTCGGTGATTCATCAGAGCCAGGAATGAATGTAGGTTCTCATTGATATAATCAAGAGTGTCACCCCGTTCAGTCGCTTGCCTCAAGGCTTCGACTTGCTCCTGCAGGATTTCACCTTGTGCAAGAACCACCACGCTGGATGCAGCGGCAAATGTCCCAAGTGTTGTTGAGGTAGTGTCGCTGTATGGTCGATAGACTGCAACCATACGACGTTGGCACTCAAAACCAGCAGCACCACAGACCGGGAGAAGAGCAAACTGTGTCCCAGCCATGGCATCTTGATGAAGCTCTCAAAGCTTCATAAGCGCTTCGCCCGCTGCAAAGGCCCATGTGTCCTCCAATCAAACTCCCTGGAACGTGACTGAAAAAGGAGCCCATCCATAAAACACGGACTTGCTGGAATGTCAACCAGGACGATACATGATAGTACGCCTCTGTCAATCGTCTTTTGACCCCAATATCATAGCATCTTGATGAAGCCAAATTGTTGGAGCACCTCCCGCAGTAGGCTCGGGAAGCCCGGATAGTTGGCGCACGTGGAGAACACCCAACCGTCCGGCAATAGCATCACATCTGTCATCTATAAAAGAAGTACTTGGATGAGTCAAATACTCAAATTCAACAAACTTTGTTTATAAACAGATAATAGATGTGAAAATTGAATTATTAAAGTGAATTCAAATTCAAATGCCAAATGAAACATAACACTGGAATTCTGTCTCAGTTTCCGTTCACTCTGACCAGCCTGGAGAAATTCGAAATTTTCATCCAGTTAGAGGCACATTCAGAACCTGAGTTCAACTACAAAATTGTAGTACACTAAAATAGATTTCCAGAGGTGACACCTTGAGATATACGAAGTCTCCCACTTCAAAAGTTAAGTTTCTCTACCTATTATCGGCATTGTCATTTTGTCTCGATTGAGCAGCCTTCAAATTCTCGCGGATTGTCTGAACTTGTTTTCCAGCCTCTAGCAACACATCAGGCTAGCGTGGACCAAGTATTTGGAACTCATTTCTTGGGTACTCCATGTCGGCATACAATTTTCTCCATGTACAACTCAGCTAACTGTGCAATGATATACTTGGTCTTGACAAGAATGAAATGAGCTGATTTGGCTGATCCACAATAACCCATATTGGGTCATAGTCGGATTGGGTTCGCGGAAATCCAACGAAGTCCATACCGATTTCTTCCCACTTCCACTCCGGAATCTTCAATGTCTGCAATAATCTGGTTGTATATTGATGCTCAGCTTTGACTCGTTGGCACACATCACATAATGCAAGTCCTTGAACACATTGCTGATTATGTTGCCGAATATGTTGCTAAATACGTTGCATTATGTCTTTCGATGTTTACTGTGACGCATTAATTTCAAGGTTGACTCCCTCATCAAATGTCAATTGCACAGTCTTGGGGGCATAATGAATCACTCCATCGTGCTCCTGTAGCCAATCCACACCCCCAAGAACACCAACGTCCTCGTCAGTCAACTCTTAAGCCAGGAACATCCTCTCTTGTCAATCCTTATGAATCCAAATCAATGAGGTTAGCAAGGTATTCTACCCCCCATAATTAAGACTTACTTTTGGACATAATATCTTTGTTTCTCATCTTCCATACAACTTCGTCTAAGACAGTGAATCTTCTAGTTGTGTCCATCTTCTCTTGAAGTAGAGGTTGAGCGAGATAGGAAAGAGAGATAGCATGAATCCCCAACTATATGCATCAATGAATATGAAACTAAGCAACTACCTATACTAGCCTATATGGATGTGGCAACCGCTACAGCATCCCACAATCCTCTACTAAGCACACAAGCAAACATTACATAGCAATCAACACACCAAACAAACCACAACGCTTCCTGAGTGCTACTATGTGCTCTAAAGTGTCCATTCTATCTAAGCTACATCCTATAGTCAACCTCGCTCTGATACCAATTTGTGACACCCGGTTCCTAAAATGAACCAAGTGTGACGCATATGTGTGCACAGGAAGTTCAATACACATACACGAGTGCATCACAAACGATATACAGAAAAATACCACAACACAATTTCTTAAACAAGTACTTTTATTACAATATTCGAATAATCCTCAATTTACAAAGTCTAATGATCAATATTAAAAAATCTGAAACTAATGCAGCAGAAATAATCTAAACTGAGCAAACTAAGCATATAGGGTAGCGCGGCTCCAAGCAAAACCCCAGGCAGTCGACGGCAACACATAACCTAGTACTCCACATTATCCTCAGGGTACTCCTAAACATCACTTGAAACTGTTTGTGGGGGGAATTGCAAGGGTGATCACATGTCGTACTCAGCAAGTGTGAGAAATAATGACGTGTGACCTAAACAAGGAATGATAATAAATAATGGTTATTTGCTGAAAAGTACATTTAAAACATGTAAAAAGCATCCTACAATGTCTAAGTGAATTAATCCCATCATATCCCAAATAACATAATAATTCATATCCATCATTCATTATCCATCCATATTCTATATTCTTACCATCATCATTAACCATATTCAATTATCACCATCCAATCCATAACCATAACCAAACCATCCCAATTCCCAGATTGCACTCTAATCATGAAAGTTGTCCAGGTACTCATAACTGGGAGCACGACTATCATGATAGTTTTAACACTCTGCAGAAGTTGTACCGCTTTACCTACAAGTTTGTGATTTCGTCACCCGTCGGCGACTAAAGAAAACCTCCATTATGCCAAATACACTACCATAGGTGTATGGCCAAGAGATCACAAAATAGCCTTTACAAAGGGACTACCAGCATATTAAGACCCACTGAGGTTTCACCGGTGGTGATGCCTCCAACTGAGCACATCCAGCCAAGGGTCCCCTCTTGTGCCATTCGCATCCCAGGGCAGTCCCGCCACTATTGCAAACCCAACCGACTCCCATTCCCCGCTCCCCCAAATGATCTGAACAATGCTGGCAATATACCTAATTAATTGGCTAAGCCGCACCCATATTTGGCCTTGTGGTGGCACTATTGTCCTGGAATATTCTCGTATGAACCGTTCCTTAGATCCAAGGCAAGCAAACCACCATATCATCCAACCCAATCCACAAACAATGCTTGCTTAGATCTCCCAAGTCCCATGTTACCGATTAATCATGTTCATCAATTCTCATCGTCCATAAGTTCATTAATTCATAGTTAAGCCATTTGGTAGTTTTCCCATCCCAACTAATTAGAGCGAAGCAAAAAGGTAAAAATACCCTTCTCGACTCTCTACAATGTATTCCAAGCGACAAGGATGGTCAAACAAGACTAGTAAACTCCTATCATGGGTTTCCCATCAATTTGACACAAGCATGCAATTTTGAAACAAAACATTTAAAAACAGGATCAAAACAATCAAGGAGACTTGCCTTGCTCTAGAGCTTGGTTACGGTCAAAAGCTTCGAAGTTCTGGTGCTGGAGGTCCTTGTGACACCCAGTTCCGAGAATGAACCAAGCATAATGCATATGTGTGCCCAGGATGTTTAACACACATACACAAGTGATTCACAAATGATAGACAGATTATAACCATGTCTTAAGTAATAATACTAATAATAGTACCTTATTACAAATCAAATAGTTGCGAATTCAACTCTAATGAAACTGCAGCGGAAAAAACTAAACACTAATGACTCCAAACTCCACAAGCAGGTTTGACAGTAACACGCGCGCCTAGTACTCCTCAAAAACCTCCTGGTACTCCACCTGGCCACCTGCGTATGGATTTGGTGGGGGAATAGCAAGGGTGAGCACATGTCGTACTCAACAAGTGTGGAAAAGTATGACATGTAGCTTAAACAAGGCATGATGAGTAAATGGGCTAATTGCATAAAAGTACAATCAAAACAGTTGAAAATGCAATTATATTATCATTAAGTGAGGTCCTTCCCAAAACAACCCAATTAACATGAATTCGGACTTAAATAACCAATACCAGCAATAATAATTCATATTCATATCATAATTGCTCATCTGTCTCAAATTCATCAATTCCATATTCCAAAGCCAATTAATTAACCAATACCAACTCCCAATTCAATTCCATCTATTAAACCAAGTTAAAGGTCCATATTCTAATCATGTGAGGGTCCAAGTTGCTCATGACGGGGAGCACAGCTATCATGATAGTTTCAGACACACTCGCAGAGGTTGTACCACTTTACCTACAAGTTCATGATTTCATCACCTTTCAATGACTATGGAATCTCAATTATGCCGTCTCACACTTCCTTAGGTGTGTGGTCAAGATATCACAAAATAGCCATTACAAAGTGATTACTAGCATATTTAGACCCCACTGAGGTTTCACTGGTGGTGATGTCACCAACTGAGCACATCCAACCAAGGGCCCCCTCTTGAGCCATTCGGATCCCAGGGTAGTCCCACCATCAACTATAAATCCAATCTGACTACCCCTTCCGCAAGCATTCTTAATGGTCCAAACAGTACTGGTCCTTCACTAATTAGTCATCTAAGCCACACCCATACTTGGCCATGTGGTGGCACTGTAAATCTTGTATGGTCGCTCAACGAACCAGTCCTTAGATCTAAAGAAAGCAAAACAACCAAAACAGTCCAACCCATTCCACATAACAGGCTAGCTTAGATCCCTAGGCACCATGCTACTAAATGGTCAATAATATCAATTTCATCATTCAGGTGTTCAATAGTTCATAATTAAGCAATATGATTGTTTCCCAAACTCAATTGAGTATAGTGATGCAAAAAGTGTAAAATACCCTTCCCAACTCTCTACATTGTGTTCAAGCGACAAGGGTGGTCATACAAAACTAATAAACTCCTACAATTGGGTTTTCCCATCAATTTCGACACAAGCATGCAATTTTGCATACAAAAATTTTAAAACAGGATCAATATGGTCAAGGACACTTGCCTTGCTCCTGAGCTTGATTTGGGTCGAAGGCTTCCAAACTCTGGTTCTGCAGGTCCTCGAAAGCACTCTCTACGGCAATTCCTTCTATTCCGAGCGACAAACATGCAAAACACACAATTCAATAATAATGCTCATATAGTACTCAATATGCCATGATATGCATGATTAGTGCAATTGTGAGGTAAAACTTGTTAATGAGTTCATATTAATGCTAACTAACTAGTTATAATAGTTTTTAAAAAGTTTGGAGAGGTTTGGAATTGATTTGAGTCAATTTGAAATTAATTCAGCATAGTTAAGATTTAGAGGCCGGCCTAGTCCGTATACAGGGGGCGGACTAGTCCGCACTACACAGACTGCAAAATTAGGGTTTTTTTGATATAAGAGAATTGAGGGTTGAATTGACGTAGAAACTTGAAAGTAGAGGGTGTACCACGTGTTTAGAGATTCAAAGATCAAGGTTTGGACGTGAGACTTCAAATCTTGGAGATTAGTGCTTAATGACGATGAGTTGATGAAGAATTTTGGTGAAGAACGTCAATTCGTCAAAAAGTCTATGAAGATTGATCTTGACTAGTCCTTCTTCGTGTGTCTCCCCTCTTCCTTGCTTCAGGACTTGATCTTGACAACGGCACAATGTTAAAGTGGTAGCAAGGGTTTTCAACTGGGGTGGAGAGGTGTGGGGTACTAGGTTATTTATATAGGGGTGGAGAATTAGGATTTTGGGGTGAATTCCAAGTAGAATTTGGTGGAGGACGTGTAGGGGCCGAGGTGGGGTCCACTTGGGCTCCTCTGAGGTTGGGCACGAAGTTCTTGGGCCCAAATTAGGCAATTGCCCAAAAACAAATTGTGGAGAAATAACAGAATCCGAGTTGAGTTCAGTAGGCCGGACTAGTCTGTAGTAGGGACCGAACAAGTCCGTTTTCGTACAGTAAGGGACTTCGGACTAGTCTGGTGTTGATACCGGACAAGTCAGGGGTTGGATCGGACTAAATTAGGTGTTTTTGGACAAGTCTGAAGTTTTTCAGAAAGGTTGACCGGACTAGTCCGGTGTCATAAAGGACTAGTCCGTTATGGTCCAGTAAGGCTGATAGGACTAGTCCGTGGTGATAAAGGACTAGTCCGCACTTCTAAAGGGAATATTGGACTAGTCTTAGGTTCGGACCGGACTAGTCCGGGGTTCGGACCGGGCAAGTACGCACTCTGACATACTGAAACTTCCAGATTAAGCCGAAATTCATTTCAATATCGTTCCTTTTTAATGGATTAATGTTAAACATGTAGGAGGATGTATGCAATGTATTATGCATGAAAATGAGGGTATTAGAAACCTACCCCCCTTAAACTAAATCTCGCCCTCGAGATTTAATGCAAAAGGAAAGAGATAAGAAAATTCCTTCTTGAGATCATACTCTCGCTCCCAAGTTGCTTTCGACTCTGTATGATGCTTCCATTGCACCATATAATCACCTTGTTCCTTGTGACCCTTTCCTTGGTGTCCAAAATTTTGACAACTTGCTCGGCGTAGGTCAAATCTTCCTCAAGCGCCAATTATTCCATTGGGACTTGCTCTTCCGGTACTCTCAAGCACTTCTTGAGCTGAGAAACATGAAACACATCATGGACATTCGAAAGATGTGCAAGCATCTCCAGCCTATAAGCTACTTCTCCCTGTTAGTCCAAAATCTTGAATGGTCCAATATACACTGCAAGGATTCCGGTTTATCGCAACGAAAAAATTCGTCGCAATAGGTTGTTTTTCGTCGCAATAGGTCGATGTTGCAACGAAAAAGAGTTTGGCGATAGTTTTATGAATCGTCATAATAATTCCCGCGGAGATAGGTTATTTGCGACGCCTTGGCATCCGTGGCGAATAGTATGGTATTGCAACGATTTTACATCGATGGCAAATAGGACGCTATTGCAACAGTTTCATGTTTTACGATGATTTAACATATAGCAACGAATTGTACGGTATTGCAATGGGTTCACGATCGTGGCAAATAGTTTGGTATTGCAATGATTTCATATTCATGGCAAATAGTATTTCATTACAACGATTTAGTGTATTGCGATGATTTAACGTATTGCAACAAACAGCATGGTATTGCAAGATTTCACATTCGTGGTAATTGTATGTGGTTGCAACGATTTCACAGGCGTGGCAATATTATGGTATTGTAACGATTTCACATTCGTGGCAAATAGTATGTTATTGCAACGGTTTAGCGTATTGCGATGATTTAACGTATTACAACAAATAGCATTGTATTGCAACGATTTCGCAGGCGTGGCAATAGTACGGTATTGTAACGATTTCACATTCGTGGCAAATAGTATATTATTGCAACGGTTTACCGTATTGCGACGATTTAACGTATTGCAACGAATAGCATTGTATTGCAACAATTTCGCGTTCGTGGTAATAGTACATGATTGCAACGATTTTCACATTAGTGGCAAATACTACAGTATTGCAACGATTTTCACAGCCACGGCAAATAGTAACATATTGCAACGATTTCACATCCGTGGCAAATAGTATGATACTTTGACGGTTTAACGTCTGTGGCAAATAGTAGGTTAGTGCAACGAGTCAACAAACGTGGCGAATAGTACCGTATTGCAACCATTTCAAATCCGTGGGAACTAGTCTGGTACTACAACGATTTCGTATATGTGGCGAATAGTTGGGTATTGCAATGAGTCCACAAATGTGGCGAATAGTACCGTATTGCAACGATTTCAAATCCGTTGGAACTAGTATGGTACGCAACGATTTCGCATCCGTGGCGGATAGTTTGGTATTGCAACGATTTCTTATCTGTGGCAATAGTGTTTTAATGCAACATTTTTTGAGCCGTTGCCAAATGTTTATACTGCAACGTTTTGTCATTCTATTGCCACGTTTTATCATCCATATTGGCAATAGCTTCCTATTGCAACAATTTATCATTCGTGATAAGAAATTTGTAATGCCACGTTTTATAATTAGCGGCAGTAGAACCCGAATGCACCAGGTTTGAAAATTAGTGGCAATAGAATCACGAGTATAAAAATAAACATCCATCAATTTTATAACACGCATAACAACACTCAAGGATTACTTAAGCGATGTGTTTGCATGCTAAGAGTTTTCCTAAGCTGACCGGGACTAATTGTTGGAGCAGGTGGCTTTTGGCGGTTCCTTATTTGTTGGACCTTCTATGGAGTGGTCGCCATCATCATTTTGTGCATTTCAGCCAATGAGGCGCGCATGTCCTGCATTTCCTTAGCTGTCTGTTCACAATAAGCTGCTATCTGACCTTGTAAGTTCTGGACTTCAATGATTAACTCTTCATTCTTCTGGTTTATGCAGTCCATCTGGGTGTTTAAGCCATCATTTCTTCCTTCCAAGTCCTGCACAATTTCATTGAGTCCAGCATTTCTAACTTCTAAGTTTCGAACTTGGTCGTTGAGGTGTTCAGACATCTGGATACGCATACGTTCACGTTCGGGACCAGTTGGGTTAGCCATATAACCACACCCCTGAACCTGTGATCCTGCACAACCGATTGAGGTTCTATAACAACACTGGAAGATGTGGTTTCTCTCCTCATTTGGAATTGGGCCTCCCTGCTCAGCTTCCATGTCGTCCACTTGGGCACGTGCCTGGATCTATATACGAAAAGAAAAGTCACAGGTAATTTGCAAATCTTTATTTTGGGAATTGTTTGAAGTGTTACTCACATGTACAGCTTCTGCCGTTCAACAAATGGCTTGCCTCCCACAGTTGTATGTCATCAGGTTCTTCTCCAGTCTCTGGGTCTCGCTACATAAAATACAAGTGAACTTCAACATGTTGGTATACATATTGTTTGCTGTGCAAAGTAAAAGCGTGATTTATTTTTCATACCTTCTCGTAACTAAGTTGGGCGTAGGATTTGGAGCCAAGCAAGTGACACGCCTTTTGTCTTCTTCGATTTTGAGAATTGTCCTGCTTATTGACTGCAATAATTTTAAGAATTAATTCCACGAGTAAAAGTAAATGAAATATTTTTTGTATGATGCGAAGCTATTAAAAAGTTAGCTGACCTTGAATCGCTCAGACCCAAAATATTCTATTAGGTGCAACCACTCGGGCATCATTACGTCAGCAGGCTAGTTTCGTATACGTTCTTCATCTGTAGAATAACTCTTATAGGTGGCATGCAAAGTCGAGCGCCACCCCTTGTAGCGCTCACCAGCAATTTTCAAAATTTTTCTTGCGCTCTCTGGTGTGTCCTACATGTCCCAAGAATCATGTACATTGTATAACAAGTTGCTATAAACGTATAGGATGGAGATTGCAAGAAAAAATACTTGTGTGGGGGTGTGACAACACTAACCAGAATGTCTCGTACTATATCTCTCTTGTTACTATGGCCAACCTCTACCCACTTCGTTGCACCGGTGAGGGATGCATGTCTTTTTGTAAACATAACCACATCATCAACAAAGTGCCGCTGATTAATACCAACAGCAGCACCCAACCTAGCGGAGAAATGAATTGGTAGCTTCACATGCTGCGTTCTACTAACTTGGGATGCATAGCGTATTCTGGCAACCTAAGTCCTTTAGCCACACTTCTTCCTAGCTTCCTTCCTTCTGTTACATTGATTCAAACGGTAAATGATCAAATCAAATTACCGTCTGAACAAGTTTAGTATCATGTACAAATAGTGTGAAAAGAAGAAAAGTCTAATATTCATACCATCTTCAGGACGAGTGCGGCAAATACGAGCGTGGGAGGACCGGATCGTGCAAGCACCATTTGGTTCTGTAGTACTCCCTCCTGGTTTATATTAATTGTCACCCACGAATGAATTAAAAATGAACTACTACAGTAGTTAGGATTGTCCTAACGACACCTATTTTGATGGGGGGGGGGGGTTACATTATTGACTTCTTTGTTGCTGTTCATACTCTAAAATGAGCCATCCGGTACACATGTCAATGGCGGTACGCACTTGTAGTACTGCGGAGGATTTTCAGTATATGAGCAAAGCAGGCAAGACTGTGAGGGGGCATGCAGCTGGCAACGCTAGACTAGACAAAGATAGGGTTCGCCGGTTTGGTCTGACTGACATCAGCTGGAGCGCGTCTCGAAGAGAATTATTAGTTGTAGGGCAAGTAATGAACGCCAGCGGTAGCAGGTGGCGAATGCAAGATAGATAAGGCAGGCAGCTTGCGGGATTAAAATCCTCCACAGTACTACATCTGCATTAGCTGCCACTAACATGTGGGCCCATGAGACATCGGGTCTACTTGTCGGTGGCAGCTACTGCAGGTGCGGTACTGCATAGTGCTAGCTTGCGACACTCAACAAAGCGAGGGTTTGGTCTTGCCGAAACTCTCGAGGAGGATTGGTGGCAGGGGAGTAATGGCCATGGATTTGCGAGCGGTGGGGTAATCATGGCATGCGAAGGATGGGACGTGGCGAGGGGCGAGGGAGACGCATCGGGGAGTACACTGAAGTGACCAGCAGCATGGCATGGTTGTGGGTGCCGATGCCAGCCGGAGTGGCCGGTGGCGAGAGAGCACAACGTGGAGGCATAAAAAAATCACGCCATCACACAGGCTGATAAACTGTTAACTATAAAGACTAAGTACTAATAAGAAAGTAGAATCGCAAGGCATACTAAAACAATTAGTAGAGCCTAGGAAAGAATGCAAATGACAATGATACACCCATCATCAATACATCTAAAGGACAGAACATAGTCTCTCAAAATGCTCCAAATTCAATGCCAAAGGAGTAGAGTAAAAAACTAACACGCTCTGCCAAAACAAATGGCACGGTAGGGAGGCGGGTAGTAATGTGATGTGATATGGGTAGTTGGAAGCTACTACCGAGGATAGAGTTGGAGTGGGACATTTTTTAAGCTCCAAAAGTAAAATTACGCTGGGGCAGAAGGAGTATTTCTGGTTTGTATATCTATACCTGTTGTTGGTTCATGCATCGTAGTAGTACCAGGGAGTGAAGAACCTCGGGGTTCCTGAACATCATGTGCTGCAATATTCTCTACGTACCATGCAAACGATTTAATATTGTATAAATTTGTTTAATTTTGATAGTAAACACATTTATAGTTATACCAGGTGCTTGTTGGCCACCATGAATGCTTGTAGACGACATAACGGTTTGATGTCTTGTTCCTAATGTAAAGAGCATTGTAAGTAGTCATTTCAAATAACAGTGATAACGTCAGATTACATGACCGACGTAGATTTTGGATCGGACGGTGTGCTTTCTATAAACTGCAGTGTTTGTTACTAACGGAGGATTTAAAAAAGAAAGAATAGAAAAAAACGTACAATCCGAGAAAGCCACAAGAAAGAAAAAAGTGAAAGCCATGGGAACTAAAAATCTTAGGAATACAAATTTGTAAAATAGGAATGAGAGTACAACATTTGGAGTGGTTGATCAGATAACCCGTGCCTCATTTACTTCTAAATCCAGAAATTACATACTAGTACCTATGGTTTTTAGTATTTGTCGTTCCCATCCAAGAATTGAACTAGAAATACAATACCGTAATAAGCTGTCGGAGCAACATTTATTTAGGGACAGATATAGTGTGTGTGTGTGTGTGTGTGTGTGTGTGTGTGTGTGTGTGTCTATATATATATATATATATATATATATATATATATATATATATATATATATATATATATATATATATAAACATAACTAAATCTGTGAAACAGAAGACCACATTTCTTCTTTGTTAATTGATTTAATCTTCGTATATCAGGATGGATCGTGTATAACTTAACTAGGCCAAAACTGCATGGATCGTGTAGAACCAAGCCAATATAGCTCTATAAAAAGACGGTATAGATCGTGTAGTTTACCTAGCACAAAGCTGGAGTCCGGGATGCGATATCGCAGGGAGGTGTGAGCGACGAAGAGGTTCGGTAGAGCCCGTCAAACTTGGTCGCCCGGCGTTGTACCCAGGAGTCAACACCACCAAGAGCTTCGATGCGTCACTGCGAGATCCATGGGGGAAAAATTGTAAAAACTGTGGGAAATGAAAACATGGGAATTTCTTAGGAATACAAGTATGGAACACAGGACAGAGAGACAACACATTTTCGAGTACTGCGAGATCACCGAAAGGGCGGGGAAGTGGTGTGTCGGGAACAGAGGCCAGTGTTTCCATTTATACTCATCATGACTGAAATAGGGTTACAATAATAGGCGGAACTGAAATTGGAGGCGCGGGTAGTGAAAATTGAGTTGTCAAAATCTCAAATGTGGTGCGCCAAGTAGAACAAAAAAAAAATTCGCGTGAGTGGAGAATTTGACGCAAGCTGTGCCCTTGTGCACGCATCCAATCGTGATTAATTACATCTCATGTCACGTCGATTCCTGCACATGGCTGGTGCGTGTAGCTAGAGGGGTAGACTTCGTCTTAGGACAACTTGCTCACTTTTTAATTTATCTTTTTTGCCATGCATGGAGATCAAAATCTAAAAGCAGTCATCTGCTAGCTAGTGGGACATTCCAAAAAAATACAAAAAAATATGAATCGCCAAATGTATACGTATGTGCTAATGCAAACGATATGAAAATACAGCCAAGCGCACGAAATGATGGTAAACAATCAGCATTTTGTAACATTAATCACAATGAAACGATAACATGTAGTATATACTACTACATACTAAAAATACATTTTCCCATGCGCCGACTACAAATGAAAAAATTGAGTGAAAGAACACAAAAGAGGAGAAACGCAGCCTCAACCACGATCTCAATGGAGTTTCAACCAAGAGTCGTTGATTGTTGCAACACAACGAATTCTTGGTTGGACCTTGAACAACAGTTATCTCGCCCCTTTTTCAGAAAGGAGATGTTTTTCGATACAGCATAGGACGCATTGTTCAGGAAGAGAAAAGGCATTTATCATTAAAATAGAAATAACACATATTACAAACAAGAACTACAAAAGCACATAGAAGACAAGAAAAAGAAAAACTACAAATACTACTCTACTCGGAGTCGGAGGAGATCTCCTCCACCTCCTCCTCCGCCGCTGTTGCCGCCGCCGCCACTGCCGTCGCCGCCTCCTCCGCTACCGCCGCTGCTGCCGCCTCCTCCACCAATTGAGTCCGAAGCTTCCGGGCGACGGTCCAGAGAAGATGCTAGCGGCCCTCCATCCCAGCCACCTCCCCGATCGTCTCGTAGTGGACGTTGAGACGACCGGCCACAAACCCTAACCCGAAGCAGTAGTGGCTGGTGGTGTCCATGCTGGTGCAGACGGTATGTTTCCCAAGGCCCAGACGCTCACACGAGCGAGATGTATCGGAAAATACATCGTGCACCAATATGTCGAGCTTTTTTGCTCGCTCGGCGGTGGTGGAAAGGTGCTCGGTGGCCTCCTTCAGGCGCCGATCGAGTTCATCAAAGCGATGTTCGATGAGGCGGACAGTCTCCTGAACCCAAACGGGATGAGGAGGTGCGGGTGCCGCGGGCGGAGAAGGGGATGGAGGAGGCGCAGGCGAAGCCTTAAGTTCCACCGGCATTGGCTGCGACGGAAACAGAGAAGAAGGAGGTTCGGAGGACGTCGACGGCCTGAAGCGCTTCGGTGCGGGGCTACCCATTTGTGCGGCGACGGAGTTGCGGAGAAAGAGCGAGAGGTGGTCGGCGATGGTGCGACGGTGAAGGAAGAGAAGTTTGGAGGCTATGATCGATGGAGATGGAGTGGTGCGGCGGAGACGCAAGAGGACGGGTGTGCCTTTATAGCGGGTACTCGTCCCGTGCGAGTGAAGATGATCGGACGCTTCAAAAACTGTGATTTCAAATTAATCCAAACCGTGGTTGGTTTCCATCTCCGCTTCACACGCAGTTTTTTTAATTTGACATGCAAAGGGTCCAGGGTATGCAGTGGCCCACCTTGCATACTTTGTAGGTCCATCCGGCGGTGTTTCAGTTTTTCAGTTCCAGTTTTAAATTTTGACACGCAAAGGGCCCACCGGCCCAAGGTATATGCAATGCTCCAGTTTTTGTCACGCAAAATACCTCGATCATGTTTCATGACATTAGGCATTTTCTCTTATTTTTTGAAAGATCGTCATATATATATATATATATATATATATATATATATATATATATATATATATATATATATATATATATATATATATATATATATATATATATATATCACAAACCTTCGTTCATGCTTTCTCAGTTTGACATGCAAAAGACCTCGATCATGCATGTTCGATGACGTTAGGTGTTTTCTAATTTTGTTGAAAGATCGTCATATTTAAGACTCGTTGATCATGTTTGGGGTGTAGCAAGCATGCATGGACAAGTAACATATGCACTTGAAAACCTCGCGACAATCATGTTTGATGACAACATTATTACGTGTTTTCTCTGTTTTTTGTTGAAACATCGTCATATATAGTTTGAGGCTCGTTGATCATGTTTGGGGCATGACAACTAACATGTTATATATATATATATATATATATATATATATATATATATATATATATATATATATATATATATATATATATATATATATATATATATATATATATATATATATATATATATATATAGTTTGGCTCGTTGATCCTATGTTTGGGGCGTAGCATGCATGGACAACTATAACATGCATGTGAGAGAGACGTCGATGATCATATGTACTTCCCCCATCTCCATGAACTTGTCTCTTTGTTGTAGTTCATTTTTTAACTACAAAAGCCGCTTCAGAAGAGCATTTTTATTGGCTCATGGACAAGGAAAATTATTTGTACCTAGTACAAAAAGTATAAGTTGGTCTGCTTTGCCGTTCGCACGCGAAGGATGCAGCCAGGTAGTTGCTCTTGCAGGTGTATGGTAATTACGGGAGTGTTTGGTTGGGTCATGAGGTTAGTCCACGATGCACCCTAAACCCGGTGTTGAGGCCGTGTATTTGTCATTTGTGCGTACACTCCAGTGACATGTGACAAAGTGCTCAGTCATCAAGTCCGCTTGGTTTGATGTCGAAGTTCGATTGGAGATAGATCATCCATTTCTTTATGTCTTGGATCATCCAAATTAACGTTTGGTTGTATGGACTGGATGATCCAATTTTTTGTTGGTAGGTTGGATGAAACTTGATTGGACTATTGAATCATCAAAGTTGATAATTTCATAATATTATTCGTGCGCATGATGATGGATCGTGCATGCCGAGCGCCGAGTTATTCGGATCGCTGAGCAAAGTTCGGACGTGGAGTTCGTGTGTGCTCGTGCGCCCTGCAAGATTCGATGCACTCGTGTATGTGGCAATCATCAGGGCAGGGTGGTACAGTTGCGGGAACCGTGCAATGTGCCCTTGGCTGTAAGATTTGGAGCGTGAACATACGTGGCAACCATGTGGGTAGGGTCGCACAGAGACGGGTGTGCGGAAGGGCCATAGAGAATTCGATTTTGGTGTTTGGAAACACGATATTTTGGAGTTTTAGACCATCCCTAGCGGTTTCCTCTAAAACATACTATATATCCCTCTATACTTCAAGTATATTCTCTATACTTCCAGCATTTCACTCTAGACACTAACTCTATACTTCCAATAATCTACTCTATATTTCCAGTCTAGTAAGCTTTACAGTGAACCACTGCGGATGGTCTTAGAGAAATTAGCAATACCGTGGTATTTGAGATTACTATGGTATATTTTACAGAATGGTGTTTGTCAACCAAACAGTCCTATGTATTGCAAAATCGTGGTATTACAAAACTTTGTTATTAAAATACATACTTTGGTATTGCCATGTCATTTTAAAAACAGTGGTTTCCAAAACTTTAGTATTGAAAAATTGTGCTCCCAAACACAGCCTAAAGCTTTACCGTGAACCACTGCGTATGGTCTTAAAGGCAGGCCCGACTCTGGGCCTAGGCAGGCAGAAATAAATTTTCTGCGGCCCTGCCGCACAACGTCGCCTGCTGCGCCCCCGCCGCCGCACCCCCGGCTCCGCCGCCGGCCCGCCGCCCCTGCACCCCCACCGCCGGCCCGCCCCCGACTCGAGAACGGATCGAGGGGAAGGCTCATCGCCCATAGCGGCTGTGTAGCTTCCGTCCCCTCGATCCATTGACGATGAGCCTTCTCCTCATCCATTCTTGAGTTCGCGGCGGCCACGGCGCCGCTTTGACCTTGCTTCTGGACTGACGACGCTGGTGATCCGCAACATACTTTTAAATCTGCGCGTTGGTATTCTCCCCCTCATATTTGTTGATGCGTTAGTACCTGATGTTTTACATCGTTTTCCACAGGAGGCAAAAAGTAATGAACAATATTGATCAGCATTGTGCCGAGGAGAACGTGAAAATTGCAGTGGGCCGCGTCAAGTCGGTTTTACGATTTTATTCACATTCCATTTGACTTCAAGTACCACACCTATGTTTTGAAATATATGATTATACTAATCAAGCTCCGGTCTTTTACTGATTGATACATAACCTCGTTTGTTGCATTTGCCAAGGTCCGAGGCCAACAAGGGGCTACTGCTTTGTCAACGTCACATCGCCAGATGTGGTGTTCCTGCTATGGACGAAGCACCTGCATGGCTTCCAATGGAAGGTGAACGACTCGCAGAAGATGTGTGAGGTCGACTACACCAACATCCAGGTACGTCGCCGTCCGCTGCCACCGTTTTCCATTGTGCCACCGCTGCATGGTGTTCACCTGCCGCTGCTCGTCATCCTTTCGCAGGGTCGGGATGCGTTGGTGGCCCATTTCTCCAAGTCATGCTTCGACTGTGAAACCGAGGAGTTCCTGCCAGTGTGGTTCAGCTCGCCGCGGAAGGTGAACGACTCGCGGAAGATGTGCGAGGTCGACTATACCAACATCTAGGTACGTCGCCGTCTGCTGCCACCGTTTTTCATTGCGCCGTCGCTGCAACGTGTTCACCAGTTGCTGCTCGTCATCCTTTCGTAGGGTCGGGATGCGTTGGTGGATGCGGCTAGATGGTTGCTCTTGCAGGTGTATGGTAATTACGTGAGTGTTTGGTCGGATCATGTGGTTAGTCCACAATGCACCCTAAACCCGGTGTTGAGGCCGTGTATTTGTCATTATATTTGTGCGTACACTCTAGTGACATGTGACAAAGAGCTCAGTCATCAATTGCATTTGGTTTGACATCGAAGTTCGATTGGAGATAGATCATCTATTTCTTTATGTCTTGGATCATCCAAATTAACGTTTGGTTGGAATGACTAGACAATCCAATTTTTTGTTGGTAGGTTGGATGAAACTTGATTGGATTATTGAATCATCAAAGTTGATAATTTCATAATATTATTCGTGCACATGATGATGGATCGTGCACACCGAGCGCTGAGTTATTTGGATCGCTGAGCAAAGTTCAGACGTGGAGTTCGTGTGCCCGTGCGCGCTGCAAGATTCGGTGCGCTCGCGTACATGGCAATCATCAGGGTAGGGTGGTACAGCCGCGGGAACCGTGCAGTGCGCCCTTGTGTAGGGATCGAATGCCCAAGAGGGGGGGTGAATTGGGCTACTTCAAATTTTAAGTCAATTTAAAGCTTAAGTGAAATCTAATTCTCTAAGCAAGCCAACAGTGCAATTAAGAGAATTAAGTGCGGAATTGAGAATTGCGTAATCGTAAAGGAGTAGGGAGGAGGAATGCAAACGCTCGAAGACACGGGGACACGTCGATTTTTCCCGTGGTTCGGTGAGATCACTAGGATCCACCTACGTCCACGTTGTGGCACCCACCTAAGGGTATCGCCACTCCCAAGTCACCGAGACGAGGGAATCCACTAACTTCCTCCGTTCGCCATCCTTGGCAAGGTGGAGCTCAAGCCTTGTACAACTTCGATCCTCCGGGCTTCCACAATGGTCTCGGCAAGCTCCGGAGCGATCTCTTCACTCTCCTCTTGATACAAGGTGAGTGCAATCACCAAGAATGCACTTTCTCACGGCTCTCCCTACTCTAGAGTCTCCACTCACCCAGAGAGGACGCACACAAGCTTAACTCTAAGAGGAACTAGCCTATATCTTGAGGTGTGAAAGGGTTACAAGAGTGTGAAAATGAGTATTCTAAGTCTTGGACACTTGGGGAATGTGTAGTGGTGCTCTTGTTGTTCAGCCTCACCGAAATGACTGGTGGGAGGGGGTTAAATACTCAGCCCAACCGAATTAGCCGTTGGAAAAGTGGGCTGATTACTTTTTCTGTGTACATCGGATGATCCGATGACCCCCTTTTATGAGCATCGGTCTAATTAGATTAGCTGACGTCATTCTGTCGGAAGTGACCGTTATTAGACCGATGCTTCACCTTCTTCATCATCGGAGGATCCGATGAATAGATCTTCAGTCTGGTTGAGTTGATAATTTGCTTCTGTTGTAATCGACCGATGTGTATCTGCCTTCACCATCGGATGATCCGGTGTTCAGTCCTTCAGAACACTTCAGAAAATTTGCTTACTGTTGTATTCATCCGATGTTCACTTGATACACATCGGATGATCCGGTGTGTACTTCATTCTGAGGTCTTCTTCTTCTGTTGAGTCCAAATCGACCGATGCAGTCATTCTTCAGATCACCGGATGATCCGGTGTGTACAATTTGTTTCCTTCGAGTTGAGTTGGACTGATCTTTTGGATTTTGGACTTGTGACCTCTTGAACACTTGTTTGTATGGCTCTTCTGATGGATATGGAGCTTCTTGTGTTGCCAATTTTGATAAGGTTGCGTCGTTGTACGAGTTCCTCATTTGTTTCCGATTAACCCCTTAGGTTAGTTCGTTGAGGGGTCTCCTTTTGCATCCAATGAGCAGTAGATGACATTTATGAGTGATTGATCGACGTTTGATTCATTGTACATGAAACCTCGCATCCACAAACTCATTAGTGGTAATTAACGGTTGTCATTAATCACCGAAACCGTACCTCGTGGGGGCCTAGATGCTTTCAATCTCCCCCTTTTTGGTGATTGATGACAACACAATGAGTAGAGCATAAAAGTAATGGAATTTGAAACGCAAACGCAATGCTCATAAAGAAATGTAATCGGAACAACATGCAACACAAGGAGCTCGAAGGCTCAAACAGTGATCAAATATAAATCATAAGAGTGAAGTAGCATACTGAATTACAAATAGTAGCAAATGATAACAATCAAGTCTCAAAAAGAAGCAAATAACAAGACTGAAGGCAAATAGATAACTAGCACTCCCCCTAAGCCCAAGACACTCCCCCTAACTCTAACTGCACTCCCCCTAAGCCCAAGACACTCCCCCTAACTCTAACTCTTCTCCCCCTTTGGCATCAAGACACCAAAAAGGGAAGAGAAGTGCCTAGGACTCCGGAGCTCTCGGGGCGACGGTGAAACGGTCGACGTCGGCGGTGTCGGAGCTGCTCGAGGGGGACGTCGCCGGAGCTGGTGCTGGAGCGGGAGGAGCCGGAGGTGCTGACGTGGCTGGAGCTGGAGCTGCTGGAGGGTCCGCTGGAGCTGGAGCTGCTGGAGGAGAAGGCACGGCCGGGAGAGGCGAGAACTGGAACGGCACCGTCGAAGCCAGCAGTGGAGACATGCTGTAGCTCGGGATCGGCGACGCCGGTGCTAGAACTGAAGCTGGAGCCAGAGGAGGTGCTGCTGGAGGCTGACTGAGACCGGTGTGCTGTGGCGGAAGGGCTATCCCGGTCTGCTGGTAGAGGTTGGTGATCAACCCCAGGATACCCATCATCGCCTGCTGGGTCTGCTGCTGCTGGTCCAGTGTCCTCCGGTGCATCTGGTCCACCAGACTCGTGAACCGGTCCGTGTCCTCGCGCCTCTGGCGGGCCATCTCTAGCTGCATCTCTGTCTGCTGCCTCTGAAGCTCTGCGAGCCGCGCAGCCTGCTCTGCCCTGGCCTGCTCAGCAGCGAGCCTGTCCTGGCGCTGCTGCTCGATCATCTGCTGAAGAAGCAACGTCAGCTCAGACGGCTGCGTCACCTGCGCCTCGGACACAGGAGGTGGTGTCGGTGGCGGAGCAGCTGATCCTCCGGCCTCGGCGTCGTGCTGCCTCGGTGAAGGTGGAGGAGGAGGGAAGTACTCCTCGACACTGTCGTCTGTGTCGCTCTCAGACCAGACGTGCTGTAAGTCCTCCCCCTGAGCCTCGGCCTCAGCAAGTCTCTCGTCCTCCTTCTCGAGGTCAGACCAATCCTCCTCAGACAAGCGGGCCCTGACCTGGCGCTCAACTGGACGACCAAGACGGCGGTCTCCAGGAGCGGACGCACGGTAGTGACCGAAGCGGGTCACGCTCTCGTCAGCAAGCCGGGTCTGTGCTGAATGTCCCTCTGGCACCACCATAGAGCAGATAAAGCTGATCCAGTGCCCATAGACCATCTGCCTCATCATGCCCACTCCATCTGTAATAACGTCCTCCATCTCGCAGATAATGATATCCACTATATCAAAGTCCATCCCGTTCATGATGTAGAACAGGAGGGTCTGCTGGAGACTCGTGAACCCCTCTAAGTAACCTGACCTCGGCAGGAGCGTGCGGCGCAAGGCGAGGTGCACAATGCGCGCAGCTGGGGTCAGGAGTGCTGGGACTCTCGGCTGATCTGGAGAGAATGTGGGGCCAAACAAGGAGCGGATCTCGTCCAGCTGAGGTGCTACCCCTCCAGTAAGTGGCCTCCTCGGTGGATCTGCCTGCCCATAGACCTTCTCGTGTATGCTAGTGTCGTGCAGGTCCAAGCCAAGGATGTGCCCCAAAGTCTGCCTCGTGAGATGGTAGTGCTGACCATTGAACATGAAGGCAATTGATCTTCTGCCCTCTGAGATGTACAGGGTCGCGTAGAAGACACGGACCCATTCTTCCACATACGCACTTCTCTCATAGTCCAATAGCTCCACCAAGCCTCTGTATCGCTCAAAGAAGGGGCGGACATCAGTTTCCGCGGCCACTGCAAGCTGCCTCCAGTCCAGGTGGTTGTGCTGAAAGAGCTTGTGCCCCCGGCGCTTGTAGGTCTCATAGAGAGACGCCTGGGTGACAGTCCAGAAGCGACTGTCAACAAGCAGCTTTCGGGGCTGTGGGAACCACTCCTCAAGAAGAACACTCCATCTGAGCTTCCGGAGTTGCTTTGCCTTCATCTTCCGGTAGTCCACAAGACGGACTCCTTCACCGACCAGGACGGTCGTGTCCATCTCATGGATGTCCCTCTCAGCCTCCCTGTCCTCACGACGGTCGGCGGCCGTCGGTCTCGGACGAGGAGCAGCCTCGGTGTGACCTCCTCGAGTCCGGGCTGAGCGCCGGCGGACGAGAGGCTCGACTGGCTCCTCTTCGGCGTCGGAGTCGTCGACCACTGGAGGCGGCCTCGGACGGGCCTCACGGATCCTCAAGGACCCTCCTCAGCCACGCTCACGCTCCTCGGCGGCGCGAGCGGCCATCAAGGCCTTCTTCGCATCCTTCGATAATTTTCGCTTCTTCGCGGCGGGCTCCGCGATCGCTTTTCCCTTTCCTTTGCGGTCGCGACCCATCTAGACGACGGAGAGATAGGGTTAGCGAGGTTGGAAACGAATGATGACGAGACACGTCGCACGGCACGGAGCTCACCTTAGCGACGATGGAGCTCGGGAAAACCTAGCGACGGAGGCCGGAGAAGACGTGGAGATGCTTCGACGGAGGGAGAGGTGCGGTGGCGATGGTGCGTGGGCACGGGTGGAGCACGGCGGCGGCTGCTGCGGAAGTGGTGCGGTGAGCGGGCACGGGCGACGGCGGCGCGTGGGGAGGCAGCGGCGGCGGTGCTGCGGGTGGAGCACGGCGGCGGCGCTGGGGAAGGGCGGCGGCGCGCGGGAGAGGTGGCCGGCGGCGGTGGCGCGAGCAGGGGACGGCGGCGGCGGCCGGCGGCGGCGCTGCAGGCGAGGGAGAGGCGGCGGCGCGTGGAGAGGCGGTGGTCGGCGGCGGCGGGAGCACGGGGTGTCGGGGAGAGAAAGGGTCGGGCCGGCGCGCGGGTTTAAATAGTGGGGCCCAAACCCTAGCCGTTTTTCAAACACCGGATGGACCGATGATATATGCAGAGAACATCGGTCAATTGCAACAGTAAGGATATTCAAGAATTGCTGTTGACATCGGATGAACCGATGATTAGGGTTTTGAACATCGGTCGAATAGCACAGTAAGGGTGTTCAACCGAGTGAAATTGACACCGGATGATCCGACGTTAGAGGGAGGTAGACATCGGTTGAATAGATCACAGCTCCAGAAGGGTGAACATCGGATGGACCGATGTTTTCCAGGATGAACGCGTCGGATCATTTGAGGTTCTGACAGAGTTGGGCTTTGAGGATTGAACACCTATTTGACCGATGAGGGATCCACAGGGGCATCGGATAATCCGATGACAACAGAACGAAAACATCCCATATATGTCCTTTGACCAAACAAACAATCGAGGAGAAACACATGTCTTAGGACTTTTTGGGCAACCCCTTACCCCTCAAGAGGCTAATATGCCAATAGTTTGGCTAGACCTTAACACAAACGGAACACCAAGAAAAATGGAGGAAAAATATCCAAATAAAATGTAAGGCCCATGCTTTGTGAGGTAGAGTATGGAAACTTCTATCTCATTAAAGCATGTTCCTTTAGAATTTTGCTCTTTCCACATCATATGAGTTGAGATATTGCATTTCAAACAAGTCTCCTTCTCATGATGTGGGTTCCCCTTTGTGACAATCTACCGTATGCAATGTCAAACAAGATAATGCAAAATATTAGATGAATGCAAGTCTATATGACAGGAATCATGCAAGGCATAAAATAAATCTATCTTGCCAAGTTTAAACCTGCCAAAGGCTTACTCAGGGAAAACTATTTCTAGCTCGCCCCTATCCTTTGGGAGTTAGGCAAGACCTATATGACATGCAACCTTACATGAACATGGCAATTTACATGACGTTAGATGCATCTAGCACATTTAACTCACTTCTAAGCCTAGAAAAAGTTTTCTCATCAAGTGGTTTGGTGAAGATATCCGCCAATTGTTCTTCGGACCTAACACCTTGCAAAGAGATTTCTCCCTTAGCCTCATGGTCCCGCAAGAAGTGATGGCGAATATCAATGTGCTTAGTGCGGGAGTGTTGAACGGGGTTTGTAGCTATCTTAACCGCACTTTCATTGTCACAAAGGAGAGGCACACAACCAAACTTAATTCCAAAGTCCAAGAGGGTTTGCTTCATATATAGGATTTGGGCACAACATGCACCGGCCGCTATATACTCCGCCTCCGCGGTGGACAAAGCCACGGAATTTTGCTTCTTGCTCGACCAAGAAACTAGGGAACGCCCAAGTAAGTGGCAACCCCCGGAGGTACTCTTGCGGTCTACACGGCATCCGGCAAAGTCCGAATCCGAGTAACCTAAGAGATGAAAACTAGCGTTCTTGGGGTACCACAAACCTACACTTGGGGTATGCTTGAGATACCGAAGTATCCTAAAGACCGCCTTCTTGTGCGATTCTTTAGGTGCCGCTTGAAAGCGAGCACACAAGCACACACTAAAAATAATATCGGGCCTAGATGCGGTAAGATATAGCAATGAACCAATCATGGAACGGTAATGAGATTGGTCAATCGATTTACCGTCCATGTCCGCGTCGAGATGACAATTTGTCGCCATTGGAGTGCTTCTTGAGCTACAATCTCCCATCTCAAATTTCTTCAAGAGGTCCTTAGTGTACTTCTCTTGATGGATGAAGGTCCCCTCTTGAAGTTGCTTGATTTGAAATCCTAGGAAGAAGTTGAGCTCTCCAATCATTGACATCTCGAATTCCCTAGACATCATTTTGCCAAACTCATGGCTAAGAGCTTTGTTAGTTGAGCCAAAAATAATATCATCGACATAAATTTGACAAAGAAATAAGTCTCCGTCGATGTCCTTGGTGAAGAGTGTAGTGTCCACCCTCCCAATCTTGAAACCTTGCATGACGAGGAAGTCCCTTAAGCGCTCGTACCATGCCCTTGGAGCTTGCTTGAGTCCATAGAGTGCTTTGTTTAGCCTATAGACATGGTTAGGGTTTCTTGGGTCCTCAAACCCGGGAGGTTGCTCAACAAACACAAGTTCATTAATATAGCCATTGAGAAATGCACTCTTAACATCCATTTGATAAAGCATGATATTATGATGAGAAGCAAAAGCAAGGAGTATGCGGATAGCTTCTAACCGTGCTACCGGGGCGAATGTCTCCCCAAAATCCAAACCTTCAACTTGAGCAAATCCCTTCGCCACAAGCCTAGCTTTGTTGCGGACCACCACGCCATTCTCATCTTGCTTGTTGCGGTAGACCCACTTCATTCCAATCACATTCTTGTCCTTGGGTCGCTCCTCCAACACCCAAACTTCATTGCGGGTGAAGTTGTTGAGTTCCTCTTGCATAGCCATCACCCAATTGGAGTCTTGGAGAGCTTCCTCAATGCTTTTGGGTTCTACACACGACACAAAAGAGTAGTGCTCACAAAAAGATGCAACATGACGTGAACGAGTACTTACTCCCCGTGAAGGACTTCCAATGATTTGATCCATTGGATGTGCCTTGGAGATGCGCCCATGTCTCATCAACGGTTGTGAGTCACTTGGTGGTGGTGAAGCATCTTGCTCATCTTGTGGTTGGACTTCATCTTGGACTTCATCTTCTTCTTGGTGTTGTGTGGCTTGTTGGTCTTGCATAGGCAATGGATCATCTTTGTCTTCTTCTTCATCCACTTGAGGCGCCATGGAGGTGTTGATGTTCGGACTTGAAGCTCCCCCTTGATCATGACTCTCCTCAACTTCGGGCTTGATGTCTCCTATGGTCATGTTCTTCATAGCTTCTCGTAGAGGCTCATCATCTATATCATCATGACCAAAACTCTCCTCTTGGGAGCCATTAGTCTCATCAAACTCAACGTCACAACTTTCTTCAACTAACCCGGAGGTTTGGTTGAATACTCGATATGCCTTTGAGTTTGACGCATAACCAAGGAAAATACCAACATCACACCTTCTTTCAAACTTACCAAGTCTTTTCTTGCGGTAGATGTAGCACTTGCATCCGAAGACCCGGAAGTAGGAGATGTTGGGCTTTCTCCCAATGAGGAGCTCGTAGGGAGTCTTTTGGAGAAGTCGATGAAGGTAGACTCTATTTGCGGCATGGCATGCCGTGTTGATCGCTTCCGCCCAAAACTTCTCCGACGTCCCATAATCATCAAGCATGGCTCTCGCGAGGGTGATTAGTGTCTTGTTCTTTCTCTCAACAACACCGTTTTGTTGAGGGGTGTATGTAGCCGAAAATTCGTGCTTGACTCCTTCACGGTCACACCACTCCCCAATATTGTAGTTCTTGAACTCGGTGCCGTTGTCACTCCGGACCTTGATGATGGGAAGTTGGAATTCCCGTTGAGCTCGTTTTGCAAAGGTCTTGAAGACTTCCGGGGTTTCACCCTTGTCACCTAAAAACAAAGTCCAAGCATAGCGAGAGTAATCATCAACAATAACGAGACAATAGAGATTACCGTCAAGGCTTTGGTAGGTGGACGGTCCGAAGAGGTCCATGTGAAGTAGTTCGAGCGGCTTGGAGGTAGACACCATTGTCTTCATCGGATGGTGCGAAGCCACTTGCTTCCCGGCTTGACATGCGCTACATAGCTTGTTCTTTTCAAACGTCACGTCCTTTACGCCGGTCACCATCCCCAGCTTGAAGGACTTCTTGAGCTTGCTCATTCCTATGTGAGCAATCCTCCGATGCCATAGCCACCCCAAACTTGTCTTGGTGAAAAGACAAGTGGTTAGGCTTGCGCTCTTGTTGGAGAAGTCCACCAAATATAGATGACCATGCCTAAAGCCCTTGAATATTAGCTCTTTGCTAGCTACACTAGACACCACAACACCATCTTTGTCAAATGTGCACGTTAGTCCAAGATCACAAAGTTGAGCAATAGAGAGCAAATTAAAGCTAAGAGACTTAACGTAAAGCAAATTCGAGATGGACAAGTCATTAGAAATTGCAATTTTACCTAAACCAATTACCTTCCCCTTTGAGTTATCACCAAAGGTGACTTGTTCATGATTGCCGGGGTCTTCTATGGAGGTGAACATACCATCATTGCCGGTCATGTGTTGAGTGCACCCACTATCGAGTACCCAATGTTTTCCTCCGGCTTTGTAGTTCACCTACACACATGAAGTTAGTTTTTGAGTTTAGGAACCCAAGCCAACTTAGGTCCTTGTATGTGTGATACAAGTGATTTTGGGACCCAAAGTTGCTTGGGGAGCTTCCCCTTCATGCCCTTGATGTTTTTGCCAATGAACTTCGCCTTCACCTTTCCACCTACTTTGCTCAATAGATAGTGACAATCATTGAAAGTAGATGAATAGTTAGGAGGTAATATTGGAGAAGGACGAGTGGGAAGAGGGCACTCCCTAGTGTGATGTCCGGTGACCTCACAATGTTGGCAATAGGATCCCACTTCCTTGATGAAGCTTGTCCTAAGCTCCGGTGAGGGCACCTTCCATTTGTTGGGCGTAGGGAAGGTCCCAAGTCCCCTCTTGTTGAAGCCTTTAGCTTGTTGGAAGAGGATCTCCTTGTGCTTGTCCTCTCCCTTGGAAAGTCTAGCCACACTAGTGCGGAGACTTTCGATCTCGTCCATTAGCTCCTTCTCCCTATTAGCTTTCAATGGCAAAGACTCATGCAAATTGTTAGTGGCATGTGAACTAGCGGGTGTTTTGCCATCAAGAGTTTCTTTCTTCAAGTTATTCAATTTTAGTTCCATTGCTTCATAGGAAAGACTAAGTGTCTTATGCTCTTGAACTAACTCGTTATGCTTAGCCAATAGTGCCGAGTTAGCTAAGTCAAGCTCATGGAACTCAAGCTTGATTTGAGCCTTCTCCTCCTAGATTTGCTTGACATGTGACTTGAGCGTTTCATGCTCATTAAGTATGGTGACATACTTGTCTTGCAAATCGAGGTTGGCACCCTCTAGCTTAGCGCGAGTTAGCTCAAGTGCCTTAACCTTAGCCTTTTCCCTTTTGATAATGGCATGATATTCATTAATCATAGATGCTAGTTCATCGGGAGAAAGTTCATCATCACTTGAGTCATCACATACCTTTGTGTTACCTTTCGCCATGAGGCACATAGGCGGTGGAGGAAGGGGTGAGTCATCCTTGTTGACGATAGCGAGGCTTGCCAAGTTTTCTTCCTCATCTTCACTATCATCACTTGTTTCTTCATCGGTGACCCACTCATTTGCTTCGCACATGAAGACCTTTTGAGGTCCTCTTCTCTTCTTTGGAAAGAGCTTGGTCTTCTTGCCTTTGTCAAGTTTCTTCTTTCCAAAGGTGCGCTTGGGCTTTGCATCTTCATCATCATCACTCTCTTCTAGCTTGCGATGCTTGCCCTTGTCCTTCCTCTTGTCCGGTCTTGGACAATCATATGATATGTGGCCTTGATCGCCACAATTGTAGCACGTCTTGTTTTCATCTCTCCTTGGCAAGAAGGCTTTCTTCTTGGGATCAAACGAGTATCCCTTCTTGGCAATCTTTGAGTTGAGACGGAAAACTTCCTCATCATCAATGCAAGCTCATCATCATCATCATCTTCACTTGTAGCTTGTTCTTCCTCACTTGAGCTAGGCTCAACCACTTTCTTCTTCTTGGTATGTGTCTTCTTGGTTGAGGCCTTGAGAGCAATGGTCTTTGATGATGATGACTCCTCCATCATTCCAAGCACACTCATCTCATGAGCATGTATCTCTCCAATGAGCTCCGAAACCTCAATGTTGTCAAGTGACTCCTTTTGGAGCATTGAGTTGATGATGTTGTACTTGGGCTTGGGAAGTAGCATGAGGATCTTGCGGTTGATGAGTCCCTTGCCAAGAGAAGCAATGTCAAGAGCATTAATTTCCTCAATGAGTACATTTAAGCGAGAAAACATTTGATTAACATTCTCATGAGGAAGCATTTTAAAATCATCATACTTGGATTTAAGCAAGTGATATTTGAGCTCTTTGACACGAGAGGAACCCTCATGGATCTCAATCAAGCAAGCCCAAATTTCACAAGCTTTCTCCTTACTAGCAATTCTAGCGAATACATCTTGACTAATGCACTCATAAATAGCATTCCTAGCCTTAGCATCCCATTTTAGTTGATCACCAATATATTCATGGTTGCCAAACCCCGCATGGGTCGCTTCCCACACTTCGGGAGAAATTGCCTCAAGGTAAGCGCGCATGCGTGCTTTCCAATAAGCAAAATTCTTGCCCTCGAAGGTAGGAACCGAACCCCCATTCTTGGCCATTTTTGCTCTCTAGCGGTGAAGCTAGAATGATCCAATGAGCGACCTTGCTCTGATACCAATTGTAGGGATCGAATGCCCAAGAGGGGGGGGGTGAATTGGGCTACTTCAAATTTTAAGTCAATTTAAAGCTTAAGTGAAATCTAATTCTCTAAGCAAGCCAACAGTGCAATTAAGAGAATTAAGTGCGGAATTGAGAATTGCGTAATCGTAAAGGAGTAGGGAGGAGGAATGCAAACGCTCGAAGACACGGGGACACGTCGATTTTTCCCGTGGTTCGGTGAGATCACTAGGATCCACCTACGTCCACGTTGTGGCACCCACCTAAGGGTATCGCCACTCCCAAGTCACCGAGACGAGGGAATCCACTAACTTCCTCCGTTCGCCATCCTTGGCAAGGTGGAGCTCAAGCCTTGTACAACTTCGATCCTCCGGGCTTCCACAATGGTCTCGGCAAGCTCCGGAGCGATCTCTTCACTCTCCTCTTGATACAAGGTGAGTGCAATCACCAAGAATGCACTTTCTCACGGCTCTCCCTACTCTAGAGTCTCCACTCACCCAGAGAGGACGCACACAAGCTTAACTCTAAGAGGAACTAGCCTATATCTTGAGGTGTGAAAGGGTTACAAGAGTGTGAAAATGAGTATTCTAAGTCTTGGACACTTGGGGAATGTGTAGTGGTGCTCTTGTTGTTCAGCCTCACCGAAATGACTGGTGGGAGGGGGTTAAATACTCAGCCCAACCGAATTAGCCGTTGGAAAAGTGGGCTGATTACTTTTTCTGTGTACATCGGATGATCCGATGACCCCCTTTTATGAGCATCGGTCTAATTAGATTAGCTGACGTCATTCTGTCAGAAGTGACCGTTATTAGACCGATGCTTCACCTTCTTCATCATCGGAGGATCCGATGAATAGATCTTCAGTCTGGTTGAGTTGATAATTTGCTTCTGTTGTAATCGACCGATGTGTATCTGCCTTCACCATCGGATGATCCGGTGTTCAGTCCTTCAGAACACTTCAGAAAATTTGCTTACTGTTGTATTCATCCGATGTTCACTTGATACACATCGGATGATCCGGTGTGTACTTCATTCTGAGGTCTTCTTCTTCTGTTGAGTCCAAATCGACCGATGCAGTCATTCTTCAGATCACCGGATGATCCGGTGTGTACAATTTGTTTCCTTCGAGTTGAGTTGGACTGATCTTTTGGATTTTGGACTTGTGACCTCTTGAACACTTGTTTGTATGGCTCTTCTGATGGATATGGAGCTTCTTGTGTTGCCAATTTTGATAAGGTTGCGTCGTTGTACGAGTTCCTCATTTGTTTCCGATTAACCCCTTAGGTTAGTTCGTTGAGGGGTCTCCTTTTGCATCCAATGAGCAGTAGATGACATTTATGAGTGATTGATCGACGTTTGATTCATTGTACATGAAACCTCGCATCCACAAACTCATTAGTGGTAATTAACGGTTGTCATTAATCACCGAAACCGTACCTCGTGGGGGCCTAGATGCTTTCACCTTGGCTGTAAGATTTGGAGCGTGAACGTACAAGGCAACCATCTGGGCAGGGTCGCACAGAGACGGCTGTGAGGAAGGGCCGCAGAGAATTCGATTTCGGTGTTTGGGAACACGGTATTTTTGGAGTTTTAGAGCAATTAGCAATACCGTGGTATTTGAGATTACTATGGTATTTTTTACAGAATGGTGTTTGTCAACCAAACAGTCCTATGTATTGCAAAATCGTGGTATTACAAAATTGTGTTACTGAAATATGTACTTTTGTATTGCCATGTCATTTTAAAAACTGTGGTTTCCAAAACTTTAGTATTGAAAAACTGTGCTCCCAAACACAGCCTAAAGCTTTACCGTGAACCACTGCGGATGATCTTAAAGGTAGGCCCGGCTCTGGGCCTATGCGGGCGGAAATAAATTTTCTGCAGCCCTGCCGCACAACGTCGCGCGTGCGCCCCCGCCCCGAACGCCGTCCCATGGAAATCCCGCTGAGATCCTTCGCTTCGTGCTAGGTTTGTTGTCTGGACACCAAAGGATGGAAATCCCGCGTGTCCTACTCCCATGATTATGCGATTTTGATGGGGCGGCGTGCGAGGCGGGGGCGCATGCGCCATGCTGTGCGGCAGGGTCGCAGAAAATTTGTGGGCTACTGCCTAGGGCGAGGCCAGTGGGTGGGGGTGGTCACGTCCTACTAATGTTAGTTCAATGCTTCGTCCAAAACGTCAAATAAAAGAATAAAGAGGGAGTATTTATTAGATACAGTCTAATATTACTAATGTGTTAATTTTCCATATGCGATGTTTTTCGATAAAAGGAGGAGTTTTTCGTTAGTGCTTGTACTGGAGTAGGACACATTGTTCATTAACATAAAATAAAAGACATTTTTCATTAACATAAAAACAACACATATATTACAAACAAGAAAAAAACACATAGAAACAAAATAAAAAACTACTACTCATCCTACTCTACTCGGAGCAGGACATGTCCACCTCCGCCGCCGCCTCCGCCTCCGCCGCAACCACCGGCAGAGCATCCTCCAACACCAGATCGAACTTCTTTCGGCTGACGGCCTCCACGAGTTGCTCGCGAAACCCCTCCCCGGCCTCCTCACCGATCGTCTCGTAGAGGCAGTCGAGACGAGCGACAACAAAGCCTAACCCGAAGATGTAGTAGCCGGCGGAGTCCATGCTGGCGTGGTGGGGAAGGACACAAGTCCCAATCGGTGACTGGAGTGAGATGTATTGTGAAATACATCCTGTGCCATTTTGTCGAGCGCTTTTGCTTGCACGTCGGCGGCGAACAGGTTGCAGGTGACCTCCTTAAGCTTGTCGTCGAGTTTGTCGATGATTTCCTCTATGAGGCGGACAGTCTCATCATAGTCAGACGGAAGAGGTGCGAGCGCCGCGGGCAGAGACGGGAGTGGAGGAGGTGCGGGCGCCGCCTCCAGTTCCACCGGCCTTGGCGGTGACAAAAATGGAGAAGGAGGTTTGGAGGATGTCGATGACCTGGAGCGCTTCGGTGTGGGGCTACCCATTTGTGCGGCGACGGAGGTGCGAACAAAGAGAGAGAGGTGGTCGAAGGTGGTGCGGCGGAGAAGCAAGAGGAGAAGTTTGGAAGCAAAAATCGATCGAGAGGTGTGGCGGAGAAGAAGAGGAAGGTGTGCCTTTATAGCGGGTCGTCGTCTAAGCGCGTGAGTGGAGATGATCGGACGCTTCAAAAATTGTGCTTTTGAATCGTTGGTCAGAGTTACTCCAAACTGCGGTTCGCCTCCTCTCGCTTATCGCAAGAGTTTTCACAAGTGTGTTCATTTGTTCCTAAAATCAGAACACGTAGCGGCTAGCACCTACGCTATTGTTTCTTCAAAAGACGAGTACAGCGATACATAATGGCAGCATGCAATCAATTAATTTGATGAACCACGTACGTACGTAGTGAGAGCTATGTGCTTATTAGACGATGGTAGTCCACATTCTATCCTCGTACCGTTGAGGGAACATCCTTGTGTCAAATTTGTTACCTCTATTGATGACAGGATAACATTCTTCATTAGTGTGGTAGTTAAACTGCCATATACTGTAGGTTGAGAGCATACACACATGCATGGTTGAGAATATGATAAATACAAAAATATATATACATGGTAGGAAATATTATTCTATTCTTGGAATACATGTTTGGGACGTAGCATATGTACGTCTAACATACATGTGAAAGACCTCGATTATGTTTGCTGACGTTACGTGTTCTCTTTTTTGTTGAGAGATCGTCATGTTTGAGGCTCGTTGATCATGTTTGGGGCGTAGCATGCATGGACAACTAACATTCATGTGAAAGACCTCGATGCATGTGAAATAACATGCATGTTTTTTAAAGCAAGATATAGTGTTTCCTCAAGAAAAAATAATTTTAAGAGAGATTGGGCGCACAAGCACAAAAGCTAGAACTTGAGCGATGCACCTACGAATTCCATATGCCGGGATGATCGACGGCAGCCGATCTGCAAACTCGGTGGTAAGATCAGTAGTCGCCGGAGAGCAGCTTGCGGCCGACCTCGAAGGAGACGAAGGCGTCGATGCAAGCATAGATGATCTGCTCGCCGGAGAGCTTGTACGCGTCCCAGATGCTCGTCCTCATCCCGTAAGGCTTCTCCATGTCAGTGCCCATCACGGCGCTCGCGATGTCCTTCAGCCCCGCGCGGCGGAGGCTCGGGCGATCCATCTCCTCTGCCGCGAGCTTGGCCAGGTCCACCATTTTGGCCACCTTCAGCTGCCAGACCTTCCAAAGTCCGTCAACGTCACCCTCCACGCTGATGCCGACGAAGCAGTAGTCAGAATCGCCGAGGAAATCTTCCAGCTCGTCGAGGATGTAGTCAGCGTGGATGACCTTGAAGATGAGGCAGCGGCGGCCGACACAGAGCTGCAGAACGGCGACAGGGTTCTGGTTGGCAGAGTAGCTGGGGCGCCACTCGACGTCGAGCCCGACGACAAGCTTGTGAAGGCGCCAACGATGGACGGAGAGGACCTCGTCGAGCCAGTCCTCCACAACCTTGCCGGAGGACGTCACGGTGGTGGTGATCACGTATTCCTCGAACGACACGTTGTACACCTGAGTCCCCTCCATTGGGTCTCTCTCCTTGTCGTCCCTACGGTTGCCGTCTGCGGCGGCGCGGTGCAACTCTCTCTCTTGTGCAAAACCTTCGTCTACACCTTTAGTTTGGATTTTAATTGGAAACGGGCCTGGATATATAACTGATGCAGTTACGATATGAGCGGAGGAGTTTCCGAATTTGCCACGCCCGAGCCCGGAGTAAAGAGAGTAATGAAGATTTTTTTTAATCTTATATACTCTTTCTAATTTTTAATTCTTATCGTTATGACCACAAGTTGCATTGTCTCAACCTAACACCACGTACAACAACAACAACATTTCTCAGGAGCCCACCCACTGGATATGCCGGTTGGGCCACAGGATACCCTGGGTCCAGTCACCAGAGAGTAGCTAGTGTGAATACATGCTGGAGAGATTAGTGGAATCAGGAACTGGCCAATGAAGATGGATGTCAGCAGTGTCACGGTTCATGTATTGAAACGCGCGCCATCCTTTTTCTTCTTCTCCTTTTTCTTATAAGTTCGTATTATTTTCCACCAATCTTCTAAGAGCATCTCCAACCCGTTTGCTATTTTTAGTTTGCTATTCATTCAAATAGCAAATATGCTATCCACATTTAGCATCTCATTCTATGAACATCTCCAACTCGTTTGCTATATGATGTGCTATATTAAAAAAATTCATATTTTATTAATATGTAATAATTATTTTAAAATTCAAATAACATTGTTGCAACGTCTATATTGTGACATTTGTATTTCTAACGGCTATTTTTCAATGGTTATATTTCTAACGACTATTTTTCAATGGTTGTATTTCCAACGGTTAATTTTCAACAACTATTTTGCAACAGAAATGACAATAATGTAGCAGAAATTAGGGATAGCAAACCGGATATCATTTGCTACTAGTAGCACACCGAGAGCACCATATAGCAAATGGCTAAAAGTAGCAATCCTAATAGCAAACCGGTTGGAGATGATTTTTGCTCTAAATTTGCTAAATAATAGGATATGACACCATATAGGTAATGGCTAAAAGAGCATCTCCAACCCATTAGCTATATGATGTGCTATCCTATTATTTAGCAAATATAGAGCAAAAATCATCTCCAACCGGTTTGCTATTAAGATTGCTACTTTTAGCCATTTGCTATATGGAGCTCTCGGTGTGCTACTAGTAGCAAATGCTATCCGGTTTGCTACTCCCGATCTCCGGTACATTATCGTCGTTCCGTTGCAAAATAGTCATTGAAAATTAGCCGTTGGAAATACATCCGTTGAAAAATAGTCGTTAGAAATATAGCCATTGAAAAATAGCCGTTATAAATACAACTGTTACAATATAGCCATTGCAACAATGTTATTTGAATTTTAAAATAATTATTATATACAAATAAAATATGAAAAAAATTTAATATAGCACATCATATAGCAAACGGGTTGGAGATGCTCATGGAATGAGATGCTAAATGTGGATAGCATATTTGTCATTTGAAAGAATAGCAAACCAAAAATAACAAAGGGGTTGGAGATGCTCTAACCCTTCTTTATTTGAAGTTGTACGGTTGGATCAGGATATGTGGACGGCGTACACTTTATGACACACTAATAAAAGTAAAACACTCGATACATTTTATGACACACTTGTGAAAGTTAAAATACCCGATACATTTTATTATTATAGAAGTCTATAACTAAGACTCAATCCAAATCAGGCAAAAATTTTGATGACCTTGACTTCAAGTTTGTTTTTGCAAGCCATCCGGAATCAAGTCTTTTTTGTCTTCACCCTTTTGCAATGACGCCCACGAGCATCTAATCTGGGCTAAAGTTGATACGTACTCCAGAAACTGTTGTTGCGTTTTTTTGTGATTTACTACGTGCTTTGCTATTTGATTGCTCATTATGTTGGATCCGTGTTGGGTTTGAACAGAGAGTGGGCTTCTCCCTGCTAGTCCTGTCAGATAAACTAGTAGGTGATAGTCACTTTCTGGATCTCCAGCTCAGTAGAGTTGGAAGTGGAAATATATTCCATTCTAAAAGATAAAAGAGATAAATAGTCCACTAGTTTATAGATAGAACAACCACATTAGAACTATTTTTGCGCACCAATGAACAGAAATATAAAGTTCATTACCTTAAGACGATACATTACAAACAGGAAAAAAGAAAAACACAAACTACAAATAAGAAAAGATAAACAACACAACTAAGAACAAGAAAAAAACTACTTCTCCACCTCACTCCACCTACTTCTCCTTCTCCTCCTCCTCCTTAGGCTCCTGGCTGGGCGGGGGCGCCTCCCGCAGCAGAGACGAGAAGCCCAGTTTCCTGGACGTCACCGCCACCAGGTTGTCGTGGTCGGCGATGCCGAGCTCGTCCGCCAGCGTCTCCCAGAGGACGTCGAGGCGACCGGCCAAGTGTGTCATGCTGAAGACGTAGTGGCTCGTGGTCCCCATGGCAGCATACTCTGGAAGGGGACCAAGCCCAAGGCGACGCATGGAGCGCGATGTATTGTCAAATACATCACGCGCCATCTTCCAGAGAGCCCACTCCATGTCCGGGGGGAGTCCGATCGGGGACGCTTCCCCTTGGCATCCTTCGGCGGGCTTGGCGGCGGCATTGTCTTGTCAGCCATGGTGTTCTTGGCGCGGATTTGGGAAGAGAGGAAGAGTGGCTCTGCGGAGAAGACTATGGCGTGCCCGGGTGATCTTATAGCATAGACAAAATCCGCCTGTACAAATGGCGGTGGGGTCTCTGCAGTACTACAAGTGCAGTAGAGGTGGCTGACATGTGGGTCCCACACCATGTGGGGCCCTCATGTCAGCCATCTCTACTGCACCTGCAGTACAGCAGGGGATTTGAACCCGCCTGGCTGTTCGTCTCTCGACGCGCGCAGTAGTGGAGATGGGACACGGAGCGGTTCCAATTGAATTCAAAGATGTGCATGCGCTGCGCGCGTTTAAGGCGCCTCGGTGACTGGCGCGCATGTAAGCTCGGTGTGCCCAGTCGCATCAGCCGCCTGTACAAATGGCTACGGCTTGAACGAAGGACCAAACCTTATGCGGCAAACAACAACGTATAATACTTCCTCCGCCCCAACTCAGCTCTATTTCTGTTTTGGTCGAACTAATTACCTTTGACCAATGATTTATATGGAATTTATTAACTTCAATAACATGTAGTACTAGATTGTATATTATGGAAATATTTTCATGGTGAATCTAAAAGTACAATTTTTGTATTGTTAAAACAGATCAAAATTGCGTAAATCTCAAAGATAGATTTGACGAAACCTAAGACTTCCCTTTGAAAAAGTTTTATACTTTAAATTAGTTTTACATATGTAATATGCACATAGGATATATCACTAAATAGTTTTGCAAAAAAACATGGAGGAGAAATATGTATATCTCATATGCAACTACTACGTAAATTAGGGGTGGGCAAATAAACCGAGACCGAAAAACCAAAACCGATAAAACCGAGACTGGAACCGAAAACACCGAAATATCGGGTATTGAGTACTTTTTGGGTAGCAAATATTAATAACTGAAAAATAAATGTCAGGTTCAGACGGATGAAGCAGTTCCACATTTGTGACATGTGTCCACATGAACAAACGGATGAAGCAGTTGCATGATTGTGACATGTGTGCACTTGAACGAACGAGGTCGTATGATGGCCGGACATGACAGGGATAACGCCAAGGAATCGTATCCTTTTAAAGCATAATTTTTCCCCACATATGATGGGCCCTTCGCATATCAAATTAAAAATTTCTCCTTTTATCAAAAAACAGCTCCTTTAACCACTCCAAATTTCAGTACATGGGCTCACGCATACATGGGGACAAACACCAAGCGTTCCAGCGCAGTTTCGGCCCAGGAATACAAAGTAACTCAGCGCAGTTTCAGCCCACAAATAACAAGCGGCCCAGCGCAGTGTTGGGCCTACTGTGATAGCTTCACGTACGCTTTGTCCTGGCTGCCTCCCCGTCGGACCCTTCGTTCCACAACGGCCCCCTCTCCCGATTGCATGAAATGCGCTTGGAGGAGCATCCGCTGGCCACCACGCTCTTGGAGGAGCATCCGCCGGCCACCACGCTCTTGGAGGAGCATCCGCCGGCCGCCACGCTCTTGGAAGAGCATCCGCCATCCACCGGCGTGGAGGAGCATCTGTCGGCCGCCGCACGTGGAGGAGCAATAGCGCTAGGTACAATTGCTCACATCATGTTAATGTAGTTCAATCCTCTTACAGATACACTGATTGAACTGTAGGAAGCGATGTAAGAACATAAGACATGGATGAGAAAAGACAGGCGTACAAAGGAGTGGCGGGATGGAATGAAGTCATTTTTAAATTTAGCATTCCAGGGCCCTCGTGAAGAAGAAACTAAGCCTTGTCCTTGCACGAAATGTCGTAATATTTGCCACGGGAGACGCAAGGAAGTTCATCTTCACTTGCTTCGTAATGGGATGTCATTTGATTATACTTGTTGGGTACACCATGGAGAAAAACGAGTTGAGAAAAAAAATTGCTGAGCAATCAACAAATAATGAGGAGATAATTTCTGATGATGCTGCTATGGAAAATATGCTGTCCACTCTTCTTAGAGGCACTGGTGATCATGGTGCTACTTCAGCAGGTGTTGATGATCCAGAAAATGCTATAAACCCGCAGGATCCAACTGGGTGTGCAAAGGTATTCTATGACTTATTAAATGATGCCAAAAAGGAGTTGTATCCAGGTTGTGATAAGGTGACCCAATTATCCTTCATTGTCAGGTTGTACCAGATAAAGTGTTCAACTGGTTTGAGCAAAAAAGCGTGTGAGTTCATCCTTGAACTATTCTCATATGTGCTTCCAGTGGGCCATTGCATTCCTAATACACTTGATAAAGTTCAGAAGGTTGTTTGTGACCTCGGGGCTGAGCTACGAAAAGATCGATGCATGTGTCAATGACTTTGTGTTATTACAAAAGGACTATTCTCTGCTGGATCCATGCCCAAAATGTGGTGAATTAAGATGGAAAAATAGTACTGGTGGGGATGCAAGAGAGGCTTTACCTTGTGGAAAAGCCAAGAAGCTTGTAGCACGCAAGATTCTATGATACTTCCCTCTTATTCCACGTATTCAAGGGTTTTATATGGTAGAATCAATGGCATCAAACATGCGCTGGCACAAAGAAGAACATATTCATGATGGAATATTACGCCATCCTGCAGATTCAAAAGCATGGAAGCATTTTGATAGCATTCACCCAAATTTCTCATCAGATCCTCGCAACATAAGACTTGGGCTAGCATCTGATGGTTTCAATCCTTTTGGAGTAGTGAATGTTTCTTACAGTACATGGCCTGTGATTCTAATCCCTTATAATCTACCACCTTGGTTGTGTATGAAGCAGCCTTATTGGTTGATGTCAATGATAATTCCTGGGCCGAAGTCACCTGGAAACAACATTGATGTGTATCTGCAGCCTTTGATTGATGAGCTACTGAAATTATGGTCTGATGGTGTTGAAACATACGACAGTTCAAAGAAAGAGACATTTCTGATGCGAGCTTCTATATTGTGGACAATACATGATTTTCCAGCATATGCAATGCTATGTGGATGGAGCACAAAAGCTAGACTAGCATGTCCATACTGCCATGTAAACACTGACGCCTTGTGGTTGAAACATGGACGAAAGTATTGCTACATGGGTCATCGTCGTTTCCTATCTCAGGATCACCGGTGGCATGGGGACAAAGCTTCTTTCAACAACAAAATAGAGAATAGAGAGGCTCCAACATCACTCTCTGTTCATGAAGTACTCCAACAATACGAGACTTTTGATCAAGTGAGTTTTGGAAAGATGAATAATAAGAGAAAGTGCACTGAGGAAGTAGGTGGCATAGTTGGAAGAAGAAAAGGATATTTTTTCAGCTCCCGTATTGGAAGATATTGCTAATAAGGCATAACTTGGATGTCATGCACATTGAGAAAAACATTTGTGATAGCATATTGGGTACATTTCTTAATATGGATGGTAAAACAAAATATAGTCTACAAGCTCATTTTGATATGCAGGAAATGGGTATACGGCCAAAGCAACATCCGGTGGGTATGAAAGGGAAGTATGATTGTCCATCAGCATCATATACTTTGCAAAAAGATCAGAAGACCACCTTGTGCATGTTTTTGGTGGATGTGAAGATGTCCGTTGGTTATGCCTCAAACATCAAGAGAAGTGTGGACATAACAACATGTAAGGTATCAGGTCTAAAAACTCATGACCGCCATATTATATTTCAGAAGCTCCTTCCTATTGCCATACGTGACATATTGCCTGAAAAGGTTGTTGATTCTTTAATTGAGTTTAGCAGATTCTTTTCTGGAATTAGTTCTAAAGAATTGGCGGAACCATATTTGGATAAGATGATTGAACAATTTCCTGAAACAATTTGTAAGCTTGAGATGTTGCTTCCTCCCGCTTTCTTTGATATCATGGTACATCTTCCAATCCATCTTGGCGAAGAAGCTCGCTTGGGTGGACCTGTTTCTTACAGATGGATGTATCCAATTGAGAGGTACTTTGGTACATTGAAGAGGTATGTACATAAAAGAGCTCACCCGGAGGGTTCTATAGCTATGGGATATATTATGGAAGAGTGTATGACTTTTTGTAGCCAGCTTTTGGATAACATCAGCACCAAGCTTAATAGGCCAGAACGTCATGAAGCTGCAGCTAGGAATGAACCTTCTCTCGAGTCTAATATATTTACAGAAGTTGATAATTCTAAAAAAGGGTTTAAATGGGGCGAACTTACTATGGTGGAACTAGATAACATCAGGCATTATATTATTTCTAATGTTGAAGAGGCCGCTCTATGGATCAAGTACGTATAACACTCATATGTTCTATACTATATTAATGGATCATGCTTATTGTAGATGGCTAATTTAATTTTGTACCCTTTTCAGTGAGCATTTTGAAGAGCTGAAAAAGATTCATTCTCGTGATGTTAAAAAACGCCATAGAGATGAGTTTGTTTATTGGTTTCAGAAATGAGTAAGTACATGCAAGTTTTTACTTTGATGAAATATTGAAGAAATATCTGTTCTGAAGTTGGTTTATCGATGACCCCTTTTATACTAATTAATGTGTACAGATTACGACATTACACAAAGAAAGCAAAGTAACCGATTATTTTTATGCATTATCTAGAGGACCTGATCGTCGGGCACGTTTTTTAGTCGATCATTCAAAAATGGCTTCTTCTTTCGAATAGCAAAGGTAGAAAAAGATTTACGGACGCAAAACAGTGTTGTTTTTGTTTGGGATGGTGATCATGAGTGGTATGGAGTAATCAAGAAAATGATTTCTGTTGATTTCAAAAAAAAATCAAGAGGTTCTGTTATTTAATGTGAATGGTTTCAGCGGCCTCGTTCCTGTCAGGGCCAAAGCAGACGCTACAAAATGGATTGATACGGAATGATAGATGTGGACACTACTATTTCTCAATTTAAGTATGAGCCTTACATTCTAGCCACCCAAGCAGAACAGGTATTTTACGTTAGAAGTGTGAAGCAACCTAAATAGGCTACAATTGTTAAAACGATGCCAAGAAACCTTTTTGCCATGCCCCCTGGAGACAGTGAAAATAATGTCACTGAGACGATGGAGTCTGAGAAATTATTTGATGATCGACGACTTACTGATATAAATGAGGATATGACCACATGGGATAGGAATGACATTGACGGAGCAATTGATGATGCTTCCGCTCTTTCAAATGAAGATGATGACGATGACGACCACGACGATGATGATACATATATCAATGATGGTATTGTACCTCCAATATTGAGGGAGGATAGCGAAGATGATGATTTTTTCATATAGGTACTGTGTGAGCTAGTTGTACATGAACACTATATGTAATGCAGTTTGTGTTCCGTGGCGATAGATCTTAACGCCACCAACTGGTATTTCGTGGCAAGAGATCCTAATACAACGATTGTGTTTCATGGCAATAGATACTATCGCCATGAACTTGTGAATCGTGGCATAAGTTCCTAATGCAACGTTTGTGTTTCGTGGCGATAGATCCTAACGCCACGAACTGGTGAATCGTGGCAAAAGTTCCTAATGCAACGATTGTGTTCTGCGGCGATAGATGCTAACACCACAAACTATTGAATCGTGGCAACAGATCCTAATGCAATGATCGCGTTCTGTGGCGATAGATGCTAATGCCACGAACTAGTGAATCGTGGCAATAGATTCTAATGCAACGATTGTGTTCTGCAGCGATAGATGCTAACGCCACAAACTATTGAATCATGGCAACAGATCCTAATGCAATGATCGCGTTCCGTGGCGATAGATGCTAATGCCACGAACTAGTTAATCGTGGCAACAGATTCTAATGCAACGATCGGGTTCCATGGCGATAGATGCTAACGCCACGAACTATTGAATCATAGCAACAGATCCTAATGCAATGATCGGGTTCCGTGGCGATAGATGCTAACGCCACGAAATATTGAATCGTAGCAACAGATCCTAATGCCACGATCGGGTTCCGTGGTGATAGATGCTAATGCCACGAACTAGTAAATCATGGCAACAGATTCGTGGCGATAGATCCTAAGGCCACAAACTAGTGAATCGTGGCAACAGATCCTAGTGCAACGATCGTGTAACGTGGCAATAGATGCTAATGCCACGAACTAGTGAATCGTGGCAACAGATTCGTGGCAATAGATGCTAACACCACAAACTAGTGAATCGTGGCAACAAATTCTAATGCAACGATCGGGTTCTGTGGCGATAGATGCTAATGCCACGAACTAGTGAATCGTGGTAACAGATTTGTGGCGATAGATGCTAATGCCACGAACTAGTGAATCGCGGCAACAGATCCTAATGCAACAATCGTGTTCCGTGGCGATAGATACTAATGCCATGAACTAGTGAATCGTGGCAACAGATTCGTGGCGATAGATCCTACTGCCACGAACTAGTGAATCGTGGCAACGGATCCTAATGCAACAATCGTGTTCCATGGCGATAGATGCTAATGCCATGAACTAGTGAATCATGGCAACAAATTCGTGGCGATAGATCCTAATGCTATGAACTAATGAATCGTGGCAACAGATCCTAATGCAACGATCATGTTCCGTGGCGATAGATGCTAATGCCACAAACTAGTGAATCGTGGCAACAGATTTGTGGCGATAGATCCTAATGTCACAAACTAGTGAATCGTGGCAACAGATCCTAATGCAATGATCGTGTTCCATGGCGATAGATCCTAATGCCACGAACTAGTGAATCGTGGCAAAAGACCAAGCTTACTGCAATGATTTAGTATTCATTGCAGTACAATCGTTGCAACAGGGTGGAATCCTTGTAGTGATAGCGAGGTGCCAACTTGCCTTTGACGTTAAACCTCTTATGACCTCGCATAGGCGACACTGAGGTATACAAAGTCTCCCACCTCAAAAGACAAGCTTCTTCATCTATTATACGTGTAACCCTTTTGTCTTGACAAAGCGGCCCTTAAGTTCTCGCGGATGGTCTGCACTTGCTTTTCAGCCTCTTGGATCACATCGGGTCCAAATACTTGAGTTTCCCCTGTCTCATTCCAAAACAAGGGTGTTCTACACCTTCTCCATACAATGCTTCATATGGCGACATCTTCAAGCTTGCTTGATAGCTATTATTGTAGGAAAATTCAACATATGGCATACTTTTGTCCCAACTTCCTCCATACTTTAGCACACAAGCTCTTAGAATGTCTTCCAAAATTTGATTTGTCCTCTCAGTCTGTCCATCCATTTGAGGGTGATATGCAGAACTGAAATTTAATTGAGTTCCCATTGATTCGTGCAGCTTCTGCCAGAACCTTCAGGTAAATTTAGAACCTCTATAGGACACTATTTTCTTGGGCACTCCGTGTAAGCACACTATCCTCCCCATATATAGTTCTACCAACTTTGCTCCACTATAGGTAGTCTTGATAGGAATGAAATGCGCTGATTTGGTCAATCGATCCACAATAACCCATACCGAATCATATCCAGCTGAAGTGTGAGGCAACGCAACTATGAAATCTTCCCACTTCTATTATGGAATCTTCAATGGCTGTAATAATTCGGCTGCCCTTTGATGTTCGGCTTTTACTCGTTGGCATACATCACATAGTGCAACATATTCTGCTATGTCCCTTTTCATACCATCCCACCATTAGCATGTCTTCATGTCCTTGTACACCTTTGTACAACTGGGATGGATAGAGTAAAGTGAGTCATGTGCCTCCTTCAATATCAACTGTCGGAGTCTCTTATGATTAGGCACAACAATCCGTTTTCCAAGCCATAGAGTACCTTGGTCATCCTCATCAAATCTGAATTCTCTCCCCTCTTGGGTTCTTTTTTAATTTCCTGGATTTCCTTATCATTCGTTTGTCCTTCTTGAATTTCTTGCTCACGGGTTGGATTCACTTCCATTGCTCCCATCCCATTCACAAATCCAAGATTCAACCGTTCGAACTCCTTGCATAGCTCGGGTGGCAACTCCCTTACGGTAAGCTGGTGGCTTGCTCCTTTTCCGCTCAAAGCATCAGCAACTACATTGGCTATTCCTGGATGATAATTGATTCCCACATCATAATCCTTAATGAGTTTCAACCATCTTCGTTGCCTCAAATTCAGATCCATTTGCGCGAATATGTACTTGAGACTCTTATGATCCTTATAAATCTCAGATCTATGGCCAAGAACATAATGTCTCCAAATTTTCAATGCATGCACTACGGCTGCAAGTTTGAGATCATGTGTAGGATAATTCTGCTCATATTTCTTGAATTGCCTGGATGCATAAGCTACTGCTCGTCCTTCTTGCATCAATACACAACAAAGTCTTTGCCTCGAAGCGTCACAATAGATACAAAACTCTTGCTCACATCTGGCAATACCAACATAGGTGTTGTTGTTACCCTCTCCTTTAGCTCCTCAAAACTGTCCTGACAAGCTTGAGTCATTTGAAAGGCTTCTCCATCATTAACAGTTCAGTCATGGGCTTCACTATCTTGGAAAAGTCCTTGATGAACCGACGGTAATATCCAGCCATTCCGAGAAAACTCCTTATCTCCTTCACATTATGTGGTGGTTCCCACTTAAGCACATCTCTAACCTTTCCTGGGTCAACTGACACTCCTCCTCCAGATATGATATGACCTAGGAATGATATCTCCCTCAACCAGAACTGACACTTGTTAAACTTGGCATACAACTGGTGCTCTCACAATTTCTGCAATGTCAGCCTTAAATGCTTTTCGTGCTCTTCTTCACTTCTCGAGTAGATCATGATATCATCAATGAACACTACTACGAACTTATCCAAATACTCCATGAAAACCTTGTTCATGAGATACATGAAGTATGCGGGTTCATTAGTCAATCCAAATGACATGACCGTATACTCATAAGATCCATACCATGTTCTGAAAGCTGTTTTGGGTCTGCCTGATGGTCTAATCTTCATTTGGAAATATCCTGACTGAAGATCAATCTTAAAGAATATTTGGATCCCATCATCTGGTCAAACAGATATTCAATACGGGGCAGTGTGTACTTATTCTTGATTGTCACCTCGTTGAGAGACTGGTAATATACACACATTCTCTAGGATCCATCCTTCTTATCTACGAAAAGCACTGAGACTCCCCATAGAGATGAGCTTGGGCATATAAAACCCTTCTCTAACTGCTCTTGATTCTGCTTCTTAAGCTCTGCTAGTTCCTTAGGAGGCATCCTATATGGCCTCTTTGCTATATGTGCAGTTCCAGGTATTAAATCAATGACGAACTCGATGTCACGATCAGGTGGCATACCTGGCAACTCCTCTAGAAACACATCTGGATACTCACGGACAATTGTAATCTCCTCCAAAGTTACTCCTTCTGCATGATTCACCATTGCATTCTCGGTCGTTGTCTAAACTGCCTTGAATTCTATACTGACTCCTTCTTCATTTGTCAATTGCACTATTCGAGTAGCACACTAAATCACTCCGTTGTGCTTCCTTAACCAATCCATTCAAAGTATGATGTCCAAGCCTTGCGAATTTAGGACTATAAGGTTGGCAATGAATTCTACCCCCCTTATGGAAATACTTACTTTTGGACATACTATTTGTTCTCATCTCTCCTCTAGGAGACTTAACCAGCAAAGTAAACTTCAGGTATGATATATGCATGCTATGCTTCACAACATGCTTAAATCAAATAGTATAGTCACAGTGTTGGAGTTTGCAAGAAACATACCAATCACAACATCCTCAGTATGCTGAGCCTCTTCTGCAGATACATGGTTCACTTTGCCACGAGCGAAGTTCTGTGATCCACGATTGCCTTGAGTTTCTCCTCCATTGGGCATGGGATTCTGCCTTGGACCATTGTTCATCTGACCCTGTTCTGACCTTGGGCATTGATTTGCAAAATGTCATGTGTGACCACAAGCATAGCAAGTCTTTCCACCAGTGGCGCCAGCAAAATTTAGGCGAGGTTGGTTCTAAGCATAAGAAGGCATATTTGGGCGTGGCACAGACTGCATAGGTAAGTGAGACACTTGCATGGACGGGCATTGCTGCATTGGCTATTGCAGGCGTGGTGGATAAGCAGGGTGATATGCAGTCGTAGATAGGTTGTAATAGGGTGCAGCAGGTGGTGTATAGCGAGGACGGACATTGCTTCCTTGCAGCTGTCCTTGATATGGCATCTTCCTCTTATGGTCTAGCTCCATCTCCCGAATCTTGTTCTCAACCATAATGGCCTTGTCAACTAGCTTCTGGAAGTTTGCATAGTCAGCGTTGAGCAATTGAACTTGAGTTTCATTATTGAGACCCCTCATAAACGGATATTGCTTTCTGCTATCAGTATTGATGTCCTCTGGAGCATATCGATACAATTGAGTGAATTTATTGAGGTATTCACTCACACTCATCATTCATTGCCTGAGGTTTTCAAATTCCCGCCTTCTTAGTAACATAACTCTCTCTGGCACATAGTGAGAGCGAAACTTCTCCTTGAATTTAGCCCAGGTGATTCTCTCTTGGTTTTCATGGGCATTGCATAGAGATTCCCACCAGTCTGCAGCAACTCCCATCAACTGGTGTGAGGCAAAAAGAATCTTCTCTCTGTCACTACACTGGACTATAGCGAGTTTCTTCTCAACTGACTTCAGCCAATTATCAGCTTCCATTGGATCTATGGCTTGAGCAAAAGTAGGCGGCTTGGTCCTCATGAACTCTCCCAAAGGGTTGTGGTGTGGCGGGGGTGGCGGCGGTGGAGGCATGTGGGGTTGATTGTTGTTGCTAGCTTGCAGCTGTCCAATAGTTTGTATCATAGTCTGCATGAGCTGGTTCTGCATCGCCAATAGCAGCTCAAGGTTGATAGCTCCCTGGGCAGGTCCCTGGTTGTTCTGAGTTGCCTCATTGCTCTCCTCCTCACCATTGGCATTCCTCTAGTTACGAGCCTCGACATCTATTGCTGAAAGAATAGTAGATACGAAAGAATTTAGAATTTGAAAAGAAACGCCCCAACTATATGCATCAAGATATATGTAACTAACAACTCCTTTATTAATAATATTAACCCTATTAGAGGATGTGGACAATGATCCCACAACTCTTTACTACGTGCTGATGTGGACAAAATGCTAAGCGCTCCACAACTCGCACCAAGCACACAAGCACAAGCACATACTAAGAAAATTCAACAGACCACACTAAACATGACTAAAATGATATGAACGCTTTTCTACTTCTAAACAGGAGACCTAGACTTAATTATGTGAGTCGTGGTTGTGAGGCGGCGAAGCATACATGGGTGCACGCCAAGGTGAGTTGGCCGTCCATGTAGGCGCTGGAGAAGTTGCTACACCATTGAATTCCACGGTGGCAAGAGCTTCTTCTTGCTTCTCCATGATAAGCAGCTTCTTACGGAGGTTGTGGACCTCTTCCATAGCATCACCATAGCAATTTTCCAAATTCAACAATACTGCCTGAGATCTGTCAATAGCACGAGAACTGATTTGAGCTCCATCTTGCGGCCTTAAGACTCCCCTTGTTCTCTTCTTGCGTTGCGGATTCAGTGCAAAACTAGTATCTCCAATCTGCTCCTGATAGATGTGGCACAGTCTAGTGAGTGCATCCCAAGTGACATCATCAATAGCTTGCTCCCTGGTGCTTCTCTATGTCGATGCAAAGTGTCGGGTGACCACTTCATTCTTGGCAAGAATAGTAACTTGAGCCCTCCATTCTTCACGTCAATGGTGAGGAATCCTCTTGACATAGTATTCCGTGTGCATCTTGCATAAATCAAGAAACTCCTTCAATTGCTTGGCTGCAAAACCTCCATTGGTGCCATCGGAACGGAATTCTTGGGCATCACTATAAACTATGCATCTGTCCTCCTTCCTGGCTTCACTTGGCTGTGATGCATTCCTTCGAGCTTCAGGTACCTCCTCTTGTGGTTCCTCCTCATCTTGGGCTTCATCTTCATTCCCCTCATGTATATCATCCTCCTCTTCTTTGTTATCATAGCATTCCACCATTTTAAGGTCTTCATCTTCCTCATCATCATCATAGGACTCCACCATTTCAGGATCTTCCTCCGTTGTGTTGGAATGTTCATGCTCAACTTCCTCTGCGGGAGAATTCACTTCTTCCTCCTTGTAGGTTGGTTCCATTTGCGGCACCTTGCAAGGCCTAAGCTTGCTTCCAAGGGGTGGCAAACAAGCTATCTTGCGGGCTGTCATTTTGGTGTAAGCCATCTACAAGAAAACATGAGAAAAATAGAGGAAACGGAAATATCAGTTCTGAAATTGCAGCAGCCATAAATTTAGATGAAAGGATGTGCATTTGCTAAAAAAGATGCAAAAGTGGCAAAAATTGCAACAGCAGAGAAAACACAGCCCCCCCCCCCCCACATTATATAGCTAGTGGGAGGCAAAATAGTGCAAAACAGGCAAATTTTGAATAGGGAAGAAATCCTAAGTGATTTGTGGTGTCCATTCTAACTAGGCATGCGTCCTACAGTCAAACACGGCTTTGATACTAAATTGTGACACCCTGTTCCGAGAATGAACCAAGCGTAATGCATATGCGTGCCCAGGATGTTTAACACACATACACAAGTGATTCAGAAACGATAAATAGATTATAATCATGTGTTGACGGCTGTTATATACCAATTTCACCCGTCAATATAACTCAATTATGTGAAGGAAATATCATTTCTTGCACACATCACCTTTCTATTTAACCTATTTCCACTTGTACTTGGAGAAATTGGTGCATGCAGGTATCTTATATAGAATTGAAGTGAAATAAGGGGATGGATCCTATAAAATATCATCCCAACCAATCAAGCGCCGACATGTGGCACCACATGGATCAAATGGCCCACAAACAGAAGTATCTGAGGCCATCCAACGGTGTAGCACCCATATCATGGGATGGGGCCCACCTGTAAGTCACCCAAAGAAAGCACATATCGTTTGGAGGACTTACCAGGTCGGCCGACCCCCCGGCTGACCTGGTCTTTCCTCCAAACTCGGTCAGCTTCCACGTGTTGGCTCCTCCCAGCTTGAAGAAGTCAGTGGTGACTGATTCACTGGCTTTTGGTGGTGGGAACCGACACTTCTCTAAGCTATAAATAGGACCCCCTCACCTCTCACTTCAACACACACCACTTGAGCATCACTTGAATGTGGCCTAGAGGGGGGTGAATAGGTCTTTTTGATTTTCTGTCGAAACTTGCAACACTTATCAACTAGATCAAACCTCGAGATATCAAACTAGTTCGGTCGAGTGCGGACTAGTCTGGTGTGTACCGACTAGGTTTATCAAATCTGATCGATTATCTTGATCCTAAGATGTATGCAGCAAAAATATACTTGTAATTGAAGTGTTACACAATTATGAACTAGGATGTACCACAAGTTAATAGTATATTAAATGTTTCAATGCAAAGTGAATAAGATTGGTTGAAACCCTAGATATGTATGAAGTGTAAGAACAATGTGCGCAGAGAAAGAACACAAGCACTTTATCGTGTGGTTCGGTTCCCACAGAGGCAACCTACATCCACATTGAGGAGTCCACAGTAGGACCGGGTCTTCTCCAACCCTACCCTTGTCGGGTCGCCACAGAGGCCAATCCTCTTCACTTATCACAAAGGGCAAATAACCAAATTCAAAGGGCCTTCTCACACGTTGAGGGCTCCCCAAGATTACAATATGAACACCACCAAGAACACACTCGAAAGATCACAATGAAAACCACAGGAGTGTTTTAGGGAATCAAACCAAGAGCTCAATGAGTGATGAACCATGTCTCTCCAATGATCCAAAGTGTATCCTCAAGGGATTGATCTTTGTTGCATTTGATTTCGTGGAGAGGGGTGTTTTCTAGGCTCTTGGGAGGTGTGACGGCACAGGAGGTCGAGAGTTCTTGTAAGATGGGCCGTGTACACCTATTTATATGGGGTTCCCAAAAGTAACTGTTAGGGTTTAGAAAAATCGGACTAGTCCGTGGTGGACACCGTACTAGTCCGGTGTGCTGAGTGTAGCAAACCCTAGGTGTCTCGAAATATCGGACTAGTCCGGCTAGAGGCGGACTTGTCCGATTTTGGTTCTGGAAATCTTCGTACTAGTCCGTTTGATATTGGACTTGTCCGGATAAGTGAAACCCTAAGTGAATATTGGTGACAAGTCTGCACTTGGAGGACTTGTCCGATTTAGGTCAGAGGGTTTTTCGGACTAGACTGTGCTAATATCGGACTTGTCTGATTGACATCAGAAAGATATTGGACTAGTCCGTTGTGTGATCAAACTTGTCCGATTTTTTGCAACTTGTGAAGTGTTTTGGGTACTAGTCCGCACTGGGGAGGACTAGTCCGATTCTAGTCAGAGAGATATCGGACTAGTGTGTGGGAATATCAGACCGTCCAATCTTTTGCAAAAAGATATCGGATTAGTTCGGGGTCAGTCGAACTAGTCCGGTCTTGTATAAATATGTGCAATGTGTGTGATTATTTGTGCTTGAACTCTTGGGGTGTGTTTCCTTAACACACTCCATACACAATGATCTACTATACTTGTTTCTTGAGCTCTTTTCCGCTTTGTTCCTCATTCTCCTTTCTTTTTGGCACCTTGCTCATTTTCTCATTAGAACATGTGCTCATCTCAACAAAGTGGTTAGGATCTCATTTGCTTGTCATAAATCATCCAAAACCCACAAGGTATTCCTAGATGCACATTCAATCTCCCCATTTTTGGTGATTGATGACAACCAATTGAGATTTCACAAAATATGATAAAAAGTTGAGATTTTTATAAAGTGTGCACATATGAGTTTAAAATACATTAAGCAATGAAAACATGATCCATATGTGCATTCTTTATGGTGGGATGTAGAACTAAGTGTATAGAAGCAATAATCATGATGAGAATGAGGTAATTGACATCAACACATCAACAACAAGCATATATGTCATTCTTATAGCAAAATCACAGATTTCATCAATTGCTTCATAAGTAGTTCAAAATATTGCATCGCAGGACCAAAAGTACCATAAGAGCATATTAAGAGTCTTACAACCAACAAAATAGACAAAAGACATAAAAGAAGCTCTCCTCGCATCCTACAGCTAAAACCTAAGATTCCCCCTCAATCTCCCCCCCTTTGGCATCAAGACACACAGAAGAAGGAGAGGAGGGACCTAAAGTCTTCAAGCCTCGCTGTCGGTCCTCTCGTTGTCTTCATCTTCATCCTCTGGCTGATGAGGAGGAGGAGGAGGAGGAAGAGGAGGAGGAGGAGGAGGAGGAGCAGAACCACTCGAGTCCCCAATGCCAAAATAGGCACGCTCGGAGGGAGTCAAGGGCCCGAGCTCGGTGAAATCAGAGTCGAAGGCATCAGAAATTACTGGAGATCCAATGGGCTCGATCTTCAGCTTTTGGCAAATCTGCTTCACATTCTCCTTGACATATCTCATGTCAGTATTTCTTCTCTTGTTGAGCTTGTGGGCCTTCACTTCGGCCTTTTTGCAGGAGGCAAAAATGGCAGTCGGGTACTTCAAGATACCACTTGGGGACCGCTTTTGAGGAGGGGCCCTATTGGCGGGAGCAGCCCTAGCTCTGGCACTGGCTCTGGCTGGAGCCTCAGGGCTGGAAGCTGGAGATGGAGCAGCTTGAATACTTGGCTGTTGAGGCATCTGGGGCCTCAAGGGTAGGTGCTCCACGTCCTTGACAAACTCTATTCCTGTGACCTTCTCAATCATAAACATGAGGCAAGGTGCGTAGCCACAGGACCTGTTCGGTGTGCAGGAGATGTTGACCATGTCGTTCCAGATATAGTCAAAGACATCAAATTTCCTGTCTTTGCTAATGACCTTCATCAAGGTCCTGAGGTACCCCTGCACACTTCCAGCATCCCCATCCTTGGGGGCAATTGTCTTCCTTAGAACCCTGTTCAACACCACAAAGAAAGGCTTCATATTCTTGGTAGAACGGAGGTTGAACTTGGAGTTGGGTTCATAGAGAAACTTCATATTGTCCTTCTCAATGACACCAATATTGTGGATGATCAGGTTGTCATTGCTTGAGGTGTCAAGATGCAGCAATCTTGCAAACTCTTCATAGGTAACGGTGTACTTGGATCCGTGAGTCATCCAAGTCACCCGCTCTTCCTCGTCACTAGCAAAAGTGGCACGTTGCATAGAATTGCGCGATGACCTCATCATTCCAATTGTTCCTGAAAGAGAAGAGGTCCCTCATGCCATGCCTGTCCATTGCCTCGACCACCTCAACCAAGGGTGAGCAGCCCTTCTTCTCAAAGTGTGCCCAATCTATCCATTGGCTGCGCACCACGGGCATCTTCATTGGGAGATAGACGGTCTTGTAGAAAAATCTGCATGAAAATTGCTCCAAAACCTCCCATTGGCAGCTTGCTTCGAACGGCTATAACAATCAACATTCTTGAACTTGGCCGTCGTGTCACTGCCCTTTTCGTTGAATCTCTCCTCTGCGGGATCCCTGGCCCCTTCCCTTGGAGCTGACAGCTTTAGGGGGCCAATCGGGCCCGTTGGAATTCCTTTGCCTGTGAGACCTATGTGTGCTGAATACATTGGTTTTGACAATAAAAGTTTTGAATGCTGCCATAACATCTTTTTAGCAAGGTCTGACTCTAGCTCCGAGCTTCTGCAAGGTCCAACAATAGGTCCGACTTTCTTTGTCTAGGTCTGACATGTTTTTAGGTAGCTCCAATGAGCTTCGTCTTTAGCTCTGGCATGTCGTTGATAGCTCTGGCATGTCTTTGTTAAGCTCCGATATGTTTGGCTAGGTCCAACTTATGTTGGTTAGCTCCGACATGTTTTTCCATCTCCGACTTTTGGGATGACTAGTTCCGACTAGTTTTGGTAAGCTCCGGCACTAGGTTGTACTAGCTTTGGTAAGCTCCGGCTCAAGCTCCGGTTAGCTTTGGCTAGGTTTGTAGCTTGATTGCAATGTTCTTGCTTTTATCTTGCAATGTTTCGAACTTTCTTTATATTCTTAGAAAGATTGCTTAGTATTCATTTGCTATGTTTTTGGTGCATTTTGGTTGATATGGCTTATATCGTTTTGATATGCTTTGCAACATGCTTATGTGAGGTGCTCACGTAAGGTGTTGTGTTCAGAACTGACTTGAGTCAAGTCGCGGACTTGGACTCGTACAAATTGGTTGTTTATTCATGTGCAGGTGTTGCTTGAGTTCAAGACATGTCTGGTGACGGGATCCATTGAACTAGTCTTAGGGAGAAGATGAGGTTCAACAACAAAGTTCGGGAGGAATTGTGGTTGAGTTGATCGGGAGGTTGCGCAACATGTTTGAATCAAGAACAATGCATATGAAGGTATCATGGACGTCATTGGAAGATGTTTGCACGTGTTCAAGGAGTGTTTGGACGTGGCAACATGGTTCCGAAGATGGTTTATGGATGGGAAGATCTCGTTGGAAGGATCGGATCGTATCGGTTGATGACTTTGGCTGCGGCGGAGTCGGTTATGGCTCGGTATGGAAAGTATCGAGTTGGTAATGATAGGATTTCGTGTGGGTCACAAATTTGAGTTTTTTAGAAATGTGTGATACGTTCCTAAGGTGTTTGGAAGTCTTAAGATTGCTTCTATCTGTGTATAGAAGAGTCCTAAGTAGTTATGAAAAGTTTTGATTTGTGATCGGAGTAGGATTAGAGTCCTAGTTGAGATTGGGTTGGCCTAAGGGCTGGTTATATAAGCAAGGGAGGCCAAAGCTCGTGGTGCACGACTTTGGGTTTGTTCCTCTTGTGTTCTATTTAACAAAATTCATAGTTTGAAGGAACTTTTGTGCCATGTTCGTCCGACTTGTTCCAGACAAGTTTTACTCGTCGAGTTTCTGGACAGCACTACCTTTCATTGGTGGTTTTATCATAACTAGATTTTTACAAATCCAATTGATGTGATTCTTTTGGGTTGTCTTAAAAACTTGATTATCTATTATCTGTCAAAATTTCACGATCATTGGATTTGTGGTTTCTGATCTACACGAGTTTCTTTGCAGCATTCCAGAACTGTTTTTCTCAGGTAGGACTTGACCTTTGTTCGATCTTTCGATCATAACTTGAGTTTCTCTTGACGGATTTGAGTGGTTCTTCTTGTGTTTTCTTTGGGACTTGATTCTCTCTAATATATATCACTTTTGTCCCGGTTAAACACGTATAGATTAGTCTCACACATGATTTCTTTAACATATTGTTTTTCTGCCGAAGGGGTTGGGATTTAATTGTTTCCGCTGCGTAAGATTTTTAAATCTACCATTCACCCCCCCACTGGTAGCTTTTCACGTGCTCTTCGATCCTAAAATTGGTATCAGAGCCACGGTGCTCTAATCATTGTGATTTGCACGTGTTTTTGACTAATCATAATAGAGAAATACTCCGCCAAACCTTGTGTGTTTGCTGGTATTGATTTTCAGGTTTGGAAGGCACGCATGGAGGCTTTCATCCAGGCACAAGGCTTTGCAATATGGGAGAAGGTGTACAAGCCTTATGAAGTGCCACCTAACGATCAAGTTACGGCTACAAACCTATGGGACGTCGACAACAACAACAAAGCCCGAAACATGATCATCCAAGGACTCACTCAGAGCGACTTCGACCGCGTTGCACATCTCCGATCGTCATACGATGTATGGAGAGCACTTTGTTACTATCACGAAGGATCCAACACGATCAAGGAGGTAAGGAAACACATGTTCAAGAAAGAATACATGCACTTTGAGATGCAACCCGTTGAGTCTATCGATGATCTCTTTGCTCGCTTCAACAAAATTCTCAGTAACTCGCGTAGTGTCAACATTAATTTTTTTGATGCTCAAAATGCTAGGCAACTTCTTGGTGCATTAGACATGTCAATCTGGGAGATGAAATTTACATCTATTTGTGAATCTACTATATGAGTACACTTACTTTAGATGTGCTCAACTCTAAACTCAAAACTCATGAAATTGACATCTTATCACGTAAGAACCCAAATAAGTCTATTGCATTTGTATCACAACGTGATATGCCTAGCTCCGGCCAATCATCATCTTGCAATACTCTTGCTTTGTTGTCCTCACTAACCCTGGAGCATATCGAGGAATTTCCAGAGGAGGAGCTAGTACTACTCTCTACTAGGTTCTCAAAAGCATTGCAAAATGTGAGAACTAGAAGGAGAGGAAGCTCCGGACACTTTCGTACAGAATGCCTAACATTTCAGGTTCTACTTCCCGAGAAGAAAAATAATCAAGGACGAAGCACTCCTCAACAAATGATAAGAACAAGAAGAAGGGCTTTACATGTCGCCAACTGGTGAACAGTTTTATCTCTGCACTCCAGGAACTTGGCTCAAGCGACGTGGACATTGGAAGTGATGAAGATGAAGATGATTTGGCCAACTTATGCTTCATGGCGAGCAAAAAAAGATCAGGATCAAGTCAGGAGGATGCAAAACAAAATAGTGACGACGATGAGGTATGTTCTACCTGTAATGAAATGTGTGATGCAATTTCTCGTGCAACTATTATTGTTAAGAAAAAGGATAAAAAGCTTAGGGATAATGCTGCTAAAATTGAATCACTAGCATCTGAAATCAACCAATTGAAAACATTGATTCATAGTGATGATTCTTGTCCCTCGTGTGATTTAATCTATGAACAATTGTCCACATTAAGAACTGCACATTCCTCTACTCTAGATAGACTTGAACTTGAAATTGAAAAGAACAAAAAGCTTGTTGCACTCGACATTGGAAACTTAAAAGATGCTTCTTGTTCTACAATTGATTTGCATTGTTCTGGTTGTGATGATCTTGAAAAGAAACTAAAAGATGCTATGAGTGAAATTTCAATATTGAATAATGCTTTACATTCTCATGAAGTTAATTATTGTTCCAATTGCAAATTAATAGGAAAAACTTCATGTGAAAATTGCCTTGATTTGTTCGATAAACTTGATAACATGCATAGGACATTAGATCAGTTTTGTAATTGGAATAAGAACCTAAACTTGCTGCTGAATTCTTCCAAGTCTTGCAAAGATAAAACTGGTTTAGGTTTTGATTCTCATGCTCATGCTAAGGCACATCCACCTAAAACTGTAAAGTCATTAGGAAGTGGTTTGATTCAAACAGTTCCTAAACAAAAATAAGTGATTTTCAAATCTGCAGGAGTGTTGTCTCATTCGGTTTCAAATAAAAATATTGCTTGCTCATCTAGACATGAACACAAAGTTAAATTTCATTGTACTATTGTGGTAGAGATGGTCATGTCATAGATTTTTGTTATAGACTAGATAAACAACAAAAAAGGGAAAGAATGATTGCTAGATCTCATAACTTTCATGCAAAATTTGCTGCACATATTAAACCGAATGCCAGGAACATGCAACCTGTTGTTATGAGTCAAAAACATTCAAAGTTTACCTTCGCACCTTCTGTTTTTGCCTCCGGAGCTACTAATTTTTGTGCTACACAAGTAACACCTTATAGGTTAGTAGTTAAGAATAAAAAAACCTCAAACTTTGACTCGTAAACCTGCTATTTTATCTCAGCTTTCACGTTTTTTCCTGCTGCACGTCGTGTGACTCAGTACTGGATACCTAAATGCCTTTTGACTAACCCCAATATTGAGTCATCGACGTATTGTGCTTCTATGTACGTTACACGTTTGAGGAAGGAGAACATTTGGATTGTGGATTCAGGTTGCTCACGCCACATGACCGGTAACAAAGATTGGTTATCCTCCCTCTCTTTTGTGTCACATGTAGAGAATGTTACTTTTGCCGATAATTCTTCAACTCCTATAACTGCTAAGGGTTCGGTTAGAGTAAATGATCACTACACTTTGAAGGATGTGGCACTTGTCAAAAATTTGAAATACAACTTGCTTTCTGTTTCACAATTGCTAGATGAAAATCTGGAAATTATTTTCAATAAAAACTACTGCAAAGTTGTAGGTTCAAATAGTGAACTTATTTTTAACATGTCTCGGTTTGGAAGAGTTTTTAAAGCTGATCTTGATATGTCTTCCTCTAAGCATAGGTGTCTAGTTGCTAATGATTCAAAGGACTTATATTTTTGGCATCGTAGACTTGGTCACGTAGGCTTTGATCACCTAACGCGTGTTAGTGCTCTTGATCGCATACGTGGGCTGCCTAAGCTTAAAGGGGACAAAGAAATTATGTGCTCTTATTGTAGACATGCTAATATGGTTCCAGGTTCACATACTCCTCTCACAATGATCATGACAACTGAACCGGATTAACTTTTGCACCTTGACACCGTAGGACCTTCACGTGTTCAATCCTTCGGAGGTAAATGGTATGTTCTTGTTATTATTGATGATTATTCTAGATACTCGTGGGTTTACTTTATGGCGTCTAAGAATGAAGTTTTTAGTCACTTTAGAACTTTATTGTTTAGATTATCATTTGATCACCCAGGATCTTTAAAAGCAATTAGAATTGATACCGAAACTGAGTTTAAAAAACAATCTTTTGATCACTTTTGTGCTGAACATGGAATAGATCATCAATTTTCTTCACCATATGTACCTCAACAAAACGGTGTTGTAGAAAGAAAGAACAAAACCTTAGTTGAGATGGCTAGTACTATGCTTGATGAATATCAAACTCCTAGGAAATTTTGGGCTGATGCGATTGCAACCGCTTGTTATGTCTCAAATCGTGTTTTCTTGCGCGCTAAGCTAGGTAAAACCCCATATGAGCTCCGGTTTGGACATAGGCCTAGTTTTACGCACGTTTGGGTCTTTGGTTGCAAATGATTTGTTAAGAAACATGGTAATCTTGATATATTTGAACCTTGATCCATTGATGGCATGTTTCTTGGTTATCCATCTCATACTAGAGGCTACCGTGTGCTTTTACTTGACACTAACAAAATTGTGGAGACTTGTGAAGTGTCTTTTGATGAATCTAGCCCAGGTACTAGCTCATACATTGCAGGTCCAGATTCATATCCACAGGGGGAGAGCATTTTCATTGAAGATGAGGAAGAGGTGGAGCTGCTGCCCGAAAATTCAGTAGCTAATGATATTGTTCGAGCTCCTAATTTTGATTCACAACCAGCACCAACGACCACCATTGTTGGTCCAGATCCTCCTCAAGTCACAAGATCGTCGATTTGTGATGAACATGAAAAAGAAGAAGAAGAAGCTTGTGAAGTGTCCACTCCCCTCTGAGTTCTCAAAATTCATCCTCCACAATAGATTATTGGAAGCTTGCACGAACGAGTTACATGGTCCAGGTTTTGCGATCCAAACTCTCATGCTCATTCTGCTTTTGTTGCTTCTTTTGAACCCAAAGATATATCACATGCACTCACTAATGAATCTTGGATTATTGCCATGCAAGAAGAGCTAGAAAATTTTGAAAGAAATAATGTTTGGAAACTTGTACCTCCACCTCAAGATCACACTTTAACTGGAACTAAATGGGTGTTTAAAAATAAACAAAGTGAGGATGGGGATGTGGTTAGGAATAAGGCTAGGTTGGTTGCTCAAGGTTTCACTCAAGTTGAAGGTCTAGATTTTGATGAAACTTTTGCTCCTGTTGCTAGATTAGAAGCCATAAGAATTTTGTTAGCTTTTGCTGCATCTAAAGGTTTTAAGCTATATCAAATGGATGTAAAAAGTGTTTTTCTTAATGTCTACATACATGAGGAGGTTTATGTCAAACAACCACTGGGTTTTGAAAATTCAGATTTTCCTAATCATGTTTACAAATTGTACAAAGCCTTGTATGGTATCAAACAAGCCCCTAGAGTATGGTATGATAGGTTAAAAGCAATCTTACATGAAAAGGGGTTTACCATGGGCAAGGTTGATAAAACTCTTTTTGTGCTTAAGCATGGCAATGACTCATTTTTTGTTCAAGTGTATGTGGATGATATTATCTTTGGTTGTGCTTCTCATGATCTTGTGTCCAAGTTTTCCGCTATGATGAGTTCAGAATTTGAGATGAGTATGATGGGAGAACTCACGTACTTTTTGGGGCTGCAAATCAAGCAAACCAAGGAGGGTACCTTTGTGCATCAAATGAAGTATACAAAAGACCTCCTAAGGCACTTCAACATGGACAAAAGCAGGCCTCTTCGGACACCAATGGGAACAACAACAACACTTGAACTTGATGAAGATGGTGAACCCGTGGATCAAAAAGAATATAGAAGCATGAGATGGAGCATCAAGACGGAACATACAATTCAGAGTATGTCTTTGTGCACGGTTTCAAGGCTCCCCACGTGCTTCACATCGTCAAGCCGTCAAAAGGATTCTCAGGTACTTACAAGGAACTCAAGAATTTGGCATTTTTCTTCCTTCTTCCTCAACCGTTACTTTGAAATCTTTTTCCGATGATGATTTTGGAGGTTGTAGGATTCATAGGAAAAGTACTTCCGGTGCTTGTCATTTTATTGGTAATTCACTTGTTGCTTGGTCCTTTAGAAAACAAAATTCAGTTGCACAATCCACAGCTGAATCTGAATATGTAGCTGCTGCTAGTGCTTGCTCACAAATTCTTTGCATTGTCAAACACATAAGGACTATAGGGTCTATCTAGATAGTGTTCCACTGTTTTGTGATAACACTAGTGTCATTTGCATTGCTAAAAACCCTGTGCAACATTCTAGAACTAAGCACATTGATATTAGGTATCACTTTCTCCGTGATAATGTTGAAAAAAGAAACATTGTGCTTCACCATGTAAATACCGAACAACAATTGGCCGAAATTTTTAAAAGCCTTTGGATTTCACTCGTTTTTGTTACATTTGTAGTGAAATAGGGGTTATGCATCCTCATGGCTTACATTGAGGGGGAGTTTTCAAACCCTAGAAGTCTATGTGTGAATCTGAAATTAAAATAATATGAGCATAGTATTTCATACATATATGACTTTGTGATTCCTTTTACATGTTGAAAGTTCTTACTACATTACTCATGTTATACATTTTGTAGTTTTTGCCATGTCTAGTAATTGGAATAATTACATACACTAAATCTGGTTATGGTCGAACTTTCTTGCTGTTTTGAACTTGTTGCATGCTCCCAAGTGCTTTTAATTATAAAGAATTAATCAAGTAATCAACTCACTTGTTGAGTTTTTTTATGAACAAATATATGTTGAGAAAAGATCAAGAGAATATGCATGCATCGCACTTCTTCTTTTGAGAGGGCTTATCATTGCACTTAGATATGAACTTGGAAGGAGTTGTGTATGACTAAAACCACGTCCTTAAGCTTCTAATTGTCAAATGACATAGGCTTGGCTTGGTTGGTTACAATAAGGCAGATGCGCATATAATCTCTTGCAAATATCATATGATCTAAATTTGTGCCTTGAAAAATAATAAAATGCAGCAACAAGTGTCATGCTTTCAGGTATTGAAATAGTTAAGTTTGTGAGATCATGACTTGCTTAAATTGAAAATTACATTTGATCTCTAGCATGGCTTACACTACTTTATGTATCTCATTGTTGTGATAGTGTAAGCTACTTGATAGTATGACTTGGATGAGCTTTGTTTTGTATGTATATGTTATAATATGCTCATAACAATTAAAATTTCTCTTTTGAACCTTACTGAATACATTGTCAAAGGGGGAGATATAATATGGTGAATTTTAAAAGATAAGTATGCAAGGGGGAGAAATTGATTACACATTGCACATATTCACAATTGTTTTTGGCACGATTCTTCTCAAATGGTCACGATTCTTCTTAGGAGGAGAATTTCTTTTTCTCATGTTATTTCTATTTTACAATGGGGGAGAAATTGTTTTTCAAAACTTTTAATGTGAATAAGCCAATGTTCGGATTTTAAATGGTGTTGCCAATGCATTCATCAAGGGGGAGATTGTGAGACCTATGCGTGCTGAATAAATTGGTGTTTACAATAAAAGTTTTGAATGCTTCCATAACATCTTTTTAGCAAGGTCCAACTCTAGCTCCGAGCTTCTGCAAGGTCCGACAATAGGTCCGACTTTCTTTGTCTAGGTCCGACATGTTTTTGAGTAGCTCCGGTGAGCTTTGTCTTTAGCTCCGGCATGTCTTTGATAGCTTCGGCACGTCCATGTTAAGCTCCGATATTTGGCTAGGTCCGACTTATGTTGGTTAGCTCCGACATGTTTTTCTAGCTCCGACTTTTGGGATGACTAGTTCCGACTAGTTTTGGTAAGCTCCGGCGCTAGGTTGTACTAGATTTGATAAGCTCCGGCTCAAGCTCCGGTTAGCTTTGGCTAGGTTCGAAGCTTGATCGCAATGTTCCTACTTTTATCTTGCAATGTTTTGAACTTGCTTTATATTCTTAGAATGATTGCTTAGTATTCATTTGTTATGTTTTTGGTGCATTTTGGTTGTTATGGCTGATATCGTTTTGATATGCTTTGCAACATGCTTATGTGAGGTGCTCACGTAAGGTGTTGTGTTCGGAACTGACTTGAGTCGAGTCACAGACTTGGGCTCGTACGGATTGGTTGTTTATTCATGTGCAGGTGTTGCTTGAGTTCAAGACATGGCTGGTTACGGGATCCATTGAACTAGTCTTAGGGAGAAGATGAGGTTCAACAACAAAGTTCGGGAGGAATTGTGGTTGAGTTGATAGGGAGGTTGCACAACATGTTTGAATCAAGAACAATGCATATGAAGGTATCATGGACGTCATTGGGAGATGTTTGCACGTGTGCAAGGAGTGCATGGACGTGGCAACATGGTTCCGAAGATGGTTTATGGATGGGAAGATCTGGTTGGAAGGATCGAATTGTATCAGTTGATGACTTTGGCTGCAGCGGAGTCGGTTATGGCTCGGTATGGAAAGTATCGAGTTGGTTATGATAGGATTTCATGTGGGTCACGAATTTGAGTTATTTTAGGAATGTGAGATACATTCCTAAGGTGTTTAGAAGTCTTACGATTGCTTCTATCTGCGTATAGAAGAGTCCTAAGCAGTTATGGAATGTTTTGATTCGTGATTTGAGTAGGATTAGAGTCCTTGTTGAGATTGGGTTGGCCTAAGGGCTGGTTATATAAGAAAGGGAGGCCAAAGCTCGTGGTGCACGACTTTGGGGATGTTCCTCTTGTGTTCTATTGAATAAAATTCGTAGTTTGAAGGAACTTTTGTGCCTTGTTCGTCCAACTTGTTCCAGACAAGTTTTACTCGTCGAGTTTCAGGACAACACTACCTTTCGTCGGTGGTTTTATCATAACTCGAGTTTTACAGATCCAATTGATGTGATTCTTTTTGGGTTGTCTTCAGAACTTGATTATCTATTATCTGTAAAATTTCAGTCATTGGATTTGTGGTTTCTGATCTACACGAGTTTCTTTGCAGCGTTCCAGAACTGTTTTTCTCAGGTAGGACAGATTGACCTTTGTTCGATCTTTTGATCATAACTTGAGTTTCTCTCGACGTATTTGAGTGATTCTTCTTGTTTTTTCTTTGTGACTTGATTCTCTCTGATATATATCACTTTAGTCCCAGTGAAACCCATTTAGATTAGACACACACATGATTTCTTTAACAGATCGTTTTTCTGACGAAGTGGCTGGGATTTAATTGTTTCCGCTGCATAAGATTTTTAAATCTACCATTCACCCCCCCCCCTCTGGTAGCTTTTCACGTGCTCTTCGATCCTACATTGCCCTTTCCCTTGGCTTGGCGAGTGCCACCTCCAGCAGAAGCCTTGGATGCTGGCTTCTGCGCGAGCACCTTCCTTCGAGCCTGGGGAGGAGAAGGTGTCGGCTCGAAAGGGCGCTCTTGGCGCTTCTTGCTAAGGCTCATCGAGGACCGAAGCACGGCTTCATGGTCCATCTCAGCCTCAAAATCAGATATTTCATCGTTGGTGCTCGACATTGTCCTGAGAATAGATTTCACAAGGCATTGATGAGAATAGATGGCAAGGAGTTGCATTGAGGAATTGAGAAGTTAGGGTTGAGTCCAGAAAAATCGGACTAGTCCGATGTACAGGTACGGACAAATGGTGATTCCTAATTCATAACTAGCTTAGCATCAATGTAATACATCAACGAAGCATGTATATGGTGAAAGGAACCAAGCTAGTCGACCACAAACAAAGAAAATAGTAATTTCTAGGGTTTGGGATGAGATTTTACTGAAATTGCTTGATTCTCGGAGATGTAGGGGTTGAAGGATCGGACAAATTTGTGGTCTTCAATCCCTACGCGAAGAAGGTCAATTTCCACCCAAACTTGCGAAGTTTTGATGGAGAATCAAAGAATCTACTTGGGGAGCTCGAGCGTGGAGAGAGAAAGCTTGAGACAAGTGTGGGGTGAGGAAGATTAGGGTTTGGCGACGGGTAGGGTTATGGACACGAAAAATCGGACAAGTCCGAAAATGATTGGACTAGTCCAAACTTTTCCAGGGACTATATCGGACTAGTCCATGGTCTGTCGGACTAGTCCGGCCTAACCGTCACACTGCGGACTAGTCTGCATGGCTGGACTAGTCCGGGTAACCACGGACTAGTCCGTGGTCACCAGGAAAGAAATGCTTAACACATTCGTATATATTCGGAGGTACTTATTAAGAAAATAGGGAGCCAAATAAAATCAAATAATCTTGATGAATATGATCAGTAAGCATTCAACAATCAAGCAATGATCATAATTCACCAAGATCTAGTAATTGATATAGTTTTTAGGAGAAATTGAGAGAGATGGTTTTCCCAACACAATCAATGAATTTTGAAGAAAGCAATCAGGTATACAAGATTTCAAGCCACACTCCGAGCATCGAGGATATTTAGTTCATTTCGGAGCTCGTAAAAGAGTTTTTCATCAAGTGGCTTGGTGAATATATCAGCTAGTTGCTTTTCGGTGTTGACATGTGAAATGGCTATATCTCCCTTCATTGAATGATCTCTCAAAAATTGATGTCATATGTCTATATGTTTGGTCCTAGAGTGCTCAACGGGATTATGGGCAATTTTAATGGCACTCTTATTATCACAAAGGAGTGGAATGCGGCTCATATTGTAACCGTAGTCCCTTAGAGTCTGTCGCATCCAAAGGAGTTGTGTACAACAACTCCCGGCTGCAACATACTCCGCTTCGGCCATGGATAAGGAAATGGAGTTTTGTTTCTTGGAGGACCAAGAAACAAGGGATCTTCCTAGGAATTGTCATGTACCGGAGGTACTTTTTCTATCTACCTTGTATCTGCCATAATCTGCATCAGAGTAACCAATGAGATTGAATTTGGAACCTTTGGGGTACCAAAGGCCTAGGTTGGGTGTATGAACTGAATACTGCAAGATTCTCTTAATGGCTGTCAAATGACACTCTTTTGGGTTGGCTTGAAACCTTGCACACAAGCATACACTCAACATAATATCTGGCCTAGATGCACATAAGTAGAGTAGAGATCCAATCGTGGAGCGATATACCTTTTGATCGACGTTTGGTCCATCTTCATTAAGATCCAAGTGGCCATTCGCTGCCATGGGAGTCTTTATGGGCTTCGCCTTGTCCATTCCAAACTTCTTGAGTATGTCTTGAGTGTACTTAGTTTGGCTTATGAATGTCCCTTCAATTTGTTGCCTCACTTGGAATCCCAAGAATACTTTAGCTATCCCATCATTGACATCTCAAACCTATCCCAAGAAGTACTTTAGCTATCCCATCATTGACATCTCAAACCTATCTGTCATAATTTTACTAAATTCCTCACAAAAAGATTTGTTAGTTGAACCAAAGATTATATCATCAACATAAATTTGACAAAAAAAAAGAGATCATTGTCAAAGTTCTTTGTAAACAATGTATAATCTACTTTACCGATCTTAAAACCATTTTCAATTAAGAAATCTCTAAGACACTCATATCATGCTCTAGGAGCTTGTTTGAGGCTGTAGAGAGCCTTGTGAAATTTAAATACATGGTTGGGGAACTCTTCATATTCAAACCCGGGGGGTTGCTCCACATACACCTCCTCCTTGATTGGTCTGTTGAGGAAGGCGCTTTTCACATCCATTTGATAGAGCTTGAAATCATGGTGAGTAGCATATGCAAGTAATATTCTAATAGACTCAAGTCTAGCTACGGGAGAAAAGGTCTTATCGAAATCCAAACCTTCGACTTCTGAATACCCTTTGGCCACAAGTCGTGTCTTGTTCCTTGTCACCAACCCGTGTCCGTCTTGATTGTTGCGGAAGACCCATTTGGTGCCGACGACGTTTGACTTGGGTCTTTCGACTAGTTCACACACCTCGTTCCGCTTGAAATTGTTGAGTTCTTCTTGCATGGCCACTACCCAATCTAGATCCTTCAATGCATCCTCAATCCTGCGCGGTTCCAAAAAGGATACAAACGAATAGTGCTCACAAAAATTAGCTATGCATGATCTAGTAGTTACTCCCTTTTGGATGTCACCGATGATGTTGTTGATTGGGTGATCCCTTTGGATGCATTGATGCACTCTTGGGTGTGGTACTTGCTTTCTTGAATCTTCATGGTCATCTTCTTCTCCACCTATATGGTTGCCTTCATTGACTTGTTGATCTTTTTCGACTTCTCGAGGTTGATCTTGTGTGATAGCTCCCCCTTGACCGTTGGCCTCCTCTTGTGGTTGATCTTCCCCATGAATATGTAGAGGTGGCTCTTGTGGTCGAACTTCGCCTAACGTCATTCTTCTCAATTCTTAACAAGGGGCTTATTCTCTATCTAGCACACACGGATCAACTTGCTCCTTTTGGGAGCCATTAATTTCATCAAATACTACGTCACGTGCTACTTCAACAAGTCCAGAGGTCTTGTTGAAGACACGATATACGTAAGTGTTTAAATCATAACCAAGCAAGAAACCTTCATCGGACTTTGAAGCAAACTTTGACGTCCTAGGCTTCTTGTTCAAAATATAGCATTTGGAACCGAAAACTCGAAAGTATGAAATATTAGGCTTGTTACCGGTGAGTAGCTCATAGGATGTCTTTTTGAGTAGTCGATGGAGATAAAGTTGATTTATGGCGTGGCAAGCGGTGTTAACCGCTTCCACCCAAAATCGATCCGAGGTCTTGTACTCATTGAGCATTGTTCTTGCCATCTCTATGAGGGTTCAGTTCTTCCTTTCGGCAACTCCGTTTTGTTGAGGGGAGTAAGGTGCTGAAAATTTGTGGTTTATGCCTTCTTCGTCTAGGTACTCCTCAACTTGTGTGTTCTTGAACTCCATGCGGTTGTTGCTTCGAATGTTCTTTATTGTCAATGAAAACTCATTTTGAGCACGCTTGAAAAATTTCTTCAAGATTCCTTGTGTTTCCGCCTTATCATGTAAAAAGAAAACCCAAGTGAAGTGAGAAAAATCATCAACAACTACTAAGCCATATTTGTTATCGCCGATGCTTATGTAGGCAATTGGACCGAATAGGTCCATGTGGAGTAGCTCGAGCGGTCTTGTTGTAGTGATGACGTTCTTAGCGGGATGGGGTGCTCCAACTTGCTTCCCGACTTGGCACGCGCTACAAGGCCGGTACCGAGCACCTTTACTTGACTATTGTCTCCAAAATAGATGCCCTTGCTTAGATCCTCATTTTCTTCATACTCAACGAACATCCTTCTTTCTCCGATCATATGGTTGGTGCAGCCACTGTCTAGTACCCATTTAGATCCACCGGAGGAACAGCCCTACAAAAACAAATCATGCCTTGGTTTTAGGTACCCAAGCTTGCTTGGGTCCTTTTAGGTTAATCACAAGGGATTTAGGCACCCACACATGAGATTTGGTGTTCTCATGGCGTGGCCCAACAAAATGAGCATAAATCTTACCAATATTACTTATCATTAACACATAAGATGCGTCAAAAGTTCTAAATAGCAACTGTTGTTGTTTATAAACAGGACTAGTCTGGGAGATCGGACTTGTCCGGAGAACCGGACTTGTCCGGACCCCGACCAGACTAGTCCGGTGATCATGCGTGTTGGATGTGTTAACTTTGGATTTTCCAGTTTGAAAGGGTCTTCCTTTTACAAAGGTAATGCTTTCTTTGTCATTCTTATGGCTTCTAGCTTTTTGCTTTCCACCATAGGAATACCCAATCCCCTGGCCGTTGTAAATTACATTACTTATAACGATCGGCAGCCCAAAACCGTCGTAAAAAATACATAACTTAAAATAGCTGTCCTCAAAACCATCGTAATTACAAAGCCATAGTAGATTAATACATAACTTACAACGGCCAACTCTATTGCCATTTTAAATAAGCTAGCCGTCGTAAATGGGGGAGATTACCAGGCCTATGAGGCCCACCTCTCTCCTCTCTCTCACACACACCGCCATCTCCTGATGCTGCTGCCTCCCCCACGCACAGACACCGATGCTGCCACTGTAGCCGCCAACGCCGCCTCCCGACACCATCTCTGCCGCCTCCCAAAATTGTCGCCGTGTGGCCACCTGACGCCATCGCCGCGCTGCCTCCCGACACCGCAAGGTCCACAACCTCCCTCTCACTCCCCTCGGCCTCTCGCCCTCGGTGCGCCTCCAACTCCGCAAGGTTTGCCCTCCCCCTCTGGTGATGCCCTCCCCCACTGCGCCCACCATGCCGAGGACCCCACCCCAACTCGAGGAACCCCCCACAGCACCCAAGCCGGTGCCTCCCTCCTGCATGTCGGCGCCTCCCTCCCCCACTGCACCCCATTCTGCTGCCTCCCTCTCCCTCGCCTCGGCCCCTTGCCCTTGGCGTGCCACCACCTCTGATGAGGACATCACTTCTATGGATACAAACAACACTCCATTGAACATACAAGATGCAATCAATAGAGTTTATACGCAACAATTAATTTTAGAGGTGAGCTCGTTCTTATATGTTTCTTTATATGGTTTTGAGCATAGATTGCTACCTAATGATTTAATTGTGATTAGGATCCATGGAGAGGTTCAAGGATTACTTGGAGGAAGTATTAGGGACGTGGAGGACCAGAGAATTCGTTCAAAGAAGATGGAAACCGAGCCAAACTCAAAATCGTGTCCAACTCGAAGTCCAGGAGCAGTACGCACTAAAACGGACGCCCAGGACGCATACGAACTCCGTTTTGGACTCTCTACATATGCACGGAAAGGGGAAAGGATAACCTTTCCAATGGCACTGGTCCCATGTCAAAATTCCTTGCGAGTAGAAAGGAATCGTCGAAACAATATCGAGTTCAGAATCTGTCACGGTGCTGCGCCACCGTATTGGCCATTGGGCCTTGTATCAAGTCTAAGTCCATTAATTTCGTGTGTTAGGGTTAGGTCACGATCCCAACAACCCCTTGGACGTCCTCCCACCTATATATACTCTATAGTAACCTCCATGAACAATTGGGTTTTGCTTAGATTAATAATATCGCCGTTCTACAGTTTGTGAAACCCCAACTTCGCGATTTCAGATCGTGTCTACCTTGTTCTTGCTTGTGTTCTCGGTTACACTTGCAGGAATTAGCCTTCTTGGCAAGGTCAATCGTGTGTAGCACGATCGATAACCAACGGAGCAGTGGTGTAGTGATTGCAGGGGTTTTTCGTGTTCTACTCGAGAGCCCCGGATCATCAACGTCGAGATCTCCATCAATCGACTTATCCATTACCTTTCAAAAGATCGGGACTCATATTTTTCCTATCAATATTTATCAGATTTTCAAGTTGCCCGTTAGGTAATTCATCAATCTATTACATTAGTTTTGTTATTCATACCTAGAGTCCACAAAAAAACCACAAAAAAATTTGCAGTTTAGTAGATCTGTTCATCACTTTGTCCAAACCACCATTGAGCCCTTTGCAACTTTGTTATTCAGTTTGGTTTTGGTGAGTTTGTGTCCATTGTTTAGTCATATTGCTTGGTTATAAAGTGGTTTTGGTCTTAGTTTGAGTTTTGCATTGTGTGATTCATCCTTTTAAACCACGTCATCATGTCCAGATTAGATTCATCTCTGTCCAGTTCGGTATTTTCATCATATCTCGCTCATACAAACTAGGAATTTGATGTTCTTGTACTTTCTGCAAATCTTTAGAAGTTCTCCACAACGTTCGTATTCATAAGTTTTCCAGAAAATGGAGTTATCATGGTCAAAAGTGCATTAGATCTGAATCTGTTCTCGACCTAGAATTTCTGAACAGTCTGTATTTCGGGGGCAATATCTCCTACTATTCTGATCCCAAATAGGTCTTCCATATACTGAAATTAAAGAAGAGAGATAGATATATACTCTTGCCGTTGAAAGTTTTTAGATTTAAAGCCTCTAAGTGTGCCTATTTGTCCTTGGACGATTGCGCAGAAAATATGTGACAGACCCACGAGATATCTTTGATTGCTTTTTATTGTGTTCTTCTTTTGCAGCACATTCTTAAGAAAAAGAAAGAAAAAAAAAGGCAAGTGCAAAACAAGATACAAAAGCCGCACAAAAAAGGAGAAAAAAATAACAAAAAAACAGAAGTGCTTGCATTCTTTGTGTCATCTAGTTTTGTCTCATGTCTTGCTAGCTTGAACTACTAGGAACACATTTAGGCCAGCAACTTTGACAAGTACTTTGGACACTTATTCAACTTTACTATCTGATTTTCATTGTTGCTAATTCTTGCTACATATAAAGTGCCATCCAAGCTACACCTTACTCTTGAGCAGAATCGATACACCTTTGCAATCATCCCACGCTTCCTTGGTTTCTTCATACCGGCCACCGTTTGCCACCTGCAGTGTCGGTAAGAACACTTGTAAGAGCGTGGTAAGACACATGGGAGTGTGTGATTCCACTTCCACATTGCCATTATCCTTTGTAGTTGATAGGGGTAACATAATTTTTTGTTGTCTTCTGTTTGCTACTAAATGTCAGGTAAAAGCAAGAATCATGCATTATATGCTGAGATGATTGACATGATGAAGAGGACGATGGAGTTGCTCACTAAAAATCAAATATCATCCAAGGTTGCGCATGATGTTCAGACCACCTTTACAACTCCTTCAACAACAAGTAATTACATTCTCCCATCTTTTCCTTCTTTTGATGGTCTTGTTTATGATGAATATATTGCTTGGAAAATAGAGTTGGATAAAATTTTTGGACAATGTCATGTGTGAGAGGAGAAAGATTAGAAATGTTGCAAGTGCATTAGTAGGTTGTGCATTGACTTGGTGGAACAACTTAAGTGATTTAGAAAAACTTCGAACATGGAAAGATATGAAAATTCTTATGCGAGAAACATTTACTAGTGTATCCAATTGCAAAGATGAAATACATGAGCTTGAGAAGAATTTTCTTGTTGTATCTCCTCCTATGCCTAACCTTTTGCAGGAACAAGAACCAATAATTTTAGAAAATCCAAAAGCGAATGAGGTGTTCAACAACTTCTGTGAAAATTCAGATCTATCAATTCATATTTCACCCACAATTACTGCTAAAAATGAGAATAAAGGTAACGAATATCACAACACACTTGTTGAAGGTGAGAAGTTTTTGGATGATCTGAATTTTTTCACCAATCATGCTATTGTCGAGGAGCGACTTGTGGAATCTTTTATTGATACACCATTGCCACATGTTGATTTTCCTACTGATCCTTCTATTATAAATGAGTTGTGTGCTAATAATTATATTGTACCTATGCTAGAACAACTGAATGAATTTGATACTTTATCACCCACATGTGCTGAAATTAAGCATTTGATTCCAATTACATGTGAAAGAGATGAGCTGAAATTGTTGTCTTCTCTAAATACTTTGGGTTATATTGAATTTGACACTCTCTGTGATCTAGATATTATATAGAGAAGAATATTTTCTAAAACTGAATTACCTTTGTTGGAAAAAAAATAGTTTTCATGCTATAGGGAAATATGAACGTAGTGGCATGTTTATGGTGCATAAAGTTTACATATGTTCAAATGTGCAAGCTCCTTTTGTGCTGCAACATGGTGAAATGAATGGATGCACTAACACTAATAATGTATTGTCAAGTTTTTCTAGCATTTTTTTCTTGCAGCAAGGAAAATATATAAAAGAGGAGCATTGTTTGTTGCGGTTGTGCAATATAGACAATGCTCATTCTACCCCCAAAGCAAGCCTCTTTGCTGGACATACGAGCAAGCCGAGGACGGCTTGTTATAAAGAAGGGGAGAATGATGAGATCATGCACATTATCATTGCACAAATAAATATGGCACAATGTTTATTTGTTTGGGATCCTGGCTCAAGTGAATGTGCACTCTTATTTGATGGACAAGATCAATATGGTGCACTATGTCGTTCACCACCTTGGCCTACTCCATTCATGCATACAAAAAGATTTGATGGCGTTGCACATCTGGACCAACACAAAAGAGAAGATGAACTTGAGTCGAGGACGACTCCAATTCAAGAAGGGGAGGATGATGAGGACATCACTTCTATGGATACAAACAACACTCCATTGAACATACAAGATGCAATCAATAGAGTTCATACGCAACAATTAATTTTACAGGTGAGCTCGTTCTTATATGTTTCCTTATATGGTTTTGAGCATAGATTGCTACCTAATGATTTAATTGTGATTAGGATCCATGGAAAGGTTCAAGGAGTACTTGGAGGAAGTATTATGGATGTGGAGGACCAGAGAATTCGTTCAAAGAAGATGGAAACCGAGCCAAACTCAAAATCGTGTCCAACTCGGAGTCCAGGAGCAGTACGCACTAAAACAGACGCCCAGGACGCATACTAACTTTGTTTTGGATGTTCTACATATGCAAAGAAAGGGGAGAGTATATCCTTTCCAATGGAACTGGTCCATGTCAAAATTCCTTTGGAGTCGACTGGAATCGTCGAAACAAAATCGAGTTCAGAATCTGTCGGGGTGCTGCGCCACCGTATTGGGCCATTGGGCCTTGTATGAAGTCTAAGTCCATTAATTTCGTGTGTTAGGGTTAGGTCACGACCCCAACACCCCCTTGGACGTCCTCCCACCTATATATACTATATAGTAGCCGCCATGAACAATTGGGTTTTGCTTAGATTAATAATATCACCGTTCTACGGTTTGTGAAACCCCAACTTCACGATTTCAGATCGTGTCTACCTTGTTCTTGCTTGTGTTCTCGGTTGCACTTGCAGGAATTAGCCTTCTTGGCGAGGTAAATCGTGTGTAGCACGGTTGATAACCAACGGAGCGGTAGTGTAGTGATTGCAGGGGTTTTTCGTGTTCTACTTGAGAGCCTCGGATCATCAACGTCGAGATCTCCATCAATCCACTTATCCATTACCTTTCGGAAGATCGGGACTCATCTTTTTCCTATCAACCTCGGCCAGCACCGCCCTCCCCCGACCGTGTCGCCTTGCTCCTCCCCTCCGAGGCCACCCTACCCCACATGATTGATTGTCTATTTTTTATTAGTTACATGCATGATTGAATGTTTAATTAGTTAATTAATTGAATAATTAAAAGGATAATTTTTTGGATTATGTGGTCAAATTTAGGTATTTTATTATTAGTTAGTTTAATTTTTTGATTAGTTAGGTATTTGATTGTTGATTGTTTCATTGCTGATTTAGTGTTGAACTGTTGATTTATTGTTGATTAGTTGTTAATTATTAATTTATTACTTGATTATTTGTTGAATTGTTAATTATTTGATTAATAGAATAATTAGTCGTTTTAATAGAACGTATTCTTGGTGTCGAGACGGCTGTAGTTGTAACCTATGCATCAAGAAGGGCACGGAAGAGAACGACGATGGTGAGGATGACAAGATCCCGCGCGTGGCTGGTGGGCCTCGACGAGGCAGTTTCATCTCTAACCCACTTACGACGGCTAATCCTAAAGCCATCGTAAGTTAGCGGTGGGCCTCGACGGGGCATAACTTAGGATGGCTGACCCACTTCCCTCCCTCTCTCTCTCTCTCCCGTTGCCATGTGAACACGATGAACCCCTATCTTTCTCTCTCTCTTCTCTCTCTTAAATGACTCAAAAATAAAAGAGTAATGTAACCTATACAATATGTGTCACCAGTTTCTAACCAGGCCATCTCACATGCATTAAGCATGTGAGGTGTGTAGGTTCAGAATTGTCCCTTTTTGAACAGCCTGGGAGTGACTGAGGGAGTGTGCTTATGATGAGATGCGGGGTCAGAATCCTAAGGAGGTTTTGACATTGTAACCCTAATGTTCTCCGCTGCACCATTTTTTGGCATGCAATTGGAGAACGGTGGGGTTACAGTGCTGAAATTTCGTCTAGATTCAGACACCTCGCCTCGTCATAAGCACATTCCTCTTGGTCACTCTTTGGTAGGTTTATGACCTATCCTTTTCAATAAATATAGGGCCCTAACATTAAACAAAGTATAAATTAACAATAATTTCTCTAGCTTCAACTGCAGACTAAAACATGGGTGAAGAACGCAGTTGGATGTATACTGGTTGGAACAAGAAAGGTTGTCTATCAGATGAGTGATTCGCCAAATTAGATGATTTTATTGATCTTTTTCATTGTCAACGATCGATAAGGTGTGGTGCCCATGTATGAAATGTTGAAATACAAAGCTTTTGGACAAAATAACAGTTTAGATACACTTGTATCGAAACAGTTACATACAATATTATGAGGTGTGGAGCTTTTATAGCGAGATAGCTTCTCAAGCTATGCAAGAAGTGGAAGAGGATGATGAGAGCTTGGGGTTTGATAGAATGGGTGAGATGCTAAATCTATACAACCAAAGCTTATGAAGGATTCTCCTACAGCTTCAAAATTATGTTGATGGTTGTTATATACCAATTTTATCCGTCAATATAACTCAATTATGTGAAGGATATGTCATTTTTTGCACACATCACCTTTCTATTTCACCTATTTCCACTTGTCCTTGGAAAAATAGTGCATGCAGACATTTATGTAGGAATTGAGGTGAAAGAGGGGGGGCAATCCTATAAATTATCATCCCAGCCAATCAAGCGCCGACACGTGGCATCACATGGATCAAATGGCCCACAAACAGTAGCATCCAAGGGAATCCAACGGTGTATCACTCATATAAGTAAATAGGACCCACCTGGAAGTCACCTCGAGGAAGCACACCAGAATTGGTCAGAAGACCAGTTCGGTCGAACTCCTGTTCGGCCGAAGTGGAATTTGCGTCAAACTCGGTCAACTTCCACGTGTCGACTCCCTGTGGTGCCCTCATCATGATGAAGACTGATTCGCGCGCTTTTGGTGGCGGGAACCGACCCTTCTCCAACTATAAATAGGACCTCTACCCTCACTTCTCTCACACACCACTTGAGCATCATTCTATTCTATACACTACATTCCATAGTCTTAGACGAGTTTATGCTGTAGAGAGGAGAGTCTCGATTCCTTAGTCCAAATTAGGAAAGGATTATAAGGAGTCTCTCTTCCCAATTCCAATTGGGAAAGGTATGGCTCAGATATTCCTTATTGTATCTGTGACTTTATGCATAATAAAGATGTTATCTTTAGTCTTCTTTTATTCCTATACTTGTATGAAGGATTTCTTGTTTGGTTGTGGATTCCATGTATGAGGTAGGAATAGTCATTATGATCATGCCTTAATGCCATTATACTATCATCATAACACTATAAACCCCCACTATAGTCTAACTAGCTAAAATATGATGATGTTGATATGAATAACTTATGCTATGTCTCAACATTGGTTCAACAATGTTTAGGTTAGTCATTGCCTTAGGATGGCTTGTGCCTCGGCTCCTAAGGTATTCACTTAATATGCTAGCTTGGTGCTAGGATAGTTAAGTAGCGTTGGATGTCTCGTAGACCCAAGGATTGAAAAGGTAGGCAGTGGATGGTGACAACCCTATATGTCCTTTGTAATCCTCCACATTCAGCTATGTCACAGGCTCTTGGCAGGAGTCGCCCTAGTATTGCTAGAGGTAAGCCCATGCCCGATGTGCTAAACAACTTACATAAGGATTCACCATTAACATGCTCGTTAGTACCTAACATAGGCTATGTATATGTATATGTATATTAGAGGCATTGTAGGAGAAACTCACCAACTCTTAGTCTAATCTCTATTAGGACCCATTTACCCTTTAGACTGGATTGCTTAGGTATGTGTCGCACTTCCCAAATTATCAACTTACCCCTACCATGATAATTGATTAGTATCCCCTAGCTTGATCGTAAGAATAGTGTTTACTCCATTGCCTTCCTTTGAGATAAATATGATACCCTTGAGAATACTCACAGATGAAATACTACAACGGTATCTTCCATGCGCTTGTGGACCTCATCTATTTCGAGAGATGATCTCTGGTGTTAAGAACTGTCAACAAGCATTTCTGCCGCTGTTGCCCAAGAAGGCAAAAGGAAATGAAGGATAGCTATCACTTGTGATTAAGCTATAGGTACTAATAGTTATTAGACAGGATTACCCTTGTTTGTTTTCCCTTTTTGTGTGAAAATAGGGTAGTGTTGGCTAACCCATTTTTTGGGATGGCCAACAAGGATGCATGTGCTCAACTGCAAGATGATTCAAGACGTACCTCAACAAATGTCCGCTAGCCAACACCATTACCTTTCGCGGAAGAATTTCAGCTTCTAGTAGGAGCCAAAGTCATCCATCCCCAAGCTTTGGGGAGGCTCCAAGAGTTATTCTTGATTTCCCTTCATCATGGGGTGGACAATTGGCTCTGCACCCAATACTCATGTCATGGGTTGGATTCACCAATCCAAGACCACATTCATGCTGGAGCTGAAGGAGCCATATTCTCATTCATCATGGATCAGAATATGGTCTTGAATGTGGCCTAGAGGGGGGTGAATAGGCCTTTTTGAAAATTGTCAGATCCTGCAACACTTAACAACCAGTTCAAAACCAGAGAAATCGGACTAGTCTGGTAAAGTGCGGACTAGTCCGGTGTATACGGACTAGATTGATTAGGTTTGACCGATTAACTTTGTTATTCAATATATGCAGCAGAAGTATACAATTAGACAAAGTGACACAAGGTTATGAATTAGGTTGTATCACGATTCAAACTTATACTTGATATTTCAACGTAAAGTAATCAAGATCAATTTGTAACCCTAGATTGATATGAAGTAAGGACAATGAACACAAAAAGAACATAGGAGATTTATCCCGTGGTTCGGTTCCCACAGAGGCAACCTACATCCACATTGAGGAGCCCACAAAAGGACAAGGTCTTCTCCAACCCTACCCTCGTCGGATCGCCACGAAGGCCAATCCTCTTCCACTTATCTCAAAGGGGTGAATAACCGAATTCAAGGGGCTTTCTCACACGTTGAGAGCTCCCTTGGATTACAACACAAAATACCACCAAGAACACACTCAAAGATTACAAATAAATCGCAGGAGTGTGTTAGAGAATCAAACCAAGAGCTCAATGTGGTGTTGAATGTGTCTCTCCAATGAACTAGAGTGAATCCTCAAAGGATTGATCTTTGTTGCACTTAATTTCGTGGAGAGATGTGGTTTTTGAGTCTCTTGGGAGGTGTGACGGCGCTAGGGTTCCAGAGATTGTAAAATATGGCCGTACAACTCTATTTATATGGGTTTCTAAAAGTGACCGTTAGGATACAGAAAGATCGGACTAGTCCGTGGAGGTCACCAGACTAGTCCGATGTGCTGTGTGTAGCAAACCCTAAGTTTTTCGAAATATCGGACTAGTCCGGCTAGGAATGGACTTGTCCGATTTCGCTACTGGAAATCTTCGGGCTAGTCTGATAGTCATCGGACTTGTCCGGACATGTGAAACCCTAAGTGTATAGGATGACAAGTCCACACCTGGAGGACTTGTCCGATTCAGATCAGGGGGTATTTCGGACTAGTTCGTGCAAACATCAGACTTGTCCGATTTGGATCAGAAAGAATATCAGACTAGTCCGGTTGTGATCGGACTTGTCCGATTTTGTGTGACTTGTGAAGTGTTTTGAGGACTAGTCCGCACTGGGGAGGACTAGTACGATTCTAGTCAGAAAGGATATTGGACTAGTCCGATGGATATCAGACTTGTCTGATTTCGTGCAGAAAGGATATCGGACTAGTCCGATGGATATCGGACTTGTCCGATTTTGTGCAGAAATGATATCGGACTAGTCCGGTGTTAGTCGGACTAGTCCGGTCCTCTGTAACTTTGTGCAATGTGTGTGTTAAGTTGTGATTGAGCTCTTGGGATGTGTTTTCTTAACACACTCCATACACAATGATATACTATTTTTCTTCCTTGAGTTCATTTCCACTTTGCTCCTCATTCTTCCTTCTTTTTGACACTTTGCTCATTTTCCTATTAAAATCCTGCACTCATCTCAACAAAGAGGTTAGGATCCCAATTGCTTGTCATAAATCATCCAAAACCCACAAGGGAGTCCAAGATGCACTTTCAATCTCCCCCTTTTTGGTGATTGATGACAACCAATTGAGATTTTACAAAATATGATAAAAATTGAGATTTTCATAAAGCATGCACATATGAGTCTAAAATACATCAAGTAGAGAAAGCATAGTCCATATGTGCATTATTTATGGTGGGATGCATAACTAAGTGCACTGAAACATTGAGAATGACATAATTGACATTTATCCCAATAGCAAGCATATATGTCATTCTAGAGCAAAATCACAGTTTTCATAAACACTACTCAAAGGATCAAATCATTGCATCACAGAACCATAATTAACATAAGATCATTGTGAAAACATTACAAGCCACAAAATACTTAAAAAAACAAAGCATAGAGCTCTCTCCTCGCAAACTGCAGCTAAGCTAAGACTAAGACTCCCCCTCAATCTCTCCCCCTTTGTCATCAAGACACCAAAAAGAAGGAGAGGAGGGTCCTAGGGTCTTCACTCTTCACTGTCGGTTCTCTCATCGTCGTCTTCATAATCTTCATCTTCAGCTTGATGAGGAGGAGGAGAAGGAGGTGCGGAGGTACTCGAGCCCCCAACGCCAAAGTAGGAAAGCTCGGAGGGGGTCAAGGGCCCAAGCTCGGTGAAATAAGAATTTGAGTCTTCAGATATTGTTGGAGACCCAGTTGGCTAAATCTCCAGCTTTTGGCAAATTTGCTTCACATTTGCCTTGATATACTTCATGTCCTCCTTTCTTTTCGTGTTGAGCTTATGGGCCTTCACTTCGGACTTCTTGCAGGAGGCAAAGATAGCAGCCAGGTATTTGAGAATACCACTGGTTGAACCTTTTTTAAGGGGCTGCACTAGAAGCAGGGGCAGCCCTAGCATCTTCACTTGACCTTGCCGGTGCCTCGGGACTGGAGGCCGGCGAGGAAGCAGCCTACACACTTGGCTTTTGAGGAATTTGAGGCCTCAAGGGGAGATGCTCCACATCTTTCACAAACTCAATGCCGGTGACTTTCTCAATCACAAACATTAGGTAAGGAGCATATCCGCAAGATCTGTTGGGAGTGCAGGATATGTTCACCATATCATTCCAAATGTATTCTGCCACATCAAATGGGCGGTCCTTGCTTATGACCCTCATCAGAGTCCGGAGGTATCCTTGCACACTCCCAGCATCTCCATCCTTGGGAGCAATTGTCTTCCTTAACACTCTCTTCACCACCACAAAGAATGGTTTCATGTTTTTGGTGGAAGGAGGGTTGAACTTTGAGTTTGGCTCATATAGGAACTTCATCCTATCCTTGTCAATGACACCAATGTTGTGTATGACCAAGCAATCAGATCTTATGGTGTCAAGGTGAAGCAGGTTAGCAAAATCTTCTTGAGTACTGCTGTACTTGGATCCATGGGTCATCCAAGTGACACTCTCCTCATCCTCACTAGAGAAGTGACAGGTCGCAAAGAACTGCGCAATCACTTCATCATTCCAGTTATTTCTGATAGCAAAAAGATCTCTCAGTCCATGCTTCTCAATGGCTCTCACTACATCAGTGAACGGTGAGCAGCCCTTCTTCTCAAAATGTGCCCAATCAATCCACTGACTGCGCACAACTGGTGCCTTCATTGGGAGATACACCGATCTGTAGAAATTAGCATGGACGTTGCACCAGAATCTTCCATCAGCCGCTTGCTTCGGTCGGCCATACCAATCGATGCTTCTAAACTTGGCCGCCGGGTCACTGCCCTTCCTGTTGAACTTCTCTTCATTTGGGTCCCGGACCCTTTCCCTTGGAGCATGAAGTTTCAACGGGCCAACTGGACCCGTAGCAATCCCTTTGCCCTTGCCCTTTGCTTGGCGAGGGCCACTCGATGATGCAGTTGCCTTGGAGACTGGCTTCTTAGCTAGCACCTTCCTTCGAGCCTGTGGAGGAGACTGAGCTGGCTCGGACGGTATTTCTTGGCGCTTCTTGCCAAGACCCGTCGAGGTCCGAGGTGCCACCTCATGGTCCATCTCGGCCTCAAAATCGGAGACATCATTGCCGAAGCTCGACATGACCTGAGAATGAGTGGTATGAATGATAATGAATGACACAAGGCATAGGTGTGAAAGGGTAGCAAGGAATTGCATTAAGGAATTGAAGAATCAGGTTTTGAGTTCAGAAACATCAGACTTGTCCGGTGCACAGGCACGGACTAGTCCGGGGACCGGACTTGTCCGTGCATGGACCGGACTAGTCCGGTGTTCATCCTCAAAAACCTAAGATACTGGATAAATGGTGAATTATAATGCACAACAACCTTAGCATACACGTAATACATCAAGAGAGCATGTATATAGCGGGGAATGCTAGGCTATTTGATCAACAATGAAGAAATTTGGGATTTCTAGGGTTTGAGCAAAAATTACCGAAAAAAATGCTTGAAACTAGGAGATGAGGGTGTTGAAGGACAAACAAGTCCGCTAGCTTCAATCCTCAAGTGGACAAGCTTAATTTCCGCCCAAATGCAAAGCTTTTTGGTGGAGGGAGCAAGGAATTGCCTTGGGAGCTCGAGGACGAAGAGAGAGAGCGCGTGAGGCAGGAGTGGAGGTGAGGAAATTAGGGTTTAGTGGCGGCTAGGGTTATGGACACGAAAAATCGGACAAGTCCAGAGAAGGTCGGACTAGTCTAAACTTTTCTAGGGGCTATATCGGACTAGTCCGTTGTCTACCGGACTAGTCCGGCTTAACCGACACTCTACGGATTAGTCTGCATGGGCGGACTAGTCCGGGCAACCACAGACTAGTCCGTGGTCACTAGGCAAGAATTTTTAGCCCATTCATATATATTTGAAGGTACATATTCAGAGAAAAGAGAGGCAAAACACATCAAATAATCTTGATGAATATGATCAGTAAGCATACAACTATCAAGCAATGATCATAATTCACCAAGATCTAGTAATTGACATAGTTTTTCGGAGAAAATGAGAGAGATGATTTTCACAATCCAATCAACATATTTGAAGAATTCATACAGGTATGCAACATTTCAAGCCACACTCCGAGCATCAAGGATATTTAGTTCATTTCGGAGTTCACAAAAACGTTTTTCATCAATTGGCTTGGTGAATATGCCAGCCAATTGCTTTTGAGTGTTGACATGTGAAATGGCTATGTCTCCTTTCATGGCATCATCTCTCAAAAAGTGATGTCTTATGTCTATGTGTTTAGTTCTGGAGTGCTCAACTGGGTTGTGGGCAATTTTAATGGCACTCTCATTGTCACAAAGGAGTGGAATATGGTTCATATTGTAATCATAGTCCCTTAGAGTTTGTCGCATCCAAAGGAGTTGAGCACAACAACTCCCGACTGCAGCATACTCCGCTTCGGATGTGGATAAGGCAATGGAATTTCGTTTCTTGGAGGACCAAGAAACTAAGGATCTCCCTAGGAATTGGCATGTACCGGAAGTGCTTTTTCTATCTACTTTGCACCCGGCATAATCTGCATTGGAGTAACCAATGAGATTGAATTTTGAGCCTTTTGGGTACCAAAGGCCAAGGTTGGTTGTATGAACTAAATATCTCAAGATCCTTTTTACGGTTGTCAAGTGGCATTCCATAGGATTGGCTTGAAATCTTGCATACAAACATACACTCAACATAATATCTGGCCTAGATGCACATAAATAGAGTAGAGATCCAATCATGGAGCGATATACCTTTTGGTCGACGCTAGGTCCATCTTCATTGAGGTATAGTTGGCCATTCGTTGCCATGGGGGTTTTTATGGGCTTCGCCTTGTCCATGCCAAACTTCTTGAGTATGTCCTGCGTGTACTTAGTTTGGCTTAGGAACATCCCTTCCTTCTGTTGCCGTACTTGGAATCCCAAGAAGTACTTTAACTCTCCCATCGTTGACAATTCAAACCTGTCTGTCATGATTTTACTAAATTCTTCACAAAAAGATTGGTTAGTTGACCCAAAGATTATATCGTCAACATAAATTTGACAAATAAAAAGATCATCATCAAAATTATTTGTAAACAGTGTATAATCTACTTTGCCAATCTTAAAGCCATTTTTAATTAAGAAATCTCTAAGACACTCATACCAAGCTCTAGGAGCTTGTTTGAGGCCGTAGAGAGCCTTACGCAATTTAAACACGTGGTCGGGGAACTCTTCGTCTTCAAACCCGGGTGGTTGCTCAACGTACACCTCTTCCTTGATTGGTACATTGAGGAAGGTGCTTTTCACATCCATTTGATACAGCTTGAAATCATGGTGAGTAGCATATGCAAGTAATATTCTAATAGATTCAAGCCTAGCTACTGGAGCAAAAGTCTCATCGAAATCCAAACCTTCGACTTGTGAATACCCTTTGGCCACAAGTCGTGCCTTGTTCCTTGTCACCACCCCGTGTTCATCTTGTTTGTTGCGGAAGACCCATTTGGTGTCGGCGATGTTTGCATTAGGTCTTGCAACAAGTTCCTACACTTCGTTCCGCTTGAAGTTGTTCAATTCTTCTTGCATTGCCACCACCCAGTCCGGACCCTTCAATGCATCTTCAACCCTGCGTGGTTCCAAAAAGGATACAAATGAATAGTGTTCACAAAAGTTAGCTATGCGAGATCTAGTGGTTACTCCCTTTTGGATGTCACCGATGATGTTGTCGATTGGGTGATCCCTTTGGACGCATTGGTGTACTCTTGGGTGTGGCACTTGAGGAGTTGTATCTTCATGATCATCTGCTTCTCCCCCTAAGTCATTGCCTTTGTTGACTTGTTGATTATCTTCGTATCCTTATGGTTGATCTTGTGTTGAAGCTCCCCCTTGATCGTTGATATCCTCTTGTGGTTTATCTTCCTCATGTACGTGTGGAGGTGGCTCTTGTGGTCGAACCTCACCTAGAGCCATTCTTTTCAATGCATGACAAGGAGCTTCTTCTTTACCTAGTTCACATGGATCAACTTGTTCCTTTTGGAAGCCATTAGTCTCATCGAACACTACGTCACGTGCTACTTCAACAAGTCTGGAGGTCTTGTTGAAAACACGATAGGCGTAAGTGTTCAAATCATAACCAAGCAAGAAACCTTCATCGGACTTTGAAGCGAACTTTGAAGTCCTAGGCTTCTTGTTCAAGATATAACATGGAGAACCAAAAACACGAAAATATGAAATATTTGGTTTGTTACTGGTGAGTAGCTCATATGATGTCTTCTTGAGTAGTCGATGAAGATAGAGTCAATTTACGGCGTGGCAAGTGGTGTTAATCGCTTCCACCCAAAATCGATCTGATGTCTTGTACTCATCGAGCATTGTTCTTGCCATCTCTATGAGTGTTTGATTCTTTCTTTCGGCAACTCCGTTTTGTTGTGGGGAGTATGGCACTGAAAATTCGTGTTTTATGCCTTCTTCATCAAGGTACTCCTCCACTTGTGTGTTCTTGAACTCCGTGCCATGGTCGCTTCGAATATTCTTGATTGTCAATGAGAATTCGTTTTGAGCTCGCTTGAAGAACTTCTTGAGTGTTCCTTGTGTCTCTGACTTATCATGCAAAAAGAAAACCCAAGTGAAGCGAGAAAAATCATCAACGACAACTAAACCATATTTGTTACCGCCGATGCTTATGTAGGCTATTGGACCAAACAAGTCCATGTGTAGAAGCTCGAGTGGTCTTGTTGTATTCATGACATTTTTGGCGGGGTGAGGTGCTCCAACTTGCTTCCCGGCTTGACACGCGCTATAGGGCCTGTCTTTCTCAAATACAACATCCTTCAAACCTCGGATGTGATCGCCTTTGAGGAGTTTTTGAAGGTTCCTCATACCAACATGCGCTAGCCGTCTATGCCACAGCCAACCCATGTTGGTCTTTGCAATCAAGCATGTGTCAAGTTTAGCTTTATCCTTGTTGAAGTCAACAAGATAGAGCTTTCCCTTTAACATACCCTTGAATGCAACGGAACCATCACTCCTCCTAGAAAGGGTCACACCCTCGTTAGTGAACAAGCAATTATAACCTTTGTCGCATAATTGAGATATGGACAGTAGGTTATAATCTAGAGATTCAACATGTAAAACATGAGAAAGTGTGTGTTTGGAGGATATTGCAATTTTACTGGTACCGAGCACCCTTCCTTGACTATTATCTCCAAAGTAGATGCCCTCGTTTGGGTCCTCATTCTCTTCATATTCCACGAACATTCTTCTTTCCCCAGTCATATGATTGGTGCATCCACTGTCTAGCACCCATTTAGATCCACCAGAGGAATAGGCCTGCAAAAACAAATCATGCCTTGGTTTTAGGTACCCAAGCTTGCTTGGGTCCATGGAGGTTAGTTACAATGCATTTGGGCACCCACACATGAGACTTGGTGTTCCTATGGCGTGGCCCAACATAATGAGCATAAACCTTGCCAAAGTTATTTCTCATTAACATATAGGAGGCATCAAAAGTTTTAAACGATAGCTGTTGTTGTTTATGTACAGGACTAGTCTGGGGCGCTGGACATGTCTGGAGGACCGGATTAGTCCGGACACCGACCGGACTAGTCCGGTGTTCCTGTGCAGTTACATTCTTAATCTGTGACTTTCCAGTTTGAGAGGGCCTTCCTTTCACAAAGGTAATTGTAACACCCTCAATTTTCGCATCAAGTATTGCATAGATGATCATGCATTAAACATTAGTAGGATAAAAGAAAAATAATAAAACATAAAAGATGGAGCATATATATACAAATGTATGTAGCAAAAGAAGAAATAGAAAATAATAATTATAGCCTAAAACATGTATTAGGGAATAAATATCAATAATAAAATAATAATATATAAAAAGAAATATATATAAATAAATTATATATAATAAATATATATATAATAAATAATAAATAAATAAAATGAATAAGATAAAAAAATAAATAAAATATAAATAATATATTATAATAATAAAAATATAAAAAAGAAGAAAAAAACAAAACAAAAACAAAAACAAAAGGGACCGGCGCCGCCCGGCCAGGCCGGCCGAGCCTCCCGCGCGCCCGCCACGCGCGCCGACCAGCGCCCCATGGTCGAGTCGCCCACGCCTGGGCCCCGCCATCCTCGCGCGCCCAGCGCCTCCCGCGCGATTCCCGGCCGAACCGACTCGGTTCCGAGACTCCCGCACCGTGCCTATAAAAAGAAGACCGGTCCGTAGGTTTTTTCCCCGATCCTAGAACAGCCGTCGCCGCCTTCTGAAAAGCCGCCGGTACAGAGAACCAGAGGGCTGCGCCCAGGGAAGAAAAAGGAGAAAAAGAAGGGGAAGAAGAGGAAGAAAAAGAGGAGGTTGCCACCGTCCACCGGAGATCGTTACCGTCGTCGTGCCGGCGGAGGATGCATCTACTTCGTCTACGCATTGTCCCCATCCCGCGATCATCGAAGCCATCGCATCTACGGTAGGCCATGTTCCCGATGTGAATTTTAGCGACCATATTGAATCTAATAGACGTAAATTGATCGTAGTTGCGTCGTCTTTTTATTTTCAGCAACATTAATCCCCGCTAAAACCCTCGTAAACTCATATGAACACGTATGAACTAGTTGCATCTAATTAATAAACAACCGTAGTTAATCAATTATTGTACTTTGCATGCATGCATGTCATCGCATGTTGATTAATACGTGTGCATCATATTGATTTGTATGTATATTCTTGTATGTGTGATCACGAGTTGAGGGAAGTGCTCAAGAGGTCGTGTACGAGGATTTTCAAAATCAAGACTTCGAAGCGCTTGAGCAACCCTATCCGCCGGAGCAAGGCAAGTGTCCTTGAAGCATATTGATCCTGTTTTTAAAATAAATGTTTTGTTTGCAAAACTGCATGCTTGTGTCAAATTGACGGGAATCCTATGGTAGGAAGTTTACTAGCTTTGTTTAACCACCCTTGTCACCTGGAATATATGGTAGAGAGTTGGGAAGAGTTTTTACCTTTTTGCTTCGCTTAATTAATTGGGATGGCAAACAACACTACACATTTAATTATGTATCAATGCTATTCTGGTTAACGTGAACTGGTCAATATGGTATGGTAATGGGTGATCTAAGCAAGCCTGGTATGTGGATGGGTTGGATGTTATGGTGGTTTGCTTGCTTTAGATCTAAGGACCGGTTCATGCGAGAATAAGCCAGGATTACAGTGCCACCACGAGGCCAAGTATGGGTGCGGCGTAGCTGATTAATTAGGGCTTTGCTAGTTCTGTTTGGACCATTGTGGATGCTCGGGGAAGGGGTAGTCGGATTGGGTTTGTTGATGATTGGTGGGACTACCCTGGGATCCGAATGGCTCAAGAGGGGGCCCTTGGTTGAAGATGTGCTCTGCGGGAGACATTGCCACCGGTGAAACCTCAGTGGGGTCTAAATAGGCTAGTAATCCCCTTGTAAAGGCTATTTTGTGATCTCTTGGCCACACACCAACGGAAGTGTGTAATGTGACCGACGGGTCATGGGCATAAGGGAGGTTCTTAGTCGCCGAAAGGTGATGAAATCACGAACACGTGGGTAAAGAGGTACAAACTCTGCAGAGTTAATTAAAACTATCATGATAGCCGTGCTCCTGGTTATGAGCACCTGGACAACTTCCATGATTAGAGGGAAATTGGAATTTGGGATGGTTATGGTTTGGTAATGGTTATGGATGGTTACAGATTAATTTCTGGAATTGAATATGGTTATTGGTAAATGGTGAAATCTGGAATTATTGATGAGGATGGTAAATTATGGACTGGTATTATGATATTATTTATGATTGTGATGGGTTTACTTCACATACATATAATATATTGCTTTTCAAATGTTTTACTGTACTTTTCAGCACTTAGCCATTATTACATTCGTCATTTGAATCAGCCACATGTCATACTTTCCACACTTGCTGAGTACGACATGTACTCACTCTTGCAATCCCCCCCCCAACAGTTGCAGGTCGAGATTGTGAGTTTAATGGCGATAATGCAGAGTTCTAGGCCGTGTCTACCGTCAACTTCGCCTGTGGTGTTATTGGAGTTGTGCTATCCCTTTTGCTTAGTTTGCTTAGTTGCTTAATTAGTTTATTTTCGCTGCATTAGTTGAACTTGTCATAAATATTCATTAGAGCTTGTATTCGAGGATAATATGGTTTGTGTAATAAAATTTGATAATTAATCTTCTTCTGTGGTAATTTTCTGTATACTCTTTTGTGATTGCACTCGTGTATGTGTGTTGAACATCCTGGGCACACATATGTGTTAGCTTGGTTCAGTTATCGGAACCGGGCGTCACAGATTGGTATCAGAGCCACAGGTTGACTATAGGATGTAGCCTAGATAGAATAGACACTTTAGAGCACATAGGAGCACTCAGGAATCGATGTGTTTTTGCTTGAAGTGTTGTCTGCTATATATATTGTTTGCTTGTGTGTTTAATAGAGGATTTTGGGATGCTTTAGCATTTCCATGTCCACTTAGGCTAGTATAGTTAGTTGGTTAGCTTCATATCCCTTGATGCATATAGTTGGGGACGTTCTCTAATTCTTACCTATTGCTTTTCTTCAGATGGTGAGGACTCGCAACCAGAGGGATATCAATGGTGAGGAGGAGAACCATGGAGTGCCTCAGAACAACAACGGACAAGGACTTGCTCATGGAGCTATCAATATTGAGCACCTACTAGCTATGCAGAACCAGCTCATACAGACCATGATACAAACTATGGGACAGCTGCAGGCTGGCAATATCAACAATCAGCCCCACATGCCTCCACCGCCACCCCCGCCTCCTCATAACCGATTGGGAGAGTTTATGAGGACTAGGCCGCCAACCTTTGCTCAAGCTGCTGACCCTATGGATGCTGATGATTGGCTCAAGTCCGTGGAGAAGAAACTTGCTATTGTCCAATGCAGTGACCGGGAGAAGGTCTTGTTTGCTTCTCATCAACTAGTTGGAGCAGCTGCAGATTGGTGGGATGCTTATTGCAATGCTCATGAGAATCAAGAGAGGATCACTTGGGCCGAATTCAAGGAGAGTTTTCGTTCTCATTATGTGCCGGAAGGTGTTATGCTCTTGAAGAGGCAAGAATTTGAGAATTTAAGGCAAGGAAGATCAAGTGTGAGTGAATATCTCAATAAATTCACTCAACTCTCAAGGTATGCGCCTGAGGATGTTAGTCGGGACAGCCGGAAGCAATATTTGTTCATGAGGGGATTGAACAATGAAATCCAAGTGCACCTACTCAATTGTGACTATGCAAATTTCCAGAAGCTTGTGGACAAAGCAATTGTGGTTGAGAACAAGATCCGTGAGATGGAGCAAGAAATCAAGAGGAAGGCGCCGTATCAAGGACAGCAACAAGGAAGTAATGTGCGCCCTCGCCTTGCGCCACCCAATGCGCCTCATTACAGCTCCCCTATTCCTGCTCAGCGCCCTGATTTTGCACCGCTCCCAACTCAGTTTGTGCAGCAGCGCCCTGTCATGCAAGCAATGCCTTATGCACCTCGTGCTGATTTTCCTGGAACCAATGCTCAAAACCAAGCTCGTCCCAATAATTCCGGTGGAGTTAAGAGGTGCTATACTTGTGGAGAAGCTGGACACTTTGCGAATCAATGTCCTCAGTCAGGCCTTGGTCAAAGAAGCAATGCGCCGAGGCAAAACCCAAGACCTAATGGAGGACAGCCACAAGGAAGCCGTGGACAGCAGAATTTTGCTCGTGGCAACGTGAACCATGTCTCTACGGAGGATGCTCAACAAGCGGATGACGTGGTCATTGGTATGTTTCTCGCCAACTCCAACCCCGTGACTATGTTATTTGATTCTGGAGCATCGCATTCATTCATTGCATCGAAGTATGTTGCCAAGTATAGTTTGCCCGTCTCTCATATGAAGTTTACTCTATTGGTTAAGTCTCCTGGAGGAGAGATGAGGACAAATATAGTATGTCCAAAAATAAGCCTTAGAATAAGGGGGGTAGACTTCTCTGCCAACCTCATTGTTTTGGATTCATAAGGAATAAGAGGATCCGTTGGTGCAAAGTGCAATGGAACCACCATACGAAAGCCGAAGCTACGTGAGAACGTGAAGAAGACCTGAAGGCAGAATTCCCTCACCTTTTCTCCACGCTATCGAATCTCGAGGGCGAGATTCACTTTAAGGGGGTAGATTTGAAACACCCTCAATTTTCGCATCAAGCATTGCATACATGATCATGCATTAAACATTAGTAGGATAAAAGAAAAATAATAAAACATAAAAGATGGAGCATATATATACAAATGTATGTAGCAAAATAAGAAATAGAAAATAATAATTATAGCCTAAAACATGTATTAGGGAATAAATATCAATAATAAAATAATAATATATAAAAATAAATATATATAAATAAATTATATATAATAATAAATATATATATAATAAATAATAAATAAATAAAATGAATAAGATAAATAAAATAAATAAAATATAAATAATATATTATATTAATAATAATATAAAAAAAGAAGAAAAAAACAAAAACAAAAGGGACCGGCGCCGCCCGGCCAGGCCGGCCGAGCCTCCCGCGCACCCGCCAGCGTGCCGCCCGCCGCCCCCTCCCGTGCTGCCCCCGGGGCCCCGCACCAGCGCCTGCCCGCTCCCGCGCTCACGCCGCCACGCCGCCCGCTGCCCCCCCCCCCCCCCCGCCTTCCGCTCCCGCTCCCGCGTGGCTCGCCCCGCCGCCCGATTCCCGCCGAAAACCCTGCCTTTGCTCCCGCCTCCCACCGCCTGCCGCCCCGGCCCCACCGCAGCCCCGCACGCCCGAGCCACCCGCGCTCCCGCGCGAGCTCCCGCCTCCCGCGCGAGATTCCCGCCGACCCGCGCCTCCCTCCGCTGCTGGCCCCACCCCACCCCGAATCCCGCGGACGCACGACTCCCGCCCCGAATCCCGGCTCGCGCGCACGATTTCCAGTCCCGCCCCGCCGCCTGCCCCGATTCGCCCGACTCCAGCGCCCCGTGGCCGAGTTGCCCGCGCCTGGGCCCCGCCATCCTCGCGCGCCCAGCGCCTCCTGCGCGATTCCCGGCCGAACCGACTTGGTTCCGAGACTCCCGTACCGTGCCTATAAAAAGAAGACCGGTCCGTAGGTTTTTTCCCCGATCCTAGAACAGCCGCCGCCGCCTTCTGAAAAGCCGCCGGTACAGAGAACCAGAGGGCTGCGCCCAGGGAAGAAAAAGGAGAAAAAGAAGGGGAAGAAGAGGAAGAAAAAGAGGAGGGTGCCACCGTCCACCGGAGATCATTACTGTCGTCGTGCCGACGGAGGACGCATCTACTTCGTCTACGCATTGTCCCCATCCCGCGATCATCGAAGCCATCGCATCTACGGTAGGCCATGTTCCTGATGCGAATTTTAGCGACCATATTGAATCTAATAGACGTAAATTGATCGTAGTTGTGTCGTCTTTTTATTTTCAGCAACATTAATCCCCGCTAAAACCCTCGTAAACTCATATGAACATGTATGAACTAGTTGCATCTAATTAATAAACAACCGTAGTTAATCAATTATTGTACTTTGCATGCATGCATGTCATCGCATGTTGATTAATACGTGTGCATCATATTGATTTGTATGTATATTCTTGTATGTGTGATCACGAGTAGAGGGAAGTGCTCAAGAGGTCGTGTACGAGGATTTTCAGAATCAAGACTTCGAAGCGCTTGAGCAACCCTATCCGCCGGAGCAAGGCAAGTGTCCTTGAAGCATATTGATCCTGTTTTTAAAATAAATGTTTTGTTTGCAAAACTGCATGCTTGTGTCAAATTGACGGGAATCCTATGGTAGGAAGTTTACTAGCTTTGTTTAACCACCCTTTTCACCTGGAATATATGGTAGAGAGTCGGGAAGAGTTTTTACCTTTTTGCTTCGCTTAATTAATTGGGATGGCAAACAACACTACACATTTAATTATGCATCAATGCTATTCTGGTTAACGTGAACTGGTCAATATGGTATGGTAATGGGTGATCTAAGCAAGCCTGGTATGTGGATGGGTTGGATGTTATGGTGGTTTGCTTGCTTTAGATCTAAGGACCGGTTCATGCGAGAATAAGCCAGGATTATAGTGCCACCACGAGGCCAAGTATGGGTGCGGCGTAGCTGATTAATTAGGGCTTTGCTAGTTCTGTTTGGACCATTGTGGATGCTCGAGGAAGGGGTAGTCAGATTGGGTTTGTTGATGATTGGTGGGACTACCCTGGGATCCGAATGGCTCAAGAGGGGGCCCTTGGTTGAAGATGTGCTCTGCGGGAGACATCGCCACCGATGAAACCTCAGTGGGGTCTAAATAGGCTAGTAATCCCTTTGTAAAGGCTATTTTGTGATCTCTTGGCCACACACCAACGGAAGTGTGTAATGTGACCGACGGGTCATGGGCATAAGGGAGGTTCTTAGTCGCCGAAAGGTGATGAAATCACGAACACGTGGGTAAAGAGGTACAAACTCTGCAGAGTTAATTAAAATATCATGATAGCTGTGCTCCCGGTTATGAGCACCTGGACAACTTCCATGATTAGAGGGAAATTGGAATTTGGGATGGTTATGGTTTGGTAATGGTTATGGATGGTTACAGATTAATTTCTAGAATTGAATATGGTTATTGGTAAATGGTGAAATCTGGAATTATTGATGAGGATGGTAAATTATGGACTGGTATTATGATATTATTTATGATTGTGATGGGTTTACTTCACATACATATAATATATTTCTTTTCAAATGTTTTACTGTACTTTTCAGCACTTAGCCATTATTACATTCGTCATTTGAATCAGCCACATGTCATACTTTCCACACTTGCTGAGTACGACATGTACTCACTCTTGCAATCCCCCCCCCCCAACAGTTGCAGGTCGAGATTGTGAGTTTAATGGCGATAATGCGGAGTTCTAGGCCGTGTCTACCGTCAACTTCGCCTGTGGTGTTATTGGAGTTGCGCTATCCCTTTTGCTTAGTTTGCTTAGTTGCTTAATTAGTTTATTTCCGCTGCATTAGTTGAGCTTGTCATAAATATTCATTAGAGCTTGTATTCGAGGATAATATGGTTTGTGTAATAAAATTTGATAATTAATCTTGTTCGGTGGTAATTTTTTGTATACTCATTTGTGATTGCACTCGTGTATGTGTGTTGAACATCCTGGGCACACATATGCGTTAGCTTGGTTCAGTTTTCGGAACCGGGCGTCACAGTAATCCTCTCCTTGTTATTCTTATGGCTTCCAGCTTGTTGCTTTTCACCATAAGAATAACCAATGCCATATTTGACATTTGGAGGTCTTTTGACCAAGTATGCACTACATGCATATTTGATCTTCTCCTTGTCAAATACGCCACTTTGGGAAGGATGTTTTTACTTTGAAGAAGTTGGCTTATCCTTCAAACTGGTGTCACTTTTCTTACATGTGCAAGCATGAGCAAAATCAGTTTTGGTCAGTTGAGAAGGTGAAATCGAAGAGCAGGAAGGTTCACTTAGCTTGAGTGACTCAACCTGCACTTCAAGGATCTTGTTGACCTTGATCAGGTCAGCAAGTTGGTCTTTGATGGTGGCATTTGAGTCAGTTAGCTCCAAGCAAGTTTCCTTGCTCGAAGCTAACTCAAGCTCTAGTGATTTGCTTCGTTCCTTTTCAAGTTCTAGAAGTTTCTCAAGTTCGACATATTCCTCCTTTTGGGAGATGATCATGTACTCTTGACGATGTATTAATCTCTCCTTCTCAACAAGTTGATCAAGCAAAAATTTCATTTTAGTAGCAGTTTTCCTATCTAGTCCAATAAGCATGTCCTCATTATCACTATTGAGTTCATCATCGCTAGAATAGGAATGCACGTAAGAGGGTTTAATGGTTACCTTGCGTTTACCTTCCTTTTCCATAAGGCAAGTGCCATCTCCCTTCCATGCGCCAAGTGTGGGGAAAAGGGTAGACTTCTTGGATGTCTTCTCGATGGCTATGCTAGCCATCTCTTCTTCTTCGGACGATGAGGACTCATCATTTGAGTCCCATTCCTTTTTGATGTGCGCTTGTTCATCTTGTTTCTTCTTCTTGAAGAATTTCTTGGGTTGAGGCTTGGCTTCTTTGGTCTTCTTCTTATTCTCCTCATATGGGCAGTCCACTATAAAGTGGTTGTATTCACCACAATTATAGCATGCCCGCCTCAACTTTGGCTTCGTTCTTTCCTTGTACTTTCCTTCGCTTGACTTTGTACCTTGTCTCTTTTTCATTATTCTTTTGAATTTCTTCATGAACAATATCATGTCTTCTTCATCCAATTCACTGCTCTCGTCATCACTATCTTCCTCTAGTTGTGCTTCTCTAGCTTCTTTGGATAGTGGCTTGAGAGTGGACTTCAAAGCAACTCCTTTCTTCTTTGACGAGGTGAGATCGGCAATTTCCTTGACATGTTTTGCTTGCTTTTCCATCATCTCGAATTTGATGATCTTTCCAAGCAGTTCATCTGGAGTCAACCTTTTGTATCCTGGGCTTTCTCTAATCATGGAGCATAGTGTGACGTTGTGAGGCATAAAAGCTCTAAGGATGAGCTTTACCACTTCGTGGTCATTCCATTTCTTGCTTCCGTATGATCTGACCTTGTTGACGAGTGTCTTTAATCGATTGTACATTTCTTGGGGTGACTCGTCCTCTTCAATTGCAAATCTTCCTAATTCGCCTTCAATCATCTCGATTTTTGCTTCACGCACATGTCGGTCACCTTCATGCGCAGTTTGTAGTGTGTCCCATATCTCATTTGCATTTTCAAGTCCATCCACCTTGGTGAAATCGTCGCGACTGAGTGAAGAGGTAATTACGGCCGCGGCTTGAGCATTTCGGTGAATTGCCTGCTCTTGGCTGGGGGTGAGCTCTTCATCGTCGTCTGAAATATCTATCCTTGTGCACACAATATGCCACAAACTTGGATTGAGGGAAATTAGATGCATTTTCATATTATGCCTCCACGTTGAGTAATCACTTCCATCGAAGTGTGGGGCTTTTCCAAGTGGGATAGATAAATAATGATTGCTATTGGAATTGAGACGATCATAGTTAAAAGTATATCGGGAGTAGTCGGTGTGACTACTCCCCTTCTTCTTCTCTTCCACTTTTACTTCCCCTTTGGAAAGTGTCTTCTTTCTTAGGAGCGCCTTAAGCTCCAGCGTCTCCTCATCGTCATCCTCGAAGTCATGAATGGCTTCGAGGAGCTTTTCCACCTTGAGGTTCTTTTCATCATCAACATTCTCTTGGTTGTTGATCTTGTGGGCATCCTTCATGTCCGACATGATCTCCTTCGAGCGATTAGTCTCTTTCTTGAAGAACCTAGCTCTGATACCAATTGAATGTGGCCTAGAGGGGGGGTGAATAGGCCTTTTTGAAAATTGTCGGATCCTGCAACACTTAACAACCAGTTCAAAACCAGAGAAATCGGACTAGTCTGGTAAAGTGCGGACTAGTCCAGTGTATACGGACTAGATTGATTAGGTTTGACCGATTAACTTTGTTCTTCAACATATGCAGCGGAAGTATACGATTAGACAAAGTGTCACAAGGTTATGAATCAGGTTGTATCACGATTCAAACTTATACTTGATATTTCAACGTAAAGTAATCAAGATCAATTTGTAACCCTAGATTGATATGAAGTAAGGACAATGAACACAAAAAGAACACAGGAGATTTATCCCGTGGTTCGGTTCCCACAGAGGCAACCTGCATCCACGTTGAGGAGCCCACAAAAGGACCGGGTCTTCTCCAACCCTACCCTCGTCGGATCGCCACGAAGGCCAATCCTCTTCCACTTATCTCAAAGGTGTGGATAACCGAATTCAAGGGGCTTTCTCACACGTTTAGAGCTCTCTTGGATTACAACACAAAATACCACCAAGAACACGCTCAAAGATTACAAATAAATCGTAGGAGTGTGTTAGAGAATCAAACCAAGAGCTCAATGTGGTGTTGAATGTGTCTCTCCAATGAACTAGAGTGAATCATCAAAGGATTGATCTTTGTTGCACTTAATTTTGTGGAGAGATGTGGTTTTTGAGTCTCTTGGGAGGTGTGACGGCGCTAGGGTTCTAGAGATTGTAAAATACGGCCGTACAACTCTAATTATATGGGTTTCTAAAAGTGACCGTTAGGGTACAGAAAGATCGGACTAGTCCGTGGAGGTCACCGGACTAGTTCGGTGTGCTATGTGTAGCAAACCCTAAGTTTTCCGAAATATCGGACTAGTCCGGCTAGGAATGGACTTGTCCGATTTTGCTACTGGAAATCTTCGGACTAGTCCGATAGTCATGGGACTTGTCCTGACATGTGAAACCCTAAGTGTATAGGATGACAAGTCCGCACTTGGAGGACTTGTCTGATTCAGATCAGAGGGTATTGCGGACTAGTCCGTGCAAACATCAGACTTGTCCGATTTGGATCAGAAAGAATATCGAACTAGTCCGGTTGTGATCGGACTTGTTCGATTTTGTGTGACTTGTGAAGTGTTTTGAGGACTAGTTCGCACTGGGGAGGACTAGTCTGATTCTAGTCAGAAAGGATATCGGACTAGTCCGATGGATATCGGACTTGTCCGATTTCGTGCAGAAAGGATATCGAACTAGTTCGATAGATATCAGACTTGTCCGATTTCGTGCAGAAAGGATATCGGACTAGTCCGGTCCTGTGTAACTTTGTGCAATGTGTGTGTTAATTTGTGATTGAGCTCTTGGGATGTGTTTTCTTAACACACTCCATACACAATGATCTACTATTTTTCTTCCTTGAGCTCATTTCCACTTTGCTCCCCATTCTTTCTTCTTTTTGGCACTTTGGTCATTTTCCTATTAAAATCCCGCACTCATCTCAACAAAGAGGTTAGGATCCCAATTGCTTGTCATAAATCATCCAAAACCCACAAGGGAGTCCTAGATGCACTTTCAGGTCTCTACTCAAGGGGTGGATTGAAGAATGCTCTAGTTCCTTAGCTTAGCATGCACACCATTTAGCAAGGTGTACATGCTAGCTATGAAACTACACTTCCCATTAATGTATCATGAAGACCAGGCCAATGGACAAGTGTTTGGGATGATCCAAGTCATGGATATTCACATGATTTGTGAAAGTCCATGTCAACATGGTACACTTAAAAATTATTTCCCTAAGACCCATGAGGATATTTCATTTCCAAACAATAACTCCAATGGCTATCACCCACAAGGAGGTCAAGGGTGGAATCAACATCACCCTTGTAATCAAGGAGGCTATGGGGATTTTAATGGAATTAAGTTCAACTAGCCTACCTTGAAGTATCTTGTTCATGGCCAAGCAAGAAATCAAGACAAAATGAAGCTCTTGGCCAGGAACAAGAAGCTTAAAGAGCATTCAAGATCCAAGATGTCCCCAATCATTTATTGGGATTCCTACCCTTCGATCAAGCATGTGCAACCTAAGGCAAGTGACATTGTGGATGAAGTGTTTCTTATTTGGTTGTGGAGTCCACATGTCACCATACCCAAGGAAGCCTTTGATCCATGATAAAAGTATAGGTTAACTCAAAGAAACATCAAGAAGGATGAAGTGGGTCTTCATCAGGACGACGAAGAGGCTCGGGCCATCATGTGGCACACATGTCCAACTGACAGCCAAAGTAATTTTGGCATGTCAAGAAGGAGAAGTTGTCCACATCTTCAACTTCGAGATTGGACAACAAATCATTGCACTAAACAGGACGGAGGTAAGTCTCACTCTTCGGACTTCAAAAATTTGGTGAGTCCTTGCCAATAGGTTAATTGGTAGTTATCTCATATTTGTTTCTCAATTGCATATTTGAGTTTCTCATTTGCATTCAGCATTTTTGAATTCCACACTTGCATGTTGGAAAGTAAAATTTACAACCATTTAAAACTAAAATTTTGAATTAAGAAATAAATTTATTTGAATATGAACCATGGGCGTAACCACTTGAATTCATCTTCCTAATTCAAACCAAAAATATTTCCCTTAATATTCATTGCATTTGCAAGTTCTTTCAAGTTGGGCAAAACAATTTTAAAAAGGGCGCAACATGCTTTTGAGCTAACGTAACCCTTTTTTGAGTTGTTTTGTTTACTCTTGCTTATTAGTGCAGTCAGGACAAAATTTGTAAAGAGGTTGGAAGGCCTCATCAAGCCCAATTCACCATCGGAGAATTCAAGCGCATATACCTCCATCGATCTCGTTTTGAGTTCAAGGTGGAGGAATGCTCAAGATGGTGGCCCAATGATGGAGCAAGATGAAGCTCATTCAACTCCAACCTCAACTTGGCATTTGACGTTGAACATCAAGCCTATGCCAAACTCGAAGGGTGTGAGTTTCTCACACAAAGGCCTTCATCACCAATTGCTCTTCAATTAAGGTATGATTTTATGATTTTTCATTGTTTGGTTTGCCTGAGAATTGAAGGCACTTGCTTGCAATTATGAGGAAGGTTGCCACTTCCTCATCATTCTATTCTCATGCATCCTCACAAGAGTAAGTGTTGGTGTTATCTTTTCGATCTCCAAAAGGAAACACCACCTTACTTGGAAAAAACTAAGACAAGTACATAAAACCCCTTAAGCATTGTTTTATAGACTTAGTAATTTTTGCCTAGGCTTAGAAAACAAAAAATTTTGGCATAATTTAATTGATGAATCGACATGTAGCAACTGAATAGTGATGACCATGATTTGGATTTGAGCTTCATACATATATGGTGTCACTAGATTTCAAACTTCTAGGAATAAGTGATACCCTTGATCTTAATTTGAATTACATGTTTATGGGGAATCACTAAATTTGAAATTCCTAGAAAAATTCAGGAGGATAAAATTGAGAATCTTGTTTGCCATAATCCAGATGATAATATTTGCTCTTGTGTAAAAAGCTATGATGGTTAGAAAATTTACAAGATAAAGGGATCCATATAGTGTATTTATGTCACTTGCATTGCTATGAGTAGGATCTTTAGAAAATGTGCAAATTGATTTATCCATAAAACTTCACTCATATCAATGAATAATACATTGTTCAAGGATACAGTTAAAATTGGATCCAATGCATCTTTGATTTTTCTCTTCCCCGTGCGTACAAATGAATATTAGGTTACCTAACCCAAAAATTCATTTGTACAAGTATTAGGAGCTAACCATACCTCTCTATCATAGAGGGAAAGTTTGCAGGAGTAATATTACTATGCAGGCATTCAAAGATCTCATTGTTGGAAACCCTAAGAGGATTCCATTTCAACATCTCTTGGTCAAGGAGTAAATTAGGATGGTTGCCACCTAACGGAATTAAACCCAAAGGTCAATCATAACTATACGAGGCCGGAGATTTGACATGGAAACCCTCCATGAGGAACCAATGGGCTGCTACAAATATGTGAGAGCATTATGTTCTCAACTATTCTAAAGCACTCATTCAAGCCTAAGGGAATTGCCACCATCATTGGGTGTAAGTTATTCCTTTGTGGCTAAAAGGTATGATGTACCTTAACCAAGGAATGACAAGATAGAATCCAATGTATATTTGGTGCAAGTTGTTTCTATGTGGATGGAATGTATTTTATACCTTATCCAAGAAACAACATATCACACTCAAACCGTGTTGAGTTCATGTCATCCCTTTGTGGTTATAAGTATGTTGTACCTTAGTCAGGGAACAACAGACCATACCAACACATGTTGGGTACATGTCAATCCTTTGTCGCTAAAGGTTATCATTACCTTAGCCAAGGAATGACGGATCACACCCAATGCATGAGAGGTACAAGTTACTTCTCTATGGAAAGAAGGTATGATACAGCTTAGCCAAAGAACGACCGAACACACTCAATGCATGTTGAGTGGACGTCATTCCTTTGTAGCTAAAGGTTATCATTACCTTAGCCATGGAATAACAAAGTATACTCAACGCATAGAAGACCTTGAGGTGCAGATAAGCAACATCAACAATACTTTCTTCAATCACACTCATGTTACCGAGGGAGGCAACACAGCATCGGCACTCAATCCTCCATTGTCAAAGCCACGCTGCAACAAAGATAGGCCAACCTAATGGCCTAGCTCCATTATTAGGGATTCAACCCCTATCGCAAAACATAATCAAGAACAAGCTTGGGGGAGGACCCCCACTTGAGGTAACTTGTATCACACCCATTGCATTTTAATTTTCATCCATTCATCTACCTTGCATCTAAAAAGTTAAAATATAAATAGTAATGTAGATTTGCTTTCCATCAAATAAAGGTGTGCGGTAAGAATGATTTAAAATTCACATAGATGAAATGATGAATAGTCGCTCTGTTTTATTCTTCCTAGGTCCCTAGTTTACACCTTGCTACTCTCCAAATATTGATTTCATTTGTTTAAACTAATTTTACCATAATTTAGAAATTATGGGTAGCATAAGCTTAATCCAATTCTAAGTTGCTGTGAGATATGATATAGTGATAGGACTGCTATTCCTAGTTTGAAAGTGAAACTTAGATTTTCGGAGAACTTCTAAAAAAGTTTAAGTTACTCTCATTCGATTGGAAATACCTACCAAAGACATATGATATTTATATTGATAAACCATATGCATATGCTATTTGCCTTCACATTGAGCCTAGTCAAACTAGTATAGTACTATGTGAGAATTCATTCATTTCTTTTTGAATTCAAGACTTCACTTGCACATGCTATACTTCTACAATAGAAGTTAGCAAAATTCCATCATATCATTATTCCACAATAAAAAAGAGAAACTCCATGCCTTTCATGCTTAGTACTCTCTTCAAGTTTATTGCATAAAAAGGGAGTAGAAGGCATGGCTACAAGAAGAAGAAAAATAAAATGCATGCTTACATCATAAGCATGAGGAAAAAAGAAAAAAATTGCATGCTTACATCAAAAGCATCAGAAAAACAAAGTAGCCATGTTTCATCCCTGCAATTAAGAGAGTCTACACAAATAGGACTCATCTACACATCCACTTCCTCTTTCATTCCATCACACATGCACAAGTCTTGAGTCAATAAGTTTTGAATTGATTTCTCCTAAGGCTTACTCTTTTGACTTAGCAATATTATGTGTTGCAAATATGCCTACTACATTCCCTACCAAGCTCCACATATAAGCCTTATCTAGTGGTAGGATTAGTGTAGGAAAAAATGCCTTGGTGAGTATATATTTCCACAACGCACAAAGGAGTGATTGAGAGAATCAATTGAGGAACTTAGAATCTAATTGAAACTCTCCGAAATTTGAGTGGAACTTGATCTCTAGGCTATGCTTGCTCTATTTGTTGTTCATCTTTAAACTACCCATGAATAGGAGAAGGCATAAGCCCCATAATGACTTAAGATGGGTGAAGTACCATAGCCAATTTTTGCAATACTAGGTAGAATATTTTGTTGTGCACATGGTACCTTTGAAATATAGAACCTTGTAGCAACTCTTGATCATCAACCTAAAGTTTTGACTGTGCATCGGGATGAGCAAATGATAAGCTTGGGGGAGTTTGTTTACGGCTGTTATATACCAATTTCATCCGTCAATATAACTCAACTATGTGAACGATATGTCATTTCTTGCACACATCACATTTGTACTTGACCTGTTTCCACTTGTCCTTGGAAAAATAGTGCATGCAGACATTTTATGCAGGAACTAAGGTGAAAGAGGGGAGCAATCCTATAAATTATCATCCTAGCCAATCAACCACCGACACGTGGCATCACATGAATCAAATGGCCCACAAATAGTAGCATTCGAGGCCATCCAATGGTGTATCACTCATATCAGTCAATGGGACCCACCTGGAAGTCACCCGAGGAAACACACTAGAATTAGTCAGAAGACCGGTTCGGTCGAACTCCCTGTTCGGCTGAAGTGCAATTTGCGCCAAACTCAGTCAACTTCCACGTGTCGACTCTCTGTGGTGCCCTGACCACAATGAAGACTCATACGCATGCTTTTGGTGGTGGGAACCAACCCTTCTCTAGCTATAAATAGGACCCCCTATCCTCACTTCTCATGCACACCACTTGAGCGTCATTCTATTGTATACACTATATTCCATAGTCTTAGAGGAGTTTAGGCTGTAGAGAGGAGAGTCTCTAGTCCTTTGTCCAAATTAGGAAAGGGGTAAAAGGAGTTTCTCTTCCCAATTCCAATTGGGAAAGATATGGCTCACATATTCCTTATTGTATTTGTGACTTTATGCATAATAAAGATGTTATCTTTAGTCTTCTTTTATTCATATACTTAGATGAAGTCTTCTTTAATTGTGGATTACATGTATTTGGTAGGAATAGTCTTTATGATCATGTCTTAATGTCATTATACTATCATCATAAACACTATAAATCCCCACTAGAGTCTAAGTAGCTATGATATGATCATGTTAACATGAATAACTTATGCTATGTCTGAACAATGGTTCAACGATATTTAGGTTAGTCATTGCCTTCGGATGGCTTGTGCCGCGGTTCCTAAGGTATTTACTTAATATACTAGCATGGTGCTAGGATAGTTAAGTAGCGCTGGTTATCTCGTAGACCCACGATTAAAGAGGTAGGCAGTAAGTGGTGATAGCCCTATTTGTCCTTTGTAATTGTTGACGGTTCCTACGCACTACTAACACTTCATCCCTAGCAGTGGTGCCAGAAATGTTTGTTAATATATTTTAGATTATACATGTAAATCTGCAAGTGCACGGAAACTATCGTTGTAGCATTTCCCCTCTAAGAGTATTCTCAAAGGGTGTCATTTATATTCTCCCAAAGGAAGGCCAGATGGAAGTAAAGCAATCATCATATGGAGAGGCTAGGTTGGTCTAGGTAAGGTTCTTGCAAGGATGGATAAATGATATTTGGAGTAGTGTGATACACACAAGAGCATTCTATCCTAAGGGGATAAATGAGGTAAAGAGGGATTAGGATAAGGGTTAGGTAGAGACTCCTACTATGCTTCTAATGTACATATACATAGTCTAAGTTAGTTACTAATGATTATATTAAATATGAATTCTCATGCTAAGTGGATTATTACATCGGGCACGGGTTTACCCCTAGCAATACTAGGACGACTCCCGCCAAGAGCCTGTGGCATAGCCAAACGTGGAGGATTACCAAGGACAGATAGGGTTGTCACCACCTACTGCCTACCTCTTCAATCTGTGGGTCTACGAGACATTCAATGCTACTTTCTATCCTAGCACCATGCTAGCATATTAAGTAATTACCTTAAGAGCCTAGGCACAAGACATCCTAAGGCAATGAACTAAATCATTGTTGAACCAATGTTAATTCATAGCAAAAACTATTCATATCAAAATAATCATGACATAGCTAATTAGACTATAGTGGGGGTTTGTAGTGTTTATGATGATATAATGATAATGGTATAGTGTAATCACAAATACTACTCCTACCACATACATGGAATCCACAATCAAACAAGAAACGCTTCATCCAAGTATATGAACAATAGAAGACTAAAGATAACATCTTTATTATGAGCAAAGTCACAAATACAAATAGGAATATAAGAGCCATACCTTTCACAATTAGGAATTTGGAAGAGACTCCTTCTACTCCTCTCCTACTTGGACTATGGACTAGAGACTCTCCTCTCTACAGCCTATACTCCTCTAACCCTATGGAGAGTGGTGTATACAATGGATAAATACTCAAATGGTGTGTGTTGAAGTGAGGGGTGAGTGGTCCTATTTATACCTTGGAGAAGGGTTGGTTCCCACTACCAAAAGTGTGTGAATCAGTCTTCATCATGACAAGGGCACCACAGGGAGTCGACACGTGGAAGCTGACCGAGTTTGGTGCCAGGAAGGGTTCGGCCGAACAAAAAGTTGGACCATTTTTTGTGTGCTTCCTCGGGGTGACTTCCAAGTGGGTCCCTTTGACCAATATTGGTGCTACACCATTGGATGGCCTCGGATACTTCTGTTTCTGGGCCATTTGATCCATGTGGTGCCACATGACATCGCTTGACTGGCTGGAATGATATTTCATAGGATCCATCACCTTGTTTCACTTCAATTCTGCATAAAATACCTTAATGCACTACTTTCTCCAAAGACAAGTGGAAATAGGTTAAATAGAAAGGTGATGTGTGCAAGAAATGATATTTCCTTCACATAATTGAGTAATATTGACGGGTGAAATTGGTATATAACAGCCGTCAACAAACTCCCCCAAGCTTATCCTTTGCTCATCTCGAGCAAAGTCAAGACTTTAGGTTGATGATCAAGAGTTGCTACTATGCTCTATTTTTCAATAGTACCATGTGCACAACAAAATACTCTACCTAGTATTGCAAAAATTTGCATGGTACTTCACCCATCTCAAGTCATTATGGGGCTTACGCCATCTCCTATTCATGGGTAGTTGAAAGACAGAACAACAAATGGGGCACACATACCCTAGGAATCAAGTTCCACTCAGATTTCGGAGAGTTCAATTTAGAATTTAAGTACCTCAATTTGATTCTCTCGGTCTCTTCTTTTTGTGTAGTGGAAATATATCCTCACCAAGGCATTTTGCCTAAATTCATCCTACCTCTACATAAGGCTTATATGTGGAGCTTGGTAGGGAATATTGTAGGCATATTTGCAACACATAACATTACTAAGTCAAAAGAGCAAGCCTTAGGAAAAATCAATTCAAAACAATTTGATTCAAGACTTGTGCATATGTGATGGAATGGAGTGGATGTGAACATTGAGATGACTCCTTTTTGAGTGGACACTCCTGTTTTGCCGAGATGAAACATGGCTACTTTTTTTTATGCTTATGGAGTAAGCATGCATTTTATTTTTATTTTTATTGTAGCCATGTCTTCTAATCCCTTTTTAGGCAACAAATTTTGGAGAGAGTACTAAGCATGAATGGTATGGAGTTTCTCTTTTTATTGTGGAATGGTGGTATGATAGAATCTTGCTTACTTCTAGTGTAGAAGTATAGCATGTGTAAGTGAAGTCTTGAATTCAAAGTAATGAATAAAATCTCACATAGGTCTATACTAGTTTGACAAAACTCAATGTGAAGACAAATAGCATATATATAAGGTCTATCAAAGTAATATATCATATGGCTTTGGTAGGTATTTCCAATCAAATGAGAGTAACTTAAATCCTTTTAGAATTTCTCCAGAAATATAAATTTCACTTTCAAACTAGGAATAGAATCTCTATCACTATATCATATCTCACAACAACTTAGAATGGATTAAGCTTTTGCTACCCACAATTTCCAAATCAAGGCAAAAGTAATTTTAGAAAATGAGAGCAATATATTGGAGAGTAGTAAGTTGTAAACCAGGGACTTAGGAAAATTAAAATAGAGCAACTATTCATCATCTCATCTATGTGATTTTCAAGTCATTCTTGCCGCACATCATTTATTTTATTTGAAAATAAATCTATCCTACTTTTTTTATATGCAAGGTGGATGATGGTTGAATGGAAAATAAATAGGCAAAGGGGTTGATACAATTTACTTGAAGTGGGGGTCTGCCCCCAAGCTTGTTCTTCACTCACCTCCATGATGAGGGTTGCACCCTTGATCATGGAAGTATGCCGCGAGATTGGCTTGTTGTTGTTGTAGCGTGGAGTTGAAGTTGGTGAATTGAGCATCCATGTGTTGTTGTCAGTCTTGGGTACCTTGGACATGCCCTTGGAGAGTGTTGTAGATGTCACATGTTCTCACTTCAAGCTCTTCCATACGTCTAGTGAGATCCGTCATTCCTTGGCTATAGTCACGATGACTTCTAGTCGAAGAGGAGCGACATCTTCTCATGGATGTTGGAGGCAAGGTGCTAGATCTTGAAGTGGATAGGGGCGGCTCCCATGTGACACCTGGCCATCCATGCCAAGACGAACCTTTGGTCTCATACGATGGAGGTTGAGTCCATCCGGGTGCATCACCCGTTGGGTTCTCTTCCTCTTCATACTCATGGACCATGGAGGTTGTTGGAGGCATGGCCGCTCTTCTTGCACGGCTTCTAGTTATCCTGCCAGAGACATTACTTCTTCGTGCTTCCTCTATGGGAAGAAGGTCAATGGTTAGCCCCCGACATTTGTACAAATGATAATCCGGGTTAGGTAACCGAATGTCATTGACAAAGTCAGGATAATAAAATAACAAAGAGCCATCTTGATCATGCTTAAGGGTATGTCCTTGCACTAAATAATATTCATCAATTATATCTCTTTCATTTTCAATATACTCAAATGAAGAATATCTAGGGCTCCTACCCTAGTAGCAATACAAGTAATCAATGAAGTGCATTCAATTGGCCCTGTTCTTGGAATGTAATCTAACCATTGTGTCATCATGGCAATAATTGGAGCAACTTTTATCTTCTTAATCATGGAAAAAAAAATTTAGCTCATCACCACGCACTAATCTTACATCTCCTCTAGGGAACATAGTCATAACCACCCATCTATGCATGAAGCGTAAAGTAGGATTGTGTAAGTGGCTATTCCTAGGTGCACTACATCTGACCTCACTAGTTAAATCTTGTGTTTGACAAACTTAGGCAAAGCGTCTAAATCTAGCAAACAAAAGCCTAGGATTTCACTTAATTCTTTCCATAGGATGTTGTATTCTTTTTGAAATAATCTAAAATTAATACCATCAAATCCTATTTTGATTGTGCAAAGGAATTGTATGGATAGAAGTCGTGAAACTCTCTCCTCTATGTGAGCAAAGTTTTCCCATCCTAGTGCACATAAAATGGAAAAGAATTCGGAATCCATATCTATTTTGGAGATCAAATCTGGATCATAAGCTTTTGTATGAGAAAACTCACGATCTTGGAGGAGATTGCGTGCTTGATATTCAACTTCACTTTGTATGTCGAGGTCATCGTCGTGAAGAAGTTCATGAGGGTTGTCACCCATGGGAATGTCTTCACCTACACTCCTCCTGTGTGAACTTGGTGTAGCAACAGAAGAGGGGCGTCCACTTGAGTCTCCACCATGGCTTGAGCTTGCATCCTTCTTCCTCTTTCCAAACAACCTCTTCATTGCTTTCATGGCCACAACAAACAAGAACACAACAAGGCAAAAACTCTAAAGAGGTGACGTTAGCAAAAGCAAAACCCCCGATGAATTTTTCCTTGAAGAACTTGAGAGCAAATTGCAAATGCAAACAAAAGCAAATATTTTTGAGTTGGGAATTGATCAAGATCACTTCAATGAAGAGCAAGAAAAACAATGTGAGCAAGAATGACTTTGGGGAGCTGTGACATCAGGTGAAGTGTGACAATAAGTGCTCCTCACGGCCACCATTTATAGTGTGCACTCCCCAACGGTCACTAAGGAATCAAATGTAGCTGTTGGAGGAGAGAGAGCCAAAATGGCTTCTTCCCCTAGTCGGTCGAGTAGGAGGGTTGGCCTAACTTGCAAGTGGGCCCCCTGTTCTCCCTTTTGGCAGGTGGCTCCCCAACGGCTTTGGAATTAGCACGTTAGTGAATTATCACTTTTGCAACTTAGAAAAATTGTTTTCCAAATAAAAACTCCTTTTTCAAAACCCAACAATTTTATTTTTGTGAAAATAAAGAAATAAAATTGATAGTTGAGAATAGAAGATTCTCAACTTGCTAAGAAAAACCAAATACACAGTGTGGAAAAATCAAACTAAATGGGAAAAAACAAATGAAGAGAAAAGAAAAATCAAAGAAAAGATAACTACTAATTTAACCTATTGGCTAGGTCTCACCACCGTCCGATGAGATGGACATTCCTCCTTCCTCATTTCTTGACATCTGTGCCCGAAGGGATGGGCTCGGACGGCATGTCTTGCTTCTTCCGCCATTCCTTCTTTGGCGGCTTGGCGGACTTGGGCCTTTGGGGAGGCCCAGACTTCTTCGCCTTCTTGGGGTGTCAGCGTGGATGATAAGACGGGTTCTACGCATAGATCAAATTCCTCATGAATGCAATGAGCGGGTCCACCTTTGGAGGTGTCATTTCGACCTCCGGAATGTGCTTAACATTCGGGCCATACTTGATGCGGATCAAGGAGCATTGCTTCAACTTTGGTCGAAAGTTAAACTTCTCCTCCTTGCCATTGATATGGAAGTGGATTTCTCCAGCTCCCACATCTATGCGAGCCTTCGCGATGCTTAGGAATGGTCGCCCAAGGATGAGTGGCATATCCTTCTCGACCTCTATGTCGAGCACCATGAAATCCACGGGTATGAAGCAATTCCGGATTTTCATCGGAACATCTTCAGCGATACCGGCAGGATAACGGACTGAAGAATTAGCCAGTTGGAGTGCATTTGTTTTGGAGTAAGCTCCGTGAAGTTCAGCTGGTCGAAAACCACCTTGGGCATCACACTCACACTTTCTCCAAGGTCACAAATTTGGGCAATCTAATTTCGCCGAACGCGGCTACGCTGCGGAAAATCAGATGCGAAATTTCGCGTAGATGAATTTCAAAAAAAAAAATCGCCCGATTTCGGGTTCGTATGCGAAAGTTATGGCCGTTTTAAGGTAGGCTGTCCGAGTTACGTTTTTTTTTATGTTGATTCCAACTCGGTTTTAGAACAGAACTCGCAAACAGATACGAAAACGATCGGGAATTTGCACAGCAACTAATGGGGTGGTGTGTGATGATTCAAGGATGAATGGCACAAAGATTTGTCACCTAATCTAGGGCTGGCGATGCGGGAGTTCACGCAAGGCGGCTAGCTAGGGCAAACCGATGAACGTGGTGGATCGGTTTGTTATTTAGGGATTGTGAAATAGGTGTCGAATAGCAAGAAAACAAGGACGAAACACGATAACTAGGACCAAAAAACACAAAGCTAAACCAGCAACAAGACTCAACCACACGAATGCAAACTCAACAATGCAAACTGAAAAACGAAACTGCAGGCACTATAGTCTGGGAAGCGGTAAAAACGATCTAATTTTTTTTTTTGGCTTTTTTTGTGGACTCTAGGTACGAAACAAATTCGATCTAATGGAAGGAAGGAAAACAAAGATACCTCACGGGCAACCTGGAAATCTGATACCAATTGATGAGTAGGTTTAGGCCCGATCTTCCGAAAGGTATGTCGATTGGGGTGGAGAACTCGACGTTGATGATCCGCGGCACTCGAGCGGTTCGAGTACCCCTGCAATCACTACACCACGGCTCCGTTGGTTATCAACCGTGCTGCACACGCTTGACCTTGCCAAGAAGGCTAATCCCTGCAAGTGCAATCGAGAACACGAGCAAGAACGTAGAAGACACGATCGAAAATCGCAAAATTGGGGTCTCACAAACCGTAGAACGGCGATTTTATTGATCTAAGCAAAACCCACCAAATATGACCGGCGGCTGCAGTATTTATAGGCTAGGGTTCGACCAAAACACGATTAGACGCGTCCCTAATGGACTCTTACGGGATACAAGGCCCAAAGGCCCGATTCGGTGGCGCAGCACCGGACAGAAATCTGGACTCAACTTGTTTCGACGATTCCCAATGACTCCGGAGGAATTTTGAGGTGGGACCAGAACCATTGGAAAGAATATCTTCTCCTCTTTCCGTGCATTTGTAGAATGTCGAAAACGGAGTCCGTATGCCTCCTGGGGTGTGTTTTAAGGTGGACTGCTCCTGGACTCCGAGTTGAACTCGAGTCCGAGTTGTAAACTGTTTCCATCTACTTGTGGACGTCCCAGGTGGTTCTCCACGCTCCCAAGGCCTCCTTCCTTCACTTGTTGATTTTCTCCATTATTCCTAATAACAATTAAATCATCACATAGCAATCTATTCTCAAACTTACATGCAAAAGAAGTTAAGAACGAATTCACCTGCTGATTTAATAACCGTGCCCGTGCTCTTGTGATTGGTCCTTGCAGTTCAATGCGCGTCTCCGCTGTTGTGATGTCCTCATCACAAAGGGCCTTGTCAAAGTGGTGAGCCCCAATTGAGCATGAAATTGTAGGACATCCGGGGTCCTTTGGTCAGTTGCCTCCTTGTAGAGAAATCATGTTGGCACTCTCCAAGGGAGGTTCGGGTTGTTGTGGCATCTTGTTATTCTCCATTGGAGGAACAGCAGCTGCCAGTTAAGACAACTGAGTTTCCAACATCTTGTTGAAACTCAATTAATTCTTGAAGGTTAAGGATAGTCCTTCAATCTAGGCATTAATGCTCTCTAGGGTCTTGTCATTAGCCGACAGCTTCTTTGATATAGCATCATTGATCTTCAGCTGGCCAATGGCAAGTTCTCTCAAGTTGGGGTGATTTCCATTATTGCCATTGTTGTTGTACCCTGCTTGAAAGAATGGGCATGGTTGGCCCCACCCTTGACCTCCTGAACGATAGCCATTGTTTTTTTATTGTTGGCTATGTATAGGGCATCCTCATGGGTTTCTGGGCAGTCATTGTTCAAATGGCCTATGTTGCCACAGACTTCACAAGTGATGCGAGAGTCTAAGGCATAGGCATTGCCACATACCTCACCATTGCTTTGTCCATCAATCTTCTTCATACGGAGGTCCAATTTGGCAGCGATCATGTCCACCTCCTTCAAGGTGTGCATGCCTCGCTAGCGGGTATGGAGACGCTCGTTGCTCCAACCCATGTTTGACACCATTTTCTCAATCAAATCTTTGGCTTTGGGCACTGTCAATGAAAAGAAGGCACCTCCAGTAGCAGCATCAACATGGTCACGGACAGAAGGGATCAGCCCATTGTAGAAGTTTTGGATAATTAGCTAATCATCCATACCATGGTGGGGACAGGCTAGGATATACAACTGAACCTTTCCCAAGCCTCGAGAATAGATTCTTTAGCATCTTGCTGGAAGCTGGAAATTCTTCCATGTACGGTACTGGTCTTGCCCAACGGGAAAAACTTTGTGAGGAATGCCGTAGAACACTTTTCCCAAGTGTCCACAACAATTCGGTTCGCATAGAACCACTATTTCGCTCTCCCAAGAAGAGAGAACAGAAACATCCTAAGACGAATAACATCAGGAGATACATCCTTGATCTTAAAAGTATTGCAGATCTCAAGGAACTATTTCTGGTGAGCACTTGCATCCTCGTTATCCTTCCCACAAAATGGGTTGGCTTGCACCATAGTGATCAGGCAAGTCTTGATTTCGATGTTCACGTCTCCCGTGATAACAGTGTGCCCAACAGGCACATTGTTAGCAGAGGGAGCCGAAAACTCACGAAGGGTCTTCTGGGCCATTTTCATTTTGGTTGTTGTTGTAGTTACGCTGGCTAGCATTGCCGCTCGAAGCTTCTGAGGAGTAACGACACGAGGTCGATCTCTCAGAAGGGACTCAGGATCTTAAATAAAGTTTTCCGACAAGCGGAAACCAGACATACACTACCCTGTTTTCACATAAAATGTGAAAACAAAGAAGGGTTATCCTACTAAAACCTACCAGGGTCCTATCCTATTCACTCAATCATGCAATACTTCAACTGCCTTCCCAGACAATAGCACCAGAGATGCTTGTTGATAGTTCGTACGCACTACTAACAATTCATCCCTAGCGGTGGTGCCAGAATCGCTTGTTAATATATTTTAGATTATACATGTAAATCTGCAAGCACACGGAAACAATCGATGTAGCATTTCCCCTCTAAGAGTATTCCCAAAGGGTGTCATTTATATTCTCCCAAAGGAAGGCTTGATGGAAGTAAAGCAATCATCAGATGAAGAGGCTAGGTTGGTCTAGGTAAGGTTCTACCAAGGATGGATAAATGATATTTGGAGTAGTGTGACACACACAAGAGCATTCTATCCTAAGGGGATAAATGAGGTAAAGAGGGATTAGGCTAAGGGTTAGGTACAAACTCCTACTATGCTTCTAATGTACATATACATAGCCTAAGTTACTTTCTAGTGATTATATTAATTATGAATTCTCATGCTAAGTGGATTAACACATCGGGCATGGGTCTACCCCTAGCAATACTAGAATGACTCCCGTCAAGAGCCTATGGCATAGTCGAACGTGGAGGATTACAAAGGACAGATAGGGTTGTCACCACCTACTACCTACCTCTTCAGTTCGTAGGTCTACGAGACATTCAATGCTACTTTATATCCTAGCACCATGCTAGCATATTAAGTAATTACCTTAAGAGCCTAGGCACAAGCCATCCTAAAGCAATGAACTATATCATCATTGAACCAATGTTAATTCATAGCATAAGTGATTCATATCAACATAATCATGCATATCTGATTAGACTATAGTGGGGGTTTGTAGTGTTTATGATGATATAATGAGAATGGTATAGTGTAATCATAAATACTACTACTACCACGCTTCATCCAAGTATATGAACAATAGAAGACTAAAGATAACATCTTAATTAAGAGCAAAGTCAAAAATACAAATAGAAATATAAGAGCCATACCTTTCCCAAATAGGAATTGGGAAGAGACTCCTTCTACTCCTCTCCTACTTGGACTATGGACTAGAGACTCTCCTCTCTACAGCCTATACTCCTCTATCCCTATGGAGAGTGGTGGATACAATGGATGAATACTCAAGTGGTGTGTGTTGAAGTGAGGGGTGAGGGGTCCTATTTATAGCTTTGAGAAGGGTCGGTTCCTGCCACTAAAAGTGCACGAATCAGTTTTCATCGTGACCAAGACACCATAGGGAGTCGACACGTGGCAGTTGATCGAGTTTGGCGCCAGGAAGGGTTCGGCCAAACCCCCTAGTCAACTGAACAGAAAGTTGGATGGCCTCGGATACTTCTGTTTCTGGGCCATTTGATCCATGTGGTGCCACATGTCGTCGCTTGATTGGATAGAATGGTATTTTATAGGATCCATCCCCTTGTTTCACTTCAATTCTGCATAAAATATCTGCATGCACTACATTCTCCAAGGACAAGTGGAAATAGGTTGAATAAAAAGGTGATGTGTGCAAGAAATGATACTTCCTTCACATAATTGAGTTATATTGACGAGTGAAATTGGTATATAATAGCCGTCAACAATAATCCTCCACGTTCGGCTATGCCACAGGATCTTGGTGGGAGTCGCCCTAATATTGCTAGGTGTAAGCCCATGCCCGATGTGTTGAACAACTTAGCATAAGGATTCACCATTAACATGCTCACTGGTACCTAACCTGGGCTATGTATATGTATATTAGAGGCATTGTAGGAGCAACTCACCAACTCCTAGTCTAATCTCCATTCACTACAAAAAATTGTTAAAATGACCTCGGCGTTATAAATGTTTGTTGTCTACTAAAACCGACGGCCATAGACTATTAACGTTGATGCACCAACGGCTCTAGCCATCACCTTTTATTTGACGTTTTTAAGTATTATAGCCGTCGAGCCGACGTCTATGAAGCTTATATGCATCAGTTTCATACCCTCGACAATTTTAATACAGTATGACCGTCGGACTAAAAACCGACACATTTAATACATATGAACATCGGGGTACAGAGCCACCGACGGCTTTAAAGCCAGAACACAATAAAAACAAAATAAAACACATGCATTGGGACACGGCCTTGGGACGCGCATTAGGACCGATTCACATCCGACACTCATGTCCGCTACTCCGGCTCGCTTCTCCCACAACACAACAAAAAAAGTTGAAAATCAATCTGGAGACTCTCCAAATTTTCACGACATAACAAAAAATCAATTTGGATATTTTGCTGTTCCATGACACAACAAATCAGGAGACTATCCGATGTACACAACAAAAAATTAAATCTGGAGACGACACAACAAATCTGGAGACTCGCCATCACTCCTGCACCCGAGATCCACTTGCCGCCGTGTGGCGGCGACGTCCTCCTTGCTTGTGATGCTCCGACGTCCTCCTTCTGCACTCTTACCGCTCGCAATCGCAGCGTAGACTGACGACATTGCCATGTGAAGCCTGCGCACAAATGGAATCTGAATCGAGCCAAAGAAAACCGGGGCCAGCAGGAGAAGGATGAGGAGATGGGGGCCGAGTGGGTGGTGGCATACCTCACGTGCACCTCGTCGCCCTTGAACAGCTGTTGACGGCTGTTATATACCAATTTCATCCGTCAATTTAACTCAATTTTGTGAAAGATTGATCATTTCTTGCACACATCACCTCTCTATCTAACCCAATTCCACTTGGACATGGGGAAATATGTGTATGCAACATTTTATGCAGGAAATGTAGAGGGACCAATCCTATAAAATATTATCCCAGCCAATCAGGCGATACACGTGGCATCCCATAGATCAAATGGCCCACAAACAGAAGTATCCGAGGAGATCCAACGGTGTATCACCCATATACATCCATGGGACCCACCTAGTAGCCACCTGGAGAAAGCACACGAGAAACGGTGCAATGACCAGGTCGGCCGAACCAGGGGGTCGGCCGACCTGGTCTTTGCACCAAACTCGGTCAGCCTCCACGTGTTGGCTCCTCTCGGCTCCCTGGAGTCAATGGTGACTGATTTGCATGCTTTTGGTGGCGGGAACCGACCTCAACACTAGTATAAATAGGACCCCCTACCCCTCACTTCAACACACACCACTTGGGCATCATTCTATTGTATACACTATCTTCCATAGTCCTTAGAGGAGTTGGGATGTAGAGAGGAGAGCCTCTAGTCCCAAGTCCAAATTGGGAAAGGATTAGAAGGAGTCTCTCTTCCCAATTCCACATTGGGAAAGGTATGGCTTATGTATTCCTTCTTGTATTTGTGACTTTGTGCTCAATAAAGATATTATCTTTAGTCTTCTTTTATACGTATACTTGGACAAAGCGTTTCATGTTTGATTGTGGAGTCCATGTATGTGGAAGGTATAGTCTTTATGATTTCACTCTCATGATCACATCTTATGGTCATAAACACTATAGACCCCCACTATAGTCTATGTAGTTATGATATGATTATGTTAATATGAATGACTTATGCTATGCTTCAACATTGGTTCAACAATGTTTAGGTTAGTCATTGCCTTAGGATGGCTTGTGCCATGACTCCTAAGGTATTTGCTTAGTATGCTAGCATGGTGCTAGGGTATTTAAGTAGCATTGGATGTCTCGTAGACTCACAGATTGAAGAGGTAGGCAGTAGGTGGTGACAGCCCTATCTGTCCTTTGTAATCCTCCATGTTCGGCTATGCCACAGGTTCTTGGCGGGAGTCGCCCTAGTATTGCTCGGGGTAAGCCCGTGCCCGGTGTGTTGAATAGCATTGCATATGAATTCATCATTGACATGACCATTAGTATCTACCTTAGGCTATGTATATGTATTAGGAGCATTGTAGGAGCAACTCTCTAACTCTCAATCCAATCTCCCTCTAGGACCCATTTTACCCCTTAGAATAGATTGCCTAGGTTTGTGCCACACTACCCTTATTATCAACTTACCCCTGTCCGGATAATGGATTAGTATCCCATAGCTTGACCATAAGAGTAGTATATACTTTACTCCATTGCCTTCCTTTGGGATAAATACGATACCCTTGGGAATACTCATGGGTGAAATGCTACAACGGTATCTTCCGTGCACTTGCGGATCTCATCTCTTTACCGGAGATGATCTGTGGTGTTAAGAAATACCAACAAGCATTTATAGCGCCGTTTTCGGGGATGATTTGATATTATATCTTAGGAGCTGTCAACAAGCATTTCTGGCGCCTTTGCCGGGGAAGGCAAAGGAAGTGAAGGATAGCTATCACTTGTGATTAAGCTATAGGTACTAACAGTTATTAGACAGAATTACCCTTGTTTGTTTTTTCTTTTGTGTGAAAACAGGGTAGTGTTGGCCAACCCATTGTATGAGATGGCCAACGAGGACGCAAGTGCTCAACTGCAAGATGATTCAAGGCGTACCTCAACAAATGTCCGCTAGGCAACACCATTGCCTATTGCGGAAGAATTTTAGCTTTAAGTAGGAGCCAAAGTCATACATACCCAAGCTTGGGGGAGGCTCCAAGAGTTCTTCTTGGTTTGCCTCCACCATGGGGTGGATAGTTGGCTCTTCATCCAACACTCGTGTCATGGATTGGCTCCACCAATCCATGACCACATTCATGTTGGAGCTGAAGGAGTCCTATTCTCATTCGTCATGGATGAGAAGAAGGTCTCCACTCAAGGGGTGGATTAAAGAATGCTCGAATTCCCATAGCTTGTCATGCACACCACTTCACAAGGTGGATATGCTAGTTATGGAACTACACCTCCCATTGAAGTTTCATGAATATACAAGTCATTAGAGAATTGTTTGGATAATCCAAGTCGTGGATATTCACATGATTTGTGAAAATTCATGTCATCATGGGAAGCGTGGGAATTATTTCCCTAAGACCCATGAGGACCTTTTTCAAACAACAACTCCAATGGCTACCATTCACAAGGAGGTCAAGGGTGGAATTAACATCACTCTTGTATTCAAGGAGGCTATGGCTTTCCAAGGGATTTAAGTTCAACTAGCCTACCTTGAAGTATCTTGGCCAAGCAGAAATCAAGATAACATTCACATGAAGATCTTGGCCAAGGACAAGAACTTAAGGAGCATTCAAAGTCCAAGATTTCCCACATCACTTGTTGGGATTCCCACACTTCGACCAAACCCATTCAACCTAGGGCAAGTGACATTGTGGATGAAGCGTTTCTTGTTTGATTGTGGAGTCCACATGTAATCATGCCCAAGGAAGCCTTTGATCCATGATCAAGGAATACATTCAAGAGGGAGAACCCGTCGCTACAACAACATGTCTATATCAATACAACAGGGAGAGGCTAGGGACACCATGTGTCCCACATGTCCAAATGACAGCCAAATGAGTTTGGCATGTCAAAACAGATGAAATCGTCCACATCTTCAACTCCGGGATTGGACAACAAATCATCACGCTGAACAGAATGGAGGTAAGTCCTACTCATCAGACTTCAAAATTTTGGTGACTCCTTGCCAATAGGTTAATTGGTAGTTATCTCATATTTGTTTTCCAAATTGCATCAACCCTTGCATTTGCATGTTTGAAATTCCACACTTGCATGTTGGAAAGTAAAATTTACAACCACCATAAAACTAAAAATTTAATTAGGGGAGAAATTTAATTGGATATGAACTACGTGCATGACCACTTGAATTTATCTTCCTAGTTCAAACCAAAAAGATTTGCTTTGACCCTCATTGCATTTACAAGTTATTTCAAGCTAGGCAAGGCCATTTGAAAATTGGGTTCAATTTGCTTTTGGCTAACGTAACCCATTTTCGAGTTGTTTTGTGTGTTCTTGATTAAAGTGCAGCTAGGTCAAAATTGTGAAGAGGTGGTATGGCAAGAAAGTGGAAGGTTTCATCAAGCTCAAGTCACCATTGGGAGGATTTGAGAACACTTCTCTCCTTCAAACTCATTTTGAGTTTGAGGAAGAGAAATGTTCAAGAGGATGACCCAATGGAGGAGCCAGAACCAAATCCATCGCCAAATCCAACCTCAACTTGGCATTTGACATCAGCCATCAAGACTACGCCAAAAATCAAGGTTGTGAGTTTCTCACACAAAGACCTTCGTCACCCACTGCTCTTCAAATGACGTATGAGTTTAGAATTGTTCATTGTTTGGTTTGCCATAGAATTGAATGTATTTGCTTGCATTTGTGAGGAAGGTTGACACTTCCTCATCATTCAATTCTCAAGCATCCTCACAAGAGTAAGCGTGGGTATTGACTTTTGGATCTCCAAAAGGAAATCCCACCTAACTTGGAAAAATGTCAAACAAGTACCTAGAATCCTTTAAGAATTGTTTTGTAAACTTAGTCATTTTTGTCGAGGTTTAGAAAACAAAACTTTTGGGCATGACTTAATTGGTGAATTGGCATATAGGAACTTGGGCATAGTGACAGCCATAATTTTTAATTGAGCTTCATGCATAGATGGTGTCACTAGATTTCAAACTCCTAGGAATAAGTGATATCCTTGCTCTGAAATTGAATTGCATTTTTAGGAGGAGTCACTAAATTTCAAATTCCTAGTGAGGTTCAGGAGGATAAAATTGAGAATCTTGTTTGTCATGATCTAAATGATAAAAACTTGCTCTTGAAAGCTAAGATGTTTAGAAACTTTAAAAGGTGTAGGCATTCATATAGTGTATTTCTATCACATGCATTGCTATGAGTAGGAGCTTTAGAAAATATGCAACATGAATTATCCATAACGCTCCACTCTTGTCAATGGGTAACACATTGATCATAGATACACTTGACATTGGATCCAATGTATATTTGATTTTGTTCGTCCCTGTATGTACAAATGAAAGTTCGTTTACCTAACTCGAACGTTCATTTGTACAAATCTCGGGAGCTAACCACCCCTCTCCATTCAAGAGAGGAAGTTTGCAGGAGTAATATTACTATGCAGGCATTCATGAAGCTGATTGTTGGGATCCCTAGAGGATCCCATTTCAACATCTCTTGGCCAAGGAGTAAATGAGGATGGTTGCTACCAATCGGAAATTATGCCCGAAGGTCAATCATAAGTATACGAAGCTAGAGATTTGAAATGGGAGCCCTCCATGAGCAACCAATGAGCTGCCATGAATGGGTGAGAGCATTATGCTCTCAACTATTTTAAGCACTCATTCAAGCTCAAGGGATTTGCCACCATCATTGGGTACAAGTTATTCCTGTGTGGCTAAGAGTTATGATGTACCATGACCAAGGAATGACAAGATCACACCCAATTTATATTGGGTGCAATTTGTTCCTATGTGGCTAGAAGGTATGTCATGCCTTAGTCAAGGAACAACAGATCATACTCAACCCATGTTGAGTGCATGTCATTCCTCTGTGGTTCTAGGTATGTTGTACCTTACCCAAGGAACAACTGATCATACCCAATGCATGTTGGACACATGTCACTCCCTTATGGCAAAAATATCTGATACACCTTAGCCAAAGAATGACGAACATACTCAATGTATGTTGAGTGCACGTCATTTCTTTGGATCTAAAGGTTATCATTATCCTAGACAAGGAATGACAAATCACACCCAACACATGGAGACCCTGATGTGCGGACGATCAACATCGAAAACACTCTATTCAACCACACTCATGGTGTCCGTGGGAGGCAACACAACAATCAACACTCAACCCTCCATTGTCAAGTCCACGCTGCAACAAGGATAGGCCAACTCATTGCCTACCTCCGTCATTAGGGTTTCAACCCCTATCACGGACCTTGATCAAGAATAATCTTGGGGGAGGACCCCCACTTGAGGTAACTTGTATCACACCCACTACATTTTTATTTCTAATCATCCATTGCATATTTATTTTCCATCCATCCATCATCCACCTTACATTTAAATATATATATATATATATATATATATAGGTTAGATTTGCTTTCATCAAATAAATATGTGCGGTTAGAATGATATAGATGAAATGATGAATAGTTGCTCTGTTTTATTTTCCTAAGTCTCTAGTTTACAACTTGTTACTCTCCGAATATTGCTTCCATTGGTTTGAAATATTTTTACCTTAATTTGGAAGTTGTGGGTAGCAAAAGCTTAATCTAATTCTAGGTTGTTGCAAGACTAGATTTGGTAATAGGGCTGCTAGTCCTAGATTGAAAGTAAAACTTAGATTTCCTGAGAAATTCTAAAAAGATTTAAGTTTCCCTCAATTGATTGGAAATACCTACCAAAGCCATATGATGTTCATACATAGACAAAACCTTATGCATATGCTATTTGCTTTCACATTGAGCCTAGTCAAACTAGTATAGACCTATGTGAGAAATCATTCAACTCTTTTTGAATTCAAGACTTCACTTGCACATGCAATACTTCTACACTAGAAGTAAGCAAAACGTCCATCATATCCACCATACCACAACAAAAAGAGAAACTCCATGTTATTCATGTTTAGCACTCTCTTCAAAATTCATTGCAAAGAAAGGGAGTAGAAGACATGGCTACAAAACAGAAAATGAAAAAAAAAGAGCATGCTTACATCATAAGCATGAGAGAAAAAAAAAGAGAGAAAAGAAAAGTAGTCATGTTTCATCCCTGCAAAAGAAAGAGAGAATATACCAAATGGAGTTATCTCAAGTATCCACATCCACTTCCACTCAGTCACACATGCACTAGTCTTGAATCAAAAAGTTTTGATTTGAATTATCCTAAGGCTTACTCTTTTGACTTAGCAATATATGTGATGCAAATATGCCTACTTACTTTCCTTACCAAGCTCCACATACAAGCCATATTCAATGAGTAGGAATAGTAGAGGCACAATGCTTTGGTGAGGAAATATTTCCACTATCCACAAAGGAGTGACTGAGAGAATCAAATTGAGGTACTTAATATCTAAATTGAATTCTCTGGGATTTAAGTGGAACTTGATTTCTAGGCTATGTTTGCTCCATTTGCTATTCTACCTTTCAACTACTCATGAATATGAAAAAGCATAAGCCCCATGATAACTTAAGAAAGATAGGGTATCATAGCCAATTTCTGCAATACTAGGTAGAGTATGTTGTTGTGCATTAGATACTTTTGAAAATAAGACATTGTAGCAACTCTTGATCATCAACCTAAAGTCTTGAATTTGCTCGGGACGAGCAAAGGATAAGCTTGGGGGAGTTTGTTGACGGCTGTTATATACCAATTCCATCCGTCAATTTAACTCAATTATGTGAAGGATTGATCATTTCTTGCACACATCACCTCTCTATCTAACCCAATTCCACTTGGACTTGGAGAAATATGTGTATGCAGCATTTTATGCAGAAAATGATGAAATGTAGAGGGACCAATCCTATAAAATATCATCCCAGCCAATCAGGCGACGACGCGTGGAATCCCATGGATCAAATGGCCCACAAACAGAAGTATCTGAGGAGATCCAACGGTGTATCACCCATATACATTTATGGGACCCACCTGGCAGCCACCTGGAGAAAGCACACGAGAAACGGTGCAATGACCAGGTCGGCCGAACCAGGGGGTCGGCCGACCTGGTCTTTGCACCAAACTCGGTCAGCCTCCATGTGTTGGCTCCTCCCAGCTCCCTGGAGTCAATGGTGACTGATTCGCGCACCTCAACACTAGTATAAATAGGACCCCCTACCCCTCACTTCAACACACACCACTTGGGCATCATTCTATTTTATACACTATCTTCCATAGTCCTTAGAGGAGTTAGGATGTAGAGAGGAGAGCCTCTAGTCCCAAATCTAAATTTGAAAAGGAGTAGAAGGCGTCTCTCTTGCCAATTCCACATTAGGAAAGGTATGGCTTAGGTATTCCTTCTTGTATTTGTGACTTTGTGCTCAATAAAGATATTATATTTAGTCTTCTTTTATATGTATACTTGGACAAAGCGTTTCATGTTTGATTGTGGAGTCCATGTATGTGGAAGGTATAGTCTTTATGATTTCACTCTCATGATCACATCTTATGGTCATAAACACTATAGACCCCCACTATAGTCTATGTAGTTATGATATGATTATGTTAATATGAATGACTTATGCTAAGCTTCAACATTGGTTCAACGATGTTTAGGTTAGTCATTGTCTTAGGATGGCTTCTGCCATGGCTCCTAAGGTATTTGCTTAGTATGCTAGCATGGTGCTAGGGTATTTAAGTAGTGTTGGATGTCTCGTAGACCCACAGATTGAAGAGGTAGGCAGTAGGTGGTGACAGCCTTATCTGTCCTTTGTAATCCTTCGCGTTCGGCTATGCCACAGGCTCTTGGTGGGAGTCGCCCTAGTATTGCTAGAGTAAGCCCGTGCCCGATGTGTTGAATAGCATTGCATAGGAATTCATCATTGACATTACCATTAGTATCTACCTTAGGCTATGTATATGTATTAGGAGCATTGTAGGAGCAACTCTCTAACTCTCAATCCAATCTCCCTCTAGGAGCCATTTTACCCCTTAGAATAGATTGCCTAGGTGTGTGACACACTACCCCTATTATCAACTTACCCCTGTCCGGATAATAGATTAGTATCCCATAGCTTGACCATAAGAGTAGTATATACTTTACTCCATTGCCTTCCTTTGGGATAAATACGATACCCTTGGGAATACTCATGGGTGAAATGCTACAACGGTATCTTCCGTGCGCTTGCGGATCTCGTCTCTTTACCAGAGATGATCTGTGATGTTAAGAAATACCAACAAGCATTTCTGGCGCCGTTGCCGGGGATGATTTGTTAGTATATCTTTGGAGCCGTCAACAATAGCGCGGGCCCCGGGAACAGCACGAAGCCGTCGCCGATGCCCGAGATCTGGTCGAACGGGAAGAAGATTGGTCGCCTACGCCTCGCGCCCTTGTCCCGCTCGATGGCTCGCCTGTCTCCGTGATGCCGGGTGCGAAAGCTTCCGCTGGGCTTGGCTAGCGCGGCTCGGTGTGGGCTTCACCTCGTCTGTGGGCGGCAGCAGAGGTGGGCTCACCGCGTCCGGATCTGGATCGAGACGGACGCTTGCAGCAAACAGAGGTCGTGGGAGGCGCTAGCGGCAGAGGGCGGCAGCACAAAGAGGGAAGAGGGCGGCGGCTGGTGGTGTGGTGCGGACGGTCGGGCTGGTGTGCCATTATCGATGGTGTGGAGGTGGGAGGCCAGAGGCGACTGGCCTGGTGTTAAGGGGCTCTAGGGATTACGAGTGGGTGAGGAGAATTGAAGAGGTGAGGCGCAGGCCGTGGAATAAAATAGAGCGGCCCCTGGCCCCTACAGCCATTGGCATTTTTTTAGTCCGGCGCCATTAACTCTCGTTCCTACGACCGTCGGCCAGTGGAATCTAACTGACACTTTAAAGTTAGAGTCGTTGGTATATGTGATTGCCCCGACTCTGTTAACTAAAGTTGTCGGCCTGGTTTAGAAAACTGATGTTTTTAACTACTACCATTGGTTACCGAATTACCGACCTTTTTAGTTCACTTATATCTGACGGCGCCGACGCTTATAAAATTATTGAAGCCTTATTGATCATTTCTTGTAGTGATTAGGACCCATTTACCCTTTATAATAGATTGTTTAGGTGTATGTTGCATCATCCATATTATTAACTTACCCCTATCATGATAATTGATTAGTATCCCCTATCTTGATCATAAGAATAGTGTTTACTTTACTCCATTGCCTTCCTTTGGGAGAAATACGATAACCTTGGGAATACTCATGGGCTACAACGGTATCTTCCGTGCGCTTGCGGACCTGATCTCTTTCGAGAGATTATCTCTGGTGTTAAGAACCGTCAACAACTTCTCAAAGTTATAGAAGAGACTCTGCATGAACACACTAAAGTGACCCTCCTCACTTTCATGACTAGACTTATGAAAATTGGTCTAATTACTTCTTCTCCAATATTTGCTACAACGACCTCATCAAATTGATCAGCGGTATCCTTCCACGGTCCCATAAAGTTCCTAAAGATAAGTATCAGGCAAAGAAATCGATTTCTTGTCTCAATATGAAATATAAAAAATTTGATGTTTGTCCAAACAACTGCATGCTTTTCTGGAAAGAGCATGCCAAAGAGAAAAAGTGTTTAAAATGTGGTAATTTGAGGTTTGTCGAAGTTGTTAATGATGATAGTGATAATGTGATGACAGAAGTGACATGAAGTCGGATTCGTTACTTACCTGTGACACCTCGGTTGAAGCGGTTGTTGCTTTCAAAAAGAACTGTCAGGCACATGAGATGGCATAAGGAAGGTGTACGTCAAAACAATAGAGTCATGATGCACACAACTGACGGTGGGGCATGGAAGGCTCTGGATCGGTTTGATCAAGGTTTCGACCGTGATGCGAGAAATGTTTGAATTGGATTAGTGACATATGACTTCTCGGTGTTCACTACAAACACCATGCTATGCACCTGTTGGACCGTCTTTGTTATTCCGTACAACCTACCACCTTCTCTTTGTATGAAGCAGGAGTTCATGTTCCTTTGCCTCATCGTACCTGGACCGTCATCCTAGGCCACATGATGTTCAAACCATTGATTGAAGAATTTAAAATATTGTGGACAGGAGTTGAGGCGTACGATTGTTACAAGAGCCGATATTCAACTTACGGGCTGCTTACTTGTGGTCCATCCATGCTTTCCTGACATACAGTATGTTTGTTGGATGGAGCACTCATGATCATTTGACATGTCAAATATCTGCGTTGGACACAAATAGTTTTCGACTTAGTCATGGAGGCAATATATGCTACTTCAATTTTCATATATGTTGATTGCCTCAAATCACATGCTTAGCCAATAAAGGAATGTCTTCAAAAATGACACCATTGTCACAAAAGGATTATGGAAACGTCTAAATGGGTCAAAAATTTTGATATGTTGGACAAACTAGTGCCAGGTGAAGGTCATCCTAGATATTTTGTAGGTTACGGAGAGGAACACAATTGGACTCACATCTGCGGACATTGGGAGCTACTGTATGTGAAGTTGTTGCTTCTGATGCACAACATTGATGTCATGCATCAAGAGCATAACATGGGAGAATGTATCATAAGCACATGCATGGATGTAACATGCAAAATAAAAGACAATATAAAGGTTCGAAAGGATATGGCAGAGCTTTTTAACCATCCAACTCTTGAGCTCTCCGAATGTGGTGGTAAACAACGTGCTTCTTTCTGTCTTCGACCTAAAAAAAGAAACAAGTCCTCAATAGTTGAAAAGTTTGAAATTCTCAGATGGTTATGTCGCTAGTTTGAAATGAGCTGTGAATGTAAAGACGAGAAAAAGCTCAACTGGTTGAAAAGTCATGATTATCACATAATCATGGAAAGACTTCTACATGTTATGTTTCGGGACTACTTTCATGATGCAGTGTGGAAGGTGTTTGCCAAGCTTAGCTACTTCTATAGATAGCTCTGTGCTAAAGAAATCATGATAGAAATGATGAGTAAGTAAGAGAAAGAGATACTGGTACTATTATGTAAGATGGAAAAAAATTCTCTAAGTTTCTTCAATCCAATGCAACATCTCTTTATCCATCTTCCATTTGAAGCTAAAGTAGACGATTGAAAGTGCATCTAGGCATCCCCGTGGGTTTTGGATGATTGATAACGACAAATTAATAGGCTAATGAGCTTAGTTGATCTTAAGCATGGGTGTGGATTTGAAATGGAACAAATACCCTCAAAAAGGAAAAGATTGAAATAGGCGTCGAAGACTCAAGCATAGAAATTAGGGTTTCTTATGTGTTGAGTTTATACTAGCCTACTTTGTGTCACGGTATGTGTATCAAGTGCATTGAGATCATAGAAGAGGGCTCAAAGCCTTAGTTGAGAGGAAAACTAAGTGAGAAGCCTTGATGAGAGAAAACCCTAGTGGTTGGACTTGTCCGGGTTCCATGTCAGACTAGTCTGGCTTGGTCGGCTTAGTCTTTTTTGGGATGGACTAAAGATTTTTTGTACTTCGGACTTGTCTATTTGGGGACGGACTTGTCTATTGTACACTTGGTGAGAGCTTTCGAGTTAAGTCTCGAAAAGCCAGACTTGTCCGCCACAGTGGTCGGACAAGTCCGGGCCTGCCAATCTGGTTTGTTTTGAGTCGGACTAGTCCATGGCTATGTGTGATTGGGAGCTTTTGAGGCTAAGTCATGTATGTCGGACTTGTCCGTCCCAGTTGTTGATGACTACTAACGTCACTGATCATCTCTCGAAAGAGATAAGGTCTGCAAGCGCACAAAAACAATCGTGTAGCATTTCAACCAAGAGTATTCTCAAGGGTATCGTATTTATCCCAAAGGAAGGCAATGAAGTAAAGTAAACACTACTCTTATGATCAAGCTATGGGATACTAATCAATTATCAAGACAGGGGTAAGTTGATAATATATGGGTAGTGTGACACACATTTAAGCAATCTATTCTAAAGGGTAGATAGGTCCTATGGAGATTAGACTAAGAGTTGGGGAGTTGCTCCTACAATGCTTCTAGTATACATATACATAGCCTAGGTTAGGTACTAACGAGCATGTCAACAGTGAATAATTATGCTAAGTTGTTCAACATATCGGGCACAGGTTTACCCCTAGCAATACTAGGATGACTCCCGCCAAGAGCATGTGGTATAGCCGAACGTGGAGTATTACAAAGGACAAATAGGGTTGTCACCACCTACTGCCGACCTCTTCAATCTGTGGGTCTACGAGACATCCAACGTCACTTAACTATCCTAGCACCATGCTAGCATGTCATGTCTTCTATTCCCTTTTTATGCAATAAATTTTGGAGAGAGTACTAAGCATGAATGGTATGGAGTTTCTCTTTTCATTGTAGAATGGTGGTATGATGAAATTTTGCTTACTTCTAGTGTAGAAGTATAGCATGTGAAAGTGAAGTCTTGAATTCAAAAACTAATGAATGAAATCTCACATAGGTCTATACTAGTTTGACAAAGCTCAATGTGAAGACAAATAGCATATGCATAAGGTCTATCAATGTAATGTATCATATGGCTTTGGTAGATATTTCCAATCAAATGAGAGTAACTTAAATCTTTTTAGAATTTCTCCGGTACTCTAAGTTTCACTTTCAAACTAGGAATAGCAGCCCTATCACTATATCATATCTCAAAACAACTTAGAATTGGATTAAGCTTTTGCTATCCATAATTTATAAATCAAGGTAAAAGTAATTCTAGCCAATGAAAGCAATATTTTGGAGAGTAGTAAGTTGTAAACTAGGGATTTAGGAAAATTAAAACAGAGCAACTATTCATCATTTCATCTATGTGAATTCCAAACCATTCTTACCGCACATCTTTTATTTTATTAACCTAACATATACTACATTATTATTAATCTTTTTTTTAGATGCAAATGTGGTGGAAAAAATAAATATAATGGAATGCAAATGGGATGTACAAGTTACCTCAAGTGGGGGTCCTCCCCCAAGCTTGTTCTTGTTCAAGGTCCGCACTAGGGGCTGAAACCCTAACGACAGATGTAGGTCATGAGGTTGGCCTAACCTTGTTGCAGCATGGCTTTTACATTGGAGGGTTGAGTGTTGATGTTGGGTTGCCTTCCATGGGTTCCACGAGTGTGGTCGAGGAGAGTGTTGTCGATGTCGCTCATCCACACCTCAAGGTTCCCATAGGTTGGATGTACCTTGTTATTTATTTGGCTAAGTTAGTGATAACCCTTGGCACAAAGGTATGATGTGCACTCAACATGAGTTGAGTGTGTTACATCATTATTTGGCTAAGGTGTATCATACCTTCTTGCCATGAAGGAATAACTTGTACCTCTCATGCATGGGGCGTGATCCGTCACTCCAAGGCTAAGATAATGATAATCTTTAGCCACAAAGGAGTTACATGTACCCAACATGTGTTGAGTACGATCCGTTATTCCTTGTCTAAGGTACAACATACCTATAACCACAAAGGGATGACGTGCACTCAACATGGGTTGAGTGTGATCCATTGTTCCTTGGCTAAGGTATAAATACCTTCTAGCCACATAGGAGCAACTTGCACCCAATATACATTGGATGTGATCTCGTCATTCCTTGGTTAAGGTTCATCATACATTTAGCCACAAAGTAATAACTTATACCCAATGATGGTAGAAATTCCCTTGAGCTTGAATGAGTTCTTAGAAGAGTTGAGAGCATAATGCTCTCATATATTCGTAGCAGCCCATTGGTTACTCACGAAGGGTTTCCATGTCAAGTCTCTCGCCTCGTATAGTTATGGTTTACCTTCGGGCTTAATTTCCGATAGGTAGCAACCACCCTCATTTACTCCTTGTCCAAGAGATATTGAAATGGAATCCTCTTAGGGTTTCTAACAATTGGATCTTTGAATGTGTGCATAGTTATTTCACTCCTGCAAACTTCCTCTCTATGATAGAGAGAGATGGTTAGCTACCGATACTTGTACAAATGAATTTTTGGGTTAGGTAACTGAATCTTCATTTATACGCATGGGGAGGAACAAGACAAAAGGTGCATTGGGTCCAATTTCCAGTGTATCCATGAACAATGTATAAATCATTGATAGGAGTGGGGTGGATAAATCAATTTGCACATTTTTCTAAAGCTCCTACTCATAGCAATGCAAGTGATATAAATACACTATATGGATCCCTTCACCTTCTAAATTTTCTAACCATCATAGTTTTTTCACACAAGAGCAAATGTTATTATTTGGATCATGGCAAACAAGATCCTCAATTTTATCCTCCTGAACATTTTTAGTTTCTTGCCTAGGAATTTTAAATTTAGTGATCCATGCATGAATTAGTTTTAAATCAAAATTATAGACATCACTATTCCTAGGTTGCTACATACCAATTCAACCATTAAGTCATTCCATAAGCATTACCTAGGCAGAATATGTCTAAGTCAAATTTAGCAATGCTTATGAAATTCTAGGTACTTGTTTAAATTTATTCCCATGTAAGGTGACATTCCTTTTGAAGAATCAAAAAGAGTATTGTCAACACTTACTCTTGTGAGGATGCATAAGAATTGAATGATGAGAAGGTGTAAACCTTCCTTAACAAAGTAAGAAAAAATCATTCAATTCTAATGTAATTCCAGCGATGGAAATTTTGAAACTTGTACCTCAATTGAAGAGCAGTCTTGGTTGAAGGTCGTTGTGTGAGAAATTCACGACCATGAATTTTTGTGTGGCCTTCATGTTCAATGACTTTTGCCAAGTTGAGGTTGGAGTTGAATGAGCTTTATCTCGTTCCTCCATTGGGTCACCATCTTGAGCATTCCTCCACCATGAACTCAAAATGAGATCGATTGAGGGATGTGTGTTTCATGGGGCCTTCCAACGTCTTTGCAAATTCTCTCTTGGCTGAACTAAAATCAAGAACAAACAAAACAACTCGAAAATGGGTTACGTTAGCCCAAAAGCATGGTGTACCCTTTGTCAAATTGTTTTGCCCAACTTGAAACAACTTGGAAATGCAACAAATATTAATGTAAATATTTTGGTTTGAATTAGGAAGATGAATTCAAGTGGTTACCCCCAAGGTTGATTTCCATGTAAATTTATTTCCTAATTCAAAATTTTAGTTTTTATGATGGTTGGAAATTTTACTTTCCAACATGCAAGTGTGAAAATCCAAAAATGCTAAATTTAAATGCAAATATTGATGGGGAATTCAAATATGAAATTGGGAAATCAAATATGAGATAACTACCAATTTACCTATTGGCAAGGACTCAATGAATTTTTTTTTGAAGTCTGATGAGTGAGACTTACCTCCGTCCATTTTAGTGTCATGATTTGTTATCCAATCCCGGAGTTGAAGATGTGGATAACTTCTATTGATTGACATGCCAAATCTCCTTTGGCATGTTGGTTGGACATGTGGGCCACATGGTGGCCCTAGCCTCTTCGTCGTCTTGATAAGGACTTGTTGATGTAGTGATAGCTTCTTAATTTTGAATATATTCTCTTATGAGAATTGTGAGGCTTATCCTTCTTTAGGGGTGTCACTTCGACCTTCTTGATGTTATTTTGAGTTAACTCATACTTTGATCATGGATTAAAAGATTCCTTGGGCCTGATGACCTGTGGACTCCACAATCAAACAAGAAACGCTTCATCCATAATGTCACTTGCCCTAGGTTGCATGGGCTTGGTCGAAGGATAGGAATCCCAACAAGTGATTGTAGGATATCTTGGATCTTTAATGCTCTTTAAGTTTCTTGTCCTTGGCCAAGAGCTTCATGTTGTCTTGATTTCCTAATTGGCCATGGACAAGATACTTCAAGGAAGGCTAGTTGAACTTAAATCCCATGAAATCCTCATAGCCTCCGTGATTACAAGGGTGATATTGATTTCACCCTTGACCTCCTTATTGGTGATAGCCATTGGAGTTGTTGTTGGGACATGATCCTCATGGGTCTTTGGGAAAATGATTCCCCAAGTGGCCCATGTTGACATGGATTTTCACAAATCATGTGAATATCCATGGCTTGGATCATCTAAATACTTCTCCATTGGCTTGATCTTCATGATACTTCAATGGGAGGTGTAATTCCTTAGCTAGCATGTCCACCTTGTTAAGTGGTGCGCATGCCAAGCTAAAGGAACTAGAGCACTCTTCAATCCACCCCTTGGGTAGAGACCATATTCTCATCCATGATGAATGAGAACATGGCTCCTTCAGCTCCAGCACAAAGGTGGTCATGGATTGGTGGACCAACCCATGACATAAATGTTGGATGAAGAGCCAACTATCCACCCTATGGTGGAGGCAAACCAAGAAGAACTCTTGGAGCCTCCCCCAAGCTTGGGGATGGATGACTTTGGCTCCTACTAGAAGCTGAAATTCTTCTGTGAAAGGCAATGGTGTTGCCTAGCAGATATTTGTTGAGGTACGCCATGAATCATCTTGTAGTTGAGCACTTGTGTCCTCGTTGGCCATCACATAAAATGGGTTAGCCAACACTACCATGTTTTCACACAAAAGGAGAAAACAAGCAAGGGTAATCCTGTCTAATAACTATTAGTACCTATAGCTTAATTATAAGTGATAGCTATCCTTCACTTCCTTTGCCTTCCCCGACAATGGCGCCAGAAATGCTTGTTGACGGCTACTAACGTCACAGATCATCTCTCGAAAGAGATGAGGTCCGCAAGCGCACAAAAACTGTCGTGTATCATTTCATCCAAGAGTATTCCCAAGGGTATCATATTTATCCCAAAGGAAGGCAATGAAGTAAAGTAAACACTACTCTTATGATCAATTATCAATACAGGGGTAAGTTGATAATATATGGGTAGTGTGACACACACTCAAGCAATCTATTCTAAAGGATGATGGGTACTATGGAGTTTAGACTAAGAGTTGGGGAGTTGCTCCTACAATGCTTCTAGTATACATATACATGCCTAGGTTAGGTACTAACGAGCATGTCAACGGTGAATACTTATGCTAAGTTGTTCAACATACCGGGCACGGGTTTACCCCTAGCAATACTAGGACGACTCCCATCAAGATCATGTGGCATAGCCGAACGTGGAGGATTACAAAGGACGGATAGGGTTGTCACCACCTACTGCCTACCTCTTCAATCTGTGGGTCTACAAGACATCCAATGTTACTTAACTATCCTAGCACCATGCTAGCATATTAAGTAAATACCTTAAGAGTCATGACACAAGCCATCTTAAGCCAATGACTAACGTAAACATTGTTGAACAAATGTTGAGACATAGCATAAGTTATTCATATCAACATGATCATATCATAACTAATTAGACTATAGTGGGGGTTGGTAGTGTTTATGATGATAGATTAAGAGTGATATGGCATAATCATAAAAACAACTCCTACAACATACATGGAATCCACAACCAAACAATAAACGCTTCATCCAAGTATCTGAATAAAAGAAGACTAAAGATAATATCTTTATTATGCATAAAGTCATAAATATAAGAAAAGATACATGAGCCATACCTTTCCCAACTTGGACTTGGTACTAGAGGCTCTCCTCTCTGTAGCCTAACTCCACTAAGGACTAAGAGAACTAGTGTATACGATAGAATGATGCTCAAGTGGTGTGTGTTGAAGTGAGGGGTGAGAAGTCCTATTTATAGCTTGGAGAAGGGTCAGTTCCCCCACCAAAAGCGCGCGAATCAATCACCCACGACCTCTTCAAGCCGAGAGGAGCCAACATGTGTCGTTTGACCGTGTTTGGCGTCAGGACCTAGTCAGCCGACTAGGGGGGTCAGTCGACCTGGTCTTGGCTCCTTTTGCGGTGTGCTTCCTTTAGGTCTCTGCTAGGTGGGTCTCATTGACTATTATTGGTTCTACGCCATTGCATTCCTTGGATACTTTTGTTTGTGGGCCATTTGATCCATGTGGTGCCACATGTTATCGCTTGATTGGCTGGAATGATATTTTATAGGATCCATCCCCTTGTTTCACTTCAATTTTGCATGGAATCCCTACATGCACTACTTTCTCCAAAGACAAGCGGAAATAGGTTAAATAGAAAAGTGATCTTTGCAAGAAATGATATTTCCTTCACATAATTGAGTTATATTAACGGGTGAAATTTGTATATAACACCCATCAACACCAGTTGACCGGACTAGTCCGGTATGTCCAAACTTGTTCATTTTTAGACGGACCAAGACATTCTGTTGTAGTTTGGATTAGTCCGTTGTTGACCGGACTAGTCCAGTGTGCCACAACCGTTTGAAATTCAAACGTGGGAGGGTACGTCACCATTTGCATAGTGTGATGTAGCGTGAACCCACTAGGTCGGACTAGTGCGGGGTCCTAGCCGGACTAGTCTGCACAAGAGTGAGACTCAAGGTGTCCTCAATAAGTACTTGAGGAGAGGTCAAAATGAGTTCTCCTTGAGAATCAAGACTATAAGGAGTGACAACGGCATCGAGTTCAAGAACACTAAAGTTGAAGAGTTTTTGGATGAAGAAGGCATCAAGCATGAGTTCTCAACCCCCTACTCCCCTCAACAAAATGGGGTGGCCAACAGTAAGAATAGGACTCTCATTGAGATGTCTAGAACAATGCTTGATGAGTACAAGACGTCGGACCGGTTTTGGGCGGAATCCGTTAACACCGCTTGACATGCCGTAAACAGGTTGCATCTCCATCGCATATTGAAGAAGATGTCTTATGAGCTTCCAACTGCTAACAAGCCTAACATTTCATATTTTCAAGTTTTTGGGAGCAAATGCTATATTCTGAACAAGAAGCCTAGGACTTCAAAGTTTGGTTCAAAGTTCGACGAGGGTTTTTTGCTTGGTTATGACTCAAACACCTACGCCTATCGTGTCTTTAAAAAGTCCTCCAGGATTGTTGAAGTAGCACGTGATGTGGTGTTTAATGAGACAAATGGCTCTCAAGTGGAGCAAGTTGACTGTTGTGTGCTACATTTAGAAGAGACTCCAAAAGAGGTAATAGGTAGGATGGCGCTTGGAGACATTAGTCCACAAAAACAATTTCAAGGCTCAGGTGACCATTCCACAAATCAAGCAAATTCTTCCTCACGTGATCAAACTCAAAACCCTCAAGATGCACCTCAAAAAGATCAAAATGGAGGCATCAATCTAGAGGGATATGAAGAAGATGAGGAGGAAGATGATGGAGTTCCAAGAACTCAAGCTCCACACCCAAGAGTGCATCAAAGCGTTTAATGGGACCATCCCGTTGACAACATCCTTGGAGATATCTCCAAGGGGGTAACTACTCGATCTCGTGTTGCAAATTTTTGTGAGCATTACACTTCTGTTTCCTCTTTGGAATCTCACAAGGTTGAAGAAGCATTACGAGATTCGGATTGGGTAGTGGCCATGGATGAAGAGATCAACAACTTCGAAGATACCAACTATGGGAGCTCGTGAAGAGTCCTAATGCAAATATTGTGGGCACCAAGTGGGTGTTCTGCAACAAACAAGATGAGCAAGGGATGGTTACAAGGAACAAAGCACGAATTGTGGCCAAGGTGTACTCACAAGTTGAAGGTTTGGATTTTGATGAAACATTTGCTCTCGTATCTAGGCTTGAATCAGTTCACATATTACTTGTCTTTGCTACTCACCATGATTTTAAGCTATATCAAATGGTTGTCAAGAGGGCTTTTCTCAACGGTCCAATCAAAAATGAGGTGTATGTGGAGCAACCCCCCAGCTTTGAAGAACAAGACTTCCTAAACCATGTCTACAAATTGCGTAAGGCTCTCTATGGCCTCAAACAAGCTCCCAGAGCTTGGTATGAGTGCCTCAGAGCTTTTTAAGTCAAAATGGTTTCATAATTGGGAAGTCCAAATATACTTTGTTCACTAAGAATTTCAATGATGATGTGTTTCTTTGTTAAATATATGTCGATGACAGTATATTTGGTTCTACTAACAAAAATTTTTGTGATGAGTTTTCTAAGACAATGACCGAAAGGTTTGAGATGTCTATGGTGGCGGAGTTCAAGTTCTTCCTAGGATTTCAAGTAAAGCAATTCAAGGAAGGCACGTTCATTAGTCAAACAAAATGCACGCAAGACATACTTAAGAAGTTTGACATGGACAAAGCAAAACCCATCAAGACTCCAATGGGAACCAATGGGCACGTCGACCTTAATGAAGATGGTTTAAGTGTGGACCAAAAGGTATGTCGCTCCATGATTGGTTCATTACTTTATCTTTGTGCATCTAGGCCCGATATAATGCTAAGTGTTTGTAGTTGTGCACGTTTTCAAGCTGTGGTGTGTTATTTGACAGCCGTAAAGAGAATTTTTAGATATTTGGTTCACACACCAAGCCTAGGACTTTGGTACCCCAAGGGCTCAAAGTTTAATCTCATTGGATATTTCTATAAGGATTATGCGGGGTGCAAAGTAGATAGAAAGAGCACAACTGGGACATGACAACTCTTGGGTAGGTCCCTAGTATCTTGGTCCTCAAAGAAACAAAATTCTATTGCACTCTCCACGGCCGACGGGGAATATGTCATTGCCGAAAGTTGTTGTGCATAACTTCTTTGGATGTGACAAACTCTTAGGGACTATGGCATAAACTTGTGACATATCCCTCTCCTATGTGAAAATGAGAGTGTCATCAAAATAGTCCACAATCCAGTTGAGCATTCAAGGACCAAGCACATTGATATCCGCCACCATTTCCTAAGAGATCACTCCATAAAAGGAGACATAGTGATTTCCCATGTGAGAACCAAAAAACAATTGGCCGATATTTTCACCAAGCCCTTAGATGAGAAGAGATTTTCTGAACTTAGAAGTGAGCTCAATATCTTAGATTATAAAAATATGGCTTGAGTCTTGCACATCTAATTGTTACTTATATTTGCTTCAAAATTCATGCATGCTTGCGAAAACCTCATCCCCCTAGATTTTCAACAAAACTATTTCAAATTATTGAATCTTTGGAAATTATGGTCATAGTTTGATTGTTGATTGTTTACTGACCATGTTTGCAAAGATTCCTTGTGAAAACTAGTCTAAAAGGATCAAATTTCTATGAAAACTCAAATAAATATATGAATTTTTAACCTTTGGACTGTACTAGTGTTGATGGTTGTTATATACCAATTTCACCCATCAATATAACTCAATTATGTGAAGGAAATATTATTTCATGCATACATCACCTTTCTATTTAACCTATTTCCACTTGTACTTGGAGAAATTGGTGCATGCAGGTATTTTATACAGAATTGAAGTGAAACAAGGGGTTGGATCCTATAAAATACCATTTAGTCAATCAAGCGCTGACATGTGGCACCACATGGATCAAATGGCCCACAAATAGAAGTATCCGAGGCCATCCAACGGTGTAGCACCCATATCAAGGGATGGGACCCACCTATAAGCCACCTGAAGAAAGAACAGACCGTTTGGAGCCAGGAAAAGGTCGGCTGACCTGGTGGTTCGACCTCTTCCTGGCGTCAAACCCGGTCATCTTCCACGTGTTGGATCCTCCCGGCTTGAAAAAGTTAGTGGTGACTGATTTGCGCGCTTTTGGTGGCAGGAACCGACCCTTCTCCAAGCTATAAATAGGACCCCTCACTTCAACACACACCACTTGAGCATCATTCTATTATATACACTAGTTCTCTTAGTCCTTAGTGGAGTTAGGCTATAGAGAGGAGAGCCTCTAGTCCCAACTCCAAGTTGGGAAAGGTATGGCTCATGTATCTTTTCTTATATTCGTGACTTTATGCATAATAAAGATATTATCTTTAGTCTTCTTTTATTCATATACTTGGATGAAGTGTTTCTTGTTTGATTGTGGATTCCATGTATGTGGTAGAAATAATATTTATTATCATGCCTTAATGTCATTATGCTATCATCATAAACACTATAAACCCCCATTGTAGTCTAATTAGTTACGATATGGTCATGTTAATATGAATAACTTATGCTATGTCTCAACATTGGTTCAACGATGCTTAGGTTAGTTATTGCCTTAGGATCGGTTGTGCCATGGCTCCTAAGGTATTTACTTAATATGCTAGCATGGTGATAGGGTAGTTAAGTAATGTTGGATGTCTCGTAGACCCACGGACTGAAGAGGTAGGAAGTAGGTGGTGACAGCTCTATCAGTCCTTTGTAATCCTCCACGTTCGGCTATGCCACAGGCTTTTGGTGGGAGTCATCCTAGTATTTCAAGGGGTAAACCCGTGCCCGATATTTTGAACAACTTAGTATAAGTGTTCACCATTGACATGCTCATTAGTATCTAACCTAAGCTATGTATATGTATATTAGAAGCATTGTAGGAGCAGCTCCCCAACTCTTAGTCTAATCTCCATTAGGACTCATCTACCCTTTAGAATAGATTGCATAGGTGTGTGTCACACTACACATATATTATCAACTTACATCTGTCTTGATAATTGATTAGTATCTCATAGCTTGATCACAAGAGTAGTGTTTACTCCATTGCCTTCTTTTGAGATAAATATGATACCCATAGGAATACTCTTGGGTGAAATGCTACATGATAGTTTATGTGTGCTTGCGGACCTCATCTCTTTCGAGATATGCCTAGCTCCGGCCAATCTTCATCTTGTGGTACGCTTGCTTTGTTGTTCTCTCTAACCCTTGAAAAGATTAAGGAGTTTCCAGAGGAGGAGCTAGTACTTCTCTCTACTAGGTTCTCAAAAGCATTGCAAAATGTGAGAACTAGAAGGAGAGGAAGCTCCGGACCTCAACGATGTTTCGAATGTGGTAAGACAGGACATTTTCGTTCAGATTGCCCTAACCTTTCAGGTCCTACTTCCCAGGATGAAAAGCAAACAAGGACGAAGCACTCCTATGCAAAAGATACGACGAAAAAGAAGGGTTTTACAGGACGTCAACTGGTGAGAAGTTTTATCTCCGCACTTCAAGAACTTGGCTCAAGCGATGTGGACATTGGAAGTGACGCAGATGAAGATGATTTGGCAAACTTGTGCTTCACGGCGAGCAAGTAAAGATCAAGTATGGAGGAGGTTGAACACAACAACGACAATGTAGAGGTATGTCCTACTTGCGAACAAATGTGTGATGTTATTTCTCGTGCCACTATTATAGTTAAGAAAAAGGACAAAAATCTTAGGGATAGTGCTACTAACATTGAATTACTAGAATCTGAATCAACCGTTTCAAAACTTTGATTCCTAGTAATGATGCATGTCCCTCATGTGATTTAATATATGAACAATTGTCCTCATTAAGAAGTGTGCACACCTCCACACTTGATAAACTTGAGTTAGAAATTGAAAAGAACAGAGAGCTTGCTGCACTTAATGATAAAAACTTGAAAGATGCTAGCTGTTCTACAATTGATTTGCATTGTTGTACTTGTGATGATCTTGATAAGAAACTACAAGATGCTATGAATGAAATTTCTATATTGGACAATGCTTTACGTTCTCATGAAGTTAAATATTATTCCAATTGCAAATTGAAAAGAAAAACTTCATGTGAAAATTGTCTTGATCTGTTCAATAAACTTGATGACATGCATAGGACATTAGATCGGTTTTGTAAAGGGAATAAGAACCTAAATTTGCTGATGAATTCTTCCAAGACATGCAATGATAAAACTGGTTTAGGTTTTGATTCTCATGCTCATGCTAAGGCACATCCACCTAAAATTGTAAAGTCATTAGGAAGTGGTTTGATTCAAACAGTTTCTAAACAAAAAGAAGTGGTTTTCAAATCTGCAGGAGTGTTGTCTCATTCGGTTTCAAATAAAAATATTGTTTGCTCATCTAGACATGAACACAAAGTTAAATTTCATTGTACCTACTGTGGTAGAGATGGTCATGTCATAGATTTTTGTTATAGACTAGCTAAACAATAGAAAAATAAAGAATGATTGCTAGATCTCTTAACTTTCATGCAAAATTTGTTGCACTTGCTAAATCGAATGATAGGAACATGCAATCTGTTGTAATGAGTCGAAAACATGCATAGTTTGCTCCCAAACCTACTGTTTTTCATGCTACACATGTAACATCTCGTAGGACAGTAGTAGGGTACAAAAATCCTCAAGTTTTGGCTCATAAACCTGCTGTTTTATCTCAACTTTCGCGTGTTATTACTGTTGCACGTCGTGTGGCTCAGTATTGGATTCCTAAATGCCTCTTAACTAACCTCAGTATTGAGTCGTCGATGTATTGTGCTTCTATGTAGGTTACACGTTTGAGGAAGGAGAAATTTTGGATTCTGTATTTAGGTTGCTCACGCCACATGACCGGTAACAAAGAATGGTTATCCACCCTCTCTTTAGTGTCACGTGTAGAGAATGTTACTTTGGTCGATAATTCTTCAACTCCTATAATTGCTAAGGGTTCGGTTAGAGTAAATGATCAGTACACTTTGAAGGATGTGGCACTTGTTAAATTTTGAAATACAACTTGCTTTCTATTTCACAACTGCTAGATGAAATTCTGGAAATTATTTTCACTAAAAATTGCTGCAAAGTTGTAAATTCAAACAGTGAGCTTATTTTTAACATGTCACGGTTTGGAAGAGTTTTTAAAGCTGATTTTGATATGTCTTCGTCTAAGCATAGGTGTCTAGTTGCTAATGATTCAAAGGGCTTATATTTTTGGCATCATAGAGTTGGTCACGTGGCCTTTGATCATCTAACGTGTGTTAGTGCTCTTGATCGCATACGTGGGATGTCTAAGCTTAAAGGGGACAAAGAAATTTTGTGCTCTTCTTGTAGACATACTAAGATGGTTGCAAGTTCATATACTCCTCTCACAATGATCATGACAACTGAACCGGGTCAACTTTTGCACCTTGACACCGTAGGACCTTGACGTGTTCAATCCTTCGGAGGTAAATGGTATGTTCTTGTGATTGTTGATGATTATTCTAGATACTCTTGGGTTTACTTTATGGCATCTAAGAATGAAGCTTTTAGTCACTTTAGAAATTTATTTCTTAGATTAACAATTGATCACCCAAGATCTTTAAAAGCAATTAGAAGTGGTAACGGAACTGAATTTAAAAATCAATCTTTTGATCACTTTTGTGCTGAAAATGGAATAGATCATCAATTTTATTCACCATATGTACCTCAACAAAACGGTGTTGTAGAAAGAAAGACCAGAACCTTAGTTGAGATGGCTAGGACTATGCTTTATGAATATCAAACTCCTAGGAAATTTTGGGTTGATGCAATTACAACCGCCTGTTATGCCTCAAATCGTGTTTCCTTGCACGCTAAGCTACGTAAAACACCATATGAGCTCCGATTTGGACATAGGCCTAGTGTTACACACTTTTGGGTCTTTGCTTGCATATGTTTTGTTAAGAAACATGGTAATCTTGATAAATTTGAACCTAGATCCATTGATGGCACATTTCCTGGTTATCCATCTCAAACTAGAGGCTACCGTGTGCGTTTACTTGACACTAACAAAATTTTGGAGACTTGTGAGGTGTCTTTTGATGAAGCTAGCACAGGTACTATCTCAAACATTGCAGGTCCGGATCTATATCCGAAGGGGGAGAGCATTTTCGTTGAAGATGAAGAAGAAGTGGTGTTGCTGCCCGAAAATTCAGCAGCTAATGACATTGTTCCAGCTCCTGATTTTGATTCACAGCCAGCACCGATGACCACCATTGCAGGTCCAGATCCTCCTCAAGTCACAAGCTCATCGATTTGTGATGAACATGAAGAAGAAGAAGCTTGTGAAGTGTCCACTCCCCTCCGGGTTCTCAAAAGTCATCCTCCACAACAAATGATTGGAAGCTTGCATGAACGAGTCACATGGTCCAGGTTTTGTGATCCAAACTCTCATGCTCATTCTGCTTTTGTTGCTTCTTTTGAATCCAATGATATATCACACGCACTCACAAATGAATCTTGGATTATTGCCATGCAAGAAGAGTTAGAAAATTTTGAAAGAAATAATGTTTGGAAACTTGTACCTCCACCTCAAGGTCACACTTTAATTGGAACTAAATGGGTGTTTAAAATTAAACAAAGTGAGGATGGGGTTGTGGTTAAGAATAAGGCTAGGTTGGTTGCTCAAGGTTTCACTCAAGTTGAAGGTCTAGATTTTGATGAAACTTTTGCTCTTGTTGCTAGATTAGAAGCCATAAGAATTTTGTTAGCTTTTGTTGCATCTAAAGGTTTTAAGCTATATCAAATGGATGTTAAAAGTGCTTTTCTTAATGGCTACATAGATGAGGAGGTTTATGTCAACCAACCACCGGGTTTTGAAAATCCATATTTTTCCTAATCATGTTTACAAACTGTCCAAAGCCTTGTACGGTCTCAAACAAGCCCCTACAGCATGGTATGATAGGTTAAAAACATTCTTACTTGAAAAGGGGTTTACCATGGGCAAGATTGATAAAACTCTTTTTGTGCTTAAGCATGGCAATGACTCATTATTTGTTCAAGTGTATGTGGATGATATTATCTTTGGTTGTGCTTCTCATGATCTTGTGTCCAAGTTTTCAGGTATGATGAGTTCATAATTTGAGATGAGTATGATTGCAGAACTCATGTACTTTTGGGGGGCTGCAAATCAAGCAAACCAAGGAGGGTACCTTTGTGCATCAAACGAAGTATACAAAAGACCTCCTATGGCACTTCAACATGGACAAAAGCAAGCCTCTTCAGACACCAATGGGAACAGCAACAACACTTGAACTTGATGAAGATAGTGAACCCGTGGATCAAAAAGAATATAGAAGCATGATCGGATCACTTTTATACATCACGGTATCAAGACCGGACATACAATTCAGCGTATGTCTTTGTGCACGGTTTCAAGCCTCCCCACGTGCTTCACATCGTCAAGCCCTCAAAAGGATTCTCAGGTACTTATATGGAACTCAAGAATTTTGCATTTTTCTTCCTTCTTCCTCAACAGTTACTTTAAAAGCTTTTTCGGATGCTGATTTTGGGGGTTGTAGGATTGATAGGAAAAGTACTTCGGGTGCTTGTCATTTTCTTGGTAATTCACTTGTTGCTTGGTCCTCTAGGAAACAAAGTTCAGTTGCACAATCCACAGCCGAATTTGAATATGTAGCTACTGCTAGCGCTTGTTCACAAATTCTTTGGATTGTTCAAACACTTAAGGACTATGGGATTGATCTAGATAGTGTTCCATTGTTTTCTGACAACACTAGTGCCATTTGCATTGCTAAAAACCCCGTGCAACATTCAAGAACAAAGCACATTGACATTAGGTATCACTTTCTCCGTGATAATGTTGAAAAAGGAAACATTGTGCTTCACCATTTAGATATCGAACAACAATTGGCTGACATTTTTACAAAACCTTTGGATTTCACTCGTTTTTGTTACATTCGTAGTGAAATAGGGGTTATGCATCCTCATGGCTTAAATTGAGGGGGAGTTTTGAAACTTGGAAAGTCCATGTGTGAATCTGAACTTAAAATAAGATGAGCATAGTATTTCATACATATATGACTTTGTGATTCCTTTTACATGCTGAAAATTCTTACTACATTACTCGTGTTATACATTTTGTAGTTTTTGCCATGTCTAGTAATTGGAATAATTACTTACACTAAATCTGGTTACGGTTGAACTTTCTTACTGTTTTGAACTTGTTGCATGCTCACAAGTTCTATTAATCATAAAAAATTAATCATGTAATCAACTCACATGTTAAGTTTTATGAACAAATATAAATTGAGAAAACATCAAGAGAATATGCATGCATCGCACTTCTTCTTTTGAGATGGCTTATCATTGCACTTAGATATGAACTTGGAAGAAGTTGTGTATGACTAAAACCATGTCCTTAAGCTTCTGATTGTCAAATGACATAGGCTTGGCTTGGTTTGTTAGAATAAGGCAGATGCGCATATAATCTCTTGCAAATATCATATGGTCTAATTTTGTGCTTTGAAAAATAGTAAAATGCAGCAACAAGTGTCATGCTTTCAGGTTTTCAAATAGTTAAGTTTGTGATATCATGACTTTCTTAAATTGAAAATTACATTTGATCTCTAGCATGGCTTACACTACTTTATGTATCTCATTCATGTGATAGTGTAAGTTACTTGATAGTATGACTTGTATGAGCTTTGTTCACATGTATATGTTATAATATGCTCATAACATTTGAAATTTCTCTTTTGAACCTTGCTGAATACATTGTCAAAGGGGAAGATAATAGATAACAAGGGGGAGAAATTGATTACATTACACATACACATTGCACATATTCACAATTGTTTTAGCACGATTCTTCTCAGGGGGAAATTTTGTTTTCTTCTCATTTTATTTCTGTTTTACAAAGGGGGAGAAATTGTTTTCAAAACTTTTAATGTGAATAAGCCAATGTTCGGATCTTAAGTGGTGTTGCCAATGCATTCATCAAGGGGGAGATTGTGAGACCTATGTGTGCTGAATACATTGGGTATGGCGATAAAAGTTTTGAATACTACCAAAACACCTTTATCATCAAGGTCCGACGTAAGGTCCGACTTGCTTTGGCTCAGTCCGACTTCTTTGTCTAGGTATGACTAGCTTTGGTTTGCTCTGGCACTAGGTCTGGCTAGCTTTGGTAAGCTCTGGTTCAAGGTCTGGTTAGCTTTGGCAAGGTTCGGAGCTTGATCGCAGTGGTTCTGCTTTTATCTTGCAATGATTCGTACTTGCTTTACATTGATAGAAAGATTGCTTAGTATTCATTTGCTAAGTTTTTGGTGTGTTTTGGTGGTTATGATTGATACCATTTTGCTATGTTTTGTAACATGCTTATGTGAGGTGCTCACGTAAGATGTTGTAGTTTCAGAACTAACGTGAGTCAAGTCGAGGACTTGTGCTCGAAAGTATTGGTTGTTTGTTCATGTGCAGGTGTTGCTTGAGTTCAAGACATGGCTGGTGATGGGATCCATTGAACTAGTCTTAGGGAGAAGATGAGGTTCAACAACCAAGTTCAAGAGGAATTGTGGTTGAGTTGATCGGGAGGTTGCGCAGCATGTTTGAATCAAGAACAATGCATATGAAGGTATCGTGGACGTCATTGGAAGATGTTTGCACATATGCAAGGAGTGCATGGACGTGGCTACATGGTTCTGAGGCGTTATGAAGAGATGTGGACGTAAAGAATTGGTCGGAAAGGTCCAACCGACTAGGTTATGGACTCAAGCTGCGGTTGAGTCGTGTTTGACTCAAATATGGAAAGATTTGAGTTGGTTATGATAGGATTTCGTGTGGGTCACGAATTTGAGTTGTTTTAGGAATGTGGTATGCGTTCCCAAGGTGTTTGGAAGTCTTAAGATTTCTTCTATCTGCGTATAGAAGAGTCCTAAGCAGTTATGAAAAGTTTTGATTCGTGATTTAAGTAGGATTAGAGTCCTAGTTGAGATTGGGTTAGCCGAAGGGCTGGTTATATAAGCAAGGGAGGCCATAGCTCGTTGTGGACGACTTTGGGATTGCTCCTCTTGTGTTCTATTGAATAAAGATCATATTTTAAAGGAATTTTTGTGCCTTGTTCGTCCGACTTGTTCCAGACAAATTTTTCTCGTCGAGTTTTCTGCACATCACTACCTTTCTTCGGTGGTTTTATCATAACTCGAGTGATACAGATCAAATTGACGTGATTCTTTTTGAGTTGTCTTCACAACTTGATTATCTATCATCTGTCAAAATTTCAAGGTCATTGGATTTGAGGTTTCTTATCCACACGAGTTTCTTTGCAGCGTTCCACAACTGTTTTTCTCGGTTAGGACAGATTGACCTTTGTTCGATCTTTCAATGGTAACTTGAGTTTCTCTTGACAGATTTGAGTGATTCTTGTTGTGTCGTCTTCATGACTTGATTCTCTCTGATATATATCACTTTTGTCACGGTGAAACACGTTTAGATTAGTCTCTCACACGATTTCTTTAACAGATCGTTTTTATGCCGAAGGGGTTGGGATTTAATTGTTTCCGCTGCGTAAGATTTTTAATATACCATTCACACCCTCCCCTCTAATAGCATTTCATGTGCTCTTCGATCCTACAAATGTCAACAAGCATTTCTGGCGCCGTTGCCAGGAAGGCAAAGGAAGTGATGGATAGTTATCACTTGTGATTAAGCTATAGGTACTAGTAGTTATTAGACAGGATTAGCCTTGTTTGTTTTCTCCTTTTGTGATGAAAACAGGGTAGTGTTGGTTAACACATTTCATAGGACGGCCAACGAGGACGCAAGTGCTCAACTGCAAGATGATTCATGGTGTACCTCAACAAATGTCTGCTAGGCAACACCATTTCCTTTCGCGGAAGAATTTTAACTTCAAGCAGGAGCCAAAGTCATCCATCCCTAAGCTTGAGGGAGGCTCCAAGAGTTCTTCTTGGTTTGCCTCCACCATAGGGTGGATAGTTCGCTCTTCATCCAACACTCTTGTCATGGGTTGGCTCCACCAATCCATGACCACATTCATGTTGGAGCTGAAGGAGTCATATTCTCATTCATCATGGATGAGAATATGGTCTCTACTCAAGGGGTGGATTGAAGAGTGCTCTAGTTCCTTTAACTTTGCATGCACACCACTCAACAAGGTGGACATTCTAGCTAAGGAACTACACCTCCCATTGAAATATCATGAAGACCAAGGCAATGGAGATTTGTTTGGAATTATCCAAGCCATGGATATTCATATGATTTTTGAAAATCCATGTCAACATCGGTCGCTTGGGTAATCATTTCCCTAAGACCCATGAAGATTCTTCCTTTCAAACACAACTCCAATGGCTATCACCAACAAGGAGGTCAAGGTGAATCAACATCACCCTTATAATCAAGGAGGCTATGGTGATTTCAAGGGATTTAAGTTCAACTAGCCTACCTTGAAGTATCTTGTCCATGGCCAAGCAAGAAATAAAGACAACATTTACATGAAGATCTTGGACAAGGACAAGAAACTTAAAGAGCTTTCAAGATCCAAGATATCCCACAATCACTTGTTGGGATCCCTACCCTTCGACCAAGCTCATGCAACCTAGGGCAAGTGACATTGTGGATGAAGCGTATCTTGTTTCATTGTGGAGTCCACATTTATCGTGCCCAAGGAAGCTTTTGAGCCATGATCAAACTATGGGTTTACCTTAAGGAATATCAAGAAGGTCGAAGTGACACCCCTAAAGAAGGACAAGCATCACCATGCTCATAAGAAGAATATTTCAAGAGGGAGAAAGTCGTCACTACATCAACAAGTCTTCATCAACATGACAGAGAGGTTAGGACCATCATATGGTTCACATGTCCAACTTACATGCTAAATGAGATTTGTCATGTCCATCAAGAGAAGTTGTCCACATCTTCAACTCCGAGATTGGACAACAAATCATCGCACTAAACAGGACAGAGGTAAGTCCCACTCATCAGACTTCAAAACTTTGGTGAGTCCTTCCTAATAGGATAATTGGTAGTTATCTCATATTTGATTTCCAAATTGCATATTTGAATTCCTCATCAATCTTTGAATTTTCATTTAGCATGTTTGCTTTTGCACACTTGCATGTTGGAAAGTAAAATTTCCAACCATCATAAACTAAAATTTTGAATTAGGAAATAAATTTATTTGGATATGAACCTTGAGCATAACCACTCAAATTCATCTTCCTAATTCAACCCAAAAATATTTCCCTTAATATTCATTGCATTTGCAAGTTGTTTCAAGTTGGATAAAACAATTTGGCAAAGAGTACAACATGCTTTTTAGCTAACGTAACCGGTTTTTGAGTTGTTTTGTTTGTTCTTGATTTTAGTGCAGCCAGGACAAAATTTGTAAAGAGGTTGGAAGGCCCCATCAAGCGCATATCCCTCATCGATCTCATTTTGAGTTCATGGTGGAGGAACGCTCAAGATGGTGGTCTAATGGAGGAACAAGATGAAGCTCATTCAACTCAGACCTCAACTTGGCAGGAGACATTGAACATGAAGGCTACACCAACATTCATGGTTGTTTCTCATACAATGGCCTTCAACCAAGACTACTCTTCAATTGAGGTACAAGTTCAAATTTCCTGTCGCTTGAATTGCATTAGGATTGAATGATTTTTGCTTACATTGGTAAGGAAGGTTTACATCTTCTCATTATTCAATTCTTATGCATCCTCACGAGAGTAAGTGTTGGCATTGCTCTTTTTGATTCTTCAAAAAGGAATGTCATCTAACTTAGAAACAAATTTAAACAAGTACCTATAATTTCATAAGTATTGCTCAAAAATTGGCTTAGACATTTTCTTCCTAGGCAATGCTTATGAAATTACTTAATGGTTGAATTGGTATGTAGCAACCTAGGAATAGTGATGTCCATAATATCGATTTGAAACTCATTCATACATGGATAACAAAATTTCATATTCCTAGGCAAGAAATTAAAAATGTTCAAGAGGATAAAATTGAGAATCTTTTTTGCTATGACCCAGATGATAAATATGCGCTCTTGTAAAAAAACTATGATGGTTAGAAATTTTACTAGATGGAGGGATCCATATAGTGTATTTATATCACCTGCATTGCTATGAGTAGGAGCTTTAGAAAATTTTCAATTGATTTATCCATAAAGCTCCACTCCTAGCAATGGTTCATACATTGTTCATGGATACACTGGAAATTGGATTCAATGCATCTTGGTATTGTTCTTCACCATACGTACAACTGAAGATTCGGTTACCTAATGTAACACCCTCATTTTCATGCACCATGCCTTGCATACACTCATATACATGTTTAACATTAACCCACAACAAGAGGAACGAGTTAAAAATTGATTTGGAGCATTTCAAATTGATTTGGAGCAAAACCGCACTTAAAATGCTGGAAAGTGCGGACTAGTCCGATTTTACTGAGGACTAGTCTGATTTCTCTCTGACTAAAAACGGACTTGTCCGTTTTTGCTGCGGACTAGTCCAATTTTGCCTCTCGAAACTTTCGAACTTGTCCGATTTTGTGCGGACTAGTCCGATATTCCAAGAATCCTTGAAAAATTGCTAAGTCCTTGGACTTTTCCGGACTAGTCCGGTGTTCCAGCGGACTTGTCCGATTTCCTCTCTGTTTAAAGTCGAACTTGTCTGATTTTTGGCCAGACTTGTCCGATTTTTTCTCTGGACGACTTCGGACTAGTCTGGTCCTTTCTGGACTTGTCTGATATTTCGCGACTCCGAGTTGATCTTTTGTTTTATGACCTGAATCTTGGGTTTCACGTTAAGTGGGTCTAGGGACGTCGTGCCTAACTCTTTTAGAGCCCATGAGGGACTCTAAACCGGCCTCTACTCCTCTCAAACTCGAAATCCATCTAACCCTAGCCTCCACCTCTATATAAACAACCCCACCCCTTGGATTGACATCTATTTGCCACTTTTCCACCCCACCCAAACCCTAGTTCGTGGAGAGCCACCACCAAGGAGGGAGGAGAAGATCCCAAGCAAGAAGAAGAAGAGGAGGAAACAAAAGAGGATCAAGATCTCCACCAAGTTTCGTTCCTCATCACCAATTCATCTCCAAGTTCATCACCAACCCTAGATCACCAAGATCCAAGTGCTACCTCCAAGTTTCTTGATTCATTGGAATCCTAAACACCTGGTATACCTTCTATTCTCTTTTAATTATGTAAATTCAACACTTAATCTCCAAATTTACGTTGATCTAGAAAACCCTAATCTGCTGATCTCGCAGAGTGTGGACTTGTCCGGTCTCTAGCGGACTAGTCCGGTCTTCCTGGCTAAACTGTGTTGAATTGATTCTAAAATTTGATCTAATAAACTTCAAACCTGTATAAACTTGTTAAAATATATTATAACTAGTTAGTGATCATTAAAAGCAATCAATTAACAAGTTCTACCTTGCATTTGCATTAATCATGCATGTCATGTCATATTGAGTAATATTTGTGCACTCTTTGATTGTGTTTCTTGTCTTGTATGTTTATTGTGTGGATTAGACGGATTTGTGCTAGAGAGTGCCGCGGAGGATCTCCAACACCAAGAGTTTGAAGGCTTTGACCCTAATCAACAGCAAGAGCAAGGCAAGTGTCCTTGAAGCATATTGATCCTGTTTTAAAATAAATGTTTTGTTTGCAAAACTGCATGTTTGTGTCAATTTGATGGGAAATCCTATGGTAGGAAGTTTACTAGTTTTGTTGACCACCCTTGTCACCTGGAATATATGGTAGGGAGTCGGGAAGGGCTTTTTACCTTTTTGCTTCGCTTAATCAACTGGGATGGGAGAACAACTATACCACTTGATTTAATTATGCATGGATGAGATTATGGTTGATATGAACTGGTTAAATATGATATGGTAATGGGAGATCTAAGCAAGCCGGTATGTGGATGGGTTGGACGCATGGTGGTTTGCTTGCTTTAGATCTAAAGACCGGTTCATGCGAGAATAGGCTAGGACTAAACTGTCACCACGAGGCCAAGTATGGGTGCGGCATAGCTGATTAATTAGGGATTTGCTAGTGCTGTTTGGCTCATTGTGGATGCTCGGGGAAGGGGTAGTCGGTTTGGGTTTGTTGATGATTGGTGGGACTACCCTGGGATCCGAATGGCTCAAGAGGGGGCCCTTGGTTGAAGATGTGCTTTGAGGGAGACATCGCCACCGGTGAAACCTCAGTGGGGTCTAAATAGGCTAGTAATCCCTTTGTAAAGGCTATTTTGTGATCTTTTGGCCATACACCAAAGGAAGTGTAATTGGCATAAGGGAGGTTCTTTAGTCGCCGACGGGTCACGAAATCACAAACATGTGGGTAAAGTGGTACAAACTCTGCAGAGTATTAAAACTATCATGCTAGTCGTGCTCCCGGTTATGAGCACCTGGACAACTTCCATGATTAGAGGGAAATTGGGTTTTGGGGATGGTTATGGTTGGTATTATGGTTATGGATGGTTATGGATTAATTTCTGGTATTGAATATGGTTATTGGCAAATGGTGAAATCTGGAATTATTGATGATGGTAGTGAATTCAGACTGGTATTATAATATTACTTATGATTATGATGGGTTTATTTCACATACATATAATATATTGCTTTTCAAATGTTTTAATGTACTTTTCAGCACTCAGCCATTATTATTGTCGTCATTTGAATCATCCACATGTCATACTTTCCACACTTGCTGAGTACGACATGTACTCACTCTTGCAATTCCCCCCCCCCCAACAGTTGCAGGTCTGGATTGGAAGTTTAATGGTGATAATGCGGAGTTCTAGGCCGTGTCTACCGTCAGATTTGCCTGTGCTGTTATTGGAGCTGCGCTATCCCTTATGCTTAGTTTGCTTAGTTGCTTAATTAGTTTATTTCCGCTGCATTAGTTGAACTTGTCATAAATATTCATTAGAGCTTGTATTCGAGGATAATATGGTTTGTTTAATAAAATTTGGTTAATTAATCTGGTTCTGTGGTAATTTTCTGTATACTCTTTTGTGAATGCACTCGTGTATGTGTGTTGAACATCCTGGGCACACATATGCGTTAGCTTGGTTCATTTTTTGGAACCGGGCGTCACAAATTGGTATCAGAGCCACAGGTTGACTGTAGGATGCAGCCTAGATAGAATGGACACTTTAGAGCACATAGGGGCACTCAGGAATCGATTTGATTTTGTTGGCTTGCTGTTTGCTATATATATATTGTTTGCTTGTGTGCTTAATAGAGGATTTTGGGATGCCTTAGTGTTGCCATGTCCACCTAGGCTAGTGTAGCTAGCTGTTTAGTTTCACATCCCTTGATGCATATAGTTGGGGACGTTTTCTAATTCTTACCTATTGCTTTTCTTCAGATGGTGAGGACTCGCAACCAGAGGGATGTCAATGATGAGGAGGAGAACAATGGAGTGCCTCAGAACAACATTGGACAAGGATCTACTCAGGGAGCTATCAACATTGAGCAGCTATTGGCTATGCAAAACCAGCTCATGTAGACCATGATACAAACTATGGGACAACTGCAGGCTGGCAATATTAACAATCAGCCCCACATGCCTCCACCGCCACCCCCGCCTCCTCATAACCGATTGGGAGAGTTTATGAGGACTAGGTTGCCAACCTTTGCTCAAGCCGCTGACCCTATGTATGTGGATGATTGGCTCAAGTCCGTGGAGAAGAAGCTAGCTATTGTCCAATGCAGTGACCGGGAGAAGGTCTTGTTTGCTTCTCATCAACTAGTTGGAGCAGCTGCGGATTGGTGGGGTTCTTATTGCAATGCTCATGAGAACCAAGAGAGAATTACCTAGGCGGAATTCAAGGAGAGTTTCCGTTCCCATTATGTGCTGGAGGGTGTTATGATTCTGAAGAGGCAAGAATTTGAGAATATAAGGCAAGGAAGATCAAGCGTGAGTGAATATCTCAACAAGTTCACTCAACTCTCAATGTATGCGCCTGAGGATGTTAGTCGGGACAGTCGGAAACAATACTTGTTCATGAGAGGCCTCAACCATGAAATTCAAGTGCAATTGCTCAATTGTGACTATGCAAATTTCTAGAAGCTTGTGGACAAAGTGATTGTAGTTGAGAACAAGATCCGTGAGATGGAGCAAGACAACAAGAGGAAGGCACCGTATCAAGGACAGCAACAAGTAAGTAATGTGCGCCCTCGCCTTGCACCACCCAATGCACCCTATTACAGCTCCTCTATTCCTGCTCAACGCCCTGGATTTGCACCGCGCCCAACTCAGTTTGTGCAGCAGCGCCCTCTCATGCAAGAACCTAGGCCTCCAATGCCTTATGCGCCTCGTGCTAATTTTCCTGTGCCAATGTTCAAAACCAAGCTCGTCCCAATAATTCTGGTGGAGTTAAGAAGTGCTATACTTGTGGAGAAGCTGGACACTTTGCGCATCAATATCCTAAGTCAGGCCTTGGTCAAGGAAGCAATGCACCAAGGCAAAACCCAAGACCCAATGGAGGACAACCACAAGGGAACCGTGGACAGCAGAATTTTGCTCGTGGCAACGTTAACCATGTCTCTACGGAGGATGCTCAACAAGCGGATGACGTGGTCATTGGTATGTTTCTCGCCAACTCCCACCCCGCGACTATGTTATTTGATTCTGGAGCATCGCATTCATTCATTGCATCGAAATATGTCGCCAAGTATAGTTTGCCTATCTCTCATATGAAGTTTACTCTATTGGTTAAGTCTCCTGGAGGAGAGATGAAGACAAATATAGTATGTCCAAAGGTAAGCCTTAGAATAAGGGGGGTAGACTTCTCCGCCAACCTCATTGTTTTGGACTCTCAAGGATTGGAAATTATACTTGGTATGGACTAGTTGATGAAGCGTAATGGAGTTATTGAGTGTGCCACGAAGACGGTGAAGTTGACCAATGAGGAAGGGATCGCCATAGAATTTGAAGCATCTCAAACCGCACTGAAGCAATTGGAGCTGAATCATATGGACGGTGCCGCAATTGAGGAGATTCCGGTGGTGTGTGAATTTTTGGATGTTTTTCCGGACGAGTTGCCAAGTATGCCACCTGATCGAGACATTGAGTTTGTTATTGATTTAATACCTGGAACTGCACCTATAGCTAAGAGGCCGTATAGGATGCCTCCTATGGAATTAGCGGAGCTAAAGAAGCAAATTCTAGAGCAACTAGAGAAGGGTTTCATTCAGCCCAGCTCTTCACCTTGGGGAGCGCCCGTTCTATTTGTGGACAAGAAGGATGGATCCCAAAGGATGTGCGTCGATTACCGAGCTCTCAACGAGGTAACAATCAAGAACAAGTACACCTTGCCACGCATAGAAGACTTGTTTGATCAGATGAAGGGTGCTTGTGTCTTCTCTAAGATTGATTTGAGGTCGGGATACTTTCAAATGAAGATTACACCATCGGACATACCCAAGACAGCTTTTAGGACACAGTATGGATCTTATGAGTACACGATGATATCTTTTGGATTGACAAATGCGTCTGCCTACTTTATGTACCTCATAAATAAGGTCTTCATGGAGTACTTGGATAAGTTCGTTGTTGTGTTTATTGATGATATTATGATCTACTCGAAGGATGAGAAGGAACATGAGGAACACTTGAGGCTTACGTTGCAGAAATTGAGGGAGCATCAATTGTATGCCAAGTTCAACAAGTGTCAGTTTTGATTGAGAGAGGTGTCGTTTTTTGGGTCATATCATCTCAGGAGGAGGAGTATCAGTTGACCTCGAAAAAGTTAGAGACGTGTTGAAGTGGGAACCACTGCAAAATGTAAAGGAAATAAGGAGCTTTCTTGGGATGGCTAGATATTACCGTAGATTCATCAAGGACTTTTCCAAGATAGATAAGACAATGACGGAGTTGCTAATGAAGGGAAAGGCTTTTCAATGGACTCAATCTTGTCAAAGCGGTTTTGAGGAATTGAAGAAAAGGTTGACAACAACCCCAGTTTTGGTACTGCCGGATGTGAGCAAGGGTTTTGATATTTATTGTGATGCATCGAGACAAGGACTTGGATGTGTATTGATGCAAGAAGGTCAAGTGGTTGCATATGCTTCGAGACAACTGAAGAAACATGAGCAGAATTACCCAACACATGATTTAGAACTTGCAGTCGTGGTACATGCGTTGAAGATTTGGAGACACTATATCCTTGGACATAGGTGTGAAATTTATACGGATCATAAGAGTTTGAAGTATATTTTCACACAAACGGATCTGAACTTGAGGCAACGAAGATGGTTGGAGCTCATCAAAGATTATGATTTGGGGATCAACTATCATCCGGGAAAGGCCAATGTAGTGGCTGATGCTTTGAGTAGAAAAGGAGTAAGTCATCAACTTATAGTTCGAGAGTTACCATTCGAGTTATGTAAGGAGTTTGAACGGTTGAACCTCGGGTTTGTAAATGAGATGGAGGTGATGGAGTTAAACCCAACCTTGGAGCAAGAAATTCGAGGGGCACAAACCGCAGATGAAGAGATCAAGGAAATCAAGGACAGGACCGAAGAAGGGAGAGAATTCAGATTTGATGAAGACGAACATGGTACCTTATGGCTTGGAAAGAGAATCGTTGTGCCTAAGGTGAAGCATAGTCGGTAGACAATATTAAAGGGGGCACATGACTCGCCGTACTCGATTCACCCTGGTTGTACGAAGATGTACAAAGACTTGAAGGCTTGCTATTGGTGGGATAGCATGAAAAAGGACATAGTTGAATATGTGGCATTGTGTGATGTGTGTCAACGAGTCAAGGCGTAACATCAAGGTCAGCTGGATTATTGCAACCATTAAAGATTCTGGAATGGAAGTGGGAAGAAATTGGTATGGACTTCATAGTTGGATTACCATGTACTCAGTCCGGGTATGACTCAATTTGGGTAATTTTGGATCGCTTAACCAAGTTAGCTCATTTTGTCCCTGTGAAGACCAAATATACAGCTGCACGATTGGCCGAAATATACATGGAGCATATTGTGTGTCGACATGGAGTCCCTAAGAAGATAGTCTCGGGTAGAGGTTCTCAATTTACTTCCAGGTTTTAGCAAAAATTGCATGAAGCTTTGGGAACGAGGTTGAATTTTAGTTCAGCATATCATCCTCAAACGGATGGACAAACCGAGAGGACCAATCAAATTTTAGAGGACATGTTAAGAGCTTGTGCTTTAAAGCATGGGAAAAGTTGGGACAAAAGCTTGCCATATGCAGAATTTTCATACAACAATAGTTACCAAGCAAGTTTGAAGATGTCACCATATAAAGCGCTTTATGGGAGGAAGTGTAGGACACCTTTGTTCTGGAATGAGGTAGGAGAAACTCAAGTATTTGGTCTGCATGTGTTGCAAGAGGCCGAAAAGCAAGTCCAAATAATTCGTGAAAACTTGAGGGCTGCCCAATCAAGCAAAAAGGCTATGCAGACAATAGGAGAAGGAAATGAGCCTTTGAAATAGGAGATTTTGTTTACCTCAAGGTGTCACCAATGAGAGGTCATAAGAGGTTTAACATAAGGGGCAAGCTCGTACCTCGTTATATTGGACCATTCAAGATTTTGGACAAAAGAGGAGAAGTAGCATATAAGTTGGAGATGTCAGCTCATCTTTCGGATGTCCATGATGTCTTTCATATTTCCCAGCTCAAGAAGTGTTTGAGAGTACCGGAAGAACAAGTGCCAATGGAAGAATTGGAACTAGAGGAAGATTTGACTTATGCCGAACAACCGGTCAAAATCTTGGAAACTAAGGAGAGGGTCATAAGGAACAAGGTTATTACATGGTGTAAATTTCAATGGAAGCACCACACAGAAAAAAGAAGCAATGTGGGAATTGGAGGATGATCTCAAGAAGGACTTTTCCTATCTTTTCTCTTCTGCGTCGAATCTCGAGGGCGAGATTAATTTTAAGGGGGGTAGGTTTGTAACACCCTCATTTTCATGCATCGTGCCTTGCATACACTCATATACATGTTTAACATTAACCCACAACAAGAGGAACGAGTTAAAAATTGATTTGGAGCATTTAAAATTGATTTGGAGCAAAACCGCACTTAAAATGCTGGAAAGTGCGGACTAGTCCGATTTTACTGAGGACTAGTCCGATTTCTCTCTGACTAAAAACGGACTTGTCCGTTTTTTCTGCGGACTAGTCCGATTTTGCCTCTGGAAACTTTCGAACTTGTCCGATTTTGTGCGGACTAGTCCGATATTCCAAGAATCCTTGAAAAATTGCTAAGTCCTCGGACTTTTCCAGACTAGTCCAGTGTTCCAGCGGACTTGTCTGATTTCCTCTCTGTTTAAAGTCGGACTTGTTCGATTTTTGGCCAGACTTGTCCAATTTTTTCTCTGGACGACTTCGGACTAGTCCGGTCCTTTCCGGACTTGTCCGATATTTTGCGACTCCGAGTTGATCTTTTGTTTTACGACTTGAATCTTGGGTTTCACGTTAAGTGGGCCTATGGACGTCGTGCCTAACTCTTTTAGAGCCCATGAGGGACTCTAAACCGGCCTCTACTCCTCTCAAACTCGAAATCCATCTAACCCTAGCCTCCACCTCTATATAAACAACCCCACCCCTTGGATTGACATATATTTGCCACTTTTCCACCCCACCCAATCCCTAGTTCATGGAGAGCCACCACCAAGGAGGGAGGAGAAGATCCCAAGCAAGAAGAAGAAGAGGAGGAAACGAAAGAGGATCAAGATCTCCACCAAGTTTCGTTCCTCATCACCAATTCATCTCCAAGTTCATCACCAACCCTGGATCACCAAGATCCAAGTGCTACCTCCAAGTTTCTTGATTCATTGGAGTCCTAAACACCTGGTATACCTTCTATTCTCTTTTTCTTACGTGAATTCAACACTTAATATCCAAATTTACATCGATCTAGAAAACCCTAATCTGCTGATCTCGCAGAGTGCGGACTTGTCCGGTCTCTAGCGGACTAGTCCGGTCTTCCTGGCTAAATTGTGTTAAATTGATTCTAAAATTTGATCTAATCAACTCCAAACCTGTATAAACTTGTTAAAAATCTATTAGAACGAGTTAGTGATCATTAAAAGCAATTAATTAACAAGTTCTACCTTGCATTTGCATTAATCATGCATGTCATGTCATATTGAGTAATATTTGTGCACTCTTTGATTGTGTTTCTTGTCTTGTATGTTTATTGTGTGGATTAGACGGATTTGCGCTAGAGAGTTCTGCGGAGGATCTCCAACACCAAGAGTTTGGAGGCTTTGACCCTAATCAACAGCAAGAGCAAGGCAAGTGTCATTGAAGCATATTGATCCTGTTTTAAAATAAATGTTTTGTTTGCAAAATTGCATGCTTGTGTCAATTTGATGGGAAATCCTATGGTAGGAAGTTTACTAGTTTTGTTGACCACCCTTGTCACCTGGAATATATGGTTGGGAGTCGGGAAGGGCTTTTTACCTTTTTGCTTCGCTTAATCATCTAAGATGGGAGAACAACTATACCACTCAATTTAATTATGCAGGATGAGATTATGGTAAATATGAACTGGTTAAATATGATATGGTAATGGGTGATCTAAGCAAGCCGGTATGTGGATGGGTTGGACGCATGGTGGTTTGCTTGCTTTAGATCTACGGACCGGTTCATGCGAGAATAGGCCAGGACTACAGTGCCACCATGAGGCCAAGTATGGGTGCCGCGTAGCTGATTAATTAGGGCTTTGCTAGTGTTGTTTGGACCATTGTAGATGCTCGGGGAAGGGGTAGTCGATTTGGGTTTGTTGATGATTGATGGGACTACCCTGGGATCCGAATGGCTCAAGAGGGGGCCCTTGGTTGAAGATGTGCTCTGAGGGAGACATTTCCACCGGTGAAACCTCAGTGGGGTCTAAATAGGCTAGTAATCCCTTTGTAAAGGCTATTTTGTGATCTCTTGGCCATACACCAAAGGAAGTGTAATTGGCATAAGGGAGGAGGTTCTTTAGTCGTTGACGGGTGACGAAATCACAAACATGTGGGTAAAGTGGTACAAACTCTGCAGAGTATTAAAACTATCATGATAGCTGTGCTCCCGGTTATGAGCATCTGGACAACTTCCATGATTAGAGGGAAATTGGGTTTTGGGGATGGTTATGGTTGGTATTATCGTTATGGATGGTTATGGAATAATTTCTGGTATTGAATATGGTTATTGGCAAATGGTGAAATCTGGAATTATTGATGATGGTAATGAATTCAGACTGGTATTATGATATTACTTATGATTATGATGGGTTTATTTCACATACATATAATATATTGCTTTTCAAATGTTTTAATGTACTTTTCAGCACTCAGCCATTATTATTGTCGTCATTTGAATCAACCACATGTCATACTTTCCACACTTGCTGAGTACGACATGTACTCACTCTTGCAATCCCCCCCCAACAGTTGCAGGTCAGGATTGGGAGTTTAATGGTGATAATGCGGAGTTCTAGGCCGTGTCTACCGTCAGCTTTGCCTGTGGTGTTATTGGAGTTGCGCTATCCCTTATGCTTAGTTTGTTTAGTTGCTTAATTAGTTTATTTCTGCTGCATTAGTTGAACTTGTCATAAATATTCATTAGAGCTTGTATTCGAGGATAATATGGTTTGTTTAATAAAATTTGGTTAATTAATCTGGTTCTGTGGTAATTTTCTGTATACTCTTTTGTGAATGCACTCGTGTATGTGTGTTGAACATCCTGGGCACACATATGCGTTAGCTTGGTTCATTTTTCGGAACCGGGTGTCACGCCTAACCCGAAAATTCATTTGTACAACTATTGGGAGCTAACCATCCCTCTCTATCATAGAGAGGAAGTTTGAAGGAGTAAATAACTATGCAGGCATTCAAAGTTCCGATTGTTGAAAATCCTAAGAGGATTCCTTTCAATGTCTATTGGCCAAGGAGTAAATTAAGATAGTTTCTACCTATCGAAAATTAAGCCTGAAGGTCAACCATAACTATACGAGGTCGGAGATTTGACATGGAAACCCTCGTGAGCAACCAATGGGTTGCTACGAATGTGTGAGAGCATTATGCTCTCAACTATTCTAAGCAATCGTCCAAGCTCAAAGGAATTGCCACCATCATTGGGTGTAATTTATTCCCTTGTGTCTAAAAGGTATGATGTATCTTAACCAAGGAATGACAAGATCACATCCAATGTACATTGGGTGCAAGTTGTTCCTATGTGGCCAGAAGGTATTTTGTACCTTAGCCAAAGAACAAAGGATCACACTCAACCCATGTTGAATGCACGTCATCCCTTTTGGTTATAGAAACGTTGTACCTTAGCCAAGGAATAACGGATTGTACTCAACACATGTTGGGTACATGTCACTCCTATGTGGATAAAGGGTATAATTACCTTAGCCAAGGAATGACGGATCACACCCAATGCATGAGGGGTATAAGTTATTCCTTTATGGCAAGAAGATATAATACACCTTAGTCAAAGAATGACGGAACACACTCAATGTTGAGTGCATGTCATGCCTTTGTGCTAAGGGTTATCACTACCTTAGCCAAGGAATAACAAGGTACATCCAACCTATGGAAACCTTGAAGTGTGGATGAGCGACATCAACAACACTCTCCTCGACCACACTCATGAAACCCATGGAAGGCAATCCAACATCGACACTCAATCCTCCGATGCCAAAGCCATGCTGCAACAAGGTTAGGCCAACCTCATGGCCTACATCCGTCGTTAGAGTTTCAGCACCTAGCATGGACCTTGAACAACAACAACCTTGGGAGAGGACCCCCACTTGAGGTAACTTGTATCACACCCCTTGCATATTTATTTTCCATTCACCTATCATCCACCTTGCATAAAAAACTTAAAAAATAAAATAAATATAAGTAGAGTAGATTTTCTTTCAAATGAAATAAAAGATGTGGGGTAAGAATGGTTTGGAATTCACATAGATGAAATGATAAATAGTTGCTCTATTTTAATTTTTCTAAGTCTCTAGTTTACAACTTACTACTCTCCAAAATATTGCTTTCATTGGCTAGAATTACTTTTGCCTTGATTTAGAAATTATGGGTAGTAAAAGCTTAGTCCAATTCTAAATTGTTGTGAGATATGATATAGTGATAGGGCTGCTATTCCTAGTTTGAAAGTGAAACTTAGATTTCCGGAGAAATTCTTAAAAGATTTAAGTTACTCTCATTTAATTGGAAATACCTACCAAAGACATATGATACATACATTAACAGACCTTATGCATATGCTATTTGTCTTCACATTGAGCTTTGTCAAACTAGTATAGACCTATGTGAGGTTTCATTCATTACTTTTTGAATTCAAGACTTCACTTGCACATGTTATACTTCTACACTAGAAGTAAGCAAAATCCCATCATGCCATCCTTCCCCAATAAAAAGACAAACTCCATACCCTTCATGCTTAGTACTCTCTCTAAGTTTATTGCATAAAAAGGGAGTAGAAGACATGGCTACAAGAAAAAAAAAAAGAGAATGCATGCTTACATCATAAGCATGAGAAAAAAAGAGAGAAAAAGAAAAAGAAAAAGAAAAAGGAAAAGTAGCCATGTTTCATCCTTGCAAAATAAGAGAGTCTACATATATAGGAGTCATCTCAAATATCCACATCCACTTCCACTCCATCACACATGCACAAGTCTTGAATCAGATAAGTTTTGAATTGATTTCTCCTAACGCTTGATTTTTTACTTGGCAATATTATGTGTCACAAATATGACTACTATATTCCCTACCAAGCTCCACATACAAGCCTTATTTAGTGGTAGAATGAATTTAGGCAAAATGCCTTGGTGAGGACATATTTTCACTACACATAAAGGAGAGACCGAGAGAATCAAATTGAGGTACTTATAATCTAAATTGAACTATCCAGAATTTGAGTAGAACTTGATTTCTAGGGTATGTGTGCTCCATTTGTTGTTCTATCTTTCAACCACCCATGAATAGGAGATGGCATGAGCCCCATAATGACTTAAGATGGGTGAAGTACCATGCCAATTTTGCATTACTAGGTAGAGTATTTTGTTGTGCACATGGTACTTTTGAAAAGTAGAACATTGTAGCAAAACCTGATTATCAACCTAAAGTCTTGACTTTGCTCGAGACGAGCAAAGGATAAGCTTGGGGAGTTTGTTGACGGGTGTTATGTACCAATTTCACCTGTCAATATAACTCAGTTGTGTGAAATAAATATCATTTCTTGCACACATCACATTTCTATTTAACCTATTTCCACTTGTACTTGGAGAAATTGGTGCGTGCAGGTATTTTATACAGAATTGAAGTGAAACAAAGGATTGGATCCTATAAAATACCAGCCCAGCCAATCAAGTGCTTACATGTGGCACCACATGGATCAAATGGCCCACAAACAGAAGTATTTGAGGCCATCCAACGGTGTAGCACCCATATCAAGGGATATGACCCACCTGGAAGCCACCTAGAGAAAGAACAGATCGTTTGGAGCCAGGACCAGGTCGGCCAACCTGGTGGTTCGGTCGACCTCTTCCTGGCACCAAACTTGGTCAACTTCCACGTGTTGGCTCCTCTCGGCTTGAAGAAGTCAGTGGTGGCTTATTCACGTGCTTTTGGTGGTGGGAACCGACCCTTCTCCAAGCTATAAATAGGACCCCTCACTTCAACACACACCACTTGAGCATCATTCCATTGTATACACTAGTTCTCTTAGTCCTTAGTGGAGTTAGTCTATAGAGAGGAGAGCCTCTAGTCCCATGTCCAAGTTGGGAAGGGTATGGCTCATGTAACTTTTCTTATATTTGTGAATTTATGCATAATAAAGATATTATCTTTAGTCTTCTTTTATTCATATACTTGTATCAAGTGTTTCTTGTTTGATCATGGATTCCATCTATGTGGTAGGAATAATATTTATGATCATGCCTTAATATAATTATAATATCATCATAAAAACTATAAATCCCCATTATAGTCTATGTAGTTATGATATGATCACGTTAATATGAATAACTTATGCTATGTCTCAATATTGGTTCAACAATGTTTAGGTTAGTCATTGCCTTAGGATGGCTTGTGCCTTGGCTCATAAGGTATTTACTTAATATGCTAGCATTGTGCTAGGGTAGTCAAGTAACATTGGATGTCTTGTAGACCAACGGATTGAAGAGGTAGGCAGTAGGTGGTGATAGCCCTATCTGTTCTTTGTAATCCTCCACGTTCGGCTATGCCACAGGCTATTGGCGGGAGTCGTCCTAGTATTTCTAAGGGTAAACCCGTTCCCGATATGTTGAACAACATAGCATAAGTATTCACCATTGACATGCTCATTAGTATCTAACCTAGGTTATGTATATGTATATTAGAAGCATTGTACGAGCAGCTCCCCAACTCTTAGTCTAATCTCCATTAGGACTCATCTACCCTTTAGAATAGATTTCTTAGGTGTGTGTCACACTACCCATATATTATCAACTTACACATGTCTTGATAATTGATTAGTATCCCATAGCTTGATCATAAGAGTAGTGTTTACTTTACTCCATTGCCTTACTTTGGGATAAATACGATACCCATGGTAATACTCTTTAGTGAAATGCAACACGATAGTTTACGTGCGCTTTCGTACCTCATCTCTTTCGAGATATGATATGTGATGTAAGAAACGCCAACAACTAGTCCACCCCCAGGCCGGACAAGTCCGGACTCAAGCTTCTCCGTACTCTAGCAGACAAGTCCGGCAACCCTAGCAGTTTGGATAGGTCTGCGGACCGGACTAGTCCGGGCCATCAGCCAGACTAGTCAGGTCCCTGGGGACTTAACCTCCCCAGTAGGGCTCTGACCCTTCATTCTTCCCACCTCACTCTCTCTATCTCTCTCTCTCTTCAACCACAAAAACCGCACCCCAAATTCACGATTTTCGATTCCATCCAACAAAAACCAACTCCAGTCCATGGATTGAAGCTCCAAGGTGTGCGGGAACTATTCCCCGCGCATCCTTGCTCATTTCTTCATCCGAATTTTGGGGATTTGAAGATTCAAAGAGGTATTCATGACCTAACTCCAAATCCTTCAAAATTAACCTTTATTAGATCTTTTAGTAGAAACCTCTTCACAAATGTTGTTCCTCATGCTGTTGTGATCCTAGCCTAGGAATATTGTGCCCGATCCGTAGATTTTGTGAAAAACATTAAGATTTGGGTTCTTGTTGTGTGCACTGGACTAGTCTAGCCCTTGGGCGGACAAGTTTGGGGTTCATGGTACAAAACCCTAGTTTGATCGTTTTAGTGAGTTCTAACGCAATATTCCACTTCCTTGAACTCATGCATTCTCCTCTTCATATTTTCTCAGGGATGATGTTGAGCCGTGACAGCGACTCGCCCCTATCCAATCTAGTGGTCGAGGCGGCAAGACAAGAGACCTATCACCGTTCTCGTGAAGAGCGAGAGCTTTCTCAAGCTCTCCTCGAGTCGAGGAGCAAGACTAGGAAAGCAAAGAAACAACAACAAGAGGCTCATAACTCAGTTGCCGTCGAACAAGCCACAAAGAGGAAGAGTCTTGTGACAGTGGGTGAGAAAAAAAGGACTCAAGCGACTAAAAGTGCAAAGGACAAAGGCAAGGCACCGGCGGATGAACTGCCAAGGAAGAGGAAACCAGTTGCCAAGAAGCCCGCTAGCAAGGTGCAAGTTGGCATCTCAATAAGAGAGAAGGGTAAAAATGGGTCCTCACAACCCATCGGACCAATGAAGATGTCATCGCCCCAAGAACTGCCAAGCAATAGTTGAAACCAATATATTCAAAGGAAAAGGAGCAGAAAAAGCAAAGAGGTTGATGATGGATGATGTGTATAGATTGAGAACCACACCATCGACCATCGGTTTTGGTGTGACTTTCATTGTCACTACTACATAGTTGTATACATGAAGATGCAGACGCCAGTGACAGATGCCCAATAGATTGATTGGGACTACATGGTGGAGAAGAACCACAATGCCTTTAGTGCAGTTATTGAAGTCGTAGAGCGTCATGGGCTTAAGGACCTCATGGGTTTCAAGTATGATTGGAATATTGAGGTCATTGTGCAGTTTTACACTACGGTGTACTTTCACATGCAAGGAGACCGAAGGATCACTTGGCTCACAAATGACCCAATCACTTATTGGGAGTTTGCTCAAATCCTTGGTTTGGAAGATCAACTTGACAACAAGATCATCATTTCAAATCTCAAGGTCGTTGCTCGAGATGATTTGTAGTACATGTATCTAGGCCATGTCGTATATGATGCGGGACACATAAGGAACATAAAGCCATTCTATAGTGTGCTCAACCATGTCTTGAGGAATATCATAGCCCCCAAAGATGGCGATGTGGGGATCATACAAGGAAACTTGAGACACTTCATGGTGTTGCTTGATGGAGAGGAAACATTCAATGTGGTTGACTATATCTATGACGACATTTTCAACATCCCACATACACCCAATCGATCTTGTGGCTATGCACCATATGTGATGTGTTTGATTGAGAAGGTGGTGGTGATCACATTCAAGAAGGATGTCACCCATAGAATACTTTGTCCTCAAATTCCTCCTCCCGAGCCTCCTACCTCAAGAAGGAAGAATGCCGACACTCTTGCCTCCTCCTCTTGCCCCATGGCACCTCCATCTTCTCCTCCACCACAATCCTCGAGCGGCTTCTTCAAGTGCTTCAGAGCACTTTTCGCCTCTTGTTGACGGGTGGGAGTTTGCACTCGTTGCATGGAGCAACGCCAAGAGAAGTACCTCAAGGTGATGTGCGACAAGTTCGAGATTCCCTTGTCTCCTGCCGCAGATAGTGATAGACAGTTAACTCCTTCTCCCGAGTTCACTACTGAAACTCACTCAATTCGAGGAAGATGGAACCTCAAAGGTCGCAACCACCAATCATGAAGATAACAACGAAGACCCGGAGGCCACCGACAGTGACTATGAGAAGCAGCGTGATGACGACGATGAGTAGGAGTAGATTGTAGGACTCTCTTCCTCTTTTCCTTTTTGGTGTCTTGATGCCAAAGGGGTACATATTGAAGGGGGTAAATCTCTTAGTGTTGTCTCTTTTGTTGATCCTATAGAATTGTATTTATGCTTTAAAAACTCGCATTTAAATTTGTGTAAGACTTTATTTGTGTTAAGGGTTGTAAACACTATATGATGTTTGTTTAAACTTATTTGTGATTTGATGCTTATGTTAATTTGCTTATCTTTTATGCATATTCATTGCTTTATTAATGCCTTATCACAAATCAGGGACACAACACATAAGCACCCCACCATAACATGTGTATGTATGATAACTCCCTCAAATTTTTCATTCATGACGCATACATTGAGCGGGAGTTACTCATACACACACTTGTTATGAAAACCTATTAATATCATTTTTGTTGAAGCTTAATGTGTTGTCACCAATCACCAATAAGAGGGAGATAAAAAATGCATCTAGGCATCCCCGTGGGTTTTGGATGATTGATGACAACAAATTAAGAGACTAATGAGCTTAGTTGATCTTAAGCATAGGTATGGATTTGAAATGGAAGAAAAAAGGAAAATATTGATATGGGTGTCGCAGACTCAAGCATAAAAATTAGGATTTCTTATGTGTTGAGTTTAGACTAGCCTACTGTGTGTGAGGGTGTGTGTATCAAGTGCATTGAGATCAAAGAGGAGGGATCAAAGTCTTAGTTGAGAGAAAATCTAAGTGAGAAGCCTTGACGAGAGAAAACCCTAGTGGTTGGACTTGTCTGGGTTCCAGGTCAGACTAGTTCGGGTTGGTCAGCTTAGTCCGTTTTGGGAAGGACTAAAGGTTTCTGATGTACTTCCGACTTGTCCATTTGGAGATGGACTAGTCCGTTGTACACTTGGTGAGAACTTTTGAGTTAAGTCTCGGAAGGCCGGACTTGTCCGCCACAATGGTGGGACTAGTTCGGGCCTGCCAATTTGGTTCATTTTCAGCCGGACCAAAGGGAACTGTTGTAGTTCCGACTAGTCTGTTGTGAGCCGGACTAGTATATGGCTATGTGTGATGGAAGCTTCTGAGGATAAGTCTTGTATGGCGGAATTGTCTGTCCCAGTTGATCGGACCAGTCCGCTATGTCCAGACTTATCCGTTTTTAGACGGACCAAGACATTCTGTTGTAGTTTGGATTAGTCTGTTATTGGTCAGACTAGTCTGGTGTGCCATGACTGTTTGAAATTCAAACATTGGAGGGTACATCAACCTCTACAGAGTATGACGTAGCGTGGATCCAGTAGGCCAGACTAGTCTAGGGTACTGGTCGCACTAGTCCGCACATTAACTGGTGGCAATGGTTGGATTTCGGGGCCCCTATAAAAAGGGATCCCCCGACCTCCAGCTCAGAACCTTTGAACCCTAGCACCGCCACAAGCACTCTTGAGCCTTCCAAATCCTTCTTCTCTGACTACTTGCCCTCTAGAACCAAATCTTGAGTGGATTAGGGTTGCAGAAGTGGAGAGAAGGAAGAATTTCGTGCTTTGGCTCTCAATTTGATATCTTGCACTTGGTGTTGCATTTTTGTGACTTGTGGTTGTTGAGCTTCGTGCGCTCATTGTTGTTTATCATTTGTGGGAGCCTCAACTTGTGAGAAGCCTCAAAGAACATTGTAGTTGCCCCTTGTGATTAGTGAAATCCAAGCCGGCCTTGTGTGGTGGCTTGCTGAGAATAGGGTCAAGTGAGACCCAGTCCTTTGTGGACTTCTCAACAGGTATGTAAGCTTCTACGTGAAGCCGGACCTCGGGATAAATTTTTGTCTCACTTGTCACTTTACTTTTCGCTCTTCACTAGAATTGTTTCTACGATTCATATTGACCATCATAAAGTTCATTAACAAAATCTTGCAATCCAATCTCTCACACTTGTCAACCCAACTCGTATTAGGTTGCTAGATTGTATATCCACTTTTCGTTGAACTAAAATCGAAGTAAAACTCATATAAATCAAGTTTTTAGGGTTTTCTTGCATGCTAAACAGACTAGTTCAGTCTGTGATATTTAATCTAGTTTTATTAAGTCATTTCAGATCACATTGTCTATTCACCCCCCTCCCTCTAGGCAACTTTCAGTGATCTAGTACAATATAGGTGGATGTATAACATTGAAAGAGCACTAAGATATCTGAAACCAATGGTTCGCAGCATGTACCCTATTATAGATGGGATGGAAAAAAATTTTGAGTAAGTGTTTGTCCTACATTTATTCTAATCAGCATATTTTGCAACACATCTATTCTAAAAAGTTTTCTTTTCATACAGTGAGTTCCATAATCAAAATTGGACACATAGCCATTAACCTACGAGCAAACAAGTAGAAGCGATGTAACATGATGGAATAAAAGGAGGGCATAATTTCCTATCCTGGTTTTGAGATCATGTAACATTTTCTCGTTAACTTACCAGTATTTACAAATTATTTTTATAACTTACAAGTATTTACAAAGTATTCTTATAACATCATATTTTGGAGAGTGCATGAAAGATGTTGATGTCCATGAAGACTTGCAACAACTATACTATGGATTGGTCAATGTAGCTATGGTCGATATCATGTCAATGGCTTCCGATTTTGTACAAATCAATTTAAATCTCTTCGCCTTCTCGCGGCAACATATAATATCGGAGGTTTGAGGGGGGCAATGGACTCTCAAGGAAGTGAAACTAATTACAATGAGATCATTAAAATCCTTGAATTTACTTTCGTCGTTAATAAGGAACTTTGAGTAGTATTCTTTGACTGTGATTGGTTTTATAACAATCATCGAACTCGACAAAACCAATTTAGCATGGTGCAAGTCAAACACAACGAACGACTATGAGGATATGATACATTTGTTCTTGCACACCATGTGGAGCAAATGTATTATCTACCTAGCTTATCCATGCAAAAATCTCAATGTTTGGTGGATGATACATAAGGTGAATCCTCATGAGCGGTTATACACTCAAGAAGATTATAGTTACCATGGTAATGATTAGTTTGATGAGGTTTACCAAAAAAAGAGTTGCCATACTCATTTATCATCAACCTGGTATAGGACTCGATGACTTAGTTGGAGACTCTCGAGATGTATAGACTTATGATAGGTGGAAACAGAAATCAAAACCAGTCACGGAAGAAGATTGATGGTCAGGTTTAAGGTGTAGGGTACCTGATCGTGACATTGATGAATTTTGAAACTGATTAGAAGTAACGTTTTCTTCACTAAATTAACATGAATTTTGTATATTATCTTAGACTATTTATCAATTATTTCTTACAACAGGATATCGTCATCAAAGGGGAAGGGGAAGGGGGTGAGAGGGTTCATCAGCCAGCCACGAGACCTTTTTAGAGGTACCTCGTCGGGTGAAAGCAGAAGCTCTCAACTGATGAGGCACCTTCCAGACTTTCGAGGTGTGGCCTCACAGCACACAGAGGTAAATTTCAGTTGCCAATCATTTTACTTTAAATTTCACTTATCAACTATTTTTTTATCAATCCTTTAGTTGTGAAGTCTCGCTCAGAGTCATCCGAGTAAGAGTCAGATGCTAGGGCGCCGCCACAGGCCAGCCAGCCTTCGGGGTCAGCTAGCCTCCCATCGGGTTCCGCTTTCCACCCTTCAGAGCCGGCTAGCGTGGAGCCTTCGGACTCCAGTGGTGACCAGCCTTCCGGGTCACGAGACGTGGTGCCAGCGTAGAGGCGGCAGACGAGGTGGACTCACTTTATGACTCCTCCTCCTGTTCCTAGAAAGCCAATCACTATTTGTCCAGTCGAGACATGTAAAAAAATTGTATAGTATTAAATATTTGGTATTCTCTCCCGGTACTTAATGAGATAACTAATTTCTTACAGTTCTTGGTACGACTGTTCGTCCACGGGCGAGGGACACTACGAACAGGTTTTAGCTGTCATCAGGGCTTTAGTGCGTTTACACTATCCCTATGTCATCGAAGGCGTCCCTGCTATGTTGTGGGACGATCACGGTCGTGTCACTCACGAGGTGCACGACACCGTTCAGGGGGTCGTGTGGGCAGGTTTTTTAGGAAGCTTAGTAAAAATTATTAAATTTATATCCTTCAACTCACTTAAATTGTTTATGCATATCGCTTGAATATTTGTTTTCTTATAGTTGAGGTACCATTTAGAGGACACGAGCGAGAGTGGCATGGATCATGCGAGAGCCGCATTCAACGGGAATGCTCAGAAGCTTATCACGCAGATGTTGTGATCTCGCATTCAATCCGTGAACGAGTACTTGAAGCGGAATCAGCAGACGAAACCGGGGTCGTCTAGTAAGGCCTCTGACACGTACTTGAGAGAGGATCGGTACGTAGAGGGAAGTTCTAATTGTTATATATTTTCAATAGTTACTTATGTTAATAGTATTTTGATGAAAGACTAAATATATGCAAGTCGGTGTTTCCTGGTTAGAGGGTCAACCCGATGCATATCAAGCTCTCTGCCATATGTGGGCTAGCGATGATTTCATCGCTAAGTCTAGGAGGGCTCGAGGCTGCAGAGGATCCAACGAAAAGCACAACTACGGCGTCGATGGCCATTTGTGTTTGGATAAACGCATGGTAAGTGTATTATAACTTTGTTCTATGTCTTCATAATATATTTATCTTACTAACACGTATCTACAGGAGCGCGAGACCAGTCATGAGTCGAGTGTGACTCAGGTCTGGAAGAGAGGTCACGGAGGAAGTGGACCCTTCCCAACCTGGGCAGTGCAGTCAGATCGCGACCGATGATTGGTAAGTTCTCAAAATTCATAAATTTAATTATAACTATTTTTCGAAAGAACAATTATAACTAATAATACTGTTTACACGCTTACGCGATTTCCTTGTTTTACAGGAAAAGTATGGGTAGGAAGTCGTGAGCATACACGACGAAAGGTACGATTGGGAAAACGCATCAAGCGATCCTAAAGCCGTGTACGCAAGCAGAGGTGGGAAGGCCCATAGACGGCGAGTTGATCATTTGTTTAATTTTTTTCAATGTTCCTTATTTTAATTATTATTCTTCTTTCTTTTCTAGGTTTGCCATTTTCGACAGAGTTGTCGACTCGAGTGCGGCGCGACCTTCGAGAGGCACTCCATCGACATAGGCTTCACCATGGGGCCATTGAGTCTTCGTCTCTTGCAGAGGGACTTGGAGTTCCAAACACATAAGAGGCGCTGGCTCAGACCTAGGAAGAGCTGGATAGGATGAAAGCCATGCAAATGGCAGCACAGGAGTACCAAGCAATTACATGGCCCAGATGTAGGCGGCAATGGAGGTAAATAATTTAAATTACTAAACTTTAATTTCATAGCATTTCATTAATCTGTATGTTATAATATTTTGCAATGACAGGCTTAGCTCGACAGCATGACCAACAGATCATGATTCCTGCATGGCAGCCGCTACAGGTGCACCAGCCACAGGTGCCTCCTTCAGATATAGTCGTATTTTAATTAACATGGCCAAATCTAATACAAACTCAGAGAGTGGTACATATAGAAGGGGATGGAAGATGGTGGGAGGGAGAGATAGAGATAGAGTGGTACGAAGAGGGAGAGGGAGAGAGAGAATGAGAGACGGAGAGTAAGAGAGAGACAGAGAGAGGGAGAGAGAGGGGAGTGGTAGAGAAGAGGGTGAGAGGGAGTGCGAGAGAGTGGGTGAGAGTGAGAGAGAGGGGGGGAAGGATGCTAGTGAGTGAGAGGAAGAAACTTAGAGAGAGGGGGGATGGATGGTACAGAGATAGAGGAAGAGAGTGAGAGAGAGGGGGTGGATGGTAGAGAGGGAGAGGAGGAGAGTGAGAGAGAGGAAGTAAGAGAGAGAGAGAGGGAGAGAGAAACAAGTCTAACTACTCATGAGCTTTGCAGGAATCACCGATGGAGGTTCAAACTCCATCACCATAGCTATCGGTACCGGAGGGACGCGAGGAGACGAGTTCTTCGGCTCCAGAGGTAGTCGAGGGGCTAGTGTATAGTCGTTTGTATTTTGTGGTGTGCTCGATGATTGTGTAGCCATTTCTGACTGTTTTCTACTGTTTGTAAATGTATATTATTTGTATATGATTCATGAGCTGGCCATCGTGCCAGGCTAGTCATTTTCAGTTTTTTTTAAAAAAATAAAAATCTTATTTATGACGGTTTGCACAGTGGCCGTCATAAATAAGATATCTATTATTTACGACGGCCACGGTGGCCGTCGTATATAAGCCTGTGTATTTTACAGCGGCCACCCTGACCATCGGAAATAAGATGACCCAGTCCACCACGTGACACGGACCCTTATTTACAACAGCTATGTGCTGCCATTGTAAATAAGCTAATTTACGACAATGACTGTTGAAAATTAGATTATTTACGTTGATTTAATTATACCGACTAATAATCGTCATAATTAAGCAAAAATCATTGTAAATAAGTTAATTATTATGGTTTTAGAATTAATTATGATGGTTTTAGCCGTCTTAAGTTAGTCGTATTCATGTAGTGCCCCATCACGTATCACCTCATTCCTAATTTGGTCTCTTCTTTTGTGATTGCACATTCACCATAGCATGCGCATCTCTGCAACACTTATTTGTTAGACATATTGCCTTTTAATTGGTCAATATTCCGTTCCATATTGCATTGCAGGTCTGACCACCGTCCTATATATTTCTTTCAGTTTTTGTGAGATATTTTTGTCATGTAGGATTTCATATGCTTACCGCCACTTGATCCACATCCTGTCGCAAACACCCTCATCAATATCATCATTGTTTTATAATATTGATCCTAAATATCGAAATGAGTCACTCCTAGGTACTATTTGTTTTTGTGGTATAATATTTCCTTCTTCGCACCCCACACCACTAAAATCGCACATCATATACTCAGTCTTGGTCCTACTAAGCCTAAACTCTTTGGACTCTAAGATCTGCCACCATAGTTCTAATTTTTTATCAACATCATCTCTAGTTTCGTCTATCAACAATACATCATCAGCAGAGAGCATACACCAAAGGATATCCTCTTCTATATGATTTGACACCTCACCCATCACTATGAAAAAGATGTATGGGATTAAGCTAGATTCTTGGTGCAGTCCTATTGTGATAGAAAAATATCGATCTCACTATTATTTACACGAACACTTGTCATCACATTATTTACATATCCTTGTGCCATGCTTTCGGATCAAAAGAATGTTGCTACTCTTCTTATTGTACAGTCATGCACTTGACTTTGTGTCTCCAGAAAATGTGCGGGAGTGCATCAGGCTGACAGAAGAATTTCATCTACTTCCCAAGGGGCGTAGGGTGAATGAAGATAAACTAAAGGTCTGCCAATAATTCCAGTTCCTTTGTTGTACATTTATCCTTTTTGCTTAAAATGAGTTGTTGTGGTCACATGTTAACAACTCTTTTACATGATATGCTAATTCTATTTAGTATATCTCTCGGCTTCTATCATTGCTATTTTGATATTCTTGCCGAAGTATATTTTGAGCTGCAATTAATAAACAGTGTGTCCCTCAACCAAGCCATTAAAGATATCATGCCCTCAACCAAGACATTAAAGAAGATAGCTCTTCATGCCCTCAACCAAGCCATTAAAGATATCACCGAAGGTGATTGTGAGGAAAGGTTCGTGGCACCACCAACTACGTTGTAACTTGCTCTGTTTTCTTGTTATCTTGTTACTTTGATTGATTAATCAGAGTTTTTTTTCCTTGGTCTTGCTCGCCAGCTCAATGAATGAAGATGGACCTAGCTCTAGCTCAAGTGAACCTGCAGAAATGGAGGATGAGGACGCGAAGTGACCAAAAGGATATACTGGTTGCCTCTTGTCTTGGGAGTTTTGGATGTTGCTGCTTTTGTAAAACTTCTGCTTTTGCGAGTAGTATGGCTGTTGGTTGCTACAACTTTTAAGGTGGCCTGCTTCTGGTGGTAATCTGGCCACTTGGGCACACATGCTGCTAGGGTTGTCCACGAGTCGAGCTCGAGCGAGCTTGTCTTCTAAGACTCGAGCTCAGAAAGAATTCGAGTCGAACCTGAAATCCGATTGATACTGCAGTCAAGCTCGAGCTCGGTTCGATAAGGCTCGGTTGAAGCTCGTAAAAGCTCGAGTTCGAGCTCGAAAAGTTCTTTTAAATAATAAGATAAATAATATTTAAGAGAAAATTATTAATAAATAATACTTATATAATTTAATTTGTGTAAACGAGTCTTATCGAGCTTAACGAGCTCGTCTGGCTTGCGAGCTTGAGATGAAGTTCAAATTCTGCTCGTTTATGTATCGAGTCGAGCGAATCGAGCTTTTAACGAGCCGAACTCGAGTAGCTCATGATCCTCGAGCATCCTTAACTGCCCTACATGCTGCCTAACTCGGGTAGTTGAGTTGAGCAGTTATGTGGTGACGGAAACGTATGCAGCATGCGCCGGTCCATGAGCGCAAACAGCATGAAAAGTCATCTGGTGATTATGGTTCTGGTGCCAGAGAAAATGGTGTTCTGGTTTTAACTGGAATATGGGTGCTAGTACCAGTTGGATGTCGACGATTTGGGCCACGTGAACCAATGGTATAGCATCGCATGCCCCAATGGGAAAAATTTGGGCATCAAGCTGAGCTTTCGTTTTGGCTGTGCTTTCGTTTTGGCTGACGGTGGGAGTGATAAGGAGACATGGTTCGCATTTTTTAGAAAGGTAGCTGAGCTCGAGTTTGAACACACGTAGGTCGGCCGTTTTCTTTTTCCACTTGTTCAGACAACTAGTGATCTGCTCTGACAGTAGTATTTTGATTGTCAAAGACACAATATGGACACGACAAGCACAAGCACCGAATCCAGTCCGTGGTTATTGGTTCGACCAACTAATTGCACCATTGTCATTAAAGAAAATGAGTAGGCACCAATGTCATTCAGACGTTCTTCCGTTACTTCTTGTTAGGTTTAGTTAAAATTTTGGGAGGGCAAAAAATACTGTAGGTTGTCGTTAAAAACGAAATTTCAGAAACTTCTGGTCCAAATTCGAACATAACGTATGGGTGCGTGATGAGCAGGCGGCACCGAGCAGGTTGGACGAACGGCGGCCGGTGCGGGAGAGCGACGGGCCAGGCACGACATTATGATAAATGGGTCATCATGGGCAAAAAAAATACGAATGATTGATCAATCACGACATTTAGCATCTGTTACAAACCACTGACATCTTGAACTGCCACGTAAGTAAAGTTGTGACATCTATACCAATTAAAATTTTGTAATGACATCCGTACATATTTTTTTTTAAAAAAAAAGCAGTGACGACCGTGCAAAAGCCCGTCCTTTTTCCCTGCGAGCAACTGCTGACCTGGGGTTTGGACAACAGGGACACGTGAACGCGTCGGTCTCTCCGAAAGATCACAAGCGGCTGCTGACATTTTTAACAGGTGGCGCACCGCGAATCACGAGTGGCCACGGGAGTAGCCAGTTTGACCTGGCGCAGCGGTGCAAGTTGGTAGTATCGGTAACGGAAGCTTCGACTGGTTTAAACGTCAGTGTGACACCTGCAGAGCATGATGGCCGGCTATCAACATATTCAAGGCCTGCAACGTGGTGCTGTGGAGCGGAGCGAGAGGGTGGATCCAATCCCCGTCACCTTGAGTTTGAGTTTCGCGCGAGGTGACGAAGCCAATGAACACGTGTCACTTTTCTACTTTTCTTTCCGGTTTTGACAGAAGCATGTAATGTACCATGCCGCCGAACCAGCCATCCCGCTGCCACGCGGTGCCGATCATCTACTGCAAGTGCCCCGGCCCAGTTGTTACTGTAGAAACGCTCTGTCAGAGCAGTGCCCCAGTTGTTACTGTAGCGCCATTTTGTGCTGTTTACTTGTTACTGTGTTGATTCATCTAGGTTCCTGTTTTCCAATCCAACGGTGCACAGTGTTGGTACTGTATGTAGATCCTCGGCATTGATAACATCAATTGATTACGCGTGGTTACATATGCAAGTGTTATTCTCGTGGTCAACCCTCTACTTCATTTGTTTTGCTGATAAAAGTTGTAGTAGATATATATATATATATATATATATATATATATATATATATATATTTAGTCTATCAAATAGAGTTCGGGGCGGATCTATTGACCCATAAAATTATAAACTTGCATTCCTAATCACAGAATCTGGAAGAGAGCAACCAAAAGCAATGTTCGGGTATCTCCTCCCTCCTCCTGGCGCGCAATCCATACGCGTATCATAAAAATATGGACGAGCATATGTTCCCTTTCCATGCACTTGTGTTTTCTCCGTGTGAAGCAGGTGCTCTCTCCTCACGGCAGCGTAGCTTTTGTTTCTGGACCAGGCAGGGCATCCGTTGCGTAGGGACGGGTGGTGGAGAGGGACTTGATTCCTAGGGCATGGCCGCGCCGAACGCAGCAGCCGAGGATATACACTGCACTGATCCGTCCGCCCGGGTTGTACTTGTACCGCGGCCGACGGCAGGATCCCGAGCGCGGCATGGCGGACACGTCCAGCGGGGCAGAGCGGACAGGCGTGCTGCCCCCGGTCATCAGGCTGCCGATCACGAGGTGCACACCGCTGCAGATTCGTCAAAATATACGACAATTGTGGAGCTTTTTTTTTAAAGCAGCACACAGGTGGTGCTGCGCTGCGCTGCGCTGCTGGTGGCGCCACGCAATCCTGTGTCCCTCTCGTCCTGTGCTGCTGCTTTCCCAAATTATTCGCTGGCTTTATTCCCCAATTCGTTTCGACCCTACTCTCAGAGCTAGCGTCACCTCACGGCTCACGTGACGGCGCTAACAAATTGAAGTACTAGGCCATCCACACACAAGTCCGTGACCAATGACACCTCAGATTCTATGCTCCGCGTTCGATTCCCTCTTCCTGGTGATGCGTGTCGGAGAATCTTCGATTATTGGACGAGGCAGGAACCGTCTTCCGTTGATTCCTCATTCGGCTACGGTGAACGAAAGCAGCAGCCAAATGCACGGTTCTGACATCGTCCTCGTCGTCGCAGACGATTCCGGAATCGGAATGTGAAGCAGAGGTCAACGGAGCAGCGCCGCGCAAATGGCCGCAATGTCCACAGTTCCACACCTACCGACCTGCTGCAACCACCGGCCGAATGGATCCAAACCAAAGGGGTGCTCGTGCGCTCGCCAGTCCACATCGATCCATCAGCGCAGCGGTGGATGATGGTGGAGTAGCTCAACATGGGAACAGCTCGCGTTGGGAGGTTGACATGTCTTTGCTCCTATGCGTCACGCGCCGCATACGGATGTATCATATACGTACGTATTCCCTCCGTCTCCATAAACTTATGGTTTTGTAGTTCATTTTTGAACTACAAAACGACAAGTTGAGACGGAGGGAGTATCATACAGCAGGGTTATCGGGCCAACCAACACAAACCAGATAACGGACCAACGAGGTGGCAGGCAATGGTGGTTTTGCGTCGCATCTTCCAAAAGGCGACGGGCGGATGCGTCGGCTACCCGCGCGCATGGCCGGCGCGGCCCTTTTCCTTTTCTTCAGATTACTTTGAAAATGGCCCATATTTTGTGTATGGACCATTTCACTTCACCGGAACATATACTAGAGAGTTGAAAATGGCCCATATTTTGGGTAAATACTCATACTGGCGGTACTAGTACGAGTATTTCGCGAGTATGACCAAAGACACGTGTTTCAAGCAACACAGCTGGTACAGACTCCGATATATGCCACCTTTGAATTGGAAGGAAGAATACGTAGGATTCGAAATTCTATAGGAATGGCTACCGTTCTCACTCCTTTGGTTGACAGGAACAATGCATAGGAAAATTGCTGGGATTTTACCCATTTTAGAGGAATTTCACGGTAATCAGATCATTTGAGACCACTTGTCTACTCTAAACTAGTATAGTTTATACTTTACATGTTTTATACTTCCGGTATGTGCATTTTGTACAGTATTTTTTCTGTAACATTTCAAATAACCTTTTCACCGTACCAGTGGGAATGGTCCGATGGTTCGACGAACCGTGAAAACAGAATCCCGTTGACGAGTGGAACGAACCAGACGGCGGCAGTGGTTTGCACCGAGGGCGAACCCCCACACCAGCACTGCAGCAGCTAGAGCTCGCCCACGCGTGGGCGTGGCTTGCCGGCGGCGAAACCGAAGCTAGTATTTACTGCTCCCTCCGTCCGACCCATAAAACACCAAGTCGTTCTGGCACACGCCACGCCACGTCGCAACAGGGGATGGCCGCTCCGAGCGAGCGCCGTTTCTATTGGCTTTTTCCCTGCGCCTCCGCAGTCTGCAACGCAACAGACTACTCGCACTTGTTCACTTCTATATCTCATCTTTATACTTCATGTCTAAAAAAATTCTCTCTTTACAGTTTTGTTTTCTCCACTCGTTCACATTTAAATCATACCTCTATACCATTTTCACCTATTTTATTCCTTTATCCCCCTTTATTTTTTTGTTTCCCTTCTTTTATTTCTTCTCTATTTCTTCTCTCCATATAGAGGTGCCCTTACATTTAGCTTGTTACTATTCAAATAGAAAAATAGAGTTAGCTTTAGAGTAGCTACTGCAGCTGCCTCTCACTTCTAAATGTGCACAGCCGTGCCTTTAGAGGTATCACTGCGGTCAGTCTTATACCTCGGGTCGGGGGCGAGCAAGTCCGCAGGATGCTCACAAGCAGCGAGCAGACAGGCCCGGCGCTTAGCTGTTGTTGATTCCGCAGTTTCGCGCGCGGCATGGCTGACACGTCCGCCCGCCGATTCTGCTCCGCCACCCCGCCGCGAGTGCCTGACCACGACCCAGGCACCAGACCGGGCCGGCTGTCTGTCTCGGTTGATGTGTCACGCAAATTTTGTGTCCTGTCGTGTCACCTGTCCGTTCTCGGGGCCTCTTTTTTTTTTGTTTGAATGCACGACGACCCACACGGGGCTATACTATATTCTTCCGCAATTTTACAGTAAAAAGTGTGTCGCTTGTAGTTTATTTTTATTATAATTTTTTAAAAAACGAAGTGTGTGTATTCATTGATCTTGAGCAGCAGGCACGACAAGGGAAGGGTCGCGAGAGGAGCTAAACATCTCCTTCTCTCTGAGCGATATGAAACTCCAAGTGTCCGACCTTGCCTCGCGCGGCGGCTCACGTCGCCAATATCCACTGCACCCGCCACGTACTCCGCCGGTGGGTATTATGGTGGTGTTGATGATGTTCGCATGATCTCCCTGGCAGCAGCGCGGGGCCCGGCTGAAACGCGTTGCGGTAGTGCCGAGAACAGGACAGCTACTCCGCTGCTCACGCGCTACAACAGTATGCGACCTCGGTCTTCCCGCGGTTCCGTGGCTGCTGGATGACTCGACTGGCTCGCGATTCCCTCCCACCGCGGACCGCACACGCGGTAGCTGACCCCGTCGCCAGTCACCAACTCACCACACGGCCGGTCTTTCGCTTCACCTCCAGTTTCCACGCAGAGCAGGGCCCTTTTGTTGAACGATTCAGCGTCAACCCGTTCCCCTGTCGACGCGATGACCGGAACCTCGAGCATAGTACTCCAGTCTTTAGGTTTCAGTCTTTCCGAGAGATACCTCACACGTCGCTTTCAGCGAAATGCTACCTAACGATGCCGACGATTAGGCCTTCCTGATGCGAGTCCCTCCTGCCCTCCTTGCCGTATCTCCACGAAATCGGACACTAGTGTTACTACAATTAGCGACGCCCACGGATCGGAATCAGGTAGGACTAACGAGCTAGTAGCAGGTTAGTTGGTTGGTTGGTTGGTTGGCTGGCTGGGTGATCCAATGGGCAGGCGGGCCAACTACACCACGTGCAGCGCGAGGTGCCAGCTGCCGATCGCGAGCCATGGACGGACGGGCGGGCGGTGGTGGTCCACTGACCGGATCCATCACGCTGGTCGTCGGCAGGTCCCCCGCACCCGCATCCGCATGCCGAAAGTGAGAAAAGACGTGACCACGGACGGGGAGCCTGAGCATCTGGGTCGGCGCATCACATCCCTGCTTTTTCTCTTCCCGCTGTCTCATGGAAAACTTTATGTTATTACTTCTGCAGTGAGCATATGCAACCATGGTCAACCTCACTCGCGGACAGTGTAAGTACAAAGGCTCCAGTTCTGCAGTTGGTGATGAGAGCCCAGGTGGTGACAGTTTTTTGTCCGGCTTAGGCTACTTCATATACTATCCTTCTTCTATTTTTACAGCATTTACTTTAAATTTACACTATCCAGCAATCCTTACAGCATCACCACTACGGACGGTCTTAGGGCTAGCAATCTCATCTACGGTGCGGGTCCCTTCGGATTTTGCACCCGACAGATGCATGTTCAAGTGGAATTTTTCACTTGTCTGTTGATCCTAGTCCAATATGACTTCTTGCGTGTGCCGATACAGGTTCTATTTTTCACTCATGATGCTCATCCAGTATCCGAAATGTACAATTAAATTCGACCAAACTCTTATCGCAGAACTCACAAAATATCTAATGATCCCATCTGTCAGCCCACTCCTATTCCAGACCTCTAGTCTCTAGCTTTGACTCCAATGCGAGTAACCCTAGCCGCCGCTTCTGACCTCCGCGTCACCTTTGATCTTGGTCTCGCCTCCGCTTCCACCTTCAACCTCCACGTGAGGCTGGACTCCCTTCACGCCTCGAGCGAGGTGTTCTCATACAACAATGTGGGGTAGAACATGTTGGGATCGAGGGGAACGCCTGAATTGGAAGAAATAGCTCACACACACTCGCACAGGGGAGCTCTGCTCTGACGATGACAAACCGACCAAATCCGACTTAGTTCTTCAATAACTCAGTACAATTGATCAACAACGGTGTATAAAAGTATTTATAAGTCGGGGAGCTACCCCTACCATTCGACAATTGCGTCACGATCCGGTCTAAGTGCATCAGCAATTAAGAGGTTCACTCTCATGATTTGTCATTGCTGCTGGGAAATCGGCGTTACGTTACTCTAGCAATTCTATCACATCACCCGAGAAACATGCGGCTACAGAGGTCATAGATCGTTATCACTAGACGCGCAACGCAACAAAATGTAGACGCGCGTTGGTGTAGGGGAAGCAGACGATCACATTCGTCTCCTCCTTGTGCTCGTCATGACAACGTCGTCACGTCACCGTAGTCGATCAACGCAGCAGTAGCAGCAGCACCTCCACGGAGTTCACACGTACGGGAGGAACGTCGTGCGCCAGTGTGCTAGTACCGCGCGCGGGGCAAGGGTTTTAGCATGAGGCTTGGGAGGGGTGACAGCTAGGACTGTCACATTGTGAAGTAATTAGCCCCTAACACTACCCCTCGTATTTATAGGCGCACTAATGGGCTTTTAGGTTGCAGGCCCATTAGTATCCTAATTGCTTATAGATCTAATATCCAACATGCCTGAATCTGAATTGTTAAGATTGTCTCTTGAACATATCATCAACAATCTCTCACTAGCACTAGAGACAATCATATAGTCAGGCATTTCGATACTCCAACCTTTTAAGTGTGTGACCCGTTAGATTCATGTGCAGTCGGTTGTGAATGGAAAGTGTTTTCTACCACAAGTCAGCAGAGGTACCTAGCAGGACATGCGGACTCCCGAATGTACATAAAGATCATATCGGCCGAATCTATATACATTCACATGCTAATCCCTTTGCCTCACGATACCAGTCAAGCTTAAGGCGAGATGCGTGACATCCTTGTGATAGCTCGACCATTCACTCGATCAAATAGTGGATTTTTTCCATAACTAACTTTTAGTCCTTGTGATTAACCGTTAGTCACCATGGCATGACCATGCACTTTCCAATCCAACTATCTTGAGGAGCTCAAATATATGTCTCATGTTAATTAGGAGGGGTAAATCTCATCTTGATCCGCACACATCTCATTCCATGTATCATTATGTATCTGAAAACTACTTTTATGATTATCCAATTACGGTGTAGCATTTGGTAGTTTCAAAGTACACAACTATACATAGTGAAAAATAATAGTCATCTCAGGTCTAAGGATCTAGCAGATGTATCTCTCAAGACTAACTGATGGCACATATGAAAAAAACAATCCCAGTAGTGTCTCGTACTTGGTCAACCCAACACCATGTTCACTAAATATCCTCATATCTATGATCCATGAAACGTGACCATCAATTAATACATGTGATATTTTGTGTGTTATCATTATCTCATATAACGATGTAAACTAGGGATCATTTTGAGTAACATTATAATTAACAAGGAGTTTCACGAACAAGTCACAAACTTGATGATCAATGTAAATAATGATTACTCAAATAATATTTTATAGTACATAAATATAGCTACAACACAAGTCTTCCACTACAATATGATCACTGATGTAAGTATCTAATACCCACTACAGGAAATGATGAATAGGGTGTCGGTTTAGGTAGATACGTCGGCCCCGACGCATTTAACTCGTCTAAGGGTGTCGGTTTACTGGAACTGACACTCATAAGTTAAATGTGTCGGTTTTCTTGAGCCAACCCACACACATATTAAATGCGTCGGCCAAACCGACGCTTACATTAAAGGCGTCGGTTCAACTGGCGCTCATATGGCGAGCCCGACTGGCTCCGGCTCTAAGAGCGTCGGCCAGAGCAAAACCGATGCTCTTAAGCGGGCCCCACTAGAAACCTAAACCCTTTGCCTCTTCTCTTCTCCCGCGCCCACTTCAGTATTTCCCGCGCCTTCTCGCCCTCGCTCGCGCCCCCGCCTGCCGCCGCCGCCAGCCCGCCGCCTCGCGGCACCCGTGCCCGTTGGCTGCCCGGCGTCCCCTCCGCCCCCAGTCCGGCGGCCCCAGCTCTCCCGTCCGCCTCGCTCGCCGGCGCCCCCGGCGCCTCCGTCTGCCCCGCCCGCCGACGCCCCCGACGCCTCTGTCGGCCCCTCCTCGGCGCCCCATCATCGCCCCGTCTGCCCCTCCTCGATGCCCCGGTCCTACCGTCTCGCGCCCCCATCTGCCCCCCCTCGGCGCCCCCTTCTGGCCCCCTTGGCGCTCCGTCCGGCGCCCCCCGACCGGCCCTCCTCGACCCCTCCTCGACGGCTCCTGTCCGCGAGTGTGAAGTCAAGGTAAAAATTTTATAGTTGAAGATTTATGTGTGATCTTTGTTTGGTGCGTGCATGAGTTTGTATATGTGATTGTCGGTACCCTGGAAACCGTACACCCCTTGAGGTTACAAAGATATCAAGGAAAAGTCACCCACTTGATTTGAAGACCTTCGGAGGCCCACATGTCAGATGTAACCGGACCCGCTTCTCCAACATGGTTAATCCTAGGGTCGCCACGTGTACTATCAAACCGGAGCTACCGCCCACAAAGGGGAAGCTCCAGACCATGTACCGAAATGGCACCTCCGGACTTAACCCCAGACCGAGAGAAGCTCCGGACCTGACACGTGTCAGGTAGCTCCGGAGCTTCCTGTTTCCCACAGTATGCTCCGGAACTACCACGTGTCCACCCGTCGGAGCTTCAGCCTCTGACTTTCGGAAGACTTCATAACGGCTCCGGATCTTCAAAGGGGAATCAAGGACTTCAAGACCCGATTAAGTGTCATTAATACCATATTAATGACACACGGTCGGATGACCTTAATTACCAGTAACGGTGATGTCAAAGCCCATTACCCGGTCATTAAGGGCAATTAAACTTGTTGAATGAATATCAATACTAGTAACCGCCGGGGCCACATGTCGGGCCAGGCTAACTTGTAACGGTCTGCCCTTGTACTATAAAAGGACAGGCCGACGACGGACGCCAGGGACGTGGAGTGACGCAACACACGCGCCATAAACGCTCAACACAAGCTCATACAGCTAATACAACACCAACACACCCATGGAGTAGGGTATTACGCTCAGGCGGCCCGAACCACGTAAACTCCTGTGTCTCCTGCGTCATTTACTATTCACCTTCTCGAATCTCCGCGCGCCCACACCGAACATCAAACTCCTCTAACACTTTAGTAGTGTCGGGAGATCTGCCGGTTCCAAACCACCGACAGTTGGCGCGCTAGGTAGGGGTGCTTGAGATTTTGAGAATGGTAAACTCAGCTGCTGGATCATCCAATGGTCAACCTGCTACTCAGGCTGTTGGGGGCAATCCCTCCAATATGCAGCCACCAGCAGGAGCCTCAGCACCAGCAGGAGTCACACTCCCACCACCACCGCCTTCACCAGCAAATCAAGCTGGGCAACGCGATGGTGCGCCGGCGTCAATCACTGCATCGGCAAATCATGACAACCCGGAACACGCGCTTCATGCAGCGCGTGCTCTTCTCCAACGCCCACCACCTACGGATGCATCCCAGGATGCACTGGAGCAGTGGAGGGCCGATGTGGAGCATTTGGTTGCAGCAGCAGCCGAACACCTCAGCAACCAGGGTCCTCCTCCTTCAGGACGAGCCCCGTCGCAGCGGCGGACTTTGTCTGGTAGACTTGGTCCGCACGTTTCCAATAGCAGGAGACGTGCTGTGTCACAACAAGTGACGTCATTGCCCTCCGGGGCACGACACACTCACACGGTATCCAGGCTTTCGACTCATGACCTCCGGGCGGAGCTTGATCGCCGATACCACCAGTAGGATGGCCGAGTCCATATTGAGCGTGCTCGTGAAAGACGGGAAGCTTAGGACCTTTCTGCTCCTGAAGGAGTGGGAGGAGGCTGTTCAGCCCTGGCCATGCATCTGCGTATGGTCAGGTGGCCACAGAAGTTCCGGCCTCACCTGCCGTAAAAATTCGACGGGACTGTCAATCCCACTGAATTTCTTCAGATCTACTCCACTGCAATCTTGGCAGCTGGAGGAAACGAGGCTGTGATGGCCAATTATTTTCCAGTGGCCTTAACAAGGACCGCCAGGTCCTGGTTTATGAGCCTTCCACCCAACTCTATCAACAGTTGAGAGGAGCTGTGCCGGCAGTTCACCGCCAACTTCGGGAGTTCATACACCCGACCAGGCACTGAACTGGACCTTTTTGCAGTCGTGCAAAAAGGGGGAGAATCCCTGCGATCATTCATCCAGAGGTTCTCTCAGATACAAAATACTATCCCTTCTATCTCTAGCGCCTCTGTCATTGTGGCATTCAGACAGGGTGTACGGGACAAGAAGATGTTGGAGAAACTGGCGATCAAGGAGATCACCAGTGTCACGGAACTCATCAGCTTGGCTGACAAATGTGCCAGAGCTGCGGAGGGCCGTGAGATGCACTCCAAACCAACCCCGGAGGGTCACAAGAAATCTTCCAAAGAAGAAGCCGCTACCTCCGGGGGTGGCAAGAAGAAAAAGAAGACCAACGGCAAGAAGAAGCCGTCGGCCGACACATCCAACGTTGCAGCTGCTGCAACTCCGGATGGTCGGGGGCCACGCCCCGAGAAGCGACCTTGACCATATTCTGAAGAAGGTGGCAAACCCAAAGTGTGGTGTCCCATTCACAAAACGGGCAGCCACAGTTTGGAAGACTGTCGGGAGGTCCAAAACCTTGCCGAGCGCTACAACAAGCGCTGGGAAGAATCTCCTTTCCGACAGAGGGAAGGAAAGCAAAAAGTCAACGAAGCTCCGGCTGAAGAGGAGTTAGGATTTCAGGATCCCAAAAAGGTCCTGAAGGCCGTTTACACCTCCGTCGACGATGATTCTGACGTCTCTGATAATGAGCGTTGGAAGACCATGAACACCATTTTTGGTGGATCATGGGACATCACCTCGCGCCGCGTCATCAAGACTATGCGTCGGGATATGGCCGCTGTAGCTCCTACAGTCAGGCCGGAACCTCATCGGAAGTGGATGGACACAGCCATCACTTTTGATGCTTCAGACTGCCCTCGGAGCATGGTTGGAGCAGGACAGTTACCTTTGATGGTATCTCCTACCATCAACAACATCCAGCTCCACCACATCATGGTAGACGAAGGTTCGGGGCTTAACCTCATAAGCTTCGAAGCTTTTACTAAGCTTCAACTTCGACCTTCGGATCTCCACCCCTTTCGACCTTTCTCCGGAGTAGGTCCGGGGGCCATTACCCCATTCGGAGCTATTACTCTCCCCGTTACCTTCGGGACACGGGAGAAGTACCGCACCGAGAAGTTGGTCTTCGACGTCGCTCAGATCAACTTACCCTTCAATGCCATCTTGGGTAGGCCTGCCCTGTACAAATTCATGGCAGTTGCCCATTATGATTATATGTTGTTGAAGATGCCAACACCAGTAGGCGTTCTTCGGATCTGCGGAGATCGTACTGCCGGAGTAACTGCTCTGGAAGAACTCCATGCACTCACCACGGCGCAAGAGGAGGACTCCAGACAGAAGCAAGCTCCAAAACCCCCGAGCATTCGTCAACGAGGCTCGACTTCTGCACCTCGTGTGCAGCCAAGCGGCGACACCGACATCCCCGTCAAAGACGTCCAAATTGGTTCCGATGCCGCTCAGACCACCCGTATATCGGGGGGATTGAACGACAAATAGGAACTCGTGCTCATCACTTTCCTCCGGGCTAACATCGACGTGTTTGCTTGGCAACCGTCACAAATGTCTAGGATCCCCAGGGAAGTGATTGAGCACAATCTGAATATCTACCCCGATGCCCGACCTGTGCATCAGAAGCCTCGGAAGCAATCCATAGAGCGACAAAACTTCATCCGACAAGAAGTGAAGAAGTTACTCGAAGCTGGATTCATCCGAGAAGTCTTCCATCCAAAATGGCTGGCAAATCCAGTTGTTGTGCCCAAGGCCGGCGGGAAGCTTCGGATGTGCATCGACTACACCACACTAAATAAGGCATGTCCAAAAGATCCATCCCCACTACCTAGAATAGATCAGATAGTGGATTCCACCTCCGAGTGTGAATTACTGTGTTTCCTAGACGCATATTCCGGGTATCATCAAATCAGGATGTCTAGGGAAGATGAAGAGCATACCTCATTCATCACAGTAGATGGATTGTACTGTTATACAACCATGCCCTTTGGTATCAAGAATGCAACTTCAACTTTTGTACGAGCTATGTACAAAACTTTTGAAGAACTCATTAGAGACATAGTGGAAGTGTACGTCGATGACATTGTGGTCAAAGTCAGGGACAAGGAGTCACTCCTTGACACCTTGCAGGCTGTCTTCGACAAGCTGCGGGCCACCTGTACAAAGCTAAACCCAGACAAGTGTGTCTTCGGGGTTAGCTCCGGAAAACTTCTTGGTTTCCTGGTAAGTCACCGGGGCATAGAAGCTAATCCGGTGAAGATTAAGGCCATTGAAGACATGCGGCCACCAACCCGCATCAAAGACGTCCAAAAGTTGACTGGATGTCTAGCAGCCCTCAGCCGGTTCATTTCAAGACTGGGGGAACGGGCACTCCCCTTCTTCAAGTTATTGAGGAAGTCCGAACCATTTCAATGGTCCGAAGAAGCAGAGAAGGCATTCCAGGAGCTGAAACAGTTCCTCACCACCCTACCAATTCTGGTAGCTCTGAACCCTGGTGAGCCTTTGTTGCTTTACATTCCAGCAACTGATAAGGTCGTCCGTATGGTTCTGGTTGCGGAGAGACCAGAGCTACCTCATAATCAGGAATCCAGACCCCTTCAGGAGGGTTCGGAGGTACCTGAAAGCGAGTCTGGGTCCCAGCTCCCAGACTCGAATCCACAAGAAGTTACTTCAGGAGACCCAGACCCCTCCGGGAGGGTCCAGTTCGCTTCTGAAGAAGCCCCGGGTTCCTCCAGCCAGGACCCGGAGGTCCCCAAAGAAAATCCGGATTCCTTCGAGAGGATCCGGGTCAGTGAAGAGGAAACTCCGGACCCCTCTGGGAGGGTCCGGACCATTCATCGCCCAGTGTACTTTATTAGCGAAGTACTACATGATGCCAAGACTCGATACCTAGAGGTGCATAAGCTGCTCTATGCAGTTCTTATTGCCTCCAGGAAGCTTCACCATTACTTCCAAGCTCACAAAGTCTCAGTGGTGACCTCTTACCCACTTTGAGAAATTTTGCATAATCCCAATTCAACTGGGAATATTGCAAAGTGGGCAGCAGAATTGGCTGAATTTGATCTTGAATTTATTTCAAGGCAAGCAGTCAAGAGTCAAGCATTGGCAGATTTTGTGGCAGAATGGACTCCCTCTCCATCAAACCCTGGGGGCCCCAGTGAGCAGAAGACGGAGCATCAAGCTCCAGCCTTCACCAAGCCTCACTGGACCCTCTACTTCGACGGCTCCATGCAGAAGCAGAGGTCGGAGCTGGAATCCTTCTCCTTGCACTGACCGGGGAGAAGGTGAAATACATGGTACACCTTGACTTCAAGGCGACCAACAACATGGCAGAGTACGAAGCGCTCATCTACGGACTAAAGGTGGCACTGTCATATGGTGTCAAGCAACTGCTGGTCAAGGGAGATTCGCAGCTCATCATTAAGCAGGTGAAGGGTGAATGTTCCTGTAATAATCTCCAGTTAGCTGCTTACCTCCTTGAAGTCCAGAGGCTTCAGAAGGACTTCGAAGTCCTAGATCTCCACCATGTCCAACGTGCCCATAACACTGAAGCTGACGAACTCTCAACGAAAGCGTCAACCGGAGCTCTGGCTCCTGACGGAATTTTTGTCCGGAGGTTGTCAAAGCCAACAGCTCAGTCTGCCGAACTGAGCGAAGGGGGCAAGATCAGCATCCCGAAGCTGACGGTCCCGATGGCCCTGTTACCATGGCAGCCATCAAGGGTCGTAGGTGCTGCCGGAAGCTCCGAGCAACCCAGCACGCAAGACTCAAATGCTCAAGTTAGTTCCGATGCATGGATCTCGGAGATCCGGAACTACTTGAAAGACAACATCCTTCCTGACGATGATGTATCCACTGACTGGGTAGTCAGATTGGCTAAAAGATACACGCTGGTAGAAGGGGATCTCTACCGGCGTGGTGCCAACGGCATCCTAATGCGGTGCATCACAAGGGAAGAAGGCTGCGAGCTCCTCGCAGAAATCCATGGAGGCGAGTGTGGGAACCACGCGTCTTCCCGCACGCTGGTCGGTAAAGCCTTTCGGCATGGCTTCTACTGGCCTACAGCACTCCAGGATGCAACTGAGCTGGTGAAGAAATGTGAAGCATGTCAATTTCATGCAAAGCAAATTCACACACCGGCTCAGCCCCTACAAATGATACCTCCTACATGGCCTTTCGCTGTGTGGGGGATGGACATCTTGAGGCCTTCCCCAAGAGCCGTCGGAGGTTACAAGTTCCTGTACGTCGCCATTGATAAGTTTACCAAGTGGCCAGAAGCAACTCCAGTTGTGACAATCAACAAGCAATCTGCTATCAACTTTTTGCAGTCCATTGTATGCAGATATGGAGTCCCAAACAAAATCATCACTGATAATGGGACCCAATTCACAAGCTCTACATTTCAAGGATATTGCAAAGACCTCGGCATTCAAGTTTTCTACACCTCTGTAGCTCACCCAGCCAGCAATGGCCAAGCCGAGAGAGCAAATGCTGAAATCCTTAAAGGACTCAAAACGTGCACCTATGAGCGCTTGAAAAAACATGGAGCCAACTGGATCAAAGAGCTTCCGCCCACTTTATGGGCCAATAGGACATCTCCAAACCGGTCAACTGGAGAGACACCCTTCTTTCTGGTGTACAGAGCTGAAGCAATCCTTCCTCCGGAAATCACCTTGGGTTCACTCCGGGTCCGGACCTTCGACGAAGCCGCGCAGGACCAGCTCCGGCGTGAAGACCTAGATATCCTTGAGGAGGGAAGGTGCCAAGCAGCTGTTCGGAATGCCCGATATCGCCAAGCCCTATGGCGTTATCATCAGCAGCATATACACAACCGACAGCTCGAGGAAGGCGATCTGGTGCTACGGAGAATACAATCCAGAGAAGGGTTAAACAAACTCTCCCCCGGCTGGGAGGGACCCTTCCGAGTGATTAAAGTATCCCGTCCCGGAAGCGTTCGCTTGGCTACCGAGGATGGGACACCTCTCCCAAATCCTTGGAACATCGAGCACCTCCGTAAGTTCTACACTTAATACCACAGAGGTGAGTCTTGAGTAACTTGAGATGTATGTTATAGAGCCATTGTACAGAGTCGGGTAGTTCCTCCGGGAGAGCAGCCGGACCTTTCCCGAAAGGTCCGCAAAGTTCATGCAACACTTGTCACAGTCTCCGGACTAAAAGTGTGGCTAACTACCCTAGGTCAAACGAGAAATGAAACACGCTTAGCCTGGTTCCGTACCCTAAGAGTGTACTTGTTTCCCCTGTACCCCGGACCTATAATGAAAGACATCTTCATGTGAAACAGACTCCACGTGCATTTATTTTGTACAGGCTCAACATTTTTTATTTTTCTCTTTCTTGTCTATAACGAAGACGTGCAGTTCTTAAGAAATTTTAGTTCGACCGGTTTATATACAATACGAGTTGTATTGTCAATTCTTTTGGATTCAAATATTGTTCCTGGCCAACTCGCCTGAAAGCTGCCAAGCCAATCTAGGGCTGGAGTGTGCTATCGACTTAGCCTGGTCAAGCACCCTAAGTACGCCACTCTACCTACACCCCGACAGGCCGAAGTAAGGCGAGTCCAAATACAATTGAATCCGGAAGAAAAGGCAATGCATTCGATTGTGTCTAGAATCGTGTTTGACCTAAAACTTTCTTGAGAGTCGTAAGCCGCGACGAAGTTATAGACGAGAAACAAATTTTACTATTTTTCTTGACTTTAGTGTGCAGGAAAAATAAAATACACGTTGATGGAGAAAAGCCGGAGCTGACAAAGCTCCGACTCCCCTAGGTGGTTTGTAATCGATGTTACGCATTGAAAACGAGCATCACCGGAGTAATCAAGCTCCGGTAAATCTAGGGGGGCCAACCGTCGACGCTGAATAAAAGATGGTGAGAAGACCCCGCAAACGGAGTCTGCTGCCAACAAACTAAGTGTTGGCAAAGGTCACTGCCGGAGCTACTAAGCTCCGACACCCCAGAGGACTAACTATCGATGCTCTAATGCGTTGATAGAGACTATTGCCGGAGCTACTAAGCTCCGGCAATAGACAATGCCGGAGCTTCTAAGCTCCGACAACCTCAGGGGGCCTTCACTATCGAAGACTTCAGACCTAAATTCTATAAGTTCGGAGCAAATGAGTATTCAACAAAACGTAATATCCTCTTGGTACATGTTCACAATCAAATTGTGTACATCTACCAGGGGGCCAAGTGAAGAAAAAAGTGTTGAAGACAAAAAGTGACAAAAAGTGAAATTCACAAAAATTTGGGGATTTCATTTATCAGGAGACAAGGGATTACATCTGGAAACAAGGGATTACAAAATTGAGGAAGAAGAAGAGAAAGTACAAGTGAGAACTACAGAGACGATCCTAGACCCTATGGAAGAATTGAGCGACCTTCTGGGCAATCTCCGATACGTTGACTCGGGTAGCTTCGCCTTCTCCTTCAACGGGACCTTCAAGCACCGGGTCTAGAGGAAATTGGGAGTTCCGGCTGGTGTAGCACGTCAGCACGTACTCTGCAATGTTCTTCGCCAGGGATTGCCCCTCAACCTCCAATTGGTCCGCGATGACATCGCCCACCTTGGAGAGCTTGCTGCCTGCCGAGCTCAATGCCTGCAGCGCTAGGTCCGGCTCCGGCTCCGGATCATCCGGGCGCACGGGGCTGAAACCCATCGGTGTCAGCGCGTCGTTGGCCTTGCCCAGGAACTCCCAAATTTGTAGGGAGTCCGCAGTCCTCAAGCCCTTCATTTCTTCCAGGGATCTTCTGGTCGCCATCAGTTCGGAATTCTCACGGGCGAGGCGCTCAACTTCTTTGGCGTTTTGCTGAATCTTCTCAGAAACCCGCTTTTTGAGTTTTCCGAGCTCCTCCTCCCGGAGGTGGATCTTGTTCCGGCGGTCGACCAGGTCCTTCTCTCTACCCCTCACTTTCTTCTCCCTGGCAGTAATGGCACACTCTTGTTCGTAGAGTTCCTGCCCTCGCACCCAGGCCTTCTCCTCTTCCTCATGGCAGCGCTCTTCCAATTTTTTGGCGCGCTCCTCGAGGCCCTTGTCAGCCAGAGCCACCTTCTCGGCGAGCTCCTCCTCCCTCCTCAGGACATCATCCCGCAGCTCTAGGAGTTTCTGCTCTTCATCCTCGAGCTGTTTCTCCCTCTCCTCAAGTGCCTCCCGACGCTTGATGAGTGTAGTGTTAATGGCCTCAAGCCTTTCGTGGCGTTCATCGGCTGCACTATTGGCTGCTTTGGCTTGATCGTAGATCTCCCGGGATTGAGCGTCGAGGGCGCGAGTCAAACTCTCCCTGTCATCCAGTAACTTGCCCCAGTACTCCAGGTGGATCTTCTCCCGCTTGATCCACTCTTTGTCGTCCGCTAGCCTCGAATGCGCCAGCTTGGTCTCGAAGTAGAGCCGGTTACGCCACCGCCTAAGGGTTTGGCGCTCCTCTTCAAGAGCCTTGCTGTCGTGGAAGAAGGCCAGTTGGACTTGACGCAGACTGGAACATGCGTTGTCAATAGACAATGACAACGGGATAGGTTCCGGACCTGCTGGGGTCTCCTCCGCTGGTTCCAGCGGGTTTTCAGATACAAAAATTGGGTCCCACTCCACAAGAGTGGTCCCCTGAGTCTCCATGGCACTAGGGTCGTTCTCCGGGATGGCCTCAGTCGCCATCGAGGAAGGCCCTGCCACCAGGTCTTCGTTCACCCCCTCGGGCAGGGGGCTAGTGACTTCGCTTGGGTACTCCGGCTCGGCCACAGGTACCTCCGACGTCGTCACTTCTGGAGCAGGAGCCGCTGCTGGCTCCGGCCTTGGCACCTCCTCCGATGGGGGCTCGAGCTCCGTCACTCTTCAACAACCGGCTCGGGGCCGAAAGATCTTCAACATCGACCGGCCCAGCGGCCGGAGCTTCAACAATGACCGGCTCTGCGGCCGATGCTTCGGAGGTAGCCGACCCAACTGCCGGAACTTCCTCAGCTTCCGGCACGTACGACGGGGCTTCAATCACCTCCGGCTCAACCGCTGGGGCTTCGACAATTTCTGGCTCAGAGGCCGGAATTACTGCTTCCTCCGGCTCAGCAGCTGGAACTTCCGTCATTTCAGCACCAGGACCCGGAGCTTCAACCTCCTGGACAGGTGCCGCTGGCGCATCTTCTCTCCCGTGGTCCGGCGCTACCACGGGAACTTCTGGGGATGAGTCGAGGTCCATGACCACGACAGGCGGCGCCGGAGCTGTCGCAGCTTCAGCCACCACTTGGGGCGGCACTGGGACAGGAGCAGAAGCTTCCGCCCTCACAGCTTCAGTTGCTGTGGCTGAGGGTGGAGCCTCACTCCTCTTCTTGGGAACGCTGCAAATGATGGACGAAGAAACTTAAAAAAGCAATCACTACAGCAAAACAATTGTCCAAGGTAAAGATTAAAAATTACCTTGGGAGGCTTCCGCACCAGCTTGCATGGAATCTTTTTCTCGGGCGTTCCGGGCTGGTCATAGCCGGCGTGGAAGCTCCGGAAGGCCCCCCGGAACTCGTCGCGGCCGCGGGTGTTTCCCGGGTCGAGGCCCCCCTCGATCAGGAAGAACCCTTGGACCTAGAGGCCTCCACCGGCCGAGGTGCTGGAGTCGCGTGCCCGGAGCTAACACCCCGGGAGGACCCCACTGCGGGAACAGTCTCTCCCCGGGAGGACCCCACTACGGGAACAGTCACCGCGGTTGTGGAAGACCTTCCCCTCCGGGGAGAAGGAGCCGATGCAGAAGTAGCGGGCCTGACAGACCTTCCATCGGCGTACTGCAGCTTCCTCTTCCGGCTCACGGGTTCATCCACCAGCTCCTTGCCCTTGCCGACGACCTCTTCCCTCGGCTTCGGAGCTGGGTCGGAGCCACCTTCGGACACTCCAGGGATCGCCACCCTGGTAGTTGATCTTCTCTCAACGATACCAAGGTCGTCAAGCATGGGCATCTTCCGCCGGAGCTCCCTACTGAACTCAACTTCCACGTTCAGAGGAAGAAAAGCCGATGGCGGAGTCAAGTCATCACCCTCGACGTCGATGCCGTGCTGGAACTTCTTGAGGTGGAACTCCAAGGTTTTCCCCACCATGTTGGACTTCAACCCGGTCTCGACCCGGTCGTCGTCCATCACGCTGTTGAGGGCCCAAGCGAGTTTCTCCTTCTTCTTCAGCGGTGCCCACCTGTTGACCAGGAAGTTACAAAACACCGCTTGAGGGGTTAATCCCCCCTCCACGCACCGGCGAATCCTAGTCAGAACAGGGTCGAAGGCGTCCGCCAGCACCGGAGCTTCACTCCAGATCGTCGTGTCAATGTTGGGGAGGCCTTCGGGCAGCTCCAGCCTCTCGTGCTCCTCCACCCGGATGACTATCCAGTCCTTCTTCCAGTCATCCCACTTCCCAGAGGGGAACGACCGGAGGTACTTGAATGGGCACTTCTTGCTCTTCACGAAGTAGTAGAAGCCAAGGTACTCATTGCTCCTACCGGTGGTGTGGACGGTGAAGAAGGTCCGGAAGAGTTCGATGCAGGGGGGGATGCCCACCCACATCTCACAGAAGTGGACGAAGATAGACATGAGGAGAATGGAGTGAGGGCCAAGGTGGTGTAGCTGCAGACCATAAAAGTCCAGTAGCATCAAGAAAAAGGAAGAAAAAGGTGGGATCAACCCCACCATGGCGTACGAGGAGAAGTACACCATTTCGCCAGAGTGCTCCTTCTCGAACGGGATCTCTCCACCAGCGCGGACCGAGCGGTTGAAGAAGTCCGAGGACCACCCCATGAGGGCCCGGACCTTCTTCAGGTCGCCGTCGGTCTTCAAGCGACTCTCGCGGAGACCCAAATCCATCGCGGCACGGCTAGGCAAGAGAAGAAAAGCGAAGCACAAGTTGGGAGTTTGAGCGCAAGATCAGATGGGAGGCGTGAAGAACTCCCGACGGTGCATGCTTTCCTTCTTAAGTAAGCCCTCGCAACGCTTGGATGGAAACCGCAAGGAAGTCGAAGATACCATTCAAAAACTCCACCCAGCCGATGACAAGGGGGCCCGGGACCACTCCGACGATCAAGTCGAGGTTATTACCCAGGCGAACGGTTGTCATTAAGAGGCAGGAAACCCGGAGGCGGCGGCCTGACAAGGCGCGCGGAACCGTTACGGTTTTTGTATTGAGAACCGACGACCTTCAATCACTTGAGATCCGCACGCCAAAGATCTCATCTGCCGCACGCGGAACACACCACGTGGCGAGGATTTAACTCCAAACCCTCGCCAACGGCACCTCTGAAGACCTTTGAAGACTCAGTTCAAAAGTCGCGAGGATGGACCCACCTCCGGCGGAATGACTTCACCCAATGGTCTTCTCCGGAGGTAGGTCCAGGGGGCCACTGTCGGTACCCTGGAAACTGTACACCCCTTGAGGTTACAAAGATATCAAGGAAAAGTCACCCACTTGATTTGAAGACCTTCGGAGGCCCACATGTCAGATGTAACCGGACCCGCTTCTCCAACATGGTTAATCCCAGGGTCGCCACGTGTACTATCAAACCGGAGCTACCGCCCACAAGGGGGAAGCTCCGGACCATGTACCGAAATGGCACCTCCGGACTTAACCCCAGACCGAGAGAAGCTCCGGACCTGACACGTGTCAGGTAGCTCTGGATCTTCCTGTTTCCCACAGTATGCTCCAGAACTGCCACGTGTCCACCCGTCGGAGCTTCAGCCTCTGACCTCCGGAAGACTTCGTAACGGCTCCGGATCTTCAAAGGGGAATCAAGGACTTGAAGACCCGATTAAGTGTCATTAATACCATATTAATGACACACGATTGGATGACCTTAATTATCAGTAACGGTGCTGTAAAAGCCCATTACCCGGTCATTAAGGGCAATTAAACTTGTTGAATGAATATCAATACTAGTAACCGCCGGGGCCACATGTCGGGCCAGGCTAACTTGTAACAGCCTGCCCTTGTACTATAAAAGGACAGGCCGACGACGGACGCCAGGGACATGGAGTGACGCAACACACGCGCCATAAATGCTCAACACAAGCTCATACAGCTAATACAACACCAACACACCCGTGGAGTAGGGTATGACGCTCAGGCGGCCCGAACCACGTAAACTCCTGTGTCTCCTGTGTCATTTACTATTCACCTTCTCGAATCTCTGCGCGCCCACACCGAACATCAAACTCCTCTAACACTTTAGTAGTGTCGGGAGATCTGCCGGTTCCAAACCACCGACAGTGATGTTCTATGTGTTAGCTTAATTCATAGCTAATGTGGATATGTAAAATTAATTGATAGTTAATTCTCAAATTACATGCAAATTTACATGTTTAACTTATATATGTGAGCATGATTAATAGTTTCTAAATTTAACTTGTATGAATGGGTAATTTAACTTGTATGTATATGTGAGCATGTTTAGGTTTTAGTAGTGCCTAAATATGTGTGACTTGTTAGTGTGAATAGGTATAATCTAAAAAATGGGTGACAACCGTCAGGTGATGTATGATGGATGGAGTTCAGATGGTGTGTACACTTTGGAATGGGCACAAACCACAAATGTGTTCGTGAACCAAGCATTTCCTAGTGGTGCTCGTTTTGTTAAGTGCCCATGTAGCAGGTGCCTGAATCGACGTTTGGAGAGGTCTGAAATGATACTGCACCTTTGTAAGCACGGATTTATGCTAGACTATCTAGTGTGGCGTGAGCATGGAGAGGTGGATCATGCTAGTGAGTCAGACAGAAATGAGAATGAAGATCATATGGATGAGATGATGGCGGATGTTGGTCGATAGTATGAAGAGTAGTCACTACCAGAGGAAGTGAAAAAGTTTTACAGGCTTCTTGTCGCTGCAGATGAAAAAGTGTATGAGGGCACCAATGTGACTGTTCTGCAGGTGGTCACACGACTTTTGAGGTTGAAGTCTAAGTTCAAATTTGCAAACAATTGATACAATGGTATCCTGAAGTTGATCAATGATATCCTTCCGTCAAAACATAAGATGTCGGAAGACATATATCACTCAAAGAAGATTTTGGAAGGTCTGGGCATGAGTTATGAGAAAATTGATGCGTGCATGTTGTTTTGGAAGGAACACAAGAACGATACTCGTTGTATGCATTGCAAAGCATCTAGATATGTGAAGGTTTTGAATTATTATAGAGAGGAAATAAGTACAAAGGTACTAGTCAAACAGCTTCGGTACATGCCTATCACGTCCAGGATTAAACGGTTGTTCCTTTCTCAAGAAACAGCAAAGCAAATGAGGTGGCATTCAGAAGGGTTACGTGAGAGCGATGACAAAGATATTATGATGTATCCTTTGGATGGCGCGACATGGCAAGCTCTATACCGTTTCGATCCGGAATTTGGTAAAGATCCAAGAAATGTTTGTCTTGGGTTGTCAACAGATGGTTTCACTCCTTTCAGCACAAGTAACAGTCCATACTCTTGTTGGCCTGTTTTTATCATGCCTTACAATCTCTCTCCCAACATGTGCATGAAAGAAGGATACATATTTCTCGCGGCCATCATTCCCGGTCCTAAACATCTTGAGACGAAAATCAATGTGTTTATGCAACCATTGATTGAGGAGTTGAAAGAGTTATGGCAAGGTGTAAAGACATATGACAGTCATCTAAAATGTGAATTTACTTTACGTGTTGCGTATCTATGGTCTATACATGATTTATTGGCATATGGCATTTGGGCTGGTTGGTGTGTCCATAGAAAATTGTGTTGCCCCATATGTATGGCTGACACCGATGCCTTCAAGTTGAAGTATGGAAGAAAATTCAGCTTCTTTGATTGCCATTGACGATTCCTTCCTTCAAATCACCCTTTCAGGAGTGATACACGATCATTCCGAAAAGGCAAAAGTGTTACAGAAGAACCCCCTCGTTGATTGACAAGCGAACAAAAAATGGCTTGGCATGCAAAGTTAAAAGAGTCCGCTGAAGGTGGTTTCGAAGGGTATGATACAGAACACAACTGGACTCATATTTCTTTTCTTTGGGATCTACCATATACAAATGCGTTGCTTTTACCACACAACATAGATTTGATGCACCAGAAGCGTAATATCGCTGAAAGCATCATAAGCATGTGTTTTGATTTTACTGATCAAAGCAAAGATAATTTGAGTGCGAGGAAAGACTTAGCTGATATTTGTGATCGTCCTGGGCTTGAGGAACAAATGCAAGCAGAAATGAAAGTAGGCCACGGGCTCCATACTGTGTTAGACCAGAAGGAAGAAAGCAAATACTTAGTTGGTTGAAAACACTAAAGTTTCTAGGAGTTGGGTACATGTCAGGATAGAGTTTGGGAGATCTTCTGAGTAAGTTTGTTTTGATTGTTTCAATTACATTGCATCTTATTTTGTTTGACATTAATTATTACTTGTATGCAGGGTAGGTTTCGTTTGGAGGAGGGTGTGAGTCAAGCATATGCTTGTTCGGTTTTTCATAATGCAGCAAAAAGACGTGTCAAGGACTCCTCTAAGGCACAGATCAAAGTTGTGACCGTCTACTAAAAGAAGGTGATGTTCCAGCCCATGACAAACAAAGAAGCAACCAAAATTCACCTCACTAGGGAGGAGTACTTGCAGAGTCATGTGGATTGGATTTATGCGAATATGGAAGCTTGGGAGTGGTTATGCGGGTATTGGGTTCAGCTGAGTTCAGAAATATTTCTTATAGACATCGAAAAAACCAGAAGAGCAAGCCAGGAAAGCACATCTTCAGGCTGGATGGTTATGTTCGGATGGAACAAAGGATGGTATGAATTCTTACATTCATACTTAGATTGATTCAATTAATTGTATTGATTAAATTGTTGAATTTTGATATTGCAGACAACTGAAACTGGTACGCCTCCTACGTTTTTCGAGGTTTATCTTAAGGGGCACAAAGGTCTAGACCCAAATCGCCCGGAGAAGTTGTGTGACAAGGCATCAACGCAAAAATTGGTACGTATGTCGATTCTTTGATTTTTGCACCTTGACACCGTAGGACCTTCACGTGTTCAATCCTATGGAGGTAAATGGTTTGTTCTTGTTATTGTTGATGATTATTCTAGATACTCTTGGGTTTACTTTATGGCGTCTAAGAATGAAGCTTTTAGTCACTTTAGAACTTTATTTCTTAGATTATCAATTGATCACCCAAGATCTTTAAAAGCAATTAGAAGTGATAACGGAACTGAATTTAAAAATCAATCTTTTGATCCTTTTGTGCTGAAAATAGAATAGATCATCAATTTTCTTCACCATATGTATCTCAACAAAACGGTGTTGTAGAAAGAAAGAACAGAACCTTAGTTGAGATGGCTAGGACTATGCTTGATGAATATCAAACTCCTAGGAAATTTCGGGCTGATGCGATTGCAACCGCTTGTTATGTCTCAAATCGTGGTTTCTTGCGTGCTAAGCTAGGTAAAACACCATATGAGCTCCGGTTTGGACATAGGCCTAGTGTTACGCACTTTCGGGTCTTTGGTTGCAAATGCTTTGTTAAGAAACATGGTAATCTTGATAAATTTGAACCTAGATCCATTGATGGCATGTTTCTTGGTTATCCATCTCATACTAGAGGCTACCGTGTGCTTTTACTTGACACTAACAAAATTGTGGAGACTTGTGAAGTGTCCTTTGATGAAGCTAGCCCAGGTACTAGCTCAAACATTGCAGGTCCAGATCCATATCCGCAGGGGGAGAGAAATTTCGTTGAAGATAAGGAAGGGGAGGAGCTGCTGCCCAAAAATTCAGCAGCTAATGACATTGTTTGAGCTCCTGATTTTGATTCACAGCCAGCACCGACGACCACCATTGCTGGTCCAGATCCTCCTCAAGTCACAAGCTCATCGATTTGTGATGAACATGAAGAAGAAGAATCTTGTGAAGTGTCCACTCCCCTCCGGGTTCTCAAAATTCATCCTCCAAAACAGATTATTGGAAGCTTGCATGAACGAGTCACACGGTCCAGGTTTTGCGATCCAAACTCTCATGTTCATTCTGATTTTGTTGCTTCTTTTGAACCCAAAGATATATCACACGCACTCACTAATGCATCTCGGATTATTGTCATGCAAGAAGAGTTAGAAAATTTTGAAAGAAATAATGTTTGGAAATTTGTACCTCCACCTCAAGGTCACACTTTAATTGGAACTAAATGGGTGTTCCAAAATAAACAAAGTGGGGATGGGGTTGTGATTAGGAATAAGGCTAGGTTGGTTGCTCAACGTTTCACTCAAGTTGAAGGTATAGATTTTGATGAAACTTTTGCTCTTGTTGCTGATTAGAAGCCATAAGAATTTTGTTAGCTTTTGCTGCATTTAAAGGTTTTAAGCTATATCAAATGGATGTTAGAAGTGATTTTCTTAATGGCTACATAGATAAGGAGGTTTATGTCAAACAACTACCGGGTTTTGAAAATCCAGATTTTCCTAATCATGTTTACAAACTGTCCAAAGCCTTGTACGGTCTCAAACAAGACCCTAGAGCGTGGTATGATAGGTTAAAAACATTCTTACTTGAAAAGGGGTTTACCATGGGCAAGGTTTATAAAACTCTTTTTGTGCTTAAGCATGGCAATGACTCATTATTCGTTCAAGTGTATGTGGATGATATTATCTTTGGTTGTGCCTCTCATGATCTTGTGTCCAAGTTTTCAGCAATGATGAGTTCCGAATTTGAAATGAGTATGATGGGTGAACTCACTTACTTTTTGGGGCTGCAAATCAAGCAAACCAAGGAGGGTACCTTTGTGCATCAAATGAAGTATACAAAAGACCTCCTTAGGCGCTTCAACATGGACAAAAGCAAGCCTCTTCGGACACCAATGGGAACAGCAACAACACTTGAACTTGATGAAGACGGTGAACCCGTGGATCAAAAAGAAAGAAGCATGATCGGATCACTTTTGTACCTCACGACATCAAGACCGGACATACAATTCAGTGTATGTCTTTGTGCACGATTTCAAGCTTCCCCACATGCTTCACATCGTCAAGCCGTCAAAAGGATTCTCAGGTACTTACATGGAACTCAAGAATTTGGCATTTTTCTTTCTTCTTCCTCAACTGTTACTTTGAAAGCTTTTTCCGATGCTGATTTTGGAGGTTGTAGGATTGATAGGAAAAGTACTTCCGGTGCTTGTCATTTTCTTGGTAATTCACTTGTTGCATGGTCATCTAGAAAACAAAGTTCAGTTGCCCAATCCACCGCCGAATCTGAATATGTAGCTGCTGCTAGCGCTTGTTCACAAATTCTTTGGATTGTTCAAACACTTAAGGACTATGGGGTTGATCTAGATAGTGTTCCACTGTTTTGTGACAACATTAGTGCTATTTGCATTGCTAAAACCCCTGTGCAACATTCTAAAATTAAGAACGTTGACATTAGGTATAACTTTCTTCGTGATAATGTTGAAAAAGGAGACATTGTGCTTCACCATGTAGATATCGAACAACAATTGGCTGACATTTTTACAAAACCTTTGGATTTCACTCGTTTTTGTTACATTCATAGTGAAATAGGGGTTATGCATCCTCATGGCTTAAATTGAGGGGAGTTTTCAAACTTGAGAAGTCTATGCGTGAATCTGAAATTAAAATAATATGAGCATAGTATTTCATACATATATGACTTTGTGATTCCTTTTACATGCTGAAAGTTCTTACTACATTACTCGTGTTATACATTTTGTAGTTTTTGCCATGTATAGTAATAGAAATAATTACTTATACCAAATCCGGTCATGGTCGAACTTTCTTGCTGTTTTGAACTTGTTGCATGCTCACAAGTGCTTTTAATCATAAAGAATTAATCAAGTAATCAACTCACATGTTGAATTTTTATGAACAAATATAAATTGAGAAAAGATCAAGAGAATATGCATGCATCGCACTTCTTCTTTTGAGATGGCTTATCATTGCACTTAGATATGAACTTGAAAGAAGTTGTGTATGACTAAAACCATGTCCTTAAGCTTCTGATTGTCAAATGACATAGGCTTGGCTTGGTTGATTAGAATAAGGCAGATGCGCATATAATCTCTTGCAAATATCATATGATCTAATTTTGTGTCTTGGAAAATAATAAAATGCAGCAACAAGTGTCATGCTTTCAGGTATTGAAATAGTTAAGTTTGTGAGATCATGACTTGCTTAAATTGAAAATTACATTTGATCTCTAGCATGGCTTACACTACTTTATGTATCTCATTGTTGTGATAGTGTAAGTTACTTGATAGTATGACTTGGATGAGCTTTGTTTTATATGTATATGTTATAATATGCTCATCACAATTAAAATTTCTCTTTTGAACCTTGTTGAATACATTGTCAAAGGGGGAGAGATAATATGGTGAATTATGCAAGGGGGAGAAATATGTATAGGGGGAGAAGAGAAATTTATTTCTATCTCATTTGATTTTCAAAAAGGGGGAAAATTGTTCTCAAAACTTTTCGTGCCAATGTTCGGATTTAAATGTTTCCAATGCATTCATCAAGGGGGAGATTGTGAGACCTATGTGTGCTGAATACATTGGTTTTGAAAATAAAAGTTTTGAATGCTGCCATAACATCTTTTTAGCAAGGTCCGACTCTAGCTCCGAGCTTCTGCAAGGTCCGACAATAGGTTTGACTTTCTTTGTCTAGATCCGACATATTTTTGGGTAGCTCCGGTGAGCTTTGTCTTTACCTCCAGAATGTCTTTGATAGCTCCGGCATGTCTTTGTTAAGTTCCGATATGTTTTGCTAGGTCCGACTTATGCTGGTTAGCTCTGACATGTTTTTCTAGCTCCGACTTTTGGGATGACTAGTTCCGACTAGTTTTGGTTAGCTCCAGCGCTAGGTTGTACTAGCTTTGGTAAGCTCCGGTGCTAGGTTGTACTAGCTTTGGTAAGCTCCGGCGCTAGGTTGTACTAGCTTTGGTAAGCTCCGGTGCTAGGCTGTACTAGCTTTGGTAAGCTCCGGCTCAAGCTCTGGTTAGCTTTGGCAAAGTTCGGAGCTTGATCGTAATGTTCCAAATTTTCATGTGAAATGTTTCAAACATGCTTTACACTTATGGAAAGGTTGCTTAGTATTATTTTATTAAGTTTTTGGTATGTTTTGGTGGTCATGGCTGATATCGTTTTGATATGATTTGCAATATGCTTATGTGAGGTGCTCACGTAAGGTGTTGTAGTTTCGGAACTAACTTGAGTCAAGTCGCGGACTTGGGCTCGTACGGATTGGTTGTTTGTTCATGTGCGGTTGTTGCTTGAGTTTAAGTCATGGCTGGTGACAGGATCCTTTGGACTAGTCTCAGGGAGGAGATGAGGTTCCAACAACCAAATTCAGGAGGAATTGTGGTTGAGTGGGTCAGGAGGTCGCACAGGATGATTGAATCAAGGGTAGTGCATATGAAGGTTACTGGACGTCGAAGGAAGGTGTTTTCACGTATCCATGCGGTGCATGACGTGGCAACATGGTTCCGAATATGGTTTATGAATGGGGAAGATCTGGTTGGAAGGATCGGATCGTATCGGTTGATGACTTTGGCTGTGGCGGAGTCGGTTATGGCTCGGTATGGAAAGTATCGAGTTGGTTATGATAGGATTTCGTGTGGGTCACGAATTTGGATTGTTTAGGAATGTGGGATACGTTCCTAAGATGTTTGGAAGTATTAAGATTGCTTCTATTTGCGTATAGAAGAGTCCTAAGCAGTTATGGAAAGTTACGATTCGTGATCTGAGTAGGATTGGAGTCCTAGTTGAGATTGGGTTGGACTAAGGGCTGGTTATATAAGCAAGGGAGGCCAAAGCTCGTGGTGCACGACTTTAGGGCTGTTCCTCTTGTGTTATATTGGATAAAATTTATAGTTTGAAGGAACTTTTGTGCCTTGTTCGTCTGACTTGTTCTAGATAAGTTTTACTCATCAAGTTTCTGGACAGCACTACCTTTTGTCGGTGGTTTTATCATAACTCGAGTTTTAATGATCCAATTGACGTGATTATTTTTGAGTTGTCTTCAAAACTTGATTATATATGATCTGTAAAAATTTCGCCATCATTGGATTTATGGTTTCTGATCTACACGAGTTTCTTTGCAGCGTTCCAGAACTGTTTTTCTCGGGTAGGACAGATTGACCTTTGTTCGGTTTTTCGATCATAACTTGAGTTTCCCTCGACGGATTTGAGTGATTCTTTTTGTGTTTTCTTTGTGACTTTCTTCTCTCTGATATATATCACTTTTGTCACGGTAAAACATGTTTAAATTAGTTTCACACACGATTTCTCTAACAGATCGTTTTTTCTGCCGAAGGGGTTGGGATTTAATTATTTCCGCTGTGTAAGATTTTTTAAATCTACCATTCACCCCCTCTGGTAGCTTTTCACGTGCTCTTTGATCCTACAACATCGTCCTCAAGATGCCGACATCCTCCGGCATCCTCAAGATCTGCGGAGATCGTGCTACTGCGGTCACATTTTGGAGAAGCTCCGAGCGCTGGCAACAGCCCCAGCACCCGTCCTGAGCGATGCTAGGTCGAGTAAGCCTTCGCTAGACCCACGCGCGCACAGTTGCGCCGCTGCACCACATGTTCAGCCCTCCGACGACAACAACGTACCCATCAAGACAATCCAGATTGGCTTTGATGCGGCTCAGACCACCCGTATCGCGGGGAGTTTGGACAGCGAGCAGGAATCGGCACTCACTACTTTCCTGCGAGCTAATGTCGATTTCTTCGCTTGGCAACCGTCGCAGATGCCAGGAATCCCCAAGGAAGTGATCGAGCATTGTCTGAAGATCTACCCCGATGCACGGCCGCAACAACAGAGGCCCCGTAAGCAGTCCATCGAGCGACATAACTTCATCCGCGAGGTCCACCATCCCAGATGGCTGGCCAATCCGGTCGTTGTCCCCAAGGCCGGCGGTAAGGTTCAGATGTGCATTGACTACACCAACCTCAATAAGGCATGTCCTAAAGATCCTTTCCCTCTCCCTAGAGTTGATCAAATCATAGATTCAACTTCGGGGTGCGATATGCTATACTTTCTAGATGCATATTTAGGGTTTCACCAAATCTCGATGTCTAGAGAAGATGAGGAACATACCGCTTTCATAACCGTAGATGGTCTTTACTGCTATGTCTCCATGTCTTACGGTCTTAAGAATGCCATCCCCACCTTTGTACGTGCCATGCATAAAACATTTGGGGACCTCATTAAGGACCTAGTAGAGGTTTATGTTGATGATATTGTAGTTAAAATCCAGTCACATACATCATTACTAAAAAACCTTGCCCTAATATTTGACAGACTACGAACCACACGCACAAAACTCAACCCAGACAAGTGAGTGTTTGTAGTCAAAGCTGGGAAGCTCCTCGGGTTCTTGGTCTCACACCGAGGAATCGAGGCCAACCCAGAAAAAATCAAAAGCAGTGGAGCTGATGCGGCCTCCAGCCCGTATCATGGACGTGCAGAACCTTGCAGGGTGCTTAGAAGCGCTCAGCCGGTTTATCTCTAGGCTGACTGAGCGGGCTCTCCCGTTCTTCAAGCTTCTACGCCAGTCCGGACCATTCGTCTGGACCAAAGACGCAGAGAAGGCATTCCGCGAGCTCAAGCAGCAGCTGACGTCACAACCAATAATGGTGGCACCGGAGCCCGGGGAGCCCCTGTGCCTCTACATCGTCGCCACAATCGAGGTGGTAAGTATGGTTTTGGTTTTAGAATGGGCTGACCCCCAGCAGCCCCAACGAAAGGAAGGGACCCCTGCCATTGACTCTAAGCCCAGGGCTTGGAGCTTGCAGGGGGCCCCAATGACAGAGAAGCCTCTGGGTCCCAGCCCTCATAGGATTTTCGGGTCCCCAAGGGGGCCCCGAAGAGCGAGAAGCCTCTGGCTTCCAGCCCCCAGAGGATGTATGGGTCCCCCAAGGGGGCCCCGGAGAGCAAGAAGCCTCTGGGTACCAGCCCCCAGAGGATGTCTGGGTCCCCCAAGGGGGCCCCGGAGAGCAAGGAGCCTCTAGGTCCTAGCCCCTAAAGGATGTCTGGGTCCCCCAAGGGGGCCCCGAAGAGCAAGGATCCTCTAAGTCCCAACCCCCAGAGGATGTCCGGGTCCCCCAAGGGGTCCCCAAAAAGCAAGTAGCCTCTGGGTCCCAGCCCCCAGAGGATGTCCGGGTCCCCCAAGGGGGCCCCAAAAACCAAGGAGCCTCTGGGTCCCAACCCCCAGATGATGTGCGGGTCCCCCAAGGGGGCCCCGGAGACCAAGGAGCCTCTGGGTCCCAGTCCCTAGGGGATGACCGGGTCCCCCTAGGGGGCCCCGGAGGCCAAGAAGCCTTTGAGTCCCAACCCCCAAAGGAAGCACCAGGCCCAGGAGACATGGAGTCGCTGGACCTGCAGCAGAGGGAAGAAGATGCGTTGGATTCCCTGAAAAGGTCCCAGACCATCCAACGCCCAGTCTACTTCATCAGTGAAATCCTGCATGAGGCAAAGACAAGGTACCTCGAAGTCCACAAGCTACTCTATGCGGTGCTAATCGCGTCGAGGAAGCTTCGCCATTATTTTCAGGCACACCGTGTATGAGTGGTGACTTCGTTCCCACTAGGAGCAGTGCTGCGCAACCCGAACGCAACTGGCAATATCGCCAAGTGGGCGGCTGAATTAGCGGAGTTCGAGCTTGATTTCTTGCCACGACATGCAATCAAGAGTCAAGCCCTGGCGGACTTTGTTGTTGAGTGGACCCCCTCTTCGAGCAAACTAGGGGGCCGGGAGATCAGTGAGCCAGATCCCAGGGCTCTGGTTCTTACCGGACCTCACTGGACGCTCTTCTTCGTTGGATCCTAAAGGAAACAAGGGGTCGGAGCCGGTGTATTGCTCACCTCGCCAACAAGGGAGCAGTCCAAGTACGCAGTGCGCCTTGACTTCAAGGCTACCAACAACATGGCAGAGTACGAAGCCCTCATCTTCGGACTCACAGCTGCGCAGGGTCCCGGTGTTCAGCAGATGCTAGTCAAGGGAGACTCTCAGCTGATCATCAAGCAAGTCCAGGGTGAGTGCTGCTGTAATGACCCGCAGCTCGCGGCATCTAATACATGTCAAGAAGCTAGAAGATGGATTCGAGGCCTTTGATCTCTGCCATGTGCCGCTCGCCGACAACTCCATCGCCGATGCCCTGTCAACCATAACATCCACAGGAGCCCCCGTTCCAGAAGGTGTCTTCGGCAAGAGGTTGCTGCAGTCGACCGCTAGGCCGGCAGGGCCTAATGAAGAAGGTGAGCCCATCTCCACAGAGCTAGCAACCACGGAAGCCCTGCAACCATGGGGGCCGCCAAGGTTCTTGAGCTGCACCAGGGGTCCCAAATCACCTGGCGCCCAAGATCCAGGAGCTCAGGAGAGTCCTGACGCGTGGATCACAGAGGTCCAAGACTACCTGAAGGACAACCTCCTCCCGGAGGACCCAACATCCACTGAGAGGATCGTGAGGATGGCAAAATGCTACATGTTGGTAGAAGGTGATCTCTGCCGATGTGGTGCCAACGGCGTACTACTACGGTGCATAACTCGGCAGGAAGGCTGCGACTTGCTCACAGAAATCCACGAAGGAGAATGTGGGAATCACGCAGCTTCCCGCACGCTGGTTGGCAAAGCCTTCCGGCATGGCTTCTACTGGCCAACAGCACTACAAGACGCCATCAAACTGGTCAAGAAGTGCAAGGCATGCTAGTTCCACGCCAAGCAAATTCACACTCCGGCGCAGTCACTGCAGATGATCCCACCCTCCTTGGCTTTCGCGGTTCGAGGGCTGGATATCCTGGGACCCATCCCAGGGCAGTCGAAGGGTACCGATTCCTCTACGTCACCATAGATAAGTGCACCAAGTGGTCGGAGGCAGCCCCAATGATCAACATCAACAAGGAGTCCACAGTCGAGTTCATCAAATCAATTGTCTGCTGGTTTGGGGTCCCGAACAGGATCATCACCGACAACATGACCCAATTCACCATTGCAGCTTTCCAGGACTACTGCGAAGACCTCGGCTTCCAAGTTTGTTATGCATTTGTAGCTCATCCAAAGAGCAACGGACAAATTGAACGGGCCAACGCTGAGATCCTCAGAGGCCTCAAGACACGCACATATGAGAGCTTGGATAAGCATGGTGCCAAGTGGGTCTATGAACTCCCCTGTGCATTGTGGGTAAGCCGGATGTCACCCAATCGCGCCACGGGAGAAACACCTTTCTTTCTGGTGTATGGGGCCGAGGTCGTCCTCCCCCCAGAGATCGTTGTGGGCTTGTTCAGAGTTCGAGCATTCAATGAGGCCTCAGAGGACCAGATCCGATGAGAAGATGTTGACCTAATCGACGAAGTAAGGTGGCACGCCACCATCCGAAACACATGTTACCGACAGGCGCTGAGGTGCTACCAAGAGCGGTTCGTGCGGAGTAGAGAGCTCAAGACAGGTGACCTGGTGCTGCGGCACATACTCTCTCGAGAAGTGTCGCACAAACTTTCCCCCAGCTGGGAAGGCCCCTTCTGAGTGATACAAGTATCCTGCCCCGGGTGTGTTCGCCTCGCCGTGGAAGAAGGAGAGCCACTCCCCAACCCTTGGAACATAGATCACCTCCGTAAGTTCTACCCTTAAGCATAAATTGTAGGACAATGTAGGGTGTCATGGTGCCAAGGAGCGACACTTAGAACAACCAAACTCTGGGGGGGGGGGGAAGGTCCAGAGTGTACAACCGTTTAGCTTGGTTCTGTACCCTAATCATGAACACTCTGCCTCCTTAGCAAACTGGAGTGGGTCATTGCCTTATTGTAAAGCCAATCCACTCCTAAGACCACCAATGAGAAGAATTACTGTCTTACCATGGGCTTTCTCTTACGTACACTTAAAATTACCTGTTAATTTTGTGATCAATCAAGCTAGTATTGTCTTCGTATATTGTCTTCATATACTTGGTGAAATTTGTTCTATATCACCCTTAGTAGAGTCATGCAACCCTGCTACAGGCGGATGTATTTGAGGTACCTGCAAGGTGTCTTGGAACCTCACGGGTGCCCTCTTACTTGGGGTCCTATGGTGCCAAATGGTTCCCCGCGAAAGGCCAATGCTGAGCTGGAGGTCTAGAGCGCACAACATGCTTAGCTTGGTCATGTACCCTAAGCGTGTGCGCTTTGCCTTCCAGTGCTGCGGCTAAGTACCGGGGGCCAGGACACTCAAACCCCGAATAAGAAGGAAGTCGGACCCTGAGCGCCTGTCGGTACCCTGCATACCGGGTATCCCATGGTACCGCGAGAAGTGCAAGAGAGTTCCACTTGTCAGAGTTAAAGGCTTCCTCAGGACCCACGTATCACAAGACACTGGACCCGCCTCCCTCATATGGGTAGCTCCGGGACTGCCACGTGTAATGTAAGACCGGAGCTGAACTCCCAACGTAGGGAATCTCTAACAATTGACACATGGATAATGATCCCGAACCTAAACCCCAGCAGAGGGGAGCTCCGGTGCTGCCACGTGTACAGCGGTTCTAGAGCTATCTCCCTGCGAGGGGAAGTTCCAGAACTGCCACATGTGGAGCCTCTGGACCTACGACACCAACAAAAACATTGGCGGATCTCCAACAGCACGAACATTCAAGGGACAGTTAAACCGACAGTTACAAGACCTGATTACATGTCATTAATGATATATTAATGACACACGATCAGAGGACCATTAATAGGGGTAACACATCCATTAAGGCACGTTATGAGCCTGTTAATCACACCTAATACTCGTAGACTGTGTATTAGGTGATTAACTACGCTAGGGCCACATGTCGGGCCAGACAAATGTTGTAACGGTCATTCCTTGGACTATAAAAGGAATGTGCCACACGATACTGAGACATCTAATCCAAGCTCACAATACTAGTTCTACTGACTTACTCAATACAACAACACACACCCTGTGGAGTAGGGTATTACGCTCAAGCGGCCCGGACCACTAAATCACTTGTGTCATCGTCTTGTTGAAGATCTCCGCGTGCCCAAACCGATACAAGAACCTCTGTGGGCTACATTTAGTAATACCAGAGGAAGTGTCGTTGATAGACTTTGACATTTGGCATGCCAGGTAGGTGTGCCTGAGATCGCAAGATAGTGAACTCCGCCGCAGGATCTTCCAACGTCAACCACGCCGACCAGCCTGCTGGAGGCAATCCCTCTAACATGTAGCAACCAGCGGGCGTCGTTGTCCCAGCGGGTGTCATTCCACCACCTCCACCATCTGCCCCAGCAAATAATGCTGGACAACAGGATGGGGTACTTGTGTCGGTCACAACATCATCAAACAACAATCCCGAGAACGCGCTAATTGCTGCGTGAACTCTGTTGGAGCGCCCACCAGCGCCCGGAGCACCTCAGGGTGCGATGGAGCAGTGGCGTGCTGATGTGCAACATCTGGTTGCAGCCGTAGCTGATGCCATCAGCAACCAAGGTCCCCCCCTTCGGGACAGACAACAGCTCAACGTAGGACCTTGTTTGGAAGAGTTGGTCCTCACATGTCACAACACCGACGGTGTGCTATATCTCAGTAGGTGACTTCGCTGCCCTCCGGGGCACGATGCACCCACACCATCACCAGGATTCTGACTCACGACCTGCGGTCGGAACTTGATCGTCGTTACTAGCAGCAAGACGGCCGCATCCATATCAAGCATGCTCTAAAAGACGAGAAGCTCGGAACAACCCTGCTCCTCAGGGAGTAGGAGGAGGCTCTTCTTCCTTGGCCATGCACCTACGTATGATCAAATGGTCGCATAAATTCTGGTCTCATTTGCCGGAGAAATTCGACGGGACTGTCAACCCCGCTGAGTTTCATCAAATCTACTCCACTGCTATACTTGCAGCGGGGGGCAATGAGGCCGTGATGGCAAACTACTTCCCAGTGGCTCTGACTGGGACCGCAAGGTCCTAGTTCATGAGTCTTCCACCCAACTCCATCAATAGTTGGGCGGAACCATGCCAACAATTCACTTCCAATTTCGAGAGTTCTTACTCCCGGCCCGACACTGAACTGGACATGTTTGCTGTGAAGCAAACAATGGGGGAATCGCTGTGATCCTTTATCCAGCGGTTTTCTCAGGTACGTAACATCATCCCCTCAATCTCGAGTGCTTCTGTTATCGTTGCATTCAGACAGGGCGTTCGAGACAAAAAGATGCTAGAGAAGTTGGCGACCAAAGAAGTCACCAGCGTCACGGAACTCTTCAGCTTAGCAGACGAATGTGCCAAAGTTGCGGAGGAACGTGAGATGCACTCCAAACCACTTCCAGTGGCCAACAAGAAATCCTCCAAGACTGATGCCACTACTTCCGGAGGTGGCAAAAAGAAAAAGAAGTCCAACGGCAAGAAGAAGTCGTTGGCCGGCGCACCTACTGCTGCGGCTGCAGCAGCTCCGCGTGGCCAGGGGCCATGCCCCGAGAAATGACCTTGACCATAATCAGAAGATGGCGACAGCTCCAAAGTGTGGTGTCCGATCCACAAGTCTGGAAGAATGCCGAGAGGTCCGGAACCTTGTCGAGCGCTACAACAAGCACCGAGAAGAAGCTCCTTTTCGCTAGCGGGAAGGAAAACAAAAAGTTGACGAAGCTCCAGCTGAAGAGGAGCTAGGCTTTCAGGACCCCAAGAAGGCTCAAAAGGCTGTATACAACACCATCGACGGTGACTCCGACATCTCCATCAAAGAGCGTTGGAAGACCCTAAACACCATTTATGGTGGTACTTGGGACATTACCTCTCGCCGCATCCTCAAGACAATGCAGCGGGACATGGCTGCTACAGCTTCCACCGCCAGGGAAGAACCTCATCGGAAGTGGATGGACACTCCCATTATTTTCGATGCTTCAGACTGCCCTCGTAACATGATCAGAGCTGGCCCACTCCCGTTGATGGTGTCTTCGACCATTAACAATGTTCAACTCCACCATGTATTGGTTGACGAAGGTGCAGGGCTGAACCTCATAAGCTTTGAAGCCTTCGTCAAGCTCCAGCTCCGACCTTCGGACCTTCGCCCCTCTCGACCTTTTTCTAGGGTAGGTCCGGGGGCCATTACACCTCTCGGCTCCATCACACTCCCGATGACCTTCGGGACTTAGGAGAATTACAGAACCGAGAAGTTGTTCTTCGACGTGGCGCAGATAAGTTTACTTTTCAACGCCATACTGGGTAGGTCTGCTTTGTACAGGTTCATGGCCACCGCCCACTATGGCTACTTAGTGTTGAAGATGCCAACACCTTCGGGCGTTCTCCGGATCCGTGAAGATCGCACTGCAGGAATTACTGCATTGGAAGAACTCCACGCGCTTGCTACAGTGCAGGAGGAAGCATCCGGAATGGAGCTAGCTCCAAAACCTTTGAGCTCTTGTCATCAAGGCTTAACCTCCGCACCTCGTGTGCAACCAAGCGGCGACACCGACGTTCCCGTCGAAGTCGTCCAAATTGGTTCTGATGCTGCTCAGACCACCCGTATATCAGGAGGTCTGAATAACAAATAGGAACTCATGCTCATCACTTTCCTTCGGGTGAATGTTGACGTGTTTGCCTGGCAACCATCACAAATGTCTGGGATCCCTAGGGAGGTGATTGAGCACAATCATAAGATTTATCCTGACGCACTGCCTGCACACCAGAAGCTCTGTAAGCAATCAGTTGAGCGGCAAAACTTCATCCGACAGGAGATCAAGAAGTTGCTCGAAGCTGGTTTCATCCGAGAGCTTTTTCATCCAAAATGGCTGGCAAACCCAGTCGTTGTACCCAAGGCCGGCGGGAAGCTTCGGATGTGTATCGACTACACCACTTTAAATAAGGCATGTCCAAAGGATCCATTTGCACTACCTAGGATAGACCAGATAGTGGACTCCACCTCCGGGTGCGAGCTATTATGTTTCTTAGATGCATATTCTGGATATCATCAGATCCAAATGTCTAAGGGAGATGCAGAGCATACTACCTTCATAACAGTAGATGGATTATATTGCTATACTGCCATGCCCTTTGGTCTTAAAAATACTGCTTCAACCTTTGTGCGAGCTATGTACAAAACATTTGGAGAGCTAATTAGATACTTGGTGGAGGTGTACGCCAATGACATCGTCATGAAGATCAAGAACAAGGAGTCCCTCCTTGATAATTTGCAAGCCATCTTCGACAAGCTGCACATCACGCGCACCAAGCTGAACCTGGACAAGTGTGTATTTGGGGTTAGCTCTAGGAAACTCCTTGGTTTCTTGGTGACTCACTGAGGAATTGAGGCAAACCCGGCAAACATCAAGGTTATAGAAGACATGCGGCCTCTAGCCAACATCAAAGACGTCCAGAAGTTAACTTGATGCATAGATGCGCTCAGCCGGTTCATCTACAGACTGGCAGAGCGGGCGCTGCCCTTCTTCAAACTCTTGAGGAAGTCCATACCGTTCCATTGGTCTGAAGAAGCAGAAAAGGCATTTCAAGAGCTGAAGCAGCTCCTCATCACCCTACCGATCTTGGTAGCTCCGAATCCTGGTGAGCCTTTACTGCTTTATATTTTTGCAACTACAGAAGTTGTCAGCATGGTCCTGGTCGCAGAAAGGCCAGAGCCACATCCAGTTCGGGGGCCTAGACCCCTCCGGGAGGGTTCGGAGCTACCTGAAGGCGAGTCTGGGTTCCAGCCCCCAGACACGGATCTTCAAGACACAGTGCTAGAAGATCAACCTCTCTCATCCGAGGGAGTTTTAACTGTTGTTTAAGAAAATCCGGACCCATCAGGAAAGGTCCGGGTTGAATAGGAAGAAGTTTCGGACCTCTTAGGGAGGGTCCGAGAATCTCAACAAGAAGGCTCTGACCCCTCCAGGAGGATCCGAGGTAATGAAGAGGAAACTCCGGACCCTTCTGAAAGAGTCCAGACAGTTCAGCGCCCAGTGTACTTCATCAGTGAAGTACTCCACGACGCCAAGACATGCTACATCGAGGTGCATAAGCTGCTTTATGCAGTTCTTATTGCCTCAAGGAAGCTTCATCACTATTTCCAAGCCCACAAGATATCAGTGGTAACTTCCTATCCACTGTGTGCTATTTTGCATAACCCTAATTCTACCGAGAACATTGCAAAGTGGACAGCGGAGTTGGCCGAGTTCGATCTCGAATTCGTGTTGCGGCAAGCAATCAAGAGTCAGGCTTTGGATGATTTCATGGCGAAATGGACTCCCTCTCCGTCAAACTCTGGGGGCCCCAGTGAGCAGAAGTCGGAACTCCGGCTCCCAATGGAATCTTCATCCGGAGGTTATCAAGACCAACAGCTTAGTCTGCCAAATTGAGCGAAGGGGGCAAGACCAGCACCTCGAAGCTGGCGGTCCCGGTGGCCCTGTTACCATGGCGTCCACCAAGGGTCGTAGGTGATGTCTGAAGCTCCGAGCAACCCAGCACGTAAGACTCAGAAGCTCAAGTTAGCTCCGATGCATGGATCTCGAAGATCTGGAGCTACTTGAAAGACAAAGTCCTTCCTGAAGACGGTGTATCTACTGACCGGATCGTTAGGTTGGCTAAAAGATACACACTGGTAGAGGGGATCTCTACTAGCCCGGTGCCAATGACATCCTAATGCGGTGCATTGCAAGAGAAGAATGCCGCGAGCTTCTCACGGAAATCCGTGGAGGTGAGTGTGGGAACCATGCTTCTTCCTGCACGTTGGTTGGTAAAGCCTTCCGGCATGGATTTTACTGTCCTACAACACTCCAGGATGCAGTTGAGCTAGTGAAAAAATGTGAAGCATGCCAGTTCCATGCAAAAAAATTCACACACCGGCTCAATCACCGCAAATGATACCTCCTACATGGCCATTCGCCGTGTGGGGTATGAACATCTTGGTACCCTTCCCAAAAGCCATCGGAGGTTACAGGTTCCTTTATGTCGCCATCGACAAGTTCACCAAGTGACGGGAAGCTACTCCAGTTGTGACAATCAACAAGCAATCAAGAATCAAGTTCTTGAAGTCCATCATATGCAGATTTGGAGTTCCAAACAATGTCATAACTAACGACGAAACCCAATTTACAAGTGCTGCATTGCAAGAATATTGTGAAGATGTTGGCATACAAGTCAGCTACGCATCAGTAGCTCACCCAGCAAGTAATGGCCAAGCTAAAAGAGCAAATGTAGAAATATTAAAAGGACTCAAGACGCACACAGACGAGCACCTAAAAAAGCATGGAGCCAACTGGATTGAAGAGCTTCTGTCCACATTGTGGGCAAACAGGACAACACCTAACCAGTCAACTGGGGAGACACCCTTCTTCCTGGTGTACAGAGCTGAAGCAGTCCTTCCTCCGGAGATCACCATGGGGTCCCACCGGGCCCGGACCTTCGACGAAGCCGCACAGGACCAGTTTCGGTGTGAAGACCTTGACCTCGTCGCTGAGGGAAGGTGCCAAGCAGCTGTTCGGAATGCACACTATTGCCAAGCGCTCCGGCGCTATCATCAAAGGCACGTGCGCAACCGACAACTCGAGGAAGGCGATCTGGTACTACGGAAGATACTAACTCGCGAAGGGATGAACAAACTCTCCCCCAGCTGAGAAGGTCCCTTCCGAGTGATCAAAGTATCCCATTCCGGATGTGTTCGCTTGGAAACTGAGGATGGGACCCCGCTTCCTAATCCTTGGAACATCGAGCTCCTCCGTAAGTTTTATGCTTATAATCACAGAGGTGAGTCTGTAATTACACATAATGTATGTTATAGAGTCAATATACAGAATCGGGCAGGTCCTCCGAGAGAACATCCGGGCCCATTCGGGAAGGTCCGGGAAGTTCAAGTAATACTTGATACAGTCACATGACTGAAAGTGTAACTACATACCCAGGGCTAGTACAAGATGTATAGCGCACTTAGCTTGGCCCTGCACTCTAAGTGTGTCCTTGTCTCCCCTGTAATCTGGACCTATAATGAAAGACATTGTTGTGTGAAAACAGAATCCACGTGCTTTTATTTTTGTACAAGGCTCGGTATATCAAATTATTATTTTTATCCTTCTTGTCTATAATGAAGATGTGCAATTTTTTTCAGTTTTTGTCCAAGTTATTCATATGTGTTACAAGTTTTATTGATGATCTCTTTGGATCTTAATATGCTGTATAGTCTACTTGCCTGAATGCTAAGCTAATATAGGTCCGGAGTGTGCTATCGACTTAGCCTGGTCCTGCACCCTAAGCACGCCACTCTACCTACTCCACGACAGGCCTCAGTAGAGTGAGTACTAAAAAAGCATACAGATCTAGGAAGGTTACATTAATATGCTTGTTACCATATCGAGTTTCTTCGGATTTAAAACTCAAATAAGAATGATAAGTCACAAATGATTTATAGACAACAGGACGAATTTTACTCTTTTTCTTGTCTCTAATGTGCAGGAAAAACAGAAACTCATAGTGATGGTGGACGATGCCGGAGCTACTAAGCTTCGACATCCTCCAAGGGGGCCCGCCGTCGATGTTTTATATGTTGACAGTTAGTGCTGTCAGAGGTACAAAGCTCCGACAACCCCAGGGAGCCTCCCATCAATGATTTGTGCATTGACATCAGGAGCTACCAGACCTATCAAGTTCCGACAGCCCCAGGGGATCAGCCATCAACGTATCGGAGATAAAGATTTTGGACCTAAAATCTATAAGCTCGAAGCGTTCAAGTCATCAACATACTGTCAAATCCTTTTGGTACATGTACACACTCGAATTGTGCACATATACCAGGGGGCCAACAAGATAGAGCACAATATATTAAAGACAAAGTGAAATTCATGGCAAAAAGAGTGGATTTCATTAATTCAAAGTACTGGATTACAAAATTGGGATTACAGCAACGGGCAAAAGCAAAAGGTCCTAGCTACTAGAGGATCTAAGTCTTGTGGAAAAACGAAGCAACCTTCTCAGCAACTTCTTGAACACTAGCTTTGGCGACATCGTCCTCTTAGGCAATGAGTCATTCAAAGACTGGATCGAGACAAAACTGGGGGTCTCGGCTTCTAAAACATGCCAAGATATACTCGGCAATAATTTTAGCCAGAGATTTCCCCTATTTTTCCAGTTGATCAGCGATGTCGTTACCCATTGCGACGAGTTTGCTGCCGGGAGAGCCAAGTGCCACCAGCGTCTGGTCCAGCTCCTGTGCTGGGTCCTCCGGGAGTACTGGACTGAAACCAAGAGGCATAAGGGTCTTGTCCGCACATCCCAGGAAATCCTATAACATCAAGGATTCGGTCAGCCTCGAGCTCCGCAGTTCCTCCAGTGACCTCTGGGCAGCCGCTAGCTCCGAACTCTCCCGAGCGAGGCGCTCAACTGCTTTGGCGTGTTGCTGCATATTCTCAGTAACTTGCTTTTCATGGTTGGTTAGCTCCGTCTCCCGGGGGTGGATACCATTCCGCTGTTTGGCCAGGTCCTTTTCCCCGCCCCTCACTTTCCCTTCTCTGGCGGCAATATTAGTTTCTCTTTTCGAGACCTCCTGCCCTAGCTTACAGTACTTCTCCTTTTCTTCCACACTCCCTAGATCCAACTTCTTAGTGCACTCTGCAAAATTTTGCTCAGCCAGAGTCAATTTCTGGGTGAGCTCCTCCTCTCTCTTCAAAACATCCTCCTGCTGTTCCAGGAGCTTATCTTCTCACGAATCAAGGTCCGGTCGACGCTTCAGGACGACCTCTTTTAATTCATTAAGGCTTTCGTGACGCTCATCAGTAGCATCATGCCTTTCCTTAGCTTGCTCAAGGATCCCCCGAGAATTGGCATCGAGCGCCCTGATTGTGGCTTCCTTCTCTTCCAGCAGCTTGCCACAATATTCTATCCGGGCCGTTTCCCTCTTGACCCACTCCTTCTGATCAGCAAGCCTCGTCTAAGCAAGCCTGATCTCAAAATGGAGCCTGTTGCGCCAACGCATCAAGGTGTGGCACTCCTCTTCAAGGACCTTGCTCTCATGATCGAAGGCGAGCTGAACTTGTCAGAGGCTCGAGTAGGCATTGTCTATAGACAACACCAAGGGGATAGGCTTCGGACCTGCTAGGGTCATCTCTGCTAGTTCCAGGGGATTCTCCATAACAAAAATAGGGTCCCACTCTACAAGTGAGGTACCCTCAGCTCCTGCAGCACTGGGGCCACCCCCCGGAAGTTCTTCGGCTGTAGCAGAGGAAGAACCCGCTGGGGGAACTCCTACCTCCGGGGCCGACACCAAAGGTCCTGCTGAAGGAACTTCAATCGCTGGCTCCGCGGGTGAAGAGCCTGTCTCCGCCTCTTCATGGCTCTCTGCCTCAGGTGTGGGCACCTCCGAAGCATTTACTTCAGGGGTTGTCGTTGGGGTTTCACTGGAAGCCATTTCCATCACCGGCTCAGGTGCTGGTACATCAGCTACTTCCAGCTCAACTGTTAGAGCTTCAACAAATTCTGGTCCGAGGGATGGAGCTTCAACTACCTCCGGCTCGGTGACCGGAGCTTTGATCATCTCCAGATCAACGACCAAAGCTTTTGCTGGCGGTGCATCTTCAATTTCTTCCCCGTGGTCCGGAGCTACCACGGGAGTCTCTGGCAATGACTCTGAATCCAGATCCATGACAGCTGGCGCCGGAGCTGCTGTGACCTCAGCTGCCACTGGAGGAGGCATTGGGCTTGAAGCAGGATTTTTCGTCTGCGCTGTTTCGGTCGGTGCGACGGAGGCCGGGGATTTAGACCCCGACTTTGACGCCCTGCAGTCAAAAAATCCGAAGATTTAAAACATGATAAAAACAAGAGTGGCAAATCAAGGTGAAAAAGCAAAGCCTACCTTGGAAAGATACCGCTCCAATCTGCGCAGATCCTCATCGTCGGAGGCTCTAAGCCGGAGCTTGCCGTGGTTGGCGCGGGAGGAGCTCGGAAATGTTGCTCGGAACCTGCCGATGTCGTTTGTGTTGCCTCAGCCAAGGTCTCCCTCGGTCGAGAAGAACCTCTGGACCTAGAGCCCCTCGTTGGCACTGGGACTGGAGTCGACTGTCCAGAACTGGCGCCTCTCGAGGACGCTTGTACCGGAGGAGGCGTAGCTGCAGAAGATCTCCCTCGCCGGAGAGAAGGGGTTGTTGTGGATGGAGCAGTCCTGACGGACCTCCCATTAGCATGCTTCAGCTTCCTCTTCCGACTGGAAGACTCAGCTGGCTCCTTGCCCTTACCCTTGCTAATGTCTTCAACTCTCTGGCTCGGAGCAGGGGCATCCACCTCCTCGGAATCTCCAGGGATTACAACCCTGGAGGTCCGACATTTTTCTACCTCGCCAAGGTCGTCTAGCATCGGCTTCTTCCTCCAGAGCTCCCTGCTGATCTCTGGAATCATGTTTAAGGGCAGGAAAGCAGCCGGCGGAGTTAAGGTGTCGTGGTCGACAAGCCCATGCTGAAATTTCTTGAGATGGAGCTTCAAAGCTTCGTCATCCAAGTTGGATTTCAAACCGGTCTCAATTCGGTCGTCATCCATCATGCTGTTGAAAGCCCAGGCAAGCTTCTCCCTTTTCCTTAGCGAGGCCCACCTGTTCACCAAGAAATTTCTGAAGACCATCTGGGGGTCACTCCACCCTCCATGCATTCTCGAATCCTGGTCAGAACAGGGTTAAATGCATCTGACAGATTCAAAACTATACTCCAGGCGTTGGTGTCGACGTTGGGGAGTCCTTGGGGCAGCTCCAACATGTTGTGCTCCTCCACTACAATGATGACCCAATCCTTCTTCCAGTCATTCCATTTGCTGGAGGGGAATGACTTCAAGTACTTGAAGGGGGAAGTTCTTGCGCTTCACAAAATAGTAGAAGCCAAGAAGCTCAGTCCCCTTGTCGGTGGTATGGACCGTGAAGAAGGTCCGGAACAGATCGATGCAGGGGGGAACACCCACCCACATCTCGCAGAAGTGGACGAAGGTTGCCACCAGCAGAAGAGAATGGGGGCCGAGATGATACAGTTTGAGGCCATGGAAGTCCAGCAGCATCAAGAGGAATCTTGAAAAAGGTGGGATCAATCCCACTATGGCGTACGCTGAGAAGTACACCATGTCGCCATTGCGCTCCTTCTTGAATGGGAGCTTGCCGGCACGGGTCAAGTGGTTGAAGGAGTCGCTGGACCATCCCATATAGGTCCGAACCTTCATCAAATCGTCCTTGCTCTTGAGGCGGCTCTTGGGAAGACCTAACTCCATCGCAACAAAGTGGAGCAAAGGAAGGGAAAGCTAAGCAGAGTTTGGGAGGCTCTGAGAGCGAGTTTGATTGAAAGCGTAATGAGTCCTCAAACTGTGCACATTTTCCTTCTTAAGTAAGCCTCCGCAACGCTTGGATGGAAACCGCAACGAGAGCAGGGTCACATTTCAAAAATCTACTCCATCAATGACAAGGGGGCCCGGGTCCACCCCTTGACAAAGAGATCGAGGTTATTACCACAGGCGAACCGTTGTCATGATGGACAGCGGGAAACCCAAAGACGGCAGCCTGACAAGGCGCTCGGAACCAATACGGTTTTTGTATTGGGAACCAGCGACCTTCAATTGTGTGAGATCCGCACTCAAAGATCTCGTCTGCCGCATTCAAGACAAGCCACGCGGCTATGGTTTAACCCCAAACCATCGCCCCACGGGACAGCAGAAGACCTTTGAAGTTACAGCGCGGGAATCAAGGATGGCCCCACCTCCGGTAGAATAATTTAACCCAAAGGGTTTTCTCCCAGAGGTGGGCCCGGGGGCCACTGTCGGTACCTTGTGTACCGGGTATCCCATGGTACCGCGAGAAGTGCAAGAGAGTTCCACCTGTCAGAGTTGAAGGCTTCCTCAGGCCCCACGTGTCACACGGCACTGGACTCGCCTCCCTCATATGGGTAGCTCCGGGACTGCCACTTGTAATGTAAGACCGAAGCTGAACTCCCAACATAGGGAAGCTCCGGCGATTGACACATGGATAATGATCCTGGACCTAACCCCCAGCAGAGGGGAGCTCTGGTGCCGCCATGTGTACAACGGTTCCGGAGCTATCTCCCGGCGAGGGGAAGTTCCAGAACTGCCTCGTGTGGAGCCTCCGGACCTACGACACCAACAAAGACATTGAAGGATCTCCAACAGTACAAACATTTAAGGGACAGTTAAAGCGACAGTTACAAGACCTGAATATATGTCATTAATGCTATATTAATGGCACACGATCAGTGGACAATTAATAGGGATAACACATCCATTAAGGCACGTTATCACCCTGTTAATCATGCTTAATACTCATAGACTGTGTATTAGGTGATTAACTACGCCAGGGCCACATGTCGGGCCAGGCGAATGTTGTGGCGGCCAATCCTTGGACTATAAAAGGACTGCGTTGCACGATACTCAGACACTAATCAAATCTCACACGCATGCTAGTGCTACTGACTTACTCAATACAACAACACACACCCCGTGGAGTAGGGTATTATGCTCAAGTGGCCCAAACCACGTAAATCACCCATGTCATCATCTTGTTGAAGATCTTCACGCACCCAAACCGATACAAGAACCTCCGCGGGCTACATTTAGTAGTACCAGGGAAAGTGTCGTTGATAGACTTCGACAGTGCCATGCACAGAATTACCCAAATCCCGTGTACCAGCCCAAGACTGTAAGACATGACAATACTTAAGGATAGGAAAAGATCACCAGCGAGCAAAACAATATGCACCTCTGTTATGTGTTGCAGGACATACAAAGAACGTTACGCCGGAGCATCAAGCTCCGACACCTTGCAAGGGGCCTGCCGTCGATGTCTCCACGAAGATAGTGGGCGACACCGGAGCATCCAGCTCCAACACCTCGCAAGGGGCCTGCCGTCGACGTCCCAGAATGTCAACGTCAGCACCAAGCACGGATAAGTGAGTAAACTCTCCTGCACCGCTTGTTGCTAACAGGGTTCTCTCGTGATAGCCTGTACATCAAGAGCCCGCCGTTGACGACTCTACGACGATGGTGGACGACGCCGGAGCATACAGCTCCGACACCTCCCAATGGGCCTACCGTCGACGTTTCCACGAAGATGGTGGGCGACGCCAGAGCATCTAGCTCTAGCACCTCCCAAGGGGCCTGTCGTCGACGTTTCCACGAAGATGGTGGGCGACGCCGAAGCATCCAGCTTCGGCACCTCCCAAGGGGTCTAGCGTCGATGTTTCCATGAAGATGGTGGGCGACGCCGGAGCATCCAACTCCATCACCTTGCAACGGGCCGGTCATCGAAGTCCCAGAATGTCAACATCAGCACCAAGCGCGGATAAGTGAGTAAACTCTCCTGCACCGCACTTGTTGCTAACAGGGTTCTCTCGTGATAGCCTGTACACCAGGGGCCTGCCGTTGATGACTCTACGACGATGGTGGACAACGCCAGAGCATCTAGCTCCGGCACCTCCCACGGGGCCTGCCGTCAATGTTTCCAGGAAGATGGTGGGCGACACCGGAGCATCCAGCTCTAGCACCTCCCAAGGGGCCTGCTGTCGACATTTCCATGAATATGGTGGGTGACGCCGGAACATCCAGCTTTGGCACCTCCCAAGGGGCATGCGGTCGACGTTTCCATGAAGATGGTGGGTGATGCCAGAGCATCCAGCTCCAACACCTCGCAAGGGGCCTGCCGTCGACGTCCCAGACCGTCAACGTCAGCACCAAGTGCGGATAAGTGAGTAAATTCTCCTGCACCACACTTGTTGCTAATAGGGTTCTCTCGTGATAGCGTGTACACTAGGGGCCTGCCGTTGATGACTCTACGACGATGGTGGACGACGCTGGAGCATCCAGCTCCGACACCTCCCAATGGGTCTGCCATCGACATTTCCACGAAGATGGTGGGCGACGCCGGAGCATCCAGCTCCAGCACCTCCCAAGGGGCCTGCCGTCGACATTTCCATGAAGATGGTGGGCGACACCGGAGCATCCAGCTCCGACACCTCCCAAGGGGCCTGCTATCGATGTTTCCATGAAGATGGTGGGTGATGCCAGAGCATCCAGCTCCAACACCTCGCAAGGGGCCTACCGTCGACGTCCCAGACCGTCAACGTCAGCACCAAGCGCGGATAAATGAGTAAACTCACCTGCCCCGCACTTGTTGCTAACAGGGTTCTCTCGCGATAGCCTGTACACAAGGGGCCTGCCATTGACGACTCTACGACGATGGTGGACGACACCGAAGCATCCATCTCCGACACCTCCCAAGTGGCCCGTCGTCGATGTTTCCACAAAGATGGTGGGCGATGCCAGAGCATCCAGCTCCGGCACCTCCCAAGGGGCCTGCTGTCGATGTTTCCATGAAGATGGTGGGCAACGCCAGAGCATCTAGCTCTAGCACCTCACAAGGGGCCTGCCGTCAATGTCCTAGAACGTCAACATCAGCACCAAGCACGGATAACCTATACACAGGGAGCCAGCCGTCGACGTCTCAACAATGATGGTGGATAGCACCAGAGCATCAAGCTCTGGCACCTCCTAAGGGGCCTGCCGTTGATGTTTCTACGAAGATGGTGGGTGACGCTGGAGCATCCAGCTCTGGCACCTTCCAAGGGGCTGCCACCGACGTATCTACGAAGATGGTGCGCGACGCCAGAGCATACATCTCTGGCACCCCCCAAGGGGCCTGTCGTCGATGTCCTGGCACTTCAGCGACAACAACAAGCGTAGACAAGTGAGTACACTCTCCTGCCCTGCTTCTGCTGCTAACAAAGTTCGCTTGTGGTATCCTGTCCACCAGGCACCCGCATTCCACGACTACACAACGGTGGTAGGCAACACCGGAGCACCTAGCTCCAGCACCTCCCAGGGGGCCTGCCATCAACGACTTCACAGCGACGGAGGGTGGAGCCAGAGCAGCCAGCTCTGGGTGTCGGCAACGACAACACTAATGCTCCCTCACTCTGATGGGGGCCGGTCAAAGACATCCTGCATTTAATTGGCAGGCGTACCCAACAATCTGGCCATGCCTACCAGGGGGCCTCTAAGGGGGATTTCATAGGCAGGATGTCATCTAGCGACAAACCGGTCGTGTCAATTGTGCAAGTGTTGGTCCCTAAAAGTCTAACGACATGGATAAAGGCACTTCAAGACCTTACTCAAGACCTTGCACAGAGAGGAATTGGGGAAGCAATCGAAAGCACATGACAAGCCAACAAACAAAACAACATGATTCCAAATCCATGAGCATTTATTTACACAAAGGGGTCACCCCCGAATACGAAAGCATTGTGCCTAGGTGCCGTCGGCCTCAGCTACGCTGGAACAAAGAAGATACCTCCTTGGCAAGGTCCTGGACTTCGACCCTAGCCCCATCCTCCCGCTCATCAAGGGGACCTTTGTCCATCGGCTAAAGCAGTATCTTTGGGTACCTACATCGGAAGCACACCAAGACGTGGCATACCACCAGCTTAGCCAGGTCCTTTCCTTCGGCCTCCAGCCGCCTTGCAAGGATGGTTTTCACCGAACCCAACGACGAACAAAGGGACTCCAAGGTAGGAAGCAGCTGGGCCACTCCTTGAGATGGCTCCCCATGCGACACCGGACCAATGCTGAGGGGTTCCAGCACCGCCCTAGCACGGGCCAAGAAGTCCTGGACCCCTTGGGCCTCAGCCGTACTGGAGGCCTGGAGGTTCTCCGCCTCTCTTCGCAAAGTCTCCTCCTGATCGGTGAGCTCCCGAGCATGACGCTCCAGATCGTCCTCCCGATGCTTGGTGGTAAGCTTCAAGTCTTGCAAAGCCCAGCGCTTCTCCTCCAGGCCCCGGGAGACCTCCCCCTCCTTCGCCGCCATGTCCTGTTCAGTGTCAGCAACGGCAACCTCACGACGGACCAACTCCAGCCGCTGATCCTCGCATAGCCTCAGGAGGGCATCAACGGTTGCATGGGACTTTAGAGCCTCCACCTCAAGCTGCTTATTCCTGGCGTCAACCAGCTTCACCAAATGTCGCTCCTCTTCAAGCTGATACCACTCCCGGGGAGAATGTAGCCTGTGTCTGGTGTAAGATGTTCTGGGCCACGACAACAGCGTTCGGCGCGGCCATCGTCACAGGTGACTGCCTCTCCGCCTCTTCTGCCGATGCCGCGACAGACACCAGCACCTAGGGACCAGTTGGTGCCCCGGCTGGAGCTCCAAGAATTGTCGTGCTGCTGCCCGGTGCTGAAGTTCCTCCCTCAGCTACAAGAGGGTCGTCGGACGGTGGTGGTGAGTCACCATCTTGAGCGACAATAACATCAGGCTCCGGTGCCGCTTCAATGACAGACGGGTCATCCTCACCTAGGGGAGCAGCCACGACTAGTGTAGCCCCCTCCACGCTGGGTACCTCCTCGCCTGGCACCTCCACGTCAGGCACCTCCTCGCCTGGTACACCCATGCCAGGCACATCCTCGCCGGGCGCCTCCTCACCTGGTACATCCATGCTTTGCGCCACTTCAGCCCCACCTGCCTCGACAGAAGAGGGTGTAGAGTCATCGACAGCACCTAAGGCCGACGCGCCCTCGGGCGTAGGACGCAACATGGCAGACCGCGTTCCATCTCTGGGAAGGGCAGAGCCTACCAAGCCCACCCCTGAAAGCACCAAGGGCACCAAGTTGGCTGATGATGCACTGAGAAGCCAGGATAAGACTCCGTCTGAACGTTCATAGGGAAAGAAGGGAAAAGGCAGAGGAAGAAGATGCGCCTTACCGGCGGGTCGGACCGCTCCAGTGACCCTGGCCCTCCACCCTGAGTGATAGATTGAGGTCGCCAGGACCTGCCATCAAGATTGGGGCCGCAATCTCTGGCCCCGACTCTGGATCGGCCTGCGCTGGCGGGATCTCCTGCATAGTCCCCTCTGCACCCCCATTGGAACCAGATCCTCTATTAGAATCGAAAACCAATTTTACGATGGGAGCTTCGGCCGTTCCGGCCCCATCACAATGAAAAGTTGGGGTGTTGTCCCCCCGTGTCAACTTCCGCTTCTTTGACGCAAGAGTAGCCGATTCAATGGCCAGACAACAGGAATGCCTTTCGGGCAACGGAACTGGGGCAGGCTGGCTGCCCTCTAGCCCGACAGAAGATGTTGGGGACCCTACCTCTGCCTTTTCCGACGAGCGGGAAGAATCCGACCATTGCTGCAACATGACGCGGCACCACGCCAGAACCACTGAAACCCCTGATGTATCCTCGGGATGCAGGCGGGCGACACCAAACACATTGACCACCGGCATCGAGCTCAGAAGTTTGTCCCTCACGTTGGGGTCATGAAGAGCAGCTGGCAGTCGATTGGGATGGAGGCGTGCTCGTTGTCAACCGTTTCGCAGGTCACCGCTGTTGACGGCTGTTATATACCAATTTCATCCGTCAATTTAACTCAATTATGTGAAGGATTTGTCATTTCTTGCACACATCACCTTTCTATCTAAACCAATTCCACTTGGACTTGGAGAAATATGTGTATGCAACATTTTATGCAGGAAATGAGGAAATGTAGAGGGACCAATCCTATAAAATATCATCCCAGCCAATCAGGCGACGACACGTGGCATCCCATGGATCAAATGGCCCACAAACAGAAGTATCCAAGGAGATCCAACGGTGTATCACCCATATACATCAATGGGACCCACCTGGCAGCCACCTGTATAAAGCTCACGAGAAACGGTGCAACGACCAGGTCGGCCGAACCAGGGGGTCGGTCGACCTGGTCTTTGCACCAAACTCGGTCAGCCTCCACGTGTTGGCTCCTCCCAGCTCCCTGGAGTAAATGGTGACTGATTCGCGTGCTTTTGGTGGCAGGAATCGACCTCAACACTAGTATAAATAGGACCCCCTACCCCTCACTCCAACACACACCACTTGGGTATCATTCTATTGTATACACTATCTTGCATAGTCCTTAGAGGAGTTAGGATGTAGAGAGGAGAGCCTCTAGTCCCATGTCCAAATTGGGAAAGGAGTAGAAGGAGTCTCTCTTCCCAATTCCACATTGGAAAGGTATGGCTTATATATTCCTTCTTGTATTTGTGACTTTGTGCTCAATAAAGATATTATCTTTAGTATTATTTTATACGTATACTTGGACAAAGCGTTTCTTGTTTGATTGTGGAGTCCATGTATGTGGAAGGTATAGTCTTTATGATTCCACTCTCATGATCACATCTTATGGTCATAAACACTATAAACCCCCACAATAGTCTATGTAGTTATGATATGATTATGTTAATATGAATGACTTATGCTATGCTTCAACATTGGTTCAACGATGTTTAGGTTAGTCATTGCCTTAGGATGGCTTGTTCCATGGCTCCTAAGGTATTTGCTTAGTATGCTAGCATGGTGCTAGGGTATTTAAGTAGTGTTGGATGTCTCGTAGACCCAAGGATTGAGGTAGGCAGTAGGTGGTGATAGCCCTATATGTCCTTTGTAATCCTCCACGTTCGGCTATGCCACAGGCTCTTGGCGGGAGTCACCCTAGTATTGCTAGGGGTAAGCCTGTGCCCGATGTGTTGAATTGCATTGCATAGGAATTCATCATTGACATGACCATTAGTATCTACCTTAGGCTATGTATATGTATTAGGAGCATTGTAGGAGCAACTCTCTAACTCTTAATCCAATCTCCCTCTAGGACCCATTTTACCCTTTAGAATAGATTGCCTAAGTGTGTGTCACACTACCCCTATTATCAACTTACCCCTGTCCGGATAATGGATTAGTATCCCATAGCTTGACCATAAGAATAGTTTATACTTTACTCCATTTCCTTCCTTTGGGATAAATACGATACCCTTGGGAATACTCATGGGTGAAATGCTACAACGGTATCTTCCGTGCGCTTGCGGATCTCATCTCTTTACCGGAGGTGATCTGTGGTTTTAAGAAATACCAACAAGCATTTCTGGCGCCATTTCCGGGAAATATTTGTTAGTATATCTTAGGAGCAGTCAACAAGCATTTCTGGCGCCGTTGCTGGGGAAGGCAAAGGAAGTGAAGGATAACTGTCACTTGTGATTAAGCTATAGGTACTAATAGTTATTAGACAGGATTACCCTTTTTTGTTTTCTCCTTTGTGTGAAAACAGGGTAGTGTTGGCCAACCCATTGTATGGGATGGCCAACGAGGACGCAAGTGCTAAACTGCAAGATGATTTAAGGCGTACCTCAACAAATGTTCGCTAGGCAACACCATTGCCTTTTGCGGGAGAATTTCAGCTTTCAGTAGGAGCCAAAGTCATCCATACCCAAGCTTGGGGAAGGCTCCAAGAAGTTCTTCTTGGTTTGCCTCCACCATGGGGTGGATAGTTGGCTCTTCATCCAACACTCGTGTCATGGGTTGGCTCCACCAGTCCATGCCCACATTCATGCTGGAGCTGAAGGAGTCCTATTCTCATTCATCATGGATGAGAAGAGGGTCTCCACTCAAGGGGTGAATTGAAGAATGCTCGAGTTCCCATAGATTGTCATGCACACCACTTCACAAGGTGGACATGCTAGTTATGGAACTGCACCTCCCATTGAAGTATCATGAATACCAAGTCAATGGAGATTTGTTTGGATAATCCAAGTCATGGATATTCACATGATTTGTGAAAATCCATATCAACATGGGACGCCTGTGAATTATTTCCCTAAGACCCATGAGGACCTTTTCAAACAACAACTCCAATGGCTACCATTCACAAGGAGGTCAAGGGTGGAATTAACATCACGCTTGTATTCAAGGAGGCTATGGCTCTCCAAGGGATTTAAGTTCAACTAGCCTACCTTGAAGTATCTTGGCCATGCAGAAATCAAGAAAACATTCATATGAAGATCTTGGCCAAGGACAATAACTTAAGGAGAATTCAAAGTCCAAGATATCCCACATCACATGTTGGGATTCCCACACTTCGACCAAACCCATTCAACCTAGGGAAAGTGACATTGTGGATGAAGTGTTTCTTGTTTGATTGTGGAGTCCACATGTCATCATGCCCAAGGAAGCCTTTGATCCATGATCAAGAGGGAGAACCTGTCGCTACAACAACATGTCTATATCAATACAACGGGGAGTGGCTAGGGACACCATGTGGCCCACATGTCCAAATGACAACCAAATGAGTTTGGCAGATCAAAACAGAATAAATCGTCCACATCTTCAACTCTGGGATTGGACAACAAATCATCGCGCCGAACAAAACGGAGGTAAGTCCTACTCATCGACTTCAAAAATTCGGTGAGTCCTTGCCAATAGGTTAATTGGTAGTTATCTCATATTTGTTTTCCAAATTGCATCAACCCTTGCATTTGCATGTTTGAAATTCCACACTTGCATGTTGGAAAGTAAAATTTCCAACCATCATAAAACTAAAAATTTGAATTAGGGGAGAAATTTAATTGGATATGAACTACGTGCATGACCACTTGAATTTATCTTCCTAGTTCAAACCAAAAAATTTTTCTTTGACCCTCATTGCATTTACAAGTTATTTCAAGTTGGGCAAGACAATTTGAAAATTGGGTTCAATTTGCTTTTGGCTAACGTAACCCGTTTTCGAGTTATTTTGTGTGTTCTTGATTAAAGTGCAGCTAGGTCAAAATTGTGAAGAGGTGGTTTGGCAAGAAAGTGGAAGGTTTCATCAAGCTCAAGTCACCATTGGGAGGATTTGAGAACACTTCTCTCCTTCAAACTCATTTTGAGTTTGAGGAAGAGAAATGTTCAAGATGATGACCCAATGGAAGAGCCAGAACCAAATCCATTGCTAAATCCAATCTCAACTTGGCATTTGACATCAACCATCACGCCTACGCCGAAAATCAAGGTTGTGAGTTTCTCACACAAAGACCTTCGTCACCAACTGCTCTTCAAAAGAGGTATGAGTTTAGAATTTTTCATTGTTTGGTTTGCCATAGAATTGAATGTATTTGCTTGCATTTGTGAGGAATATTGACACTTCCTCATCATTCAATTCTCAAGCATCCTCACAAGAGTAAGCGTGGGTATTGACTTTTGGATCTCCAAAAGGAATTCCCAGCTTACTTGGAAAAATCTCAAACAAGTACCTATAATCCTTTAAGCATTGTTTTGTAAACTTAGTCATTTTTGTCGAGGTTTAGAAAACAAAACTTTTGGGCATGACTTAATTGGTGAATTGGCATATAGAAACTTGGGCATAGTGACAACCATAATTTTTAATTGAGCTTCATGCATAGATGGTGTCACTAGATTTCAAACTCCTAGGAATAAGTGATATCCTTGCTCTGAAATTGAATTGCATTTTTAGGAGGAGTCACTAAATTTCAAATTCCTAGTGGGGTTCAGGAGGATAAAATTGAGAATCTTGTTTGTCATGGTCTAAATGATAAAAATTTGCTCTTGAAAGCTAAGATGGTTAGAAACTTTAAAAGGTGTAGGGATCCATATAGTGTATTTCTATCACATGCATTGCTATGAGAAGGAGCTTTAGAAAATATGCAACATGAATTATCCATAAAGCTCCACTCTTATCAATGAACAACACATTGATCATAGATACACTTGACATTAAATCCAATGCATATTTGATTTTGTTCTTCTCCGTATGTACAAATGAAAGTTCGGTTACCTAACCCGAACGTTCATTTGTACAAGTATCGGGAGCTAACCATCTCTCTCTATTCAAGAGAGGAAGTTTGCAGGAGTAATATTACTATGTAGGCATTCAAGAAGCTGATTGTTGGGATCCCTAGAGGATCCCATTTCAACATCTCTTGGCCAAGGAGTAAATGAGGATGGTTGCTACCTATCGGAAATTGTGCCCGAAGGTCAATCATAACTATACGAGGCTAGAGATTTGAAATGGGAACCCTCCATGAGTAACCAATGAGTTGCCACGAATGGGTGAGAGCATTATGCTCTCAACTATTTTAAGCACTCATTCAAGCTCAAGGGATTTGCCACCATCATTGGGTACAAGTTATTCCTATGTGGCTAGAAGGTATGTCATGCCTTAGCCAAGGAACAACTGATCATACCCAATGCATGTTGGGCACATGTCACTCCCTTATGGCAAAAAGATATGATACACCTTAGCCAAAGAATGACGAACATACTCAATATATGTTGAGTGCACGTCATTCCTTTGGATCTAAAAGGTTATCATTATCTTAGCCAAGGAATGGCAAATCACACCCAACACATGGAGACCCTGATGTGCGGACGATCAACATCGAAAACACTCTATTGAACCACACTCATGGTGTCAATGTGAGGCAACACAACAATCAACACTCAACCCTCCATTGTCAAAGCCATGCTGCAACAAGGATAGGCAACCTCATGGCCTACCTCCGTCGTTAGGGTTTCAACCCCTATCACGGACCTTGATCAAGAATAAGCTTGGGGAAGGACCCCCACTTGAGGTAACTTGTATCACACCCACTACATTTTTATTTCAAATCATCCATTGCATATTTATTTTCCATCCATCCATCATCCACCTTGCATTTAAAATAATAATGAAATAAAATATGTTAGATTTGCTTTCATCAAATAAAGATGTGCGGTAAGAATGATTTAGAATTCATATAGATGAAATGATGAATAGTTGCTCTGTTTTATTTTCCTAAGTCTCTAGTTTACAACTTGCTACTCTCCGAATATTGCTTTCATTGGTTTGAAATACTTTTACCTTAATTTGGAAGTTGTGGGTAGCAAAAGCTTAATCTAATTCTAGGTTGTTGCAAGACTAGAATTGGTAATAGGGCTGCTAGTCCTAGTTTGAAAGTAAAACTTAGATTTCCGGAGAAATTCTAAAAATATTTAATACCTACCAAAGCCATATAATGTCCATACATAGACAAAACCTTATGCATATGCTATTTGCTTTCACATTGAGCATAGTCAAACTAGTATAGACCTATGTGAGAAATCATTCAACTCTTTTTGAATTCAAGACTTCACTTGCACATGCTATACTTCTACACTAGAGGTAAGCAAAACGTCCATCATATCCACCATACCACAACAAAAAGAGAAACTCCATGTTATTCATGTTTAGCACTCTCTTCGAAATTCATTGCAAAGAAAGGGAGTAGAAGACATGGCTATAAAAAAAGGGCATGCCTGCATCATAAGCATGAGAGAAAAAAAAAGATAAAAGAAAAGTAGCCATGTTTCATCCCTGCAAAAAGAAAGAGAGATTATACCAAAAAGGAGTTATCTCAAGAATCCACATCCACTTCCACTCCATCACACATGCACTAGTCTTGAATCAAAAAGTTTTGAATTGAATTCTCCTAAGGCTTACTCTTTTGACTTAGCAATATATGTGATGCAAATATGCCTACTTACTTTCCTTACCAAGCTTCACATACAAGCCATATTCAATGAGTAGGAATAGTAGAGGCACAATGCTTTGGTGAGGAAATATTTCCAATATCCACAAAGGAGTGACTGAGAGAATCAAATTGAGGTACTTAATATCGAAATTTAATTCTTCGAGATTTAAGTGGAACTTGATTTATAGGCTATGTTTGCTCCATTTGCTATTCTACCTTTCAACTACTCATGAATATGAAAAAGCATAAGCCCCATGATAACTTAAGAAAGGTAGGGTATCATAACCAATTTCTGCAATACTAGGTAGAGTATCTTGTTGTGCATTAGATACTTCTGAAAATAAGATATTGTAGCAACTCCTGATCATCAACCTAAAGTCTTGACTTTGCTCGGGACGAGCGAAGGATAAGCTTGGGGGATTTTGTTGATGACTGTTATATACCAATTTCATCCGTCAATTTAACTCAATTATGTGAAGGATTTGTCATTTCTTACACACATGTAACACCCTACTTTTCATGCATCATGCCCTACATGCACTCATATACATGTTTAACATTAGCCCACAACAAGAGGAACGAGTTTAAAATTGATTCAGAGCATTTAAAATTGATTTGGAACAAAACAGCACTTAAAACGCAGGAAAGTTCGGACTAGTCCGATTTTACTGAGGACTAGTCCGACTTATCTCTGACTAAAAACGGACTTGTCCGTTTTTGCTGCAGACTAGTCCGATTTTGGCTCTGGAAACTTTCGGACTTGTCCGATTTTGTGCGGACTAGTCCGATATTCCATGAATCCTTGAAAATTTGCTAAGTCCCTAGCTTTACCGGACTTGTCCGGTGTTCCAGCGGACTTCTCCGTTTTTCCTCTCTGTTCAAATTCGGACTTGTTCGATTTTTGACCAGACTTGTCCGATTTTCTCTCTGGACGACTTCGGACTAGTCAGGTCCTTTCTGGACTTGTCCGATATTTCGCGACTCCGAGTTGATCTTTTGTTTTACGACTTGTTTCTTGGGTTTCACGTTAAGTGGGCCTAGGTAGGTACGTCGTGCCTAACTCTTTTAGAGCCCATGTGGGACTCTAAACCAGCTTCTACTCATCCCAAAACTTGAAATCCATCTAATCCTAGCCTCCACCTCTATATAAACAGCCCCACCCCTTGGTTTGACATCTATTTGCCACTTTTCCACCCACCCAAACCCTAGTTCGTGGGGAGCCACCATCAAGGAGGGAGGAGAAGATCCCAAGCAAGAGGAAGAAGAGGAGGAAACGAAGGAGGATCAAGATCTCCACCAAGTTTCATCCTTCACCACCAATTTATCTCCAAGTTCATCACCAACCCTAGATCATCAAGATCCAAGTGCTACCTCCAAGTTTCTTGATTCATTGGAGTTCTAAACACCTGGTATACCTTCTATTCTCTTTTCCTTACGTGAATTCAACCCCTAATCTCCAAATTCACGTCGATCTAGAAAACCCTAATCTGCTGATCTCGTCAAGTGCGGACTTGTCCGGTCCCTAGCGGACTAGTCCGATCTTCCTGGTTAAATTGTGTTGAATTGACTCTAAAATTTGATCTAATCAACTCCAAACCTGTATAAACTTGTTAAAAGCTATTAGAACTAATTAGTGATCATTAAAAGCAATCAAGTAACAAGTTCTACCTTGCATTTGCATTAATCATGCATGTCATGTCATATTGAGTAATATTTGTGCACTCTTTGATTGTGTTTCTTGTCTTGTATGTTTATTATGTGGATTAGACGGATTTGTGCTAGAATGTGCCGCGGAGGATCTCCAGCATCAAGAGTTCGAAGGCTTTGATCCTGATCAACAGCAAGAGCAAGGCAAGTGTCCTTGAAGCATATTGATCCTGTTTTTAAAATAAATGTTTTGCTTACAAAACTGCATGCTGTGTCAATTTGATGGGAATCCTATGGTAGGAAGTTTACTAGATTTTTTTAACCACCCTTGTCACCTGGAATATATGGTAGAGAGTCGGGAAGGGTTTTTACCTTTTTGCTTTGCTTAATCAACTGGGATGTGAAACAACTATACAACTCAATTTAACTATGCATGGATGAGATTATGGTTAACATGAACTGGTTAAATATGATATGGTAATGGGTGATCTACGCAAGCCTGGTATGTGGATGGGTTGGATGCTATGGCGGTTTGCTTGCTTTAGATCTAAGGACCGGTTCATGCGAGAATAAGCCAGGATTACAGTGCCACCACGAGGCCAAGTATGGGTGCGGCGTAGCTGATTAATTAGGGCTTTGCTAGTTCTGTTTGGACCATTAGGGATGCTCGGGGAAGGGGTAGTCAGATTGGGTTTGTTGATGATTGGTGGGACTACCCTGGGATCCGAATGGCTCAAGAGGGGGCCCTTGGTTGAAGATGTGCTCTGCGGGAGACATCACCACCGGTGAAACCTCAGTGGGGTCTAAATAGGCTAGTAATCCCTTTGTAAAGGCTATTTTGTGATCTCTTGGCCACACACCAACGGAAGTGTGTAATATGACTGACGGGTCATGGGCATAAGGGAGATTCTTAGTCACCGAAAGGTGATGAAATCACGAACACGTGGGTAAAGAGGTATGAACTCTGCAGAGTGTTAAATAAAACTATCATGATAGCCGTGCTTCCGGTTATGAGCACCTGGACAACTTCCATGATTAGAGGGAAATTGGAATTTGGGATGGTTATGGTTTGGTAATGGTTATGGATGGTGATGGATTAATTTTTGGTATTGAATATGGTTATTGACGATGGTGAAATATGGAATTATTGATGATGGTAGTGAATTCAGATTGGTATTATGGTATTACTTATGATTATGATGGGCTTACTTCACATACATATAATATATATATTGCTTTTCAAATGTTTTACTGTACTTTTCAGCACTTTGCCATTATTATTGTCGTCATTTGAATCAGCCACATGTCATACTTTCCACACTTGCTGAGTACGACATGTACTCACTCTTGCAATCCCCCCCCAACAGTTGCAGGTCAGGATTGGGAGTTTAATGGTGATAATGCGGAGTTCTAGGCCGTGTCTACCGTCAGCTTTGCCTGTGGTGTTGATTGGAGCTACGCATATATACCCTATCGCTTATGCTGCTTAGTTGCTTAGTTTGCTTAATTAGTTTATTTCCGATGCATTAGTGAACTTGTCATAAATATTCATTAGAGCTTGTATTCAAGGATAATCTGGTTTGTGTAACAAAACTCGGTTAATTAATCTTGTTCTGTTGTAATTATCTGCATATCGTTTGTGATAGCACTCGTGTATGTGTGATGAACATCCTGGGCACACATATGCGTTAGCTTGGTTCATTTTCCGGAACCGGGCGTCCTAGATTGGTATCAGAGCCACAGGTTGACCGTAGGACGCAGCCTAGATAGAATGGACACTTTAGAGCACATAGGAGCACTTAGGAATCGATGTGTTTGCTTGGTGTGTTGTTTGCTATATATATTGTTTGCTTGTGTGCTTAATAGAGGATTCTGGGATGCTTTAGCATTGCCATGTCCACCTAGGCTAGTATAGCTAGTTGTTTAGTTTTATATCCCTTGATGCATATAGTTGGGGACGTTTTCTAATTCTTACCTATTGCTTTTCTTCAGATGGTGAGGACTCGCAACCAAAGGGATGGCAATGATGAGGAGGAGAACAATGGAGTACCTCAGAACAACAATGGGCAAGGACCTGCTCATGGAGCTATCAACATTGAGCAGCTTTTGGTCATGCAAAACCAGCTCATGCAAACCATGATACAAACAATGGGACAGCTGCAGGCTGGCAACATCAACAATCAGCCCCACATGCCTCCACCGCCACCCCCGCCTCCTCATAACCGATTGGGAGAGTTTATGAGGACTAGGCCGCCAACCTTTGCTCAAGCCGCATACCTTATGGATGCGGATGATTGGCTCAAGTCCGTGGAGAAGAAGCTAGCTATTGTCCAATGCAATGACCGGGAGAAGGTGATATTTGCTTCTCATCAACTAGTTGGAGCAGCTGCAGATTGGTGGGATGCTTATTGCAATGCTCATGAGAACCAAGAGAGAATTACTTGGGCCAAATTCAAGGAGAATTTCCGTTCTCATTATGTGCTCGAGGGTGTTATGATTTTCAAGAGGCAAGAATTTGAGAATTTAAGGCAAGTAAAATCAAGCGTGAGTGAATATCTCAACAAGTTCACTCAACTCTCAAGATATGCGCCTGAGAATGTTAGTCGGGATAGCCGGAAGCAATATTTGTTCATGAGAGGCCTCAACAATGAGATCCAAGTGCAACTACTCAACTGCGATTATGCCAATTTTCAGAAGCTCATGGACAAAGCAATTGTGGTGGAGAACAAGATTCGCGAGATGGAGCAAGAAATCAAGAGGAAGACGCCATATCAAGGACAGCAACAAGGAAGTAATGTGCGCCCTCGCTTTGCACCGCCCAATGCGCCATACTACAACTCCTCTGCTCCTATACAGCGCCCTGGTTATGCACCGCACCCAACTCAGTTTGTGCAGCAGCGCCCTGTCATGCAAGCACCTAGGCCTCCAATGCCTTATGCACCTCGTGCTAATTTTCCTGGTGCTAATGTTCAAAACCAAGCTCGTCCCAATAACTCTGACGGAGTTAAGAAGTTCTATACTTGTGGAGAAGCTGGACACTTTGTGCATCAATGTACTAAGTCAGGCCTTGGTCAAGGGAGCAATGCGTCGAGGCAAAACCCAAGACACAATGGAGGACAGCCACAAGGAAACCGTGGACAGCAGAATTTTGCTCGTGGCAACGTGAACCATGTCTCTACGGAGGATGCTCAACAAGCGGATGACGTGGTCATTGGTATGTTTCTCGCAAACTCCAACCCCGCGACTATGTTATTTGATTCTGGAGCATCACATTCATTCATTGCATCGAAGTATGTTGCCAAGTATAGTTTGCCTATCTCTCATATGAAGTTTACTCTATTGGTTAAGTCTCCTGGAGGAGAGATGAGGACAAATATAGTATGTCCAAAAGTGAGCCTTAGAATAAGGGGGGTAGACTTCTCCGCCAACCTCATTGTTTTGGATTCTCAAGGGTTGGATATTATACTTGGTATGGACTGGTTGAGGAAGCACAATGGAGTTATTGAGTGTGCCACGAAGACGGTGAAGTTGACCAACGAAGAAGGGATCGCCGTAGAATTTGAAGCATCTCAAACCGCACCTAAGCAATTGGAGTTGAATCATATGGACGGTGCCGCAATTGAGGAGATTCCGGTGGTGTGTGAATTTTTGGATGTTTTTCCGGACGAGTTGTCAGGTATGCCACCCAATCGAGACATTGAGTTTGTTATTGATTTAATACCTGGAACTGCACCTATAGCTAAGAGGCCGTATAGGATGCCTCCTATGGAATTAGCGGAGCTCAAGAAACAAATTCAAGAGCAACTAGAGAAAGGTTTTATTCGCCCTAGCTCTTCACCTTGGGGAGCGCCCGTTCTATTTGTGGACAAGAAGGATGGATCCCAAAGGATGTGTGTGGATTACTGAGCTCTCAATGAGGTAACAATCAAGAACAAGTACACCTTGCCCCGTATAGAGGATTTGTTTGATCAGATGAAAGGCGTCTGTGTGTTTTCCAAGATTGATTTGAGGTCGGGATACTTTCAAATGAAGATTAGACCATCGGACATACCCAAAACAGCTTTTAGAACACAGTATGGATCTTATGAGTACACCGTGATGTCTTTTGGATTGACAAATGCGCCTGCCTACTTTATGTACCTCATGAATAAGGTCTTCATGGAGTACTTGGATAGATTTTTTGTGGTGTTTATTGATGACATTATGATCTACTCGAAGGATGAGAAGGAACATGAGGAACACTTGAGGCTTACATTGCAGAAATTGAGGGAGCATCAATTGTATGCCAAGTTCAACAAGTGTCAGTTTTGGCTGAGAGAGGTGTCGTTTTTGGGTCATATAATTTTAGGAGGAGGAGTATTTGTTGACCTCGGAAAAGTGAGAGACGTGTTGAAGTGGGAACCGCCACAAAATGTCAAGGAAATAAGGAGTTTTCTTGGGATGGCTGGATATTACCGTAGATTCATCAAGGACTTTTCCAACATAGCCAAGCCTATGACAGAGTTGCTAATGAAGGGAAAGGCTTTCCAATGGACTCAAGCTTGTCAAAATAGTTTTGAGGAGTTGAAGAAGAGGTTAACAACAGCTCCAGTTTTGGTATTGCCGAATGTGAGCAAGAGTTTTGACATTTATTGCGACGCATCGAGACAAGGACTTGGATGTGTGCTCATGCAAGAAGGTCAAGTGGTCGCCTATGCATCAAGACAATGAAGAAACATGAGCAGAATTACCCCACGCACGATTTAGAACTTGCAGCCGTGGTACATGCATTGAAGATTTGGAGACACTATATTCTTGGACATAGGTGTGAAATTTACACGTATCATAAGAGTTTGAAGTATATTTTCACACAAATGGATCTGAACTTAAGGCAACGAAGATGGTTGGAGCTCATCAAAGACTATGATTTGGGGATGAACTATCATCCGGGAAAAGCCAATGTAGTGGCCGATGCTTTGAGTAGAAAAGGAGTAAGTCATCAACTCACGGTTTGAGAGTTACCATTCTAGTTATGTAAGGAGTTTGAACGGTTGAACCTCGGGTTTGTAAATGAGACGGAGATGATGGAGTTAAACCCAACCTTGGAGCAAGAAATTCGAGAGGCCCAAACCGCAGATGAAGAGATCAAGGAAATCAAGGAAAGGACTGAGGGAGGGAGAGAATTCAGATTTGATGAAGACGGATATGGTACCTTATGGCTTGGAAAGAGGATCGTTGTGCCTAATGTAAAGCATATTCGGGAGACAATATTAAAGGAGGCACATGACTCGCCTTATTCGATTCACCCCGGATGTACGAAGATGTACAAGGACTTGAAGGCTTGCTATTGGTGGGATAGCATGAAAAAAGACATAGCTGAATATGTGGCATTGTGTGATGTGTGTCAACGAGTCAAGGCGGAACATCAAAGGCCAGCTGGACTATTACAACCATTAAAGATTCCGGAATGGAAGTGGGAAGAAATTGGTATGGACTTCATAGTTGGGTTACCACGTACTCAGTCCGGGTATGACTCAATTTGGGTAATTGTGGATCGCTTAACCAAGACGGCTCATTTTGTCCCTGCGAAGACCAAATTTACAGATGCACGATTGGCCCAAATATACATGGAGCATATTGTGTGTTGACATGGAGTTCCTAAGAAGATAGTCTCGGATAGAGGTTCTCAATTTACCTCCAGATTTTGGCAAAAATTGCATGAAGCTTTGGGAACGAGGTTGAATTTTAGTTCAGCATATCATCCTCAAATGGACGGACAAACCGAGAGGACCAATCAGATTTTGGAGGACATGTTAAGAGCTTGTGCTTTAAAGCATGGGAAAAGTTGGGACAAAAGCTTGCCATACGCGGAATTTTCATACAACAATAGTTACCAAGCAAGCTTGAAAATGTCACCATATGAAGCGCTTTATGGGAGGAAGTGTAGGACGCCTTTATTCTGGAATGAGGCAGGAGAAGCTCAAGTATTTGGTCCGGACATGTTGCAAGAAGCCAAAAAGCAAGTCCACATAATTCGTGAAAACTTGAGGGCTGCCCAATCAAGGCAAAAAGGCTATGCGGATAATAGGAGAAGGAAATTAGCCTTTGAAATAGGAGATTTTGTTTACCTCAAGGTGTCACCAATGAGAGGACATAAGAGGTTTAACATAAGAGGCAAGCTCGCACCTCGTTATATTGGACCATTCAAGATTTTGGACAAAAGAGGAGAAGTAGCATATAAGTTGGAGATGCCAGCTCATCTTTCAGACGTACATGATGTGTTTCATGTTTCCCAGCTCAAGAAGTGCTTGAGAGTACCGGAAGAACAAGTGCCAATGGAAGGATTGGAATTAGAGGAAGATTTGCCTTATGCCGAGCAACCGGTTAAGATATTGGGAACAAAGGAGAGAGTCACAAGGAACAAGGTGATTCGATAGTGTAAAGTTCAATGCAAGCACCATACCGAAAAAGAAGCAACTTGGGAGCTAGAAGATGATCTCAAGAAGGAATTTCCCTATCTCTTCTCTGCCACGTCGAATCTCGAGGGCGAGATTCATTTTAAGGGGGGTAGGTTTGTAACACCCTAATTTTCATGCATCATGCCCTACATGCACTCATATACATGTTTAACATTAGCCCACAACAAGAGGAACAAGTTTAAAATTGATTCGGAGCATTTAAAATTGATTTGGAACAAAACCGCACTTAAAGCGCAGGAAAGTGCGGACTAGTCCGATTTTACTGAGGACTAGTCCGATTTCTCTCTGACTAAAAACGGACTTGTCCATTTTTGCTGCGGACTAGTCCGATTTTGGCTCTGGAAACTTTCGGACTTGTCCGATTTTGTGCGGACTAGTCCGATATTCCATGAATCCTTGAAAATTTGCTAAGTCCCTAGACTTTACCGGACTAGTCCATTGTTCCAGCGGACTTGTCCATTTTTCCTCTCTGTTCAAATTCGGACTTGTCCGATTTTTGGCCAGACTTGTCCGATTTTCTCTCTGGACGACTTCGGACTAGTCAGGTCCTTTCCGGACTTGTCCAATATTTCGCGACTCCGAGTTGATCTTTTGTTTTACGACTTGTTTCTTGGGTTTCACGTTAAGTGGGCCTAGGTACGTCATGCCTAACTCTTTTAGAGCCCATGTGGGACTCTAAACCAGCCTCTACTCATCCCAAAACTCGAAATCCATCTAACCCTAGCCTCCACCTCTATATAAACAGCCCCACCCCTTCGTTTGACATCTATTTGCCACTTTTCCACCCACCCAAACCCTAGTTCGTGGGGAGCCACCATCAAGGAGGGAGGAGAAGATCCCAAACATGAGGAAGAAGAGGAGGAAACGAAGGAGGATCAAGATCTCCACCAAGTTTCGTCCTTCACCACCAATTCATCTCCAAGTTCATCACCAACCCTAGATCATCAAGATCCAAGTGCTACCTCCAAGTTTCTTGATTCATTGGAGTTCTAAACACCTAGTATACCTTCTATTCTCTTTTCCTTACGTGAATTCAACCCCTAATCTCCAAATTCACATCGATCTAGAAAACCCTAATCTGCTGATCTCGTCAAGTGCGGACTTGTCCGGTCCCTAGCGGACTAGTATGATCTTCCTGGTTAAATTGTGTTGAATTGACTCTAAAATTTGATCTAATCAACTCCAAACCTGTATAAACTTGTTAAAAGCTATTAGAACTAATTAGTGATCATTAAAAGCAATCAAGTAACAAGTTCTACCTTGCATTTGCATTAATCATGCATGTCATGTCATATTGAGTAATATTTGTGCACTCTTTGATTGTGTTTCTTGTCTTGTATGTTTATTATGTGGATTAGACGGATTTGTGCTAGAAAGTGCCGCGGAGGATCTCCAGCATCAAGAGTTCGAAGGCTTTGATCCTGATCAACAGCAAGAGCAAGGCAAGTGTCCTTGAAGCATATTGATCTTGTTTTTAAAATAAATGTTTTGTTTACAAAACTGCGTGCTGTGTCAATTTGATGGGAATCCTATGGTAGGAAGTTCACTAGATTTGTTTAACCACCCTTGTCAACAACAACAACAACCAAGCCTTTGTCCCAAACAAGTTGGGGTCGGCTAGAAATGAAACCCAACAATTTTGAAGAAAAGTAATAGAAAATAAGATGAAAGTAAAAAAATCTACATTTTATTTATTCTAGAAATGGGTTAATAAGAAAGAAGATAAGAGTAACAAATTACGAATAAACTAAGATTCTGGCACATGAATTGCTAATTTCCATGCAGTCCTATCATGAGCCAAATCTCTAGGTATGTCCCACTCCTTTAAATCTCGTTTCACCGCCTCCTGCCATGTCAACCTTGGTCGACCTCTACCCCTCCTAAAATTTTCTCCACTCTTTATAATCCCACTGTTAACCGGTGCGTCTGGAGGTCTCCGCTGGATATGCCCAAACCACCGTAGGCGATGTTGGACTAGCTTCTCCTCAATCGGTGCCACCCCTACCCTATCACGTATTACTTCGTTCCTAATTTTGTCTCTTCTTGTGTGACCGCACATCCACCGTAGCATGCGCATCTCCGCAACACTCATTTGTTGGACATGTTGCCTTTTAGTTGGCCAACATTCTGCTCCATACAGCATCGCAGGTCTGATCACCGTCCTATAGAATTTTCCTTTCAATTTTTGTGGAACTTTCTTATCACATAAGATTCCAGATGCTTGTCGCCACTTCATCCACCCGATCTTGATCCTGTGGCAAACATCTTCATCAATATCACCATTGCTTTGTAACATTGATCCTAAATATCGAAATGTGTCCCTCCTAGGTACTACTTGTCCTTGTAAACTAACATTACCATCCTCGCACCCGACATCACTAAAGTCGCATCTCATATACTCGGTCTTGGTTCTACTAATTCTAAACCCCTTAGACTCTAAGGTATGCCTCCATAGCTCCAATTTTCTATCAACACCATCCCTAGTTTCATCTACCAACACTACATCATCAACAAAGAGCATACACCAAGGGATATCCCCTTGTATATCCTTCGACACCTCATCCACTTAAGGAAAAGATGTAAGGACTTAAGGCTGATCCTTGGTGTAACCCTATTGTGATAGGAAAAGTGTCGGTCTCACTATCTCTTACGCGCACACTTGTCACCACATTATCGTACATATCCTTGATAAGGTTAATGTACTTTGTTGGGACTTTGTGTTTCTCTAGTGCCCACCACATGACCGGTCTTGGTACCTTATCGTATGCCTTCTCCAAGTCAATGAACACTAAATGTAGATCCTTCTTTTGCTCCCTATACCTCTCCATAAGCTGACGGAGTAAGAAAATCGCCTCCATAGTGGACCTCCCAGGCATAAAACCAAACTGGTTTTTAGTGACATTGGTCACTTTCCTCAAGCGGTGTTCAATCACTCTCTCCCAGAGCTTCATAGTATGACTCATGAGCTTAATTCCTCGATAATTAGTACAACTTTGAACATCTCCTTTATTTTTGAAGATGGGTACTAAAATACTTTTCCGCCACTCTTCAGGCATTTTGTTTGACTGAAAAATGCGGTTGAATAGTTTAGTGAGCCATACTATTGCTACATCCCCTAGACATCTCCACACCTCAATGGGGACATCATCGGGGCCGTGGGCCTTTCCTCCTTTCATCCTTTTTAGGGCCTCTCTAACCTCGGACTCTTGTATCCTCCGCACAAATCGTCTGTTGATGTCATCAAATGAGTCATCCAACTCGAACCTAATACTCTCATTCCTGTCATTGAATAGTCCATTGAAGTAGTCCCGCCATCTGTCCCTAATTTCTTCCTCCTTCAATAGAATTTGGCCTGCCTCATCCTTAATGCATTTGACTTGGTTGAGATCTCTCACCTTTCTCTCGCGAAGTTTTGCCATCTTGTATATATCCTTTTCGCCTTCCTTTGTCCCTAGCCTCTCATATAGCGCATCATAGGCCTGCCCCCTTGCTTTACTCACAACACGCCTAGCATTTTTCTTAGCCTCTTTATACTTCGCCATGTTACTTGCACTTCTCTCATGATGCCAGCCCTTATAAGACTCCTTCTTCTCCTTAATAGCTTTTTGTACATCTTCATTCCACCACCAAGTGTCTTTATCTACAGGTTTCTTACCTTTTGTCCACCCAAGCACCTCCCTAGCCGTCTTCCTAATGTAAGTCGCCATCTTCTCCCACATACTATCTGAATCTTCCTCTTCGTTCCAAGGTCCTTCTGCGATCATCCTCCTTTTGAATGATTGTTGCGCTGCATCCTTCAACTTCCACCACTTTGTTCTCGTGGTTTTAACACCTTTGTCTCGTGACACACGCACGTGGAAACGAAAGTCGGCTACCACAAGTTTATGTTGTCGAACAACACATTCTCCAGGAATCACCTTACAATCTAAACATGCCCCTGTCTCCCTTCTCCTGGTGAGGATATAGTCGATTTGACTAGAACGTTGGGCACTAGTAAAGGTCACTATGTGAGATAGCCTCTTTTTAAATAGGGTGTTAGCTACCAATAGGTCATAGGCTACGGCAAAGTCTAGGATATCCTTACCCTCCTGGTTTCTATCGCCACACCCAAAACCTCCGTGTACCCCCTCAAAACCTACGTTAGTTGTACCTACATGACCATTGAGATCTCCTCCTATGAAGAGCTTCTCGCTTACCGGTACACTACTAACCATATCCTCCAAGTCCTCCCAAAATTGTCTCTTAGTGCTCATGTCAAGCCCAACTTGTGGAGCATAAGCACTAATGACATTCAAGATAAGGTCCCCCACAACTACCTTGACTAGGATGATCCTATCCCCTCGTCTACAGACATCCACTACTCCATCCTTGAGGCTCTTATCTATTAGGATGCCTACGCCATTCCTAGTTCCCGTCGAGCCAGAATACCAAAGCTTGAAACCGGTATTCTCAACCTCTCTCGCTTTTTGACCTGCCCATCTAGTCTCTTGTACACAACGAATGTTTACACGCCTCCTAATCGCAACGTCCACTAACTCTCGTAGCTTTCCCGTCAAGGATCCTACATTCCAACTACCCACCCGAAACCTAGTTTCCTCGGCTAGCTTCGTTACCCTTCGCATCCGTCGAGGAAGATGCAAAGACCCTTGCTCACTTAACACTACATTCGGGCGATGATGTAGCGCGCCACTAAGGTGATGGCGATCCGGCCCTCGCTCATTTAACACCACATCCGGGTTCCGATATGGCGCTCCACTAAGGCGGTGGCGACCCGGCCCTCGCCCATTTAACACCATACCCGGGTTCCGGTATGGCGCGTCGCTAAGAGGGTTACGCCCCAACGAATTTCCAATGAGTTTCATTTCCATGAGAATGGCTAAGTTTAGTTGCTGGCTCGCCAAGCCTATCACAACCCCCTCCTCCTTTACCCGAGCTTGGGACCGGCTATGTCATTACAACATAGGCGGAGTTTTTAACCACCCTTGTCACCTGGAATATATGGTAGAGAGTCGGGAAGGGTTTTTACCTTTTTGCTTCGCTTAATCAACTGGGATGTGAAACAACTATACAACTCAATTTAACTATGCATGGATGAGATTATGGTTAACATGAACTGGTTAAATATGATATGGTAATGGGTGATCTAAGCAAGCCTGGTATGTGGATGGGTTGGATGCTATGGTGGTTTGCTTGCTTTAGATCTAAGGACCGGTTCATGCGAGAATAAGCCAGGATTACAGTGCCACCACAAGGCCAAGTATGGGTGTGGCGTAGCTGATTAATTAGGGCTTTGCTAGTGCTGTTTGGACCATTAGGGATACTCGGGGAAGGGGTAGTCAGATTGGGTTTGTTGATGATTGGTGGGACTACCCTGGGATCTGAATGACTCAAGAGGGGGCCCTTGGTTGAAGATGTGCTCTGCGGGAGACATCGCCACCGGTGAAACCTCAGTGGGGTCTAAATAGGCTAGTAATCCCTTTGTAAAGGCTATTTTGTGATCTCTTGGCCACACACCAACGGAAGTGTGTAATATGACTGACGGGTCATGGGCATAAGGGAGATTCTTAGTCACCGAAAGGTGATGAAATCACGAACACGTAGGTAAAGAGGTACGAACTCTGCAGAGTGTTAAATAAAACTATCATGATAGTCGTGCTCCCGGTTATGAGCACCTGGACAACTTCCATGATTAGAGGGAAATTGGAATTTGGGATGGTTATGGTTTGGTAATGGTTATGGATGGTGATGGATTAATTTTTGGTATTGAATATGGTTATTGATGATGGTGAAATCTGGAATTATTGATGATGGTAGTGAATTCAGATTGGTATTATGGTATTACTTATGATTATGATGGGCTTACTTCACATACATATAATATATATATTGCTTTTCAAATGTTTTACTGTACTTTTCAGCACTTTGCCATTATTATTGTCGTCATTTGAATCAGCCACATGTCATTCTTTCCACACTTGCTGAGTACGACATGTACTCACTCTTGCAATCCCCCCCAACAGTTGCAGGTCAGGATTGGGAGTTTAATGGTGATAGTGCGGAGTTCTAGGCCGTGTCTACCGTCAGCTTTGCCTGTGGTGTTGATTGGAGCTGCGCATATATACCCTATCGCTTATGCTGCTTAGTTGCTTAGTTTGCTTAATTAGTTTATTTCCGATGCATTAGTTGAACTTGTCATAAATATTAATTAGAGCTTGTATTCAAGGATAATCTGGTTTGTGTAATAAAACTTGGTTAATTAATCTTGTTCTGTGGTAATTATCTGCATATCGTTTGTGATAGCACTCGTGTATGTGTGATGAACATCCTGGGCACACATATGCGTTAGCTTGGTTCATTTTTCGGAACCGGGCGTCACAACACATCACCTTTCTATCGAACCCAATTTCACTTGGACTCGGAGAAATATGTGTATGCAACATTTTACGCAGGAAATGAGGAAATGTAGAAGGACCAATCCTATAAAATATCATCCCAGCCAATTAGGCGACGACACATGGCATCCCATGGATCAAATGGCCCACAAACAGAAGTATCCAAGGAGATCCAATGGTGGATCACCCATATACATAATGGGACCCACCTGGCGCCACCTGGAGAAAGCACACGAGAAACGGTGCAATGACCAGGTCGGACGAACCAGGGGGTCGGCCGACCTGGTCTTTGCACCAAACTCGGTCAGCCTCCACGTGTTGGCTCCTCCCGGCTCCCTGGAGTCAACGGTGACTGATTCACATGCTTTTGGTGGCGGGAACCGACCTCAACACTAGTATAAATAGGACCCCCTACCCCTCACTTCAACACACACCACTTGGGCATCATTTTATTGTATACACTATCTTCCATAGTCCTTAGAGGAGTTAGGATGTAGAGAGGAGAGCCTCTAGTCCCAAGTCCAAATTGGGAAAGGAGTAGAAGGAGTCTCTCTTCCCAATTCCACATTGGGAAAGGTATGGCTTATGTATTCCTTCTTGTATTTGTGACTTTGTGCTCAATAAAGATAATATATTTAGTCTTCTTTTATACGTATACTTGGACAAAGCGTTTCTTGTTTGATTGTGGAGTCCATGTATGTGGAAGGTATAGTCTTTATGATTCCACTCTCATGATCACATCTTATGGTCATAAACACTATAGACCCCCACTATAGTCTATGTAGTTATGATATGATTATGTTAATATGAATGACTTGTTGTGCTTCAACATTGGTTCAACGATGTTTAGGTTAGTCATTGCCTTAGGATGGCTTGTGCCATGGCTGCTAAGGTATTTGCTTAGTATGCTAGCATGGTGCTAGGGTATTTAAGTAGTGTTGGTGTAAGACCTATGTGTGCTGAATACATTGGTTTGTAGTGAATACACTTGGCTTTGATGATAAAAGTTTTAAATATCACCAAAACACCTTTTTATCAAGGTCCGACTCTAGCTCCGAGCTATAACAAGGTCCGACGATAGGTCCGACTTGTTTTGGGTAGCTCCGGCTACGTTAGATGCTAGGTCCGTCTTCTTGGTAAGGTCCGACTAGCTTTGGTTAGCTCCGATGAGCTTTATCTTTAGCTCCGGCATGTCTTTGATAGCTCCGGCATGTCTTTGATAGCTCCGGCATATACTTGATAGCTCCGACATGCTTTTGCTAAGCTCCGACGTACTTTGTCTAGCTCCGGTTTTGGGTTGACTAGTTTTGACTAGGTTTTGGTAAGCTCCGGCGCTAGGTTCTACTAGTTTTTGTTAGCTCCGGCTCAAGCTTCGGGTTGCTCTGGCAAGGTCCGGAACTTGACCGCAGTGCTTCTGCCTTTCATTTGCAATGTTTCGTACTTGCTTTACATTGTTGGAAAGATTGCTTAATATTCATTTGCTAAGTTTTTGGTGCGTTTTGGATGATATGGATGATATCGTGTTACTGTGTTTTTGTAACATGCTTATGTGAGGTTCTCACGTAAGGTGTTGTGTTCGGAACTAACTTGAGTCAAGTCGAGGACTTGGGCTCGTATGGATTGTTTGTTTGTTCATGTGCAGGTGTTGCTTGAGTTCAAGTCATGGCTGGTGACAGGATCCATTGGACTAGTCTCAGGAGGAGATGAGGTTCGAACAACCAAGTTCGGGAGGAACTGTGGTTGAGCGGGTCAGGAGGTCGCGCAGGATGACTGAATCAAGGGCAGTGCATATGAAGGTCAAAGGAAGGTGTTCGCACATATGCATGCGATACATGACGTGGCAACATGGTTTCAAAGATGGGATAAGGAAGGAAAGATCTGGTTGAAAGGATCGGATCGTATCGGTTGATGACTTCGGCTGCGGCGGAGTCGGTTATGGCTCAGTATGGAAATATCGAGTTGGTTATGTTAGGATTTCGTGTGGGTCACGAATTTGAGTTGTTTAGGAATGTGGGATACGTTCCTAAGGTGTTTGGAAGTCTTAAGATTGCTTCTATCTGCGTATAGAAGAATCTTGAGCAGTTATGGAAAGTTACGATTCGTGGTCTGATTAGGATTGGAGTCCTAGTTCAGATTGGGATGGCCTAAGGGCTGGTTATATAAGCAAGGGAAGGCCAAAGCTCGTGGATGACGACTTTGGGGCTGTTCCTCTTGTGTTCTATTGAATAAAATTCATAGTTTGAAGGAACTTTTGTGCCTTGTTCATCCGACTTGTTCTAGACAAGTTTTACTCGTCGAGTTTCTGGACAGCACTACCTTTCGTCGGTGGTTTTATCATAACTCGAGTTTTTCTGATCCAAGATTCTTTTTGGGTTGTCTTCACAACTTGATTGTCTATCATCTGTCAGAATTTCACGGTCATTGGATTTGTGGTTTTTGATCTACACGAGTTTCTTTGCAGCATTCCAGAAACTGTTTTTCTCGGGTAGGTCAGATTGACCAGTGTTTGATCTTTTGATCATAACTTGAGTTTTTATTGACGGATTTTAGTAATTCCTTTTGTGTTGTCTTCGTGACTTGATTCTCTCTGATATATATCACTTTTGTCACGGTGAAACACGTTTAGATTAGTCTCATACACGATTTCTTTAACAGAACGTTTTTCTACCGAAGGGATTAGGGTTTTATTGTTTCCGCTGCGTAAGATTTTTAAAATCTACCATTCACCACCCCTCTGGTAGCTTTTCACGTGCTCTTCGATCCTCCAATTGGTATCAGAGCTACGGTGCTCTAATCTTTGAGATTTGCACGTGGTTTTTGACTAATCATCATGGAGAAGTACTCCGCCAAACCTTGTGTGTTTGCTGGTATTGATTTTCAGGTTTGGAAGGCACGCATGGAGGCTTTCATCCAGGCACAAGGCTTTCAATATGGGAGAAGGTGTATAAGCCTTATGAAGTGCCACCCAATGATCAAGTCACGGCCACAAACCTATGGGACGTCGACAACAACAACAAAGCACGAAACTTGATCATCCAAGGACTCACTCAAAGCGACTTTGATCATGTCGCACACCTCCGATCAGCATACGATGTTTGGAGCACTCTCTGTGATTACCATGAAGGCTCCAACACAATCAAAGAGGTAAAACAAGATATGTTCAAAAAGGAATATATGCGTTTTGAGATGCAACCAGGTGAGTCTATCGATGACCTCTTTGCTCGTTTCAATAAAATTCTCAGCAACTTACGTAGTGTCAATGTAAATTTTTCTGATGCTGAGAATGCTAGGCAACTTCTTAGTGCATTAGACATGTCAATTTGGGAGATGAAAGTAACATCTATTCGTGAATCAACTATCATGAGTTCTCTTACATTAGATGTACTTTATTCTAAACTAAAAACTCATGAAATTGACATCCTAGCACGTAAGAACCCAAACAAGTCTATTGCATTTGTTTCACAACGTGATATGTCTAGCTCTGGCCAATCATCATCTTGCAATACTCTTGCTTTGTTGTCCTCACTAACCCTGGAACAGATCGAAGAATTTCCAGAAGAGGAGTTGGCACTCATCTCTACTAGATTCTCAAAAGCATTGCAAAATGTGAGAACTAGAAGGAGAGGAAGCTCCGGACCTCAACGCTGTTTTGAATGCGGTAAAACAGGACACTTTCGTACATAATGCCCTAAACTTTCAGGTCTGACCACCCGGGAAGAAAAACAAAGCAAGGTCCGGACCTCCTCTGGAAATTCCAACAAGAAGAAGAAAGGTACCATAGGACGCAAGATGATCAACAGTTTCATCACCGCGCTTCAAGAACTTAGTTCAAGTGATGTAGACTTTGAAAGTGATGAAGATGATGACGATCTGGCCAACTTATGCTTCATGGCGGGCAAAACAAGATCAAGATCAAGTCAGGAGGATGCAGAACACAACAGTGAAGACGATGAGGTATGTTCTACCTGCAATGAAATGTGTGATGCTATTTCTCGTGCAACTATTATTGTCAAGAAAAAGGACAAAAAGCTTAGGGATAATGCTACTAAAATTGAATCACTAGAATCTGAAATTAACCGTTTAAAAACATTGATTCCTAGTGATGATGCGTGTCCCTCATGTGACTTAATCTATGAACAATTGTCCACATTAAGAAGTGCACATTCCTCCACACTTGATAAACTTGAACTTGAAATTGAAAAGAAAAAAAAGCTTGCTGTACTTAAAATTGAAAACTTAAAAGATGCTTCTTGTTCTACAATTGATTTGCATTGTTCTAGTTGTGATGATCTTGATAAAAAACTGCAAGATGCTATGAATGAAATTTCTATATTGAACAATGCTTTACGTTCTCATGAAGTTAAATTTTGTTCCAATTGCAAACTAAAAGGAAAAACTTCATGTGAAAATTGCTTTGATCTGTCCACTAAACTTGACAACATGCATAGGACATTAGATCGGTTTTGTAATGGGAATAAGAATCTAAACTTGCTGCTGAATTCTTCCAAGTCTTGCAAAGATAAAACTGGTTTAGGTTTTGATTCTCATGTTCATGCTAAGGCACATCCACCTAAAATTGTAAAGTCATTAGGAAGTGATTTGATTCAAACAGTTCCTAAATAAAAAGAAGTGGTTTTCAAATCTGCAGGAGTGCTTTCTAATTCTGTTTCTAATATTGGGTGCTCATCGAGACATGATTACAAAATTAAGTTTCATTGTACCTATTGTGGTAGAGATGGTCATGTCATAGATTTTTGTTATAGACTAGCTAAACAACAGAAAAGGGAAAGAATGTCTGCTAGATCTCATAACCTTCATGCTAAACCGAAAATTAGAAACATGCAACCTGCTTTAATGAGTCAGAAATTTGAAAAGGTAGCTTCTGGAACTTTTGGCAAGAAATCTACAAAGGAAGCTCCGGTAGTTCTGATAGCTCCGAGAGATCCCGGATCTTCTGTTGTTCCCTCCGGAGCTTCAGTTTTTGCCTCCGGACCTTTTGCTTTTACCTCCGGAGCTACTGGTTTTCACTCTAAACAAGTAACAACTTCTAAATCAACTGTTAAGAACAGAAAAACTCAACCTTTGACTCATAAACCTGCTGTTTTGTCTCAGCTTTCGCGTGTTTTTCCTACTGCAGGTCGTGTCACTCAGTACTGGATACCTAAATGCCTTTTGACTAACCCCAGTATTGAGTCATCGACGTATTGTGCTTCTATGTATGTTACACGTTTGAGGAAGGAGAACATTTGGATTGTGGATTCAGGTTGCTCACGCCACATGACCGGTAACAAAGATTGGTTCTCCTCCCTCTCTTTTGTGTCACGTGTAGAAAACGTTACTTTTGCCAATAATTCTTCAACTCCTATAATTGCTAAGGGTTCGGTTAAAGTAAATGATCACTACACTTTGAAGGATTTGGCACTTGTAAAAAATTTGAAATACAACTTGCTTTCTGTTTCACAATTGCTAGATGAAAATCTAGAAATTATTTTCAATAAAAACTGCTGCAAAGTTGTAGGTTCAAATAGTGAGCTTATTTTTAACATGTCTCAGTTTGGAAGAGTTTTTAAAGCTGATTTTGATATGTCTTCCTCTAAGCATAGGTGTCTAGTTGCTAATGATTCAAAGGACTTATATTTTTGGCATCGTAGACTTGGTCACGTAGGCTTTGATCACCTAACGCGTGTTAGTGCTCTTGATCGCATACGTGGGCTGCCTAAGCTTAAAGGGGATAAAGAAATTGTGTGCTCTTCTTGTAGACATGCTAAGATGGTTGCAGGTTCACATACTCCTCTCACAATGATCATGACAACTGAACCATGTCAACTTTTGCATCTTGACACCGTAGGACCTTCACGTGTTCAATCCTTCGGAGGTAAATGGTATGTTCTTGTTATTGTTGATGATTATTCTAGATACTCTTGGGTTTACTTTATGGCATCTAAGAATGAAGCTTTTAGTCACTTTAGGACTTTATTTCTTAGATTATCAATTGATCACCCAGGATCTTTAAAGGCAATTAGAAGTGATAACGAAACTGAATTTAAAAATCAATCTTTTGATCACTTTTGTGCTGAAAATAGAATAGATCATCAATTCTCTTCACCATATGTACCTCAACAAAACGGTGTTGTAGAAAGAAAGAACAGAACCTTAGTTGAGATGGCTAGGACTATGCTTGATGAATATCAAACTCCTAGGAAATTTTGGGCTGATGCGTTAGCAACCGCTTGTTATGTCTCAAATCGTGTTTTCTTGCGTGCTAAGCTAGGTAAAACACCATATGAGCTCCGGTTTGGACATAGGCCCAGTGTTACACACTTTCGGGTCTTTGGTTGCAAATGCTTTGTTAAGAAACATGGTAATCTTGATAAGTTTGAACCTAGATCCATTGATGGCATGTTTCTTGGTTATCCATCTCATACTAGAGGCTACTGTGTGCTTTTACTTGACACTAACAAAATTGTGGAGATTTGTGAATTGTCTTTTGATGAAGCTAGCCAAGGTACTAGCTCCGGTGTTGCAGGACCAGATCCATATCCTCAGGGGGAGGGTATTTTCGAAGAAGAAGAAGAGCCGGTGATACTGCCTGGTAGTTCCGAAGCTGACACGTGTCCAGCTCCGGACATTGAACAAGCTCCGGCTATCACCTCCGCTGGTCCTGATCGTCCTCAAGTCACAAGCTCATCAATCTACGATGAACCTAATGAAGAAGAAGCTTGTGAGACATCTGTTCCCCTACGTGTTTACAAAGATCATCCCCCACAACAGATGATTGGAAGCTTGCACGAATGAGTCACACAGTCCAGGTTTTGCGATCCAAACTCTCATGCTCATTCTGCTTTTGTTGCTTCTTTTGAACCTAAAGATATATCACACGCACTCACTAATGAATCTTGGATTATTGCCATGCAAGAAGAGTTAGAAAATTTTGAAAGAAATAATGTTTGGAAACTTGTACCTCCACCTCAAGGTCACACTTTAATTGGAACTAAATGGGTATATAAAAATAAACAAAGTGAGGATGGGGTTGTGGTTAGGAATAAGGCTAGGTTGGTTGCTCAAGGTTTCACTCAAGTTGAAGGTCTAGATTTTGATGAAACTTTTGCTCCTATCGCTAGATTAGAAGCCATAAGAATCTTATTAGCTTTTGCAGCATCTAAAGGTTTTAAGCTATATCAAATGGATGTTAAAAGTGCTTTTCTTAATGGCTACATAGATGAGGAGGTTTATGTCAAACAACCACCGGGTTTTGAAAATCCAGATTTTCCTAATCATGTTTACAAACTGTCCAAAGCCTTATACGGTCTCAAACAAGCCCCTAGAGCATGGTATGATAGGTTAAAAACATTCTTACTTGTAAAAGGGTTTACAATGGGCAAGGTTGATAAAACTCTTTTTGTGCTTAAACATGGCAATGACTCATTATTCGTTCAAGTGTATGTGGATGATATTATCTTTGGTTGTGCTTCTCATGATCTTGTGTCCAAGTTTTCAGCAATGATGAGTTCCGAATTTGAAATGAGTATGATGGGTGAACTCACTTACTTTTTGGGGCTGCAAATCAAGCAAACCAAGGAGGGTACCTTTGTGCATCAAACAAAGTATACCAAAGACCTCCTAAGGCGCTTCAACATGGACAAAAGCAAGCCTCTTCGGACACCAATGGGAACAACAACAACACTTGAACTTGATGAAGATGGTGAACCCGTGGATCAAAAAGAATATAGAAGCATGATTGGATCGCTTTTGTACCTCACGGCATCAAGACCGGACATACAATTCAGCGTATGTCTTTGTGCACGGTTTCAAGCTTCTCCACGTGTTTCACATTGTCAAGCTGTCAAAAGGATTCTCAGGTACTTACATGGAACTCAAGAATTTGGCATTTTTCTTCCTTCTTCCTCAACCGTTACTTTGAAAGCTTTTTCGGATGCTGATTTTGGAGGTTGTAGGATTGATAGGAAAAGTACTTCCGGTGCTTGTCATTTTCTTGGTAATTCTCTTGTTGCTTGGTCCTCTAGAAAACAAAATTCAGTTGCACAATCCACAGCTGAATCTGAATATGTAGCTGCTGCTAGTGCTTGCTCACAAATTCTTTGGATCGTTCAAACACTTAAGGACTATGGGGTTGATCTAGATAGTGTTCCACTGTTCTGTGATAACACTAGTGCCATTTGCATTGCTAAAAGTCCCGTGCAACATTCTAGAACTAAGCACATTGACATTAGGTATCACTTTCTCCGAGATAATGTTGAAAAAGGAAACATTGTGCTTCACCATGTAGATACCGAACATCAATTGGCTGACATTTTTACAAAACCTTTGGATTTCACTCGTTTTTGTTACATTCGTAGTGAAATAGGGGTTATGCATCCTCATGGCTTAAATTGAGGGGGAGTTTTTGAAAATTGGGAAGTCTATGTGTGAATCTGAAATTAAAATAATATGAGCATAGTATTTCATACATATATGACTTTGTGATTCCTTTTACATACTGAAAGTTCTTACTACATTACTCATGTTATACATTTTGTAGTTTTTGCCATGTCTAGTAATTGGAATAATTACTTACACTAAATCTGGTCATGGTCGAACTTTCTTGCTGTTTTGAACTTGATGCATGCTCACAAATGCTTTTAATCATGAAGAATTAATCAAGTAATCAACTCACATGTTGAGTTTTTTATGAACAAATATAAATTGAGAAAAGATCAAGATAATATGCTTGCATCGCACTTCTTCTTTTGAGATGGCTTGTCATTGCACTTAGGTATGAACTTGGAAGAAGTTGTGTATGACTAAAACCATGTCCTTAAGCTTCTGATTGTCAAATGACATAGGCTTGGCTTGGTTGGTTAGAATAAAGCAGATGCGCATATAATCTCTTGCAAATATCATATGATATAAATTTATGCTTTGAAAAATGATAAAATGTAGCAACTAGTGTCATGCTTTCAGGTTTTGAAATAGTTAAGTTTGTGAGATCATGACTTGCTTAAATTGACAGATTACATTTGATCTCTAGCATGGCTTACACTACTTTATGTATTTCATTGATGTTATAATGTAAGGTACTTGATAGTATGACTTGGATGAGCCTTGTTTATATGTATATGTTATAATATGCTCATAACAACTAAAGTTGGAGAGAGAATATGACTTGTTGAATACATTGTCAAAGGGGGAGAGATAATCATGAAAAGAATGAGAATAAGGAGAGATGATAAAGGGGGAGAGATAATGACAGATAATATAATTTTTAATTTTTCTTCTCATTTTACTTTTGATTTACAAAGGGGGAGAAATTGCTTTCAAAACTTTTATGTGAATAAGCCAATGATCGGATTTTAAATGGTGTTGCCAATGCATTCATCAAGGGGGAGATTGTAAGACCTATGTGTGCTGAATACATTGGTTTGTAGTGAATACACTTGGCTTTGATGATAAAAGTTTTAAATATCACCAAAACACCTTTTTATCAAGGTCCGACTCTAGCTCCGAGCTATAACAAGGTCCGACGGTAGCTCCGGCTTGTTTTGGGTAGCTCCGGCTACGTTAGATGCTAGGTTCGGCTTCTTGGTAAGGTCCGACTAGCTTTGGTTAGCTCCGGTGAGCTTTATCTTTAGCTCCGGCATGTCTTTGATAGCTCCGGCATGTCTTTGATAGCTCCGGCATATACTTGATAGCTCCGACATGCTTTTGCTAAGCTCCGACGTACTTTGTCTAGCTCCGGTTTTGGGTTGACTAGTTTTGACTAGGTTTTGGTAAGCTCCAGCGCTAGGTTCTACTAGTTTTTGTTAGCTCCGGCTCAAGCTCCGGGTTGCTCTGGCAAGGTCCGGAACTTGACCGCAGTGCTTCTGCCTTTCATTTGCAATGTTTCATACTTTCTTTACATTGTTGGAAAGATTGCTTAGTATTCATTTGCTAAGTTTTTGGTGCGTTTTGGATGATATGGATGATATCGTGTTACTGTGTTTTTGCAACATGCTTATGTGAGGTTCTCACGTAAGGTGTTGTGTTCGGAACTAACTTGAGTCAAGTCGAGGACTTGGGCTCGTATGGATTGTTTGTTTGTTCATGTGCAGGTGTTTCTCGAGTTCAAGTCATGGCTGGTGACAGGATCCATTGGACTAGTCTCAGGAGGAGATGAGGTTCGAACAACCAAGTTCGGGAGGAACTGTGGTTGAGCGGGTCAGGAGGTCGCGCAGGATGACTGAATCAAGGGCAGTGCATATGAAGATCAAAGGAAGGTGTTCACACGTATGCATGCGGTACATGACGTGGCAACATGGTTCCGAAGATGGGATAAGGAAGGAAAGATCTGGTTGGAAGGATCGGATCGTATCGGTTGATGACTTCGGCTGCGGCGGAGTCGGTTATGGCTCGGTATGGAAATATCGAGTTGGTTATGTTAGGATTTCGTGTAGGTCACGAATTTGAGTTGTTTAGGAATGTGGGATACGTTCCTAAGGTGTTTGGAAGTCTTAAGATTGCTTCTATCTGCGTATAGAAGAATCTTGAGCAGTTATGGAAAGTTACGATTCGTGGTCTGATTAGGATTGGAGTCCTAGTTGAGATTGTGATGGCCTAAGGGCTGGTTATATAAGCAAGGGAAGGCCAAAGCTCGTGGATGACGACTTTGGGGCTGTTCCTCTTGTGTTATATTGAATAAAATTCATAGTTTGAAGGAACTTTTGTGCCTTGTTCGTCCTACTTGTTCTAGACAAGTTTTACTCGTCGAGTTTCTGGACAGCACTACCTTTCGTCGGTGGTTTTATCATAACTCGAGTTTTTCTGATCCAATTGACGTGATTCTTTTTGGGTTGTCTTCACAACTTGATTGTCTATCATCTGTCAAAATTTCACGGTCATTGGATTTGTGGTTTTTGATCTACACGAGTTACTTTGCAGCATTCCAGAAACTGTTTTTCTCGGGTAGGTCAGATTGACTAGTGTTTGATCTTTTGATCATAACTTGAGTTTTTCTCGACGGATTTTAGTAATTCCTTTTGTGTTGTCTTCGTGACTTGATTCTCTCTGATATCTATCACTTTTGTCACGGTGAAACACGTTTAGATTAGTCTCATACACGATTTCTTTAACAGAACGTTTTTCTACCGAAGGGATTAGGGTTTTATTGTTTCCGCTGTGTAAGATTTTTAAAATCTACCATTCACTCCCCCCCTCTTGTTGCTTTTCACGTGCTCTTCGATCCTACAGTTGGATGTCTCGTAGACCCACGGATTGAAGAGGTAGGCAGTAGGTGGTGACAGCCCTATCTGTCCTTTGTAATCCTCCACGTTCGGCTATGCCACAGGCTCTTGGCGGGAGTCGCCCTAGTATTGCTAGGGGTAAGCCCGTGTCTGATGTGTTGAATAGCATTGCATAGGAATTCATTATTGACATGACCATTAGTATCTACCTTAGGCTATGTATATGTATTAGGAGCATTGTAGGAGCAACCCTCTAACTCTTAATCCAATCTCCCTCTAGGACCCATTTTACCCTTTAGAATAGATTGCCTAGGTGTGTGTCACACTACCCCTATTATCAATTTACCCCTGTCCGGATAATGGATTATTATCCCATAGCATGACCATAAGAATAGTATATACTTTACTCCATTGCCTTTCTTTGGGATAAATACGATACCCTTGGGAATACTCATGGGTGAAATGCTACAATGGTATCTTTCGTACACTTGCGGATCTCATCTCTTTACCGGAGATGATCTGTGGTGTTAAGAAATACCAACAAGCATTTCGGGTGCCGTTGTCGGGGATGATTTGTTAGTATATCTTAGGAGCCGTCAACAACCGCTTTCAGCAAACCCTCCAACTCCTTTGGGGAAAGGTCGTCCGGAGCCAGCCGGCACTAATCATCAGTACCAGCGCAGTACCAGGCCTCGTACCGGAGATCCTGTAGAGGGGCGGTTGGCGGCGCAAGAAGTCGGTCATTCCCATCAGGAAGGTCAATCCTGTGCCCGCCAAGAGTCGGATCCTTCTCAATATCAGCGTATACTCCTTTGGCAGGCCCTAGAATGCTTCCCAGGTAGTGGGATCAGCAGTAGGACCTGCAGTAGGCACCTTCAGCGCAGGATGGGCCTCAACCCACACGGTCACCCAATCTTCCCTCCAGGCCTTCCACTTGCCCCCTTTGAGCGAAGGGATGTAGTGTCGGGAGGAGTTGTCCCGGTGCTGAAAGTAGTAGGTACCCACCTAGGTAGTCTCACTATTTTCGGTGGTCTTCATCACGAAGAAGATTAGAAACATCTCCACCTTCGGCTTACAACCTACAAACGCCTCACAGAGGTGGACGAACACCGCTATCACGACGATGGAGTTCGGCGACAGGTGGTGGAGCTGCAACCCGTACTCCTCCAGCACCGCGAAAAAGAACCGCGACAGCGGGAGTTCAAGCCCTGCAGACATGTAGGCGGAGAAGAGTATGGTCTCGTCTTTGCGCGGGTCTTCAAGAGCGGTAGACCTGCAGCGGATCATCCCCGCACACTCCACTGCTGACCAGCCAGGCAGTTGCCGCATCGACAACAGGTTGTCGGCCGACCGAAGGAGAGACGGTGGCAATGGGGGAGCCATTGGAGCAAGTGAAGGTGGGAGCTTTAACTAAAGTAAGAAAACTCGAGTGTTCGAGGAAGAAGGCGAAAGCTTAGGATGCGGAGTGTGAATAGGGAAGGAAACGATCCCTCTAAAGGTTTCCTTTTTTTATCACCCCTACGACGCCTGAGTACCTCAAACGAAGGATCGGCCCACACCACTCGGAATGCGTCGCCCATGGCAATAGGCCCTATGCACCCGGGTTGGAGCGCTGACCCAGGCGGTCAGCCACCCAGAAATATAGCTAAAGCAACTCCCATAAAGGCGAGGCGTACGAAAGTGTTGTAACCGCATAGGGAACCGTAGCGGTTAAAGGCGCCGCAGAAGGTAAAGAAGAGACAACAGGAAAAAAACCGTCACCGCAACCTCTCAACTTGAGAAGGACGTGTGGCAATGATTGGCATAAGCACCCACCGCTTCGGCTGTCCAAGACAGAATTTAAAGCAGAGTGCGAGAAGACATGGAAAGGGCTCCACCTTTGGGCTCTTCACCACGCCCCAAGGTGGACCCAGGGGCCACTGTCGGTACCCTGCACATGGGGTACCCTTGCACACAGGATGAAGACAGCGAGGTGCGTCCGGAGGCACCACGTGTTCTATAGGAGCCAAGGCTTTTGCCTCTCTCAAAGATCAAGCTGCAGTGCTGCCATGGAAGCCTTGAAGATGGGACTTGGCCCCTCCGGTGTGACGAGCTCCCAAGATGGCACGTGTAGGGATGGGACCTCACCCATCCTTGGGGGAGCGCCCCCGGAACAGCCTCGTGGCACGGAGCGCAAGGACCAGCACCCCCCAAGGGAAAAATCACGGAGCTGCCACGTACCCTGGGGAGCCCCGGAGCTGCCACGCGTCACGAAGGACCGGGGCTAGCCTTCCCGCCGAGGACATGCCCCGATGCTACCACGTGTCCCGCAGCTCGCCCCAGACGGTAAGGCGCGGGAGTTAACAAGTGGAGCGCTTCGCTCCAGTCAAGCATTGAAGACCCGCAGCCACCCCTGGCGCACGACGTGGGGCATGCCAACGGTCAGAGACCGCTATGACCAATCACATCATAGTGAAGGCGCTACAGGCCTATCCCACTCAGCCAAGTGGGTAGCTTGTGGCAACAAGACAAGCTGACAGGACACCTTCTGCCACTGTCAGCAAAAGCGTGTGGGCTACTGACATGGGAGGCGGCAAGACGGCGTGTCTCCACTATCACCCTTAGAGGAATCTTATGCATGAAGCCTTAGATCTGTAGGATAAGATCACCCCGGGACCACCTGGCGGGCCCTGGGACCCCACTTGTAAGGTGTCTGGTCTTGGTTATAAAAGGCCTGGACCGCCATCGCTACAAGGACCAGACCTAGAATCCCTGATACACACACACGCATACACACTCACCAGCAATACAATCCACCGTGGAGTAGGGTGTTATGCTCCTTGCGGCCCGAACCACATAAAAACCACTGTGTCTCATACTCTTCCACTAGAACACTAGTTTGAGGCCTAAGCCCCGCTAAACAAGAACCTCCGCGGGCTGCTCCTTAGCAGATCTGGGGGAAGTGACGCAATAACACATCGACACCGATTCTCTTCCACTAACCACAAAAAGGCAAATAATCGTGTTCAAGGGGCCTTCTCACAAATTGAGGGCTCTCCAAGATTTACAATGAAGAACACCACCAAACGCACTCAAAATATATGCAATAAACAACAAGAGTGTGCGAGAGATTCAAACCAAAGAGCTCAAGATCGTGTGGAACAAGTCTCTCCTTTTGATCAATGCTAATCCTCAAAGATTTTATCTTTCTAGGGTTAGAATGTGTGAAGAGATGTGTATTTTGGGCTCTTGGAAGGTGTGACGATGCAGGGGATCGACAGAGGTTGTTGTAGGGTCATACACCTCTATTTATACAAGGGTTTTCAAAAGTTACCGTTAGGGTTTGCGATGAACGGACTAGTCTGTGGTGGACTCTGAACTAGTCCAGCGTGCGGCGTGTGGAAAACCCTAAGTGTTCCAAGATATCGGACTTATCCGTAAATGTTTGGACTAGTCCGATCTGGGCTCCGAAAGTGTTCGGACTAGTCTGGCATATATCGGATTAGTTCGGTGTGGTGAACCTCATGTAGAATTGAGGGCAAGTACGCACTTGGAGGACTTGTCCGATTTTAGTCAAGGAGTTTTTAAACTAGTTTGATGGATATCGGACTTGTCCGGTCTCATGAAAATTTCAATTATTGAGGACTAGTCTGCACTAGGGGGGATTAGTCCGATCTTAGTCAGAAGGATATCGGACTAGTCCATGGTGATATCGGACTAGTCCGGTGCTGTGTAAACTGGAGTACTTGTGGACAAGTCCGCACTGGGGAGACTTGTTCGTTTCTAGTCAGAGACATATCAGACTAGTCTGTGGTGATATCAGACTAGTCCGGATGTCCAGATTTTTGTGTAGTGAGTGAGATCTCTTTTGCTTGAGCTCTTGGGGTGTGTTTCTCCAACACACTCCATAAAAAATATACTATTCTTTTCAGCTCTTGAGCTCTTATCCTTTTGATTACTGATTCTCCTTTCTTTTTGAGCTTTCCTCCTAATTTTCTTTAAAACCTGCGCTCATCTAAAATTTTTTGTTAGGGTCTCGTTTGTTTGTCATGAATCAACCAAAACCTACAAGAGATGCCTAGATGCACTTACACCGACAATTAGCCGTTGCCACCAGGAAAAGTGCGGACTAGTCTGACCTTTGACCACGGACTAGTTCGGCCTGTGGGGACAAATGATGTCATCCTTGACAAACCACAAAGCCCCCCGCCACCTTTTTAATTCAAATGGACACCACGGACTAGTCCGTCGAACAACGGTCTAGTCCAATCTCACATAGTACTGTTTTTTTCGGTTGAGAATGGACCAGTCTGGTACACCGAACTAGTCTGGCCCCTGAGGGCGGACAAGTCCGACCGTCCAAGACTTAGTCCCAACATCCATCTCCAAGTCCATAGCGGACTAGTCTGTCAAGGGACAGACTAGTTCAAACTCAGTCATGAACTACTTTTCTGGAGTGAAGTGGACTAGTCTGTCCAAGCAGACTAGTCTGACCCCCAAGGCGGACTAGTACGGTCCTTCAGGACTTAGTCCCAGAAGGACACATGATGAGGACATCACAACAGCGGAGACGCACATTGAACTGCAAGGACCAATCACAAGAGCACGAGCACGGTTAATAAATCAACAGGTGAATTCGTTCCTAATTTCTTTTGCATGTGAGTTTGATAATAGATTGCTATGTGATGATTTAATTGTTATTAGGAATAATGGAGAAGATCAACCAGTGAAGGAAAGAGGGCTTGGGAGCCTGGAGAACCAGCTGGGACGTCCACAAGTTGATGGACACAGTTTACAACTCGGACTCGAGTTCAACTCAGAGTCCAATAGCAGTCCACCTTAAAATGGACGCCCAGGAGGCATACGGACTCCATTTTCGACATCCTACATATGCACAGAAAGAGGAGAAGATAAATTTTCCAATGGTTCTGGTCCCACCTCAAAATTCCTCCGGAGTCATTGGGAATCGTCAAAACAAATCGAGTCCATATTTCTGTCTGGTGCTGCGCCACTGAATCGGGCCTTTGGGCCTTGTATCCCATAAGAGTCCATTAGGGATGCGTCTAATTGTGTTTTGGTCAAGCCCTAGCCTATAAATACTGCAGCCACCAGTCATATTCGGTGGGTTTTGCTTAGATCAATAATATCGCCGTTCTACGGTTTGTGAGACCCCAACTTCGCGATTTCAGATCGTGTCTTCGATGTTCTTGCTCGTGTTCTCGGTTGCACTTGCAGGGATTAGCCTTCTTGGCGAGGTCAAGCGTGTGCAGCACGGTTGATAACTAACGGAGCCGTGGTGTAGTGATTGCAGGGGTACTCGAACCGCTCGAGTACCGCGGATCATCAACGCCGAGTTCTCCACCCCAATCGACATACCTTTCGAAAGATTGGGCCTAAACCTACTCATCAACACATACACACTCACCACGGACTAGTCCATCCCCTACCAGACAAGTCCGAACTTACACAGAATGTTTTGGTCCGCCTAACATTGGATCAGTCCGATTTGGCCGGACTAGTCGGGCCTTCCAGCTCGGACAAGTCCGGCCCTGTCCTTAGGGCTGCTTCAACTCATCTCTCAATCTTGTATAACTTGTACTATGAGCTCTTAGGAGATTCTAACACTTTGACTCATTGAACACACTCAAGCTAAGTGACTAAAGTCGACACAAAGAATTTAAAACTTCAAGTTCCAATCTTTGAGTTCTTCACATTTTCTTCTCTTTTTCCTTTTTGAGTGCATCCAATGCCGTCCATCTTTCAATCACCTGTGCTTACACTTGCAAAGCTCATTAGTCCCTTAAGTGTTGTCATTCATCATCAAAACCCACAGGGATTAGCCTAGATGCACTTTCAATCTCCCCCTTTTTGGTGATTTGATGACAACACATTGAGATTTTTGATAAAAAAAAATAAGTTTGAGCTGATTTTCATAACACATACGTGTATAAGGATCTCCCCTACATGTGTGCATTGATGATTTGCAATAAGTTAGATGCACAAGAATGAAGTCTATGGGAGGCTTATACATTTGTGCATTATGGTGGGATGCCTACGTGTGATGCGAGTGTTGAGATGTAAAAAGTGGAGTGAAGTATGCATCTCAAATTTGAATTTAGCATCATCACGCATATTTGACCAGAATTATCTTCAATAGAATCAATAATGACAAAATAGACAACAAATTTCACATAACGTTTAGTGATAGCATAGTGATAATGTCATAACAAACCAAAATGAGAACTGGTAGCAAAAGTTAACATTACAACCTAAATTTCCAAAATATATCATAGTCCATGGATCTAATATTCCCCCTCAATCTCTCCTCCTTTGGCATAAAGACACCAAAAAGGAAAAAGAGTAAGGGAGAAGAGAGAGAGAGCCTAAAAATACTCATCGTCGCTCTCGCTCTCCTCTCCATGGCCTGGGTCACTCTTCGTCTCCTCATCATCGTGAGTGTCGTCGTCTTCGTCATCATCAACATCATGATCATTGACGACCTCCTCAGCAGCAGGAGCAGCGCTAGAGGGACCACCCCCACCACCAAAGAGGGCAGCCCCCGCCTCCGAGAGTTCTGGAAATGGCATGATGTCTTCATCCTCGGAGGCCTCTGGTGACATAGGAATGTCCGCCTTCTCGCAAAGCTTGTGAAGGTACTTGTCGTGCTTCTTTGCGGTCTTGTGTGCCTTCACTTCCGCTTTTCGACACGAGGTGGAGATTGACTTGAGAAACTTGAGGGTAGCACTCGCAAGGTCGCTGGAGGAGGAGGAGGAGGTGGCGGGAGCCGAAGGAGGAGAAGGCACAAAAGGGGTACCTCTCCTCGACGCTCCACCAATGTTTAGCGCAGGAGGAGGAATATGAGGGTGGAGAGCTCTATGCTTGACGTCCTTCACAAACTCCAAGCCTGAGACCTTCTCAATTAAGCACATGATGAGAGGTGCATACCCACAAGAGCGGTTGGGGGTGTGTGATATGTTGAAGATGTCATTGTAGATATAGTCAAAAACATTGAACTTCTCATCTTCAACTATCAGCTTCATCAAGTGCCTCAAGTTGCCTTGGATCATGCCTGTGTCCCCATCCTTAGGTGCTAGAGTTTTTCTCAAGATCCGATTAAGCACGCTAAAGAAGGGGCGAAGAATCTTGGTGGTTGGGGGATTGTAGAAGTCGACCTCGTACATGAATTCCATCTCCCTCAAATCTAGAGCCTTGAGGTTGTGAATGGTCAGCTCATAGTTTAAGAACTCCTCAAGTCCAAGAATTCTAGCAAACTCATCATAGAGCATAGAATATTTGACTCCATTAGTCAACCAAGTAATCTTCCTATATACAAAGGTGGAGAAGTAGAAAGTGCACTACAGGAATCTCGTTCAATTACATCGGCCAGGGCCGACGTAATTAAGTCCTAAACTGACGTAAGTTACTTAATTATTTCAGTTTTACCTTAATTAGGTCGGTTGGTGGCCGACGAAGCAGTTTGGACGTAATTAAGGTAACTTACGTCGGCCGCCGACGTAAGTTACTTAATTATATCGGTATCCGGCAACCGACGTAAGCTATTTACCGGGATGGGCCACGGGCTGGCCGGAGAACTTACGTCGGCCACTGTGGGCTGACGTAAGTTAAGTGGTATAACTTACGTCGATTGCGCTAAACTGACGTAAGTTAAGCGGTTTAACTTACATCGGTATGGTCGAACCGACGTAAGTTAATTGGGCTAACTTACGTCGGTTTGTCCATAGCCGACGTAAGTTAAGTTTTCATATTAAAAAAAAACAGAAATTGGCTACCTCGCACGATAGAGAGAACACAGAACAGGTTCAAAACAGATTCACAACAGATACAATTACACAACAACAGTTTCAAAATATTATTCAAACATCGATAACAACACAATTCCACCACGCTATACGCTAGCCCCTCCACTACCTCCGGGATCTTCTCGGCGTGTTCCCGAACCCTGTAGAAGAAGCATAGTCAATAGTGTGAAACAGTTAGTAAAACTAGATTAAAAGTGGGTGGTGGATCAAAAGTGAATCAAAAGTTGGTATAATCAGTCAACCATAATTTTCAGGAATACTATTTCCTACACACGGATCAGCCATAAACAAAGTAGGTGTTGTCCAAATTTTCAGAAAAACTGTCAACTTGCAAAGGCAGTATTGTAGGATCGAAGAGCACGTGAAAAGCTACTACAGGGGGGTGAATGGTAGATTTAAAAATCTTACGCAGCGGAAACAATTAAACCCCAAACCCTTTCGGCAGAAAAACAATCTGTTGAAGAAATCGTGTTTGAGACTAATCTAAACATGTTTCACCGTGACAAAAGTGATATATATCAGAGAGAATCAAGTCACGAAGACAACACAAAAAGAATCACTCAAATCCGTCGAGAAAAACTCAAGTTATGATTGAAAGATCAAACAATGGTCAATCTGCCCTACCCGAGAAAAAACAGTTCTGGAACGCTGCAAAGAAACTCGTGTAGATCATAGACCACAAATCCAATGACCGTGAAATTTTGACAGATGATAGAAAATCAATTTTTGAAGACAACCCAAAAAGAATCACGTCAATTGGATCAGTAAAACTCGAGTTATGATAAAACCACCAACGAAAGGTAGTGCTGTCCAGAAACTCGACGAGTAAAACTTGTCTGTAACCAGTCGGACGAACAAGGCACAAAAATTCCTTCAAACTACGAATTTTATTCAATAGAACACAAGAGGAACAGCCCCAAAGTCGTCTACCACGAGCTCTGGGCTCCCTTGCTTATATAACCAGCCCTTAGGCCAACCCAATATCAACTAGGACTCCAATCCTACTGAGATCACGAATCCTAACTTTCCATAACTGCTCAAGATTCTTCTATACGCAGATAGAAGCAATCTTAAGACTTACAAACACCTTAGGAACGTATCCCACATTCCTAAACAACTCAAATTCGTGACACGCACGAAATCCTAACATAACCAACTCGATACTTTCCGTACCGAGCCATAACCGACTTCGCCGCAACCAAAGTCTTCAACAGGTACGATCCGATCCTTCCAACCAGATCTTTCCTTCCTTATCCCATCTTCGCAACCATGTTGCCACGTCATGCACTGCATGCATACGTGCAAACACCTTCCTTCGACGTTCACTAACCTTCATATGCACTGCCCTTGATTCAATCATCCTGCGCGACCTCCTGATCAGCTCAACCACAGTTCCTCCCGAACTTGGTTGTTGGAACCTCATCTCCTCCCTGAGACTAGTCCAATGGATCCCATCACCGGCCATGACTTGAACTCAAGCAACACCTGCACATGAATAAACAACCAATCCATACGAGCCCAAGTCCTCGACTTGACTCAAGTTAGTTCCGAACACGACACCTTACGTGAGAACCTCACATAAGCATGTTGTAAAACCATAGTAACACGATATCATCCATATCATCCAAAATGCACCAAAAACTTAGCAAATGAATACTAAGCAATCTTTCCAACAATGTAAAGCAAGTATAAAACATTGCAAATGAAAAGCAGAAGCACTTCGGTCAAGTTCCGGACCTTGCCAGAGCAACCCGGAGCTTGAGCTGGGGCTAACAAAAGCTAGTAGAACCTAGCGCCGGAGCTTACCAAAACTAGTAGATCCTAGCACCGGAGCTTACCAAAAACTAGTCAAAACTAGTCAACCCAAAACCGGAGCTAGACAAAGTACGTCAGAGCTTAGCAAAAGCATTCCGGAGCTATCAAATATATGTCGGAGCTATCAAAGACATGCCGGAGCTAACCAAAGCTAGTCAGACCTTACCAAGAAACCGGACCTAGCATCTAACGTAGCCGGAGCTACCCAAAACAAGTCGGACCTATGGTCGGACCTTGCTATAGCTCGGAGCTAGAGTCGGACCTTGACAAAAAGGTGTTTTGGTGATATTTAAAACTTTTATCATCAAAGCCAAGTGTATTTACTACAAGCCAATGTATTCAGCACACATAGGTCTTACAATCTCCCCCTTGATGAATGCATTGGCAACACCATTTAAAATCCGAACATTGGCTTATTCACATAAAAGTTTTGAAGGCAATTTCTCCCCCTTTGTAAATCAAAAGTAAAATGAGAAGAAAATTATCACATATTATCTCCCCCTTTATTATCTCTCCTTATGCACATATTCTCTTTCTCTTCATGCTTATCTCTCCCCCTTTGACAATGTATTCAGCAAGTCATGAGCATATAAACAAATTATCTCTCCCTCTTTAGTTGGTATGAGCATATTATAACATATACATATAAACAAAGCTCATCCATGTCATACTATCAAGTACCTACATTATCACATCAATGAAATACATAAAGTAGTGTAAGCCATGCTAGAGATCAAATGTAATTTTCAATTTTAGCAGATCATGATCTCACAGACTTAACTATTTCAAAACCTGAAAGCATGACACTTGTTGCTGCATTTTATTATTTTTCAAAGCACAGATTTATATCATATGATATTTGCAAGAGATTATATGCGCGTCTGCCTTATTCTAACCAACCAAGCCAAGCCAATGTCATTTGACAATCAGAAGCTTAAAGACATGGTTTTAGTCATACACAACTTCTTCCAAGTTCATATCTAAGTGCAATGACAAGCCATCTCAAAAGAAGAAGTGTGATGCATGCATATTCTCTTGATCTTTTATCAATTTATATTTGTTCATAAAAACCCAACATGTGAGTTGATTACTTGATGAATTCTTAATGATTAAAAGCATTTGTGAGCATGCAACAAGTTCAAAACAGCAAGAAAGTTCGACCATGACCAGATTTAGTGTAAGTAATTATTCCAATTACTAGACATGGCAAAAAATACAAAATGTATAACACGAGTAATGTAGTAAGAACTTTCAGCATGTAAAAGGAATCACAAAGTCATATATGTATGAAATACTATGCTCATATTATTTTAATTTCAGATTCACACATAGACTTCCCAAGTTTCAAAACTCTCCCTCAATTTAAGCCATGAGGATGCATAACCCCTATTTCACTACGAATGAAACAAAAACGAGTGAAATCCAAAGGTTTTGTAAAAATGTCAGCCAATTGATGTTCGGTATCTACATGGTGAAGCACAATGTTTCCTTTTTCAACGTTATCTCGGAGAAAGTGATACCTAATATCAATGTGCTTAGTTCTAGAATGTTGCACGGGGTTTTTGGCAATGAAAATAGCACTAGTGTTATCACAAAACAGTGGAACACTATTTAGATCAACCCCATAGTCCTTAAGTGTTTGAACAATCCAAAGAATTTGTGAGCAAGCACTAGCAGTAGCTACATATTCAGATTCGGCTGTGGATTGTGCAACTGAATTTTGTTTTCTAGAGGACCAAGCAACAAGAGAATTACCAAGAAAATGACAAGCACCGGAAGTACTTTTCCTATAAATCCTACAACCCCCAAAATCAGCATCTGAAAAAGCTTTCAAAGTAAAGGTTGAGTAAGAAGGAAGAAAAATGTGAAATTCTTGGGTTCCATGTAAGTACCTGAGAATCCTTTTGACGGCTTGACGATGTGAAATACGTGGGGAAGCTTGAAACCGTGCACAAAGACATACGCTGAATTGTATGTCCGGTCTTGATGCCGTGAGGTACAAAAGTGATCCGATCATGCTTCTATATTCTTTTTGATCCACGGATTCACCATCTTCATCAAGTTCAAGTGTTGTTGTTGTTGTTCCCATTGGTGTCTGAAGAGGCTTTCTTTTGTCCATGTTGAAGCGCCTTAGGAGGTCTTTGGTATACTTCATTTTATGCACAAAGGTACCCTCCTTGGTTTGCTTGATTTGCAGCCCCAAAAAGTAAGTGAGTTCACCCATCATACTCATTTCAAATTCGGAACTCATCATTGCTGGACCGTGTGACTCGTTCGTGCAAGCTTCCAATCATCTGTTGTGGGGGGATGATCTTTGAAAAAATGTAGGGGAACAGATGTCTCACAAGCTTCTTCTTCATTAGGTTCATCGTAGATTGATGAGCTTGTGACTTGTGGACAATCAGGACCAGCATAGGTGATAGCCGGAGCTTGTTCAATGTCCGGAGCTGGACATGTGTCAACTTCGGAACTACCAAGCAGTATCACCGGCTCTTCTTCATCTTCGAAAATACCCTCCCCTTGAGGATACAGATCTGGTCCTGCAACACCGGAGCTAGTACCTGGGCTAGCTTCATCAAAAGACACTTCACAAGTCTCCACAATTTTGTTAGTGTCAAGTAAAAGCACACGGTAGCCTCTAGTATGAGATGAATAACCAAGAAACATGCCATCAATAGATCTAGGTTCAAATTTATCAAGATTACCATGTTTCTTAACAAAACATTTGCAACCAAAGACCCGAAAGTGTGTAACACTAGGCCTATGTCCAAACCGGAGCTCATATGGTGTTTTACCTAGCTTAGCACGCAAGAAAACACGATTTGAGACATAACAAGCGTTTGCTAACGCATCAGCCCAAAATTTCCTAGGAGTTTGATATTCATCAAGCATAGTCCTAGCCATCTCAACTAAGGTTCTGTTCTTTCTTTCTACAACACCGTTTTGTTGAGGTACATATGGTGAAGAGAATTGATGATCTATTCTATTTTCAGCACAAAAGTGATCAAAAGATTGATTTTTAAATTCAGTTCCGTTATCACTTCTAATTGCCTTTAAAGATCCTGGGTGATCAATTGATAATCTAAGAAATAAAGTCCTAAAGTGACTAAAAGCTTCATTCTTAGACGCCATAAAGTAAACCCAAGAGTATCTAGAATAATCATCAACAATAACAAGAACATACCATTTACCTCCAAAGGATTGAACACGTGAAGGTCCTACGGTGTCAAGATGCAAAAGTTGACACGGTTCAGTTGTCATGATCATTGTGAGAGGAGTATGTGAACCTGCAACCATCTTAGCATGTCTACAAGAAGAGCACACAATTTCTTTATCCCCTTTAAGCTTAGGCAGCCCACGTATGCGATCAAGAGCACTAACACGCGTTAGGTGATCAAAGCCTACGTGACCAAGTCTACAATGCCAAAAATATAAGTCCTTTGAATCATTAGCAACTAGACACCTATGCTTAGAGGAAGACATATCAAAATAAGCTTTAAAAACTCTTCCAAACCGAGACATGTTAAAAATAAGCTCACTATTTGAACTTACAACTTTGCAGCAGTTTTTATTGAAAATAATTTCCAGATTTTCATCTAGCAATTGTGAAACAGAAAGCAAGTTGTATTTCAAATTTTTGACAAGTGCCACATCCTTCAAAGTGTAGTGATCATTTACTCTAACCGAACCCTTAGCAATTATAGGAGTTGAAGAATTATCGGCAAAAGTAACATTTTCTATACGTGACACAAAAGAGAGGGAGGAGAACCAATCTTTGTTACCAGTCATGTGGCGTGAGCAACCTGAATCCACAATCCAAATGTTCTCCTTCCTCAAATGTGTAACCTACATAAAAGCACAATACATCGATGACTCAATACTGGGGTTAGTCAAAAGGCATTTAGGTATCCAGTACTGAGTCACACGACGTGCTGTAGGAAAAACACGCGAAAGCTGAGATAAAACAGCAGGTTTATGAGTCGAAGTTTAAAGTTTTCTATTCTTAACTCTTTTAGCACAAGAACCAGTAGCTCCGGAGGTAAAAGTAGCAGTTCCAAAAGACAAGGCTAAAGCTCCAGAAACAAAAGCTGAAGTTCCGAAGGAAACAACAGAAGGTCCGGGAGCTCTCGGAGCTATCGGAACTATCGGAGCTGCTTTTGCGGATTTCTTACCAGAAGGTCCGGAAGCTACCTTTTCAAATTTCTGACTCACTAAAGCAGGTTGTGTTTTTCTAATTGCATGAAAGTTATGAGATCTAGCAACCATTATTTCCCCTTTTTGTTGTTTAGCTAGTCTATAACAAAAATCTATAACATGACCATCTCTACCACAGAAGGTACAATGAAATTTAACTTTGTGTTCATGTCTAGATGAGCAAGCAATATTTTTATTTGAAACCGAATGAGACAACACTCCTGCAGATTTGAAAACCACTCCTTTTTGTTTAGGAACTGTTTGAATCAAACCACTTCCTAATGACTTCACAATTTTAGGTGGATGTGCCTTAGCATGAGCATGAGAATCAAAACCTAAACCAGTTTTATTATTGCAAGACTTGGAAGAATTCAGCAGCAAGTTTAGGTTCTTATTCCCATTACAAAACCGATCTAATGTCCAATGCATGTTGTCAAGTTTATTGGACAGATCAAGGCAATTTTCACATGAAGTTTTTCCTTTTAGTTTGCAATTTGAACAAAATTTAAGTTCATGAGAACGTAAAGCATTGTTCAATATAGAAATTTCATTCATAGCATCCTGTAGTTTCTTATCAAGATCATCACAAGTAGAACAATGCAAATCAATTGTAGAACAGCTAGCATCTTTCAAGTTTTATCATTAAGTGCAACAAGCTCTTTGTTCTTTTCAATTTCAAGTTCGAGTTTATCAAGTGTGGAGGAATGAGCACTTCTTAGGGAGGACAATTGTTCATAGATCAAGTCACATGAGGGACATGCATCATCACTAGGAATCAAAGTTTTTAAACGGTTAATTTCAGATTCTAGTGATTCAATTTTAGCAGCATTATCCCTAAGCTTTTTATCCTTTTTATTGACAATAATAGTTGCACGAGAAATAGCATCACACATTTCATTGCAGGTAGAACATACCTCATCGTCTTCACTGTTGTGTTCTGCATCCTCCTGACTTGATCTTGATCTTGTTTTGCCCGCCATGAAGCATAAGTTGGCCAGATCGTCATCATCTTCATCACTTTCAAAGTCGACATCACTTGAACTAAGTTCTTGAAGTGCGGTGATGAAGCTGTTAATCATCTTGCGTCCTATGGTACCCTTCTTTTTCTTTTTGTTGGAATTTCCAGAGGAGGTCCGGACCTTGCTTTGTTTTTCTTCCTGGGTGGTCGGACCTGAAAGATTAGGGCATTCTGTACGAAAGTGTCCTGTTTTACCACATTCAAAACAGCGTTGAGGTCCGGAGCTTCCTCTCCTTCTAGTTCTCACATTTTGCAATGCTTTTGAGAATCTAGTAGAGATGAGTGCCAACTCCTCTTCTGGAAATTTTTCGATCTGCTCCAGGATTAGTGAGGACAACAAAGCAAGAGTATTGCAAGATGATGATTGGCCGGAGCTAGACATATCACGTTGTGAAACAAATGCAATAGACTTATTTGGGTTCTTACGTGCTAGGATGTCAATTTCATGAGTTTTTAGTTTAGAATAAAGTACATCTAATGTAAGAGAACTCATGACAGTTGATTCACGAATAGATGTTACTTTCATCTCCCAAATTGACATGTCTAATGCACTAAGAAGTTGCCTAGCATTCTCAGCATCAGAAAAATTAACATTGACACTACGTAAGTTGCTGAGAATTTTATTGAAACGAGCGAAGAGGTCATTGATAGACTCACCTAGTTGCATCTCAAAACGCATATATTCCTTTTTGAACATATCTTGTTTTACCTCCTTGATTGTGTTGGAGCCTTCATGATAATCACAGAGAGCTCTCCAAACATCGTATGCTGATCGGAGGTGCGCGACACGGTCAAAGTCGCTTTGAGTGAGTCCTTGGATGATCAAGTTTCGGGCTTTGTTGTTGTTGTCGACGTCCCGTAGGTTTGTGGCCGTGACTTGATCATTAGGTGGCACTTCATAAGGCTTATACACCTTCTCCCATATTGCAAAGCCTTGTGCCTGGATGAAAGCCTCCATGCGTGCCTTCCAAACCTGGAAATCAATACCAGCAAACACACAAGGTTTGGCGGAGTACTTCTCCATGATGATTAGTCAAAAACACGTGCAAATTTCAAAGATTAGAGCAACCTGGCTCTGATACCAATTGTAGGATCGAAGAGCACGTGAAAAGCTGCCAGAGGGGGTGAATGGTAGATTTAAAAATCTTACGCAGCGGAAACAATTAAACCCCAAACCCTTTCGGCAGAAAAATGATCTGTTGAAGAAATCGTGTGTGAGACTAATATAAACGTGTTTCACCATGAAAAAAGTGATATATATCAGAGAGAATCAAGTCACGAAGACAACACAAAAAGAATCACTCAAATCCGTCGAGAAAAACTCAAGTTATGATCGAAAGATCAAACAATGGTCAATCTGCCCTACCCGAGAAAAAAACAGTTCTGGAACGCTGCAAAGAAAATCGTGTAGATCATAGACCACAAATACAATGACCGTGAAATTTTGACAGATGATAGAAAATTAAGTTCTGAAGACAACCCAAAAAGAATCACGTCAATTGGATCAGTAAAACTCGAGTTATGATAAAACCACCGACGAAAGGTAGTGCTGTCCAGAAACTCGACGAGTAAAACTTGTCTGGAACAAGTCGGAAGAACAAGGCACAAAATTTCCTTCAAACTACAAATTTTATTCAATAGAACACAAGAGGAACATCCCCAAAGTCGTCTACCACGAGCTCTGGGCTCCCTTGCTTATATAACCAGCCCTTAGGCCAACGCAATATCAACTAGGACTCCAATCCTACTCAGATCACGAATCCTAACTTTCCATAACTGCTCAAGATTCTTCTATACGCAGATAGAAGCAATCTTAAGACTTCCAAACACCTTAGGAACGTATCCCACATTCCTAAACAACTCAAATTCATGACACACACGAAATCCTAACATAACCAACTCGATACTTTCCATACCGAGCCATAACCGACTTCGTCGCAGCCAAAGTCTTCAACCGATACGATCCGATCCTTCCAACCAGATCTTTCCTTCCTTATCCCATCTTCGGAACCATGTTGCCACGTCATGCACCGCATGAATACGTGCAAACACCTTCCTTCGACGTTCACTAACCTTCATATGCACTGCCCTTGATTCAATCATCCTGTGTGACCTCCTAATCAGCTCAACCACAGTTCCTCCCGAACTTGGTTGTTGGAACCTCATCTCCTCCCTGAGACTAGTCCAATAGATCCCGTCACCAGCCATGACTTGAACTCAAGCAACACCTGCACATGAATAAACAACCAATCCATACGAGCCCAAGTCCTCGACTTGACTCAAGTTAGTTCCGAACACAACACCTTACGTGAGAACCTCACATAAGAATGTTGCAAAACCATAGTAACACGATATCATCCAAAACGCACCAAAAACTTAGCAAATGAATACTAAGCAATCTTTCCAACAATGTAAAGCAAGTACGAAACATTGCAAATGAAAAGCAGAAGCACTTCGGTCAAGTTCCGGACCTTGCCAGAGCAACCCGGAGCTTGAGCTGGAGCTAACAAAAGCTAGTAGAACCTAGCGCCGGAGCTTACCAAAACTAGTAGATCCTAGCACCGGAGCTTACCAAAAACTAGTCAAAACTAGTCAACCCAAAACCGGAGCTAGACAAAGTACGTCGGAGCTTAGCAAAAGCATTCCGGAGCTATCAAATATATGCCGGAGCTATCAAAGACATGCCAGAGCTAAAGATAAAGCTCACCGGAGCTAACCAAAGCTAGTCGGACCTTACCAAGAAACCGGACCTAGCATCTAACGTAGCCGGAGCTACCCAAAACAAGTCAGACCTATGGTCGGACCTTGCTATAGCTCGGAGCTAGAGTCGGACCTTGACAAAAAGGTGTTTTGGTGATATTTAAAACGTTTATCATCAAAGCCAAGTGTATTTACTACAAGTCAATGTATTCAGCACACATAGGTCTTACAATATCCTCAACCAGAAGTGCTATGAGGTCAAATGAATACACTTTGGAAAGCTTTAGAGGTCCTCTACAAGTTCTCTATTCAACTCCAGACCTAAAAATGTCATCTATCTATTCTAAATCGAGTTTGAAAGCAAAGTTGTCAATTTGAACTGATATTCTAAATCTAAATGTCATCTACCTATTCTAAACAAGAACTGATATGAAGAAAAATAAGTACTTTCTGGAAAACTTATTATAGTGTCAAGACCTTTTTGAACAAATGATTGAGTAACACTTTATGTATCACTTTTAGTTTCTTCTATGCTAAAGCTTTTTGACTACTACAAAAACTACTTCAACGGAGCTAAAGAAAAACTGAAATGAATATGACAATATTACCTGCTCCGGTGTCTACTGCGGCAGAAGCGTAGGAATCTCGATATCCTGACCATTGTGTCGAGCAAGAGCCTGCCATTGCAAAATATTAGAAGATATATATTATTGAAATGCTATGAAATTTAACTGCGGTACTTTAAATTACTTACCGCCACCGCTGCTTGCATCTGGGCCATCATTAAGGTCGTCCTCTACTGCTCCTCCCTTGCCTCCGCTCTCGACCTCTCCAGCTGTGCCCAGGTCTACGTCAGCGTCTCCTTCAAGGCGCGGAGCTTCAGTTGGGTCTGCGAGAGACGACCACTGGTTGTCCCAACGGACGAGGCCTGCGACGATGAAGCGCCTCTCAAAGGTCACGTCGACCTCGAGTCGACAACTCCATCAAAAATGGCAAACCTGCAAAAGAATGAAAACACTAAGTAGAAGAAGATAAATTGAGAAAGAAATGAAACACATGAACAAATCACCGTCCATGGGCCTTCCCGCCTCCGCTTGCGTACGCGGCTTGGGGGTCGATCAGCGCGCTTTCCCAATTGTAATATGCATCGTGTATCTTTGCGACCTCCTACGCGTACTTTGCCTACAAAACAAATAAATCTTGTAAGCATGTCAACAATAGTATTAGTTATAATAAAATTGATGAATTTCGAAAATTATCAGTCGGTCAGCTGCGACCTGACTACACTGCCCTGGCTTAGAAGGGTCACTTCCCTTGTGACCTCTCTTCCAAACCTGGGTCGGGGTCGGCTCCTGACCCATCTCTCGCTCCTGTATAGCCATGTTAGTGAGATAAATATATTAGGAACACATAAATAAATTGAAAAAGTACTTACCATGCGTTTAGCCAAACGCAAGTAGCCGTTGCTGCCATAGTTGTGCTTGCCCTCAGACCCCATGCGGCACTGTCTAGCCTTTGTGGACTTATTGATGAAAGCTTCGCTAGCCCAGTACCGACAGAGAGCTAAGTACGCCTCAATGTTACCCTATAACCAGGAAATACTAACCTGCACATATTTCATTTTTCATCAATGCAGTTGACATACATAGATATTGTAAATATTTAATAATATTAAAAAATACCACCGCGTACTGCTCCTCTGTCAAGTACGCGTCGGAGTCCTTCCTAAATGGACCCCTTTGCTGCTCCTGCTCCTGCTCCTGGGGGTGCCGCTTGTAGTACGCATTGACGGCCTGAATTTGGGCGTTCAACAACGCTGTCGTCGTGATCTTCCGAGCGTTGTAATGGAACACGTGTCTCGCGTGGTCCTCCATGCCCAGTTCCTCTACTTGGTACCTCAACTTTAAGCAAACAAAGATTTAAGTGATATGCATTAACAATTCAAACGAGTTGAAAAAATGAAACAGTTAAACTTACCATAAAATTGTGCCACACGGCTCCCTGAACCGTGTCGTGGACCGGCTGAGAGACATGAGCGTAGTCATCCCACGACAGGGCAGGGAAACCGTCAATGACACCGGGGTAGTGTAACTTCACGATAGCACCCAGGACACTGTTAACCTGCCTGTGGTGCTTCTCGGGCCCCGTGAACGAAAAGTCATACCAACATCTGCAAAATATATTAAATCATTAAGTAAAGGAAAACAACATCTAATATTTAATATACTATATACAGTTTTTACCTGTCTCCGACAGGAAGGATCGTGGTCTGCTGAGAAGCAACCGGAGGAAGAGCCGCAAAGTGGGTCCTCCTCGTCCGTCGCCTCTGCTGCGACGCTGTTGTGTCCTGTGACCCTGAAGGCTCTGCGGAACCACCGGAGTCCAAAGGAAGGCTAGCAGTAGCCGGCTGTAGAGGAAGGCTAGCGCTAGCCATCTCCGAAGGGAGGCTAGCGCTAGAGGGCTCCTGTAGTGGCCCCCTAGCCTCTGACTCGGGCTTCTGTAGCGGCCCCCTAGCCTCTGACTCGGACTCGGAAGACTCTGAGTTAGACTGCACAAAAGAAAAAGATTGACAATAAATAATTATTAACAACTCCAATTTATAAAATAACTTTATCGTAAACTAAAATTTACCCCCGTCCGCTGAAAGCACACAACAGCTGAGGGTGGAGCGTGCGCCAGAAAGAGGGAACGTCGACTCGAAGGTAACGAGGTCCCTGAGCAAGGTCATGTGGCGGCTCAAACCCTCTCACTGGCTTCCCCTTCCCCTTTGAAGACATCCTGTTGCAATGAATAAATGATTAATATGCAAAGATAATATACAAAATTAATGTTAAATTAGTGAATAAAATGTTACTTCAATATTCATCAACATCACAGTCATGCACCCTACTCCTTAATCCAGCCCATCGATCTTCTTCTTCCGCATATCGTTTTCGTTTGCGCAAATCAGCGGGTTCGACTAAGTCATCGATATCTTCAGTTTCTAATTCTGATTCTGTTTCCGCTTCCGTGCCAGTCTCAATATCTTGAGTGTCTCCAACTAAGTCATCGAGTCCTACACCGGGCTCAACTGAGAAGGAGTCTGGCAACTCTTCCTCTTGGTAGACCACATCAGCCTCAGCTTCCTCATGGTAATCATCATCTCCTGGAGTGTATAACCTCTCACAAAAATTCACCTTATGTACCACCTACCAAAGCTTTGAATTTATTACATGGATAAGGTAGATAGTACACTTGCTCTACTTGGTGTGCAAGAACTAATGAATCGGATCCTTTCAACCGTTCCTTGTGTTTTACTTCAACCATGCCAAATTCGTTTACTCGAATTCCACGAATGGAATCAAACCAGTCACAATCAAAGAATACTGCTCGAATTGTCTTGTTTCCGATAAAAGTGAATTAAAGAATTTTCTTAAGAATCCCGTAGTACTGAGTTTCATGATCTTGCAAATCGATTGCCCTCATCATAAATTCGGTATTACATGTTGCCGCGAGAGGACAAAGAGATTCAAATTGAGTTGTATGGAGTCGAAAGCCGTTGATGTCATATCGACCATAGCTTCTAACATTAACCACTCCACGGGATAGTTGTCGCAAATCTTCATGGACGTTGGCATTTTTTTGCACTGTCCAAGATATAAAGTTATTAGAAAATGTAAGCATTCTTAAGTTATAAGAAAACCTTGTTAAGATTGATAAGTTATCGAGAAAACATTACATGATATCGAAACCAAGAAATGAAATTAGATCCCCTGTTTATTCCTTCCCGTCGAATCTATTCTATTTGCTTGCTCGTGGGTTGATGTCTATGTCTCCAATTTTGCTTGTTGAACATACTACATGAAAATAGAACCTTTTAGAATACATGTGTTGGAAAAGATGGTGAAAAGCATAAGTGTAGGAGAAACACTTACTTGAAATATTCATTCATTTCTTCCATATTAGCGTACATGTAGAAGAAAGCAGCACGTCTTTCTTTTTCGCTAACGTCATAGGAAGTGTAACTACCAACAGTAGTGCCCGTTGTTGCAAAAATGGAGATATGGCTACAAGGAGGTTGCTCATCCATATTTTATCGCATTACCAAAGTATTAACGTTGTGTTCCTCTGCAAAGTAAACACTTGAGAAGTATCCTACTTCCTTAAGAGTAAAAGCTTCGGCGATGCAACCTTCAACCCTTGTCCTGTTACCAACCATTGGTTTCTGATATCTGAGTGATCTTTCAATATGATGCATCCACCTATATTGCACGGGACCGCCCACTTTCGCTTCAAATGGAAGATGAATTAAGAGATGTTGCATTGGATTGAAAAATCCTGGAGGAAATTTTTTTTCCATCTTACACAAAAGTACCAGAATCTCCTTCTCCAACTTAGTCATCATCTCTGGCATGATTTCTTTAGAACAGAGTTGCCTATAGAAGTGGCTAAGCTCGGTTAACACCTTCCACACCGCATCGTCAAAGTAGCCTTGAAACATAACAGGCAGAAGTCTTTCCGTGATTATGTGATAATCATGACTCTTGAACCAAATGAGATTTTCCATTTTCACATTCACGGCTCATCTCAGACTAGCTGCATAACCATATGGGAATATCAAACTTTGCAACCATTCGAGAACTTCTTTTTTTTTAAGGTCGAAGACAGGAAGGAGCGCGTGGTTTACCACCATTTTCGGAGAGCTCAAGGGTTTGACAGTTACAAAGCTCGGTGAGATCCTTTCGAGCCTTTAAATTGTATTTTGTTTTGCCTGTCATGTCCATGCATGTGCTTATGATACATTCAGCCATGTTACGCTCTTGATGCATAACATCAATGTTGTGCCTTAGAATCAACGACTTCACATACGATAGCTCCCAAAGTCCACATATGTGACTCCAATTGTGTTTGTCTCTGTAACTTTGGAAATATCCAGGACGACCTTCATCTGGCACCAATTTGTCCAACATATCAAATATTTCTGACCCGTTAAGGCGTTTGGTGGTCCTTTAGTGACAACGGTGTTCTTTCTGTAGACATTTCTCTATTGTCTAAACAAGTGATTCGGAGGCAGCCAACGTCTATGACAATCGAAGTAAGATATCTTGCCTCCATGGGTAAGTCGAAAGCAATCGGTATCCTAGGCACATATCAGACACGTCAACCGACCATGAGTGCTCCATCCAGAAAACATGTTGTATGCCGTAAAATCATGGACGGGCCACAAATAAGCAGCTCGGAGGTTGAATTTCTGCTTCTTGTAACAGTCGTACGCTTCGACTCCTGTCCACAACATTTCCAACTCTTCGATCAACGATTTCAACATCACGTTGAGACGTGACCCAGGATGATCCGGCCCAGGTACAATGAGGCTAAGAAACATGAACTCATTCTTCATGCAAAAAGTTGGTGGAAGATTGTACGGAATGACAAAGACGGGCCAACAGGAGTATGGTGCGCGTTTGTGCTCAACGCCGTGAACCCATCTGTCGCCAACCCGATGCGAACATTTCTCGCTTTAGACCGAATTCTGGGTCAAACCGGTCCAGCGCCTTCCATGCCTCACCATCGGACGGGTGTGTCATGACTCCATTGTTCTCACGCCCACCTTATTTATGCCATCTCATGTGTCTGGCCATTTTTTTTTAAGGAACAGCCGCTTCAACCTCAGTGTCACAGGTAAGTAATGAAGCTGCTTACGTGCGACTTCCGTCGTCACAGTATCACCATCATTATTAACAACTTCGACAAACCTCGGTTGACCACATTTCAAACATTTGTTCTCATTGGCATGCTCTCTCCAGAAAAGCATGTAGTTGTTCGGACACACATCAATCTTCTTGTGCTTCATACCGAGACAGGAAAGAATTTTCTTCGACTTATACATATCTTTAGGCACTTTGTTGGGATGTGGAAGGGCATCTTTGAACAAATTGATGAGCTCGTTGTAACAATTGTTAGAAAAGAAGAACTTGGACTTAATTTCCATAAGTCTAGTCACAAAATTTAGGATTGTCATTTTAGTGTGTCCATGCAGCGCCTCTTAAGAATCTTTGAGACGTTTAAAGAACTCTTTAACCTCTGCTGTCTGAGGATCTTCTGTAATCTCTAGTAGTATAGCTTCCAACATCTCATCCATCATATCAACCTCCGTGGCATCATAATTGTCCACTTCCACTTCTCGTACAGCTAGAGAAGGTGTCTCACCATGGAAGTTCCACAACTCATAATGTGACACGTAACCATTTCGACACAAGTGCATCGTAAGTTCCACTTTGTCCAAAAACGTTCCGTTTCGGCATTTTGTACATGGGCACCGCGCCTTATCGCTATTTGACAACAAAAAAGCTCGTTCCACAAAAGCTTCTGTCTTGGCGTACCACTCATCTGAATGACCACCAATTTTGCTCTTCCAACCAGTGTACATCCAACTATGATCTTCGCCCATGTTTGACTATGCAATTAATAGCCAGACAAATTACCGTTATTTTCTCGTTAATTTATGCACAATAGAGGAAATAATGAGAGAGATAGTGAACTGGGTCCGGGCCAGCTCGAAGCCTGACACGGGCCATGCTCGGGCTTGACCTCAAACCCCGCGCGGCCGCCCTTGGCTCCCTCGCCTCGTATTGAGTCATTGGCTGTCGCCCGCCATCTGCGATGCCCAACCCGATTCTTCCCCGAATCTATAAGGATGCGAGGCGAGCCCAACGAGCGACGACTCCTAGACTCTCGTCCAGGGGGGGAGAGGCAAGGACCCCGGTAGGTCTACGGCGAGCCGACGAAACTGTTGGCAAAGAAGCTGCAGAGGAGGCGACGAGGCGCGAGGAGGTGACCACGGCTCGGCCGGGCTTCGGGCCAACACAGCACGCTCGGCCCGCAAACGGTATACAGGATAGGTTACGTCTCACAAATCATGAAATTTCGACAGCATAATGCCGCATATTTAATACTACACCCCCCTATCTGGTGCAGTTCTTAAAGTACAAAGGGGGGCAATGGGTTAGCTGGGAAACCTGTTGCCTTATAGATGTTGCGAGTCAAGGACACATACTCGCAACATACATTTTCGGAGTTTTCATCATCTTATATGTACTCACAAACACGCGCGATGTGAACAGGGGATCTTGCGGCGGAGAGATACCTGGTTACAGACTTTTAGGGTTAGTAATGGGCCACCCGACCCATATACACTTAACCCTAGCAATTCACCTTGTGTCGCCAGTCACGGATCACGATCGTGACCCACACTGCCTATATACGCTAGGGTTGGGCCCAATGGGCCATATATACGCTACATATACGATGCCTACTTTACGTACGACGACACTTTTGTTTAGTTGTTTCTATATATATTACATAAGCATCAAAATTAACGAAAACATAAGCAACTGTATTTTAAACACAAAACAATAAACGAGAGTAATAATACAAATCTTAAACATTATTAACAACTAACTAACAACTAATTAACAACTAACTAATAATTAATTAGAATGGTCAACTAATTAACAACTGAATAACAATTAATTACAATTCAAACCTAATTAGCAACTACTAACAATTAATGAGAACTAACAACTCAATTAAATTCAATTCCAAATCAATTTGATTCAATTCAATTCAAATTTGAACAATTCAATTCATTTGGATTCCAAATTTCAGTGGGAGGGTTAGGGTGGGGAGGGGTGGGGGTGTTGGGGGGTCTGGGGAGGGGAGGGGGGCTCTCGGCGAGGGGAGGGGGAGGGTGGGGGCCTCTGTAGGGAGGGTGAGGGGGGAGGGGGAGGGGGGCTGGGGAGGGGGCCGGGGAGGGGAGGGTGGGGCCGGGGAGGGGAGGGGGGATGGCGCTCGGGGAGGGTCGGGCCCATGGCGGCCGGGGAGGGGAGGGGAGGGGGAGGGGTCCGAGAGGGGAGAGGAGGAGGGGCGGCACTCGGGGAGGGGGCGCGGGGGGCCGCGCTGGCGGCAGTCACGGAGGGAGGGGGGCGAGCCGGCGGCGGTCGGGGAGGAGGAGAGGGGATTCCATACCTGGCAGCGGGGTCGAGCGTGGCGGCGGGCACGGCGGCAGCGGCGTCCGCGGCGGCGGCGTCGGCTGAGGCAGCGGCGGCGGATTGGGCGAGGCGGCGGGGAAGAAGCGGCGGGTAAAAGGAAAAGAAGAGGCGTGCGCGCACGTAGGTTAAACTCTGTAACTTACGTTGGCTAAATTGGCTAATTACGTCGGTCGTCTTACTTACGTCGACCATCCTTGAGGCCGACGTAAGTTAGTCTTAACTTACGTCGGCTTGGGGTCCTAGCTGACGTAAGTTTCTTTTTATTGATGTCAGTCTATTAACTTACGTCGACTGCCGATGAAAGTTAATTACCTTACGTCGGTTTCTTCTGGCCGACGTAAGTTACTTAACTCTCGTTGGCTGGCCGACATAAGTTAAGCCGACCGGCGAAAGTGTTCGTGTTTCCTGTAGTGGTGGAGTAGAATTGAGCCACCACTTCTGTGTTCCAGTTGTATCGGCACTCAAGCAACTCTATGAGTCCATGGTGTTCAGCAGCTCGGATTATTGCATTGAAGGCTTGATGATCCTTCTTTTCCATATAGGCCCAATCTACCCATTGAGCATCTGTCACTAGAGTTTTCTTGGACAGGTAGACTAGGTGATAATAATTACAATGGAAGTCACACCAGAAATGAGGATCTGCTGTTGCTTTTTCATACTTGTAGGGATCCTTCATCATGTGCCTTCTTGCTTTATCAGATCCTTGTCCTTTGAACACATTGCTTCCAAGTTCAGGTTGTCGATTAGGGTCATGCACAGGAGGAGTCATGACCAACGGACCAATGGGTCCTTGTGGAGGACCATGAGGCTCCGCGATTTGGTAACGAATGACCAAACTTCTCCCTGCCAGAGCTTTCTTTCTAGGAGCAGCCTTTTTTAGAGTCACTTTCTTGGTAGGCTCTTTTCCTTTTCCCTTAGACTAGCTGCTCTCAACCATGGGTGCTTTTCCCTTATCGACCGCTTGGGCCTTTTGCTTTTCACCCATGGTGACTATCCTTTTTCCTTCGACTGGCTTGCTCTATAGCCGCTTGAGCTTGCGCTGACTCTCATTCTTGCCTCTTCTTCATTCTTGCTTCACTTCGACGCTCAAGTTCTGTGATAACAGCTGCATCCTCTGCTTCTTTTCGTCGATAGAACTCTTGATGAGCCGCTTCTCTTTCCAGATCGGAAAGAGGAGAATTGTTTTGCCGAGACATGCTGAAATAAGGATAACAGCAGAGTATGAGGTGATATCAAGCAAAATATTGTGGTAGAGAAGTAGATAAGTCACCAAGTTAGGATTTAACCCTAGGTTTGGTCGGACTTGTCTCGTCCCTGGCCGCACTAGTCCAGTAAGGAACGGACTTGTCCGCCTAGGTCCGGACTTGTCCGGACCACCCCGTGATAAACCCTAATTATGCAATTTTTCTACAAAATTTTGATACCAAGGCACAATATTGCATGGAAAGAATCACAAGGTGATAGATAAGCTAAAGGGACTCTAGTTTACAGGAGAAATGACCTGGAATTGGAGGAATCAAAAAGTTCAAGTTAGGTCAAGAACACACCTTGAGATGTGAAAATCGGACAAATCCGTGGATGGAAAGGCGGAGTAGTCCTGGATTCACCTTCCCGACACTCCGAACAAGCTTCCACACGGATTCCTCTATGATTTTTAGAGTTAGGATCAAAAATCACCAATGGGGGCGATTTTTGGAAGAGAGCCGCACATTTGAGATTTTGAAATGAAGTGGAGGGGTCGGGCCCGACATTGGGGGTTAAGTCCCCAGAAGTCCGGACTAGTCTGGACCAGAGTACCGGACAACTCCGGGTGCCGGACCAGGTCCGGACTAATCTGTAGCTCTGGACAAGTCTAGTGACAGGCCGGACTAGTCTGTTATGGACTAGCCTGAGCCTGTCCGAACATGTCCAAGACGCCGGACTTGTCCAGCCCCATGGGCGGACTAGTCCAGTCCTAGACAGCAAATTCTCATATATATTGAGAAATTTACAAGAGTGATCCATATGGACTAGGTTTTCACAAATATTCTCAACGAATATGGCCAGTAAAGCACACAAACATTCATACAATGACCATGATTCAAGGAGACAATAATTGAAAATGATTTGATAGAAAATTGAGGGAGGCAAGTTTTTGAAAGCACGCATAATTTTGAAGAGATACAAAACTAACAATCAGATGTGCAGCATCTCAAGCCACATTTAGAGAATCAAGGATATTTAGTTCGCTCCTAAGTTTGCAAAAGCTTTTTTCATCTAGTGGCTTGGTGAACATATCGACTAGTTATTTTCCGGTTCTCACATATGAAATGACAATATCACCCTTCATAGAATGGTCTCTCAAGAAATGGTGTTAGATGTCAATATGTTTGGTTCTAGAGTGTTCAACGGGGTTATGAGCAATCTTGATGGCACTCTCATTGTCGCGTAGGAGTGTAATATGGTTCATATTGAGACCATAGTCCCTTAGAGTTTGTCGCATCCAAAGAAGTTGTGCACAACAACTTTCGGCTGCGACATACTCCGCTTTGGTTGTGGATAGGGCAATGGAAATTTTTTCTTGGATGCCATGACACTAGGGACCTACCCAAGAATTGGCAAGTCCCGGAGGTACTCTTCCTATCCACTTTGCATCTGGCATAATCCGCATCAGAGTATCCGATGAGGTTAAACTTGGACCCTTTGGGATACCACAACCCTAGGTTAGGCGTATGGACTAAATAGCGCAAGATTCTCTTTACGACTGTCAAGTGACACTCCTTAGGAGCGGCTTGGAACCTTGCACACATGCATACAGTTAACATAATATCGGGCCTAGATGCACAAACGTAAAGAAGTGATCCAATCATGGAGCGGTATACCTTTTGATCGACGCTAGGGCTGTCTTGGTTGAGATCAAGATGTCCATTCGTCGCCATTGGCGTCTTGATGGGCTTGGCCTTCTCCATGTCAAACTTCTTGAGGATGTCTTGAGTATACTTGGTTTGACATATGAAGGTTCCTTCCTTGAATTGTTTCACTTGGAAACCTAAAAAGAACTTCAACTCCCCCATCATTGACATCTCAAATCTCTCTATCATGATTTTGCTAAACTCTTCACAAAAAGATTGAACCAAATATTATGTCGTCAACATAAATTTGGCATACAAATAAATCATCATCCATGTTCTTGGTAAAGAGTGTATAATCAGCCTTTCCTATCTTAAAACCATTATTAATGAGAAAGTCCCTAAGGCACTCATACCAAGCTCTAGGAGCTTGTTTGAGGCCATAGAGAGCTCTGTGAAGCTTAAAAACATGGTTAGGATATTTATCGTCCTCGAAGCCGAGCAGTTGCTCCACATACATTCCTCCTTGATTGGTCCATTGAGGCAAGCGCTTTTCACATCCATTTGAAACAACTTAAAATTGTTGTGAATAGCATAGGCCAATAGTATGCGAATAGATTCAAGCCTAGCTACGGGAGCAAAGATTTCATCGAAATACAAACCCTCGACTTGAGAGTATCCTTTGGCTACGAGTCTAGCTTTGTTTCTTGTTACCACGCCATGCTCATCTTGCTTGTTGCGGAAGACCCACTTGGTTCCTACCACATTGGCATTAGGTCTTCTCATGAGCTCCCATACTTTGTTCTTCTTGAAGTTGTTGAGCTCCTATTGCATGGATATTACCCAATCTGGATCTCGTAGGGCATCTTCAACCTTAAATGGATCCAAGGAGGACACAAAAAAATAGTGAGCACAAAAGTTAGCCATACGAGATCGAGTCATTACCCCCTTGGAGATGTCTCTGAGTATGTTGTCAACGGGATGATCTCGTTGAACACATTGATGAACTCTTGGGTGTGGTACACTTGGTCTTGAGTCAACTTCTTCATCTCCTTCATCTTCATAGTCTCCCCCTTGACCATTGCCAGCATCTTGATCTTCAATTCCTTAATCATGGTGATCTTGATTAATTTGTTGATCTTGGGGATCTTGGACTTGATCTTGTGCTTGGGGCACCTCTTGTGATGGAGTTGGGTCACTTGGGCCTTGTTGCTCTTGAGGTCTTACATCACCAAACGTTATCCTTCTCAACGCAACAAATGGTGCCTCTTCTTCATCTAGCACACATTGATCAACTTGCTCCACTTGGGAGCCATTAGTTTCATCAAACACCATGTCACGTGCGATTTCAACACAACCGGAGGTTTTGTTGAAAACACGATAGGCGTAGGTGTTTGAGTCATAACCAAGCAAGAAACCTTCATCGGATTTCAGAGCAAACTTCGAAATTCTAGGCTTCTTGTTGAGAATATAAAATTTACTACCAAACTCTAAAGTAGGAGATGTTTGGTTTGTTACCCGTTAGAAGTTCATATGGAGTCTTCTTCAATAGGCGATGGAGGTAGAGACGATTTGTGGCATGGCAAGCGATGTTTACCGTTTCCGCCCAAAACCTATCGGAAGTCTTGTACTCATCAAGCATGGTCCTTGACATCTCTATTAGAGTTTGGTTCTTCCTTTCTTCCACCCCATTTTGTTCGGGTGAGTTGGGTGCCGAAAACTCATGCTTGATGCCCTCCTCATTCAAGTACTCTTCAACTTGAGTGTTCTTGAATTCGGTGCCATTGTCACTTCTTATCATCTTGATTCTCAAGGAGGACTCACTTTGAACTCTCATCAAGGAACTCTTGAGGACACCTTGTGTTTCACCTTTGTCATGCAAGAAAAACACCCAAGTGAAGCGGGAAAGGTCATTAACAATAACTAAGCCATATTTGTTACCGCCAATGCTTATGTAAGCAATGGGACCAAATAGGTCCATGTGCAACATCTACAATGGTCTTGTTGTCGTCATAACATTCTTGGCGGGATGAGCTGCTCCGACTTGTTTCCCGGCTTGACACACGCTACAAGGCCTATCTTTCTCAAAAATAACATTCTTAAGACCTCGAGCGTGATTGCCTTTTAGAAGTTTGTGAAGATTCCTCATACCAACATGGGCTAGCCTGCAGTGCCACAACCAACCTATGTTGGTTTTTGCAATCAAGCATGTGTCAATTTGAGTTTTATCTACGGTGAAGTCCACGAGATAAAGCTTTCCTTTGAGCACACCTTTGAAGGCAATCGAGTTATCAATTCTTCTAGTCAACCACGCCCTCATTAGAAAACAAGCAATTATATCCCTTTTCACATAAATGGGAAATGGATAATAGATTATAATTTAACGATTCAACATGCATGACTTGAGAGATGGTGTGTTGTGGAGAAATGGAGATCTTACCCATAACTAGTATCTTACCTTGACTATTATCGCCAACGTATATACCTTGACTTGGGTCTTCATTTTCTTCATATTCCACAAACATTCTTCTCGCTCCGGTCATGTGATTGGTTCAGCCACTGTCTAGCACCCACTTTGAACCGCCGGAGGAGTAAGCCTACAAGACAAGTTTAGGCTTTGGTTTTAGGTACCCAAGCTTGGTTGGGTCCTTTGAGGTTAGTTACAAGGCATTTGGGCACCCACACATAAGGCTTTGGGCTCCTGCGGTGTGGCCCAACATATTTAGCATAAGTATAACCAAATTTGTTTCTCATAAGCACATAAGATGCATCAAAATCTTGAAACATGGTTAAATTGACATTTTTAGCATTTTGAGCATCTTTTCAAGTTTCACTATCTCATTAGATGTAGATGCATGATATTCATTTTTTACTTGAAATGAACCCTCTTTCACAAATCAATTTGCATCTTGATATTCTTGAGAATTCTAGCATTTTGTTTTCCTCCTTTTGAATATCCAAGACCATCTTTGATCAAGGGAGATCTTGTGATCGAGTATGCACTACGTGCATAATTAATCTTCTCCTTATCAAAGAGGTCGCCCTTAGGTGTGCTCTTGCTCTTTGCCTAATCAAGCTCATTCTTTAGATCATGCACAATGTTAGCACATTTGAAAGTTGTGCTCGAATCCGTTTTAGGCAAGTTTGAGCTTGCTGAGGAAGAAGGGACATTTGACTTGAGAGTTGCGAATTGTACCTCAAGACTCATGTGAGCTTTGTTCAAGCTCACAAGTTCATCTTGGAGCACAACATTCAAACTCATAAGGCTTGAGGAAGCCTCCTTGCATTTTGCAAGTTCAAGTGCCTTGTTCTTTTCCTTCTCAAGCTCAAGGAGCCTCTCAAGGTTAATATTCTTTTGCCTCTCTTGACAAGCAATTCATCTTGTTCCTCAAGAAGTTATTCCTTATCTAAAATTTCATCAAAGAGCTTTTTCATTTTAATAATAGCACTTTTACTCAAGCCTTCAAACATATATTCATTCTCATTATCACTATTAAAATCCTCATCTTTAATGGAATGCAAGGAGCATTTAGATTTAACCTTTCTTTTTCCTTCCTTTGCCATAAGACAAGTGTGGCTTGAGATTTTCCACTCTCCCTTGTTTGGTAGAAGTGTTCATTGTTGGCTTCTTGATGGCGACGGTTGCCACTGCCGCTTCATCAACGGAGGAGGACTCATCATTGGAGTCCCACTCCTTGCCGACATGAGCGTACCCATGTGCTTTCTTCTTCTTTAACATTTTCCTCTCGTGAGGCTTCTCATCCTTGTTCTTCTTCTTCTTGTCATCTTCCTTTTAGTATGGGCAATTCACAATGAAGTGCCCATACTCACCACGGTTGTAGCATTCTCTCCTTAGTCTTGACTTGCTCTTGTCCTTGCCCTTGCTCTCATAGTTTAACCCTCTTCTCTTCCTCATCATTCTCTTGAGTCTTTTGATGAATAAGGCCATTTTCTCTTCATCCATGTCAGTGCTTTCCTCTTCTTCACATTCTTCATCATTGCTTGAAGCTTGCACCTCTTTGCTTTTGTACTTGGGTGAGGCTTTGAGAGCAATGCCTTTCTTCTTGGAGGATGTGATCTTGGCAAGGTCATTGACATGGCGTGCTTCCATCTCCATCATCTCGTGGTTGATGATCTTGCTAAGCACCTCATATGAAGTCACCTTGTGAAAGTTGGGACTCTCGCGGATGAGAGTGCAAAGCGTCATATTGCGAGGCATTAAGGCTCTAATTATATATTCTCTTGACTACTTCATGTTCGGTCCACTTCTTACATCCGTACACCCGACTCCTATTGATGAGAGTCTTGAGTTGGTTGTACATCTCCTGAGGGGTCTCGCCTTCTTCCATGGTGAATCTTCCAAGCTCCCATTCAATCATTTCAATCTTGGCTTCCCTCACAGACCGGTTGCCTTCATGAGCAATCTTAAGAGTGTCCCAAATTTCCTTGGCTTGCTCCAACCCATCCACTTTGTTGAATTCTTCTTGGTTCAAGGATGAGTTGAGCACGACCGCTGCTTGAGCATTGCGGTGAATGAGTTGTTCTTGTTCCGTGGTCAACTCTTCATCATCCACGGGGATATCTACACCTGTGCAAACAACATGCCAAAGTGTAGGATTGAGAGAAATAAGATGCAAATTCATGTTGTGCTTCCACATGGTGTAGTTAGTCCCATCAAAATGTGGAGCTATGCCCATAGGAATAGAAAGGTAGTTTTAATGAGAATTGAGGCGCTCATAGTTAAAAGGATATCGCGTGTAATCCTCCTCGGGCTTCTTGAGCTGCTTCTCCTTCTCAAGCCTTCTCCTCCTCTTGGCCTCATCTCTTGCTTTTTGAAGAAGGTCCGCAAGGCGCTTCACTTCTTCATCTTCATCTTTGGTTTTGCCATCGAAGGAAGGAGGTTGTGGCTTGTCCTTGGAGGTGTTGCCAGTCTTGTCATGCAAGGGATTTGATCCTTGTCCTCCGGTGTGGTTGTTCTCGCTGGTGTCGGTGGTGTCAACGATCGACATCTCCTTCTCACCGTTTTCCTCCATCTCCTCTCCAAGCGGTTAAGATTTTGGGAGAGTTAGGCTCTGATACCAATTGAAAGTTGCCTAGAGGGGGTGAATGGGCTGATAACATGAAATTTAACTCAATAAAAGCTAATCAAATCACAGAGTGCGGACTATTCTGGCCTAGGGTGGACTAGTCCGGTCAGGACAACAGATTGGATCAAATGTGAGATTTTTAACCAATCTAAAGGACTTAACTCAATGAAATGTAAAGTATATGAGCCTAGCAATCTAGTAGATGGTATGCATGAAGTAATAACAACTATATAGAGGCGGATCACGAGATTGAAGCAAAGAACGCGTGGAACCCTAACTTGATCTAGCGAAGAACGAGAAAGTCAAATCAAAGACACAAGATGCAGATTTATCTCGTGGTTCAACCCCACAAAGGAGACTACATCCACGTTGAGGATGCCCACTAAAGGCAGGGTTCTACTCAACCCTTTCCTCACTTAGCCACCACGAAGGTCGGCTATTCTTCCACTAAATCATAAGGGTAATCACCAAATCCGTGGGGCAACTTACAACCTGAGGCTCATACAATTTACAACTCGAAAATATCGAAGATAAACACCCACACGAACTCAAATCAATCAGTCAAATCGAGAGAATCAACCCAAGAGCTCAAGATCAAACAAATCCTTCTCTTTCCTCTTCCATTTCTCACAAATCCTCAAGAATCACTCTTAGGACTCCAAGAGTGGTTGATAGAGGACTAGGATAGCTCTAGGGAGGATATGGCGGCACTAGGGGTCGAGAGAGAGCCTTTGGAGGTCGGGGGGTCCTTTTTATAGGGGTCTCGATAATTAGCCGTTGCCACAAGGAAAAGTGTGGACTAGTCCGACCTCTGACCACGAACTAGTCCGGCCTGTGGGGACCAGTGATGTCATCCTTGACCAACCACAAAGCCCCCCGCCACATTTTGAATTCAAACGGTCACCAAACCACGGACTAGTCCGTCCAACAACGGACTAGTCCGATCTCACACAGAACTATTTGTCCCGATTGGGAACGGACAAGTCTTGTACACCGAACTAGTCTGACCCCTAAGGGCGGACAAGTCCTGCTGACTAGTACTTATTCCCAGCATCCATCTCCAAGTCCACAGCGGACTAGTCTGTCAAGGGATGAACTAGTCCAAACTCAGTCATGAACTACTTTTCCCGACTGGAGTGGACTAGTCTATCCGAGCGGAGTAGTCTGGCCTCCCAGGGTGGACAAGTCCAGTCCTTCAATATTTAGTCCCAGAAGGACACAAACACACTCACACAGACTAGTTTGTCCCCTACTGGACAAGTCCGAACTTACACAGAACGCTTTGGTCCACCTAACATCGGATCAGTTGAAAGTGCATCTAGGAATCCCTTGTGGGTTTTGGATGATTTATGACAAGCAAATGAGATCCTAACCACTTTGTTGATATGAGCACAGGTTATAATGAGAAAATGAGCAAAGTGCCAAAAAGAAAGGAGAATGAGGAGCAATGCGGAAAAGAGCTCAAGAAACCAGTGTAGTAGATCATTGTGTATGGAGTGTGTTAAGGAAACACACCCCAAGAGCTCAATCATAAATAATCTCACACATTGCACAAATCTATACAAGACCGGACTAGTCCGACAGACCCCGAACTAGTCTGATATCTTTCTGCACAAGATCGGACAGGTCCTCACAATGCGGACTTGTCCTCACAGTCCAGTCTTTCACTGACCGGACTAGTCCGATCTCACCACAGACTATTCCGATATCTCTCTGACTAGAATCGGACTAGTCCTCCCCAGTGCGGACTAGTCCTCAAAACACTTCACAAGTTGCACAAAATCGGACAAGTCCCATCACACAACGGACTAGTCCGATATCTTTCTGATGTCAATCAGACAAGTCCGATATTAGCACGGACTAGTCTGAAAACCCTCTGACCTAAATCGGACAAGTCCTTCAAGTGCGAACTTGTCACCCAAATTCACTTAGGGTTTCACTTATCTGGTCAAGTCCGATATCCATCAGACTAGTCTGAAGATTTCCACAACCGAAATCGGACAAGTCCGCCTCTAGCCGGACTAGTCCGATATTTTGGGACACATAGGGTTTGCTACACATAGCACACCGGACTAGTCCGATATTTCTAAACCCTAATGGTTACTTTTGGGAACCCCATATAAATAGGTGTACACGACCCATATTTGAGTTCTCTCGACCCCTTGCGCCGTCACACCTCCCAAGAGCCTAGAAAACACCTCTCTCCACGAAATCTAACGCAAGAAAGATCAATCCCTTGAGGATACACTTTGGATCTTTGGAGAGAAATGTTCCTCACTCATTGAGCTCTTGGTTTGATTCTCTAACACACTCCTGTGAATTTCATTGTGATCTTAAGAGTGTGTTCTTGGTGGAGTTCATATTGTAATCTTGGGGAGCCCTCAACTTGTGAGAAGGCCCCTTGAATTTGGTTATTTCCCCTTTGTGATTAGTGAAGAGGATTGTCCTCCATGGCGATCCGGCGAGGGTAGGGTTGGAGAAGACCCGATCCTTTTGTGGACTCCTCAACGTGGACGTAGGTTGCCTCTATGGGAACCGAACCACAGGATAAAATCATTGTGTTCTTTCTTTGCACCCATTGTTCTTACATTTCATATATATATCTAGGGTTTCGATCAATCGTGCTCACTTTACATTGAAACATTGAGTTTAAGATTAAATTGTGATACATCCTAGTTCATAGTTGTGCAACACTTAAATTACAAGTATAATCCGCTTCTTACATCCTAGGATCAATTTAATCGGTCAAATTTGATTAACCTAGTCCGCACTTGACCGGACTAGTCCGATATCTCAGGATTTGATGTGGTTGTTAAGTGTTGCCGGTTCCGACAGAAAATCAAAAAGTCATATTCACCCCCCCCCCTATAGGCCACATTCAATTGGTATCAGAGCGAGGTTCTTTAAAAGGAGACTAATCGCTCGAAGACATCATGTCGTACATGAAGGACGTACACAAGAGCATCAACCAAGAGAAGGTTGAAGAAGACAGGAACCAGAAATTAGAGAGGCTCCTCGAGGCCATTCAAGACTTTGAGGATGACGATGAGGAGACGCTGGAACTCAAGGCGCTCCTAAGGAAGAAAACCCTTTCCAAGGGAAAGGTGAAGATCAAAGATGAGAAGAAAAAGAAGGAGAGTAGTCACACCGACTACTCCTGATATCCTTTTAATTATGATCGCCTAAATTCTAATAACAATCATTATCTATCTATTCCACTTGGAAAAGCCCCACACTTTGATGGCAATGACTACTCAATATGGAGGCAAAACATGACAATGCATTTGATTTATCTCAATCCAAGTTTGTGGCATATAGTATGCACAGAAATAGATATCCCGGATGATGATGAGGAGCTCACACCTAGCCAAGAGCAAGCCATCCCTCGAAATGTTGAAACTATTGCAGTCATTACTTCATCACTCAATCGTGATGAGTTTACAAAGGTGGATGGACTCGAGATCGCAAAAGAGATATGGGATACATTGCAAATCACACATGAAGGCGATCGTCATGTGCGAGAAGCGAAAATCAAGATGATCGAAGGCGAGCTGGGAAGATTTGCAATCGAAGAAGATGAGTCGCCACAAGATGTGTACAACCGACTAAAGACGCTCATCAACAAGGTGCGAGCATACGGAAGCAAGAAGTGGAACGACCACGAGATGGTGAAGCTCATTCTTAGAGCCTTCATGCCTCACAATGTTACCTTGTGCTCGATGATACGAGAAAGCCCCGGTACAAGAAGATGACCCCGGATGAGCTACTTGGGGAAATCATCAACTTTGAGATGATGGGAAAACAAGCCAAACATGTTAAGGAGATTGTCGATCTCACCTCAGCAAAGAAGAAAGGGGTCGCTCTAAAGTCCACCCTCAAGCCCTTGTCTAAAGAAGCTCGAGAAGCTCAACTAGAAGAAGATGGTGATGATGAGAGCAGTGATTTGGATGAAAATGACATGATATTGTTCATGAAGAAATTCAAAAGAATGATGAAGAAAAGACAAGGGGCCAAATCGAGTGAAGGGAAGTACAAGGAGAAATCAAGACCAAAGTTGAGGCGGGTATGCTATAATTGTGGTGAGTATAGCAACTTTATAGTTGATTGCCCATATGAAGAGAACAAGAAGAAGACCAAAGAAGCAAAGCCTCAACCCAAGAAATTCTTCAAGAAGAAGAAGCAAACTGAACAAGCACATCTAGGTAAAGAGTGGGACTCAAATGATGAGTCATCATCCGAAGAAGAAGAGGAGATGGCTAGCATAGCCATCGAGAAGACATCCATGAAGTCTACTCTCTTCCCCATTCTCGGTGCATGGAAATGGAACGGCACTTGCCTCATGGAAAAGGAAGGTAAACGCAAGGTAAGAACCAAACCCTCTTCCTTGCATTCCTATTCTAGTGATAGTGAAATTGCTAGCGATAATGAATATATGCTCATCGGCTTATACAAGAAATCAGCTGCAAAAATGAAATTTTTACTTGATCAACTTGTTGAGAAGGAGAAGTTGATACATCGTCAAGAATACTTTATTATCTCCCAAAAGGAGGAATATGTTGAACTTGACAAGCTTCTAGAACTTGAAAAGGAGCGAAGCAAGTCACTAGAGCTTGAGTTAACTTCAAGCAAGGAAGCTTGCTTGGAGTTAAGCGACTCAAATACTACAATCAAGGACGAACTTGCTAACCTAGTCAAGGTTAACAAGATCCTTGAAGTGCAATTTGAGTCACTCAAGCAAGGTGACCCTTCATCCTCTTCAAGCTCACCTTCTCAACCCACTAAAACCGAAACTGCTTCTACTTGTACATGTGGTAAAGTTGACACCAGCTTGAAAGACAAGTCAACCTCTACCAAGGACAAGCATCCTTCACAAAATGGCATATTTGACAAGGAGAAGATCAAATATGCACGTAGTGCATACTTGGTCACAAGACCTCCAAATGTCAAATATGGCATTGGTTACTCTTATGGTGAAAAGCAACATGCTAGAAGCTATAAGAATAACAAGGAGAGCATTGCTTTTGTAAAGGGAATACCCTCTCAAACTGTAAAGTCCAAAGTTAACATACATGATAACCGGACTAGTCTGGTCGTTTGGACAAGTCTGATCTCCCAAACTAGTCCTATTTATAAACAACAACAATTGCTATTTAGAACCTTCGATGCATCTTATGTGTTAATGAGAAGTAATATTGGTAAGATTTATGCTCATTATGTTGGGCCACGCCATGGGAATACCAAGTCTCATGTTTGGGTGCCCAAATCCCTTGTGACTAACCTAAAAGGACCAAAGCAAGCGTGGGTACCTAAAACCAAAGCATGATTTGTTTTTGTAGGCCTATTCCTCCGGTGGATCTAAATGGGTGCTAGACAGTGGTTGCACCAACTATATGACCGGAGAAAGAAGGATGTTCGTTGAGTATGAAGAAAATGAGGACCCAAGCGAGGGCATCTATTTTGGAGATAATAGTCAAGGAAAGGTGCTCGGTACCGGTAAAATTGCCATATCATCTCAACATACTCTTTCTCATGTGCTACATGTTGATTCCTTAGATTATAACCTGTTGTCCATATCTCAATTATGTGACAAAGGTTATAATTGTTTGTTCACTAATGAGGGTGTGACCGTCTCTAGGAGGAGTGATGGTTCCATTGCATTCAAGGGTATGTTAAAGGGAAATCTTTATCTTGTTGACTTCAATAAAGATAAATCCGAACTTGACACATGCTTGATTCCAAAGACCAACATGGGTTGGCTGTGGCATAGACGGCTAGCACATGTTGGTATGAGGAATCTTCAAAAACTCCTCAAGGGTGATCACATCCGAGGTTTGAAGGATGTTGTTTTTGAGAATGATAGGCCTTATAGCGCATGCCAAGCCAGGAAGCAAGTTGGAGCACCTCATCCCGCGAAGAACATCATGACTACAACAAGACCGCTCGAGTTACTTCACATGGACCTCTTCGGACCAATTGCTTACATAAGCATCGGCAGTAACAAATATGGTTTAGTAGTTGTTGATGATTTTTCTCGCTTCACTTGAGTTTTCTTTTTACATGATAAGTCAGAAACACAAGGAACACTCAAGAAGTTCTTCAAGCGAGCTCAAAATAAATTTTCGCTGACAATCAAGAACATTCGAAGCGACCACAGCACGGAGTTCAAGAAACCACAAGTTGAGGAATACCTAGACGAAGAAGGCATAAAGCACGAGTTTTCAGCATCTTACTCCCCTCAACAAAACGGAGTTGCCGAAAGGAAGAATCGAACCCTCATAGAGATGGCGAGAACAATGCTCGATGAGTACAAGACCACGGATCGATTTTGGGCGGAAGCGGTTAACACCGCTTGCCACGCCATAAATTGACTTTATCTTCATCGACTACTCAAGAAGACATCCTATGAGCTACTTACCGATAACAAGCCTAGTATTTCATATTTTCGAGTTTTTGGTTCTAAATGCTATATGTTGAACAAGAAGCCTAGGACTTCAAAGTTCGCTTCGAAGTCTGATGAATGTTTCTTACTTGGTTATGATTCGAACTCCTACGCCTATCGTGTCTTCAACAAGACCTCTGGACTTGTTGAAGTAGCACGTGACGTAGTGTTCGATGAAACTAATGGCTCCCAAAAGGAGCAAGTTGATTCATGTGCGCTGGATAGAGAAGCCTTGTCAAGCACTGAGAAGAATGGCATTGGGCGAAGTTTGACCACACGAACCATCTCTACATATGCATGAGGAAGATGAACCACAAGAGGAAGCCAATGATCAAGGGGGAGCTTCCATACAAGACCAACCTCAAGAAGACAAAAATGATCAACAAGACAATGAAGGCAACCATCTAGGGGGGAGAAGAAGATAACAATGAAGATACAAGACAGCAAGTGCCACACCCAAGAGTACACCAATGCATCCAAAGGGATCACTCAATCGACAACATCATCGGTGACATCCAAAAGGGAGTAACTACTAGATCTCGCATAGCTAATTTTTGTGAGCATTACTCGTTTGTGTCCTTTTTGGAACCGCACAGGGTTGAGGATGCATTGAAGGATCCGAATTGGGTAGTGGCCATGCAAGAAGAACTCAACAATTTCAAAAGCAATGAGGTGTGGGAACTAGTCGAAAGACCCAAATTCAACGTTGTCGGCACCAAATGGGTCTTCCGCAACAAACAAGACAAACACGGGGTGGTGACAAGGAACAAGGCACGACTTGTGGCCAAAGGGTATTCACAAGTCGAAGGTTTGGATTTTGATGAAACATTTGCTCCCATAGCTAGACTTGAGTCCATTAGAATATTACTTGCATATGCTACTCACCATGATTTCAAGCTCTATCAAATGGATGTGAAAAGTGCCTTTCTCAATGGACCAATCAAGGAGGAGGTGTATGTGGAGCAACCCCCTAGATTTGAAGATGAAGAGTTCCTCAACTACGTATTCAAATTGCGTAAGGCTCTCTACGGCCTCGAACAAGCTCCTAGAGCTTGGTATGAGTGTCTTAGAGACTTCTTGATTGAAAATGGTTTTAAGATCGGTAAAGTAGACTACACACTGTTTACAAAGAACTTTGACAATGATCTTTTTATTTGTCGAATTTATGTTGATGATATTATCTTTGGTTCTACTAACAAATCTTTTTGTGAGGAATTTAGTAAAATCATGACAGGTAGGTTTGAAATGTCCATGATGGGAGAGCTAAAGTACTTCTTGGGATTCCAAGTGAGGCAACAAAAGGAAGGGACGTTCATAAACCAAACTAAGTACACTCAAGACATACTCAAGAAGTTTGGAATGGACAAGGCGAAGCCTACAAAGACCCCCATGGCAACAAATGGCCACTTGGATCTCAATGAAGATGGACCAAACGTCGATCAAAAGGAATATCGCTCCATGATTGGATCTTTACTCTACTTATGTGCATCTAGGCCAGACATTATGTTGAGTGTATGCTTGTGTGCAAGGTTTCAAGCCAACCCTAAAGAGTGTCATTTGACAGCCGTTAAGAGAATCTTGCGGTATTTAGTTCATACACCCAACCTAGGCCTTTGGTATCCCAAAGGTTCCAAATTCAATCTCATTGGTTACTCCGATGCAGATTATGTCGGATGCAAAGTAGATAGAAAAAGTACCTCCGGTACATGCCAATTCCTAGGTAGATCCCTAGTTTCTTGGTCCTCCAAGACACAAAACTCCATTGCCCTATACACGGACGAAGCAGAGTATGTTTGTGACGCCCGGTTCCAAAAACTGAACCAAGCTAACGCATATGTGTGCCCAGGATGTTCATCACACATACACGAGTGATCACAAAAGAGTATACAGAAAATTACCACAAGACAAGATTAATTAACCAAATTTTATTACATAAACCAGATTATCCTCGAATACAAGCTCTAATGAATATTAATGACAAGTTCAACTAATGCAGCGGGAATAAACTAATTAAGCAACTATGCAGCATAAGCGACAGGGTATGTATTTGCGCAGCTCCAATCAACACCACAGGCAAAGCTGACGGTAGACACGGCCTAGAACTCCGCATTATCGCCATTAAACTCCCAAACCTGACCTGCAACTGTTGGGGGGATTGCAAGAGTGAGTACATGTCGTACTCAGCAAGTGTGAAAAGTATGACATGTGGCTGATTCAAATGATGACAATAATAATGGCAAAGTGCTGAAAAGTACAGTAAAACATTTGAAAAGCAATATATTATATGTATGTGAAGTAATCCCATCATAATCATAAATAATATCATAATACCAGTCTATAATTCACCATCCTCATCCATAATTCCAGATTTCACCATTTCCAATAACCATATTCAATACCAAAAATAAATCCACAACCATCCATAACCATTACCAGACCATAACCATCACAATTACCAATCTCCCTCTAATCATGTAGGTCATCCAGGCGCTCATAACCGGGAGCACGGCTATCATGATAGTTTTAATTAACTTTGCAGAGTTTGTACCTCTTTACCCACGTGTTTGTGATTTCATCACCCGTCGGCGACTAAAGAACCTCCCTTATACCAATTACACTTCCTTTGGTGTATGGCCAAGAGATCACAAAACAGCCTTTACAAAGGGATTACTAGTCTATTTAGACCCCACTGAGGTTTCACCGGTGGCGATGCCTCCATCTGAGCACATCTTCAACCAAGGGCCCCCTCTTGAGCCATTCGGATCCCAGGGTAGTCCCACCAACCATCAACAAACCCAATCCGACTACCCCTTCCCCGAGCATCCACAATGGTCCAAACAGCACTAGCAAAGCCCTAATTAATCAGCTACGCCGCACCCATACTTGGCCTCGTGGTGGCACTGTAGTCCTGGCCTATTCTCGCATGAACCGGTCCTTAGATCTAAAGCAAGCAAACCACCATAACATCCAACCCATCCACATACCAGGCTTGCTTAGATCACCCATTACCAAACCATATCGACCAGTTCACATTAACCAGAATATCATTAATACATAATTAAATATGTAGTGTTGTTTTCCATCCCAATTAATTAAGCGAAGCAAAAGAGTAAAAAGCCTTCCCGACTCTCTACCATAAATTTCAGGTGACAAGGGTGGTCAAACAAAACTAGTAAACTTCCTATTATAGGATTCCCATCAAATTGACACAAGCATGCAGTTTTACAAACCAAACATTTATTTTAAAAACAGGATCAATATGCTTCAAGGACACTTGCCTTGCTCTTGCTGTTGATTAAGGTCAAAGCCTACAAACTCTTGGTGTTGTAGATCCTCCGCGGCACTCTCTTGCGCAAATCCGTCTAATCCACACAATAAACATATAAGACAAGAAACACAATCAAAGAGTGCACAAATATTACTCAATATGTCATGACATGCATGATTAATGCAAATGCAAGGTAGAACTTGTTACTAGATTGCTTTTAATGATCACTAACTAGTTCTAATAGCTTTTAGCGAGTTTATACAGGTTTGGATTCGATTAGATCAAATTTTAGAGTCAATATAACACAATTTAACCAGGAAGATCGGACTAGTCCGCTAGGGACCGGACAAGTCCGCACTTGACGAGATCGGCAGATTAGGGTTTTCTAGATCGACGTAAATTTGGAGATTAGGGGTTGAATTCACGTAAGTACAAAAGAATAGAAGGTATACCAGGTGTTTAGAACTCCAATGAATCAAGAAACTTGGAGGTAGCACTTGGATCTTGGTGATCTAGGGTTGGTGATGAACTTGGAGAAGAATTGGTGGTGGAGGACGAAACTTGGTGGAGATCTCTATCCTTCTTCGTTTCCTCCTCTTCTTATTCTTGCTTGGGATCTTCTCCTCCCTCCTTGATGGTGGCTCCCCACGAACTAGGGTTTGGGTGGGTGGAAAAGTGGCAAATAGATGTCAAACCAAGGGGTGGGGCTGTTTATATAGAGGTGGAGGCTAGGGTTAGATGGATTTCGAGTTTTGGGATAAGTAGAGGCCGGTTTAGAGTCCCACATGGGCTCTAAAAGAGTTGGGCATGACGTACCTAGGCCCACTTAACGTGAAACCCAAGAAACAAGTCGTAAAACAAAAGGTCAATCTCGGAGTCACGAAATATCGGACAAGTCCAGACAGGATCGGACTAGTCCGAAGTCGTCCAAAGAGAAAATCGGACAAGTCTGGCCTAAAATCGGACAAGTCCGAATTTGAACAGAAAGGAAAACGGACAAGTCCGCTGGAACACCGGACTAGTCCGGAAAAGTCCAGGGACTTAGCAAATTTCCAAGGATTCATGGAATATCGGACTAGTCCGCACAAAATCGGACAAGTCCGAAAGTTTCCAGGGGCAGAATCGGACTAATCCGCAGCAAAAACGGACAAGTCCGTTTTTAGACAGAGAGAAATCGGACTAGTCCTCAGCAAAACCGGACTAGTCCGCACTTTCCTACATTTTTAAGTGCGGGTTTGCTCCAAATCGATTTTAAACTTGTTCCTCTTGTTATGGGTTAATGTTAAACATGTATATGAGTGTATGCAAGGCATGATGCATGAAAATGAGGGTGTTACAAACCTACCCCCCTTAAAATGAATCTTGCCCTCAAGATTCGACGCGGAAGAGAGGAGATAGGGAAATTCCTTCTTGAGATCATCCTCCAATTCCCACGTTGCTTCTTTTTCTGTGTGGTGCTTCCATTGAACTTTACACCATCTAATGGCCTTGTTCCTTGTGACTCTCTCCTTAGTTTCCAAGATTTTGACCGGTTGCTCGGCATACGTCAAATCTTCCTCTAGTTCCAATTCTTCCATTGGCACTTGATCTTCCGGTACTCTCAAGCACTTCTTGAGCTGGGAAACATGAAACACATCATGTACGTCTGAAAGATGAGCTGGTATCTCCAACTTATATGCTACTTCTCCTCTTTTGTCCAAAATCTTGAATGGTCCAATATAGCGAGGTGCGAGCTTACCCCTTATGTTAAACCTCTTATGACCCCTCATTGGTGACACCTTGAGGTAAACAAAATCTCCTATTTCAAAGGCTAATTTCCTTCTCCTATTATCCGCATAGCCTTTTTGTCTTGATTGGGCAGCCCTCAAGTTTTCACGAATTATTTGGACTTGCTTTTCGGCTTCTTGCAACACATCCGGACCAAATACTTGAGTTTCCCCTGCTTCATTCCAGAATAAAGGTGTCCTACACTTCCTCCCATAAAGCGCTTCATATGGTGACATTTTCAAGCTTGCTTGGTAACTATTGTTGTATGAAAATTCCGTGTATGGCAAGCTTTTGTCCCAACTTTTCCCATGATTTAAAGCACAAGCTCTTAACATGTCCTCCAAAATCTGATTGGTCCTCTCGGTTTGTCCATCCGTTTGAGGATGATATGCTGAACTAAAATTCAACCTCGTTCCCAAAGCTTCATGCAACTTTTGCCAAAACCTGGAAGTAAATTGAGAACCTCTATCCGAGACTATCTTCTTCGGTACTCCATGTCAGCACACAATATGCTCCATATACAATTCTGCTAGCTTTGCGGTGGTATATGTGGTCTTGACAGGAATAAAGTGAGCTGATTTTGTCAACCGATCTACAATGACCCATATTGAATCATAGCCATACTGGGTTTGCGGTAATCCAACTATAAAGTCCATACCAATCTCTTCCCACTTCCACTCTGGAATCTTCAATGGCTGCAATAACCCTGCTGGCCTTTGATGTTCCGCCTTGACTCGTTGGCACACGTCACACAATGCAACATATTCGGCTATGTCCTTCTTCATGCTATCCCACCAATAGCAAGTCTTCAAGTCTTTGTACATCTTCGTACAACCTGGGTGAATCGAGTAAGGCGAGTCATGTGCCTCCTTTAATATTGTCTCCCGAATATGCTTTACATTAGGCACAACGATCCTCTTTCCAAGCCATAAGGTACCATGTTCGTCTTCATCAAATCTGAATTCTCTCCCTTCCTCAGTCCTTTCCTTGATTTCCTTGATCTCTTCATCTGCGGTTTGGGCCTCTCGAATTTCTTGCTCCGAGGTTGGGTTTAACTCCATCATCTCCATCTCGTTTACAAACCCAAGGTTCAACCGTTCAAACTCCTTGCATAGCTCGGATGGTATCTCTCGAACTGTGAGTTGGTGACTTACTCCCTTTCTACTCAAAGCATCGGCCACTACATTGGCTTTTCCCGGATGATAGTGGATTCCCACATCATAATCTTTGATGAGCTCCAACCATCTTCGTTGCCTCAAGTTCAGATCCGTTTGTGTGAAGATATAGTTCAAACTCTTATGATCCGTATAAATTTCACACCTATGTCCAAGAATATAGTGTCTCCAAATCTTCAATGCATGTACCACGGCTCCTAGTTCAAGATCATGCGTGGGGTAATTCTGCTCATGTTTCTTCAATTGTCTTGACGCATAGGCGACCACTTGACCTTCTTGCATTAATACACACCCAAGTCCTTGTCTCGATGCATCACAATAGATGTCGAAACTCTTGCTTACATCCGGTAATACCAAAACTGGGGTTGTTGTCAACCTTTTCTTCAACTCCTCAAAACTATTCTGACAAGCTTGAGTCCATCGGAATGCCTTCCCCTTCATTAGCAATTCCGTCATAGGCTTGGCTATCTTGGAAAAATCCTTGATAAACCGACGGTAATATCCAGCCATCCCAAGAAAACTCCTTATTTCCTTGACATTTTGCGGCGGCTCCCACTTCAACACGTCTCTTACTTTTCCGGGGTCAACCGATACTCCTCCTCCTGAGATTACATGACCCAAAAATGGCACCTCTTTCAACCAAAACTGGCACTTGTTGAACTTGGCATACAATTGATGCTCCCTCAATTTCTGCAGCGTAAGCCTCAAGTGTTCCTCATGTTCCTTCTCATCCTTTGAGTAGATCATAATATCATCAATGAACACCACGACAAACTTATCCAAGTACTCCATGAAGACCTTATTCATGAGGTACATAAAGTAGGCAGGCGCATTTGTCAATCCAAATGACATCACGGTGTACTCATAAGATCCATACCGTGTTCTAAAAGCTGTTTTGGGTATGTCCGATGGTCTGATCTTCATTTGAAAGTAACCCGACCTCAAATCAATCTTGTAAAACACACAGGCGCCATTCATCTGATCAAACAAATCCTCTATACGGGGCAAGGTGTACTTGTTCTTGATGGTCACCTCGTTGAGAGCTCGGTAATCCACGCACATCCTTTGGGATCCATCCTTCTTGTCCACAAACAGCACAGGCGCTCCCCAAGGTGAAGAACTAGGGCGAATAAAGCCCTTCTCTAATTGCTCTTGAATTTGCTTCTTGAGCTCCGCTAATTCCATAGGAAGCATCCTATACGGCCTCTTAGCTATAGGTGCAATTCCAGGTATTAAATCAATAACAAACTCAATGTCTCGATCGGGTGGCATACCTGGCAACTCATCCGGAAACACATCCACAAACTCACACACCACCGGAATCTCCTCAATTGCGGCACCGTCCATATAATTCAATTCCAATTGCTTCGATGCGGTTTGAGATGCTTCAAATTCTACGGTGATCCCTTCCTCATTAGTCAACTTCATCGTCTTTGTGGCACACTCAATAACTCCATTGTGCTTCCTCAACCAGTCCATACCAAGTATAATGTCCAATCCTTGAGAATCCAAAACAATGAGGTTGGCTGAGAAGTCTACCCCCCTTATTCTAAGGCTTATTTTTGGACATACTATATTTGTCCTCATCTCTCCTCCAGGAGACTTAACCAACAGAGTAAACTTCATATGAGAGATAGGCAAACTATACTTGGCAACATACTTCGATGCAATGAATGAATGCGATGCTCCAGAATCAAATAACATAGTCGCGGGGTTGGAGTTGGCGAGAAACATACCAATGACCACATCATCCGCTTGTTGAGCATCCTCCGTAGAGACATGGTTCACGTTGCCACGAGCAAAATTCTGCTGTCCACAGCTCCCTTGTGGTTGTCCTCCATTAGGTCTTGAGTTTTGTCTCGGTGCATTGCTTCCTTGACCAAGGCCCGACTTAGGACATTGATGCGCAAAGTGTCTAGCTTCTCCACAAGTATAACACTTCTTAACCCCTCCAGAATTGTTGGGACGAGCTTGGTTTTGAGCATTTGCAGCAGAAAAATTAGCACGAGGCTCATAAGGCATTGGAGGCCTAGGTGCTTGCATAACAGGGCGCTACTGCACAAACTAAGTTGGGCGCGGTGCATAACCAGGGCGCTGAGCAGGAATAGAGGAGCTGTAATGAGGCGCATTGGGCGATGCAAAGCGAGGGCGCACATTACTTCCTTGTTGTTGTCCTTGATACGGCGCCTTCCTCTTGATTTCTTGCTCCATCTCACGGATCTTGTTCTCAACCACAATTGCTTTGTCCACAAGTTTCTGAAAATTGACATAATCACAATTGAGCAATTGCACTTGGATCTCATTGTTCAAGCCCCTCATGAATAAGTATTGTTTCCGGCTGTCCCGACTCACATCCTCAGGCGCATACCTTGAGAGTTGAGTGAACTTATTGAGATATTCACTCACGCTTGATCTTCCTTGCCTCAAATTCTCAAATTCCTGCCTCTTCAAGAGCATAATACCTTCCGGCACATAATGAGAACGAAAATTCTCCTTGAATTCGGCCCAAGTAATTCTCTCTTTGTTCTCATGACCATTGCAATAAGAATCCCACCAATCCGCAGCTGCTCCAACTAGTTGATGAGAAGCAAATAGCACCTTCTCCCGGTCACTACATTGGACAATAGCTAGCTTCTTCTCCACGGACTTGAGCCAATCATCCGCATCCATAGGGTTTGCAGCTTAAGCAAAGGTTGGCGGCCTAGTCCTCATAAACTCTCCCAATCGGTTATGAGGAGGCGGGGGTGGCGGTGGAGGCATGTAGGGCTGATTGTTGATATTGCCAGCCTGCAGCTGTCCCATTGTTTGTATCATGGTCTGCATGAGCTGGTTTTGCATAGCCAATAGCTTCTCAATGTTGATAGCTCCCTGAGTAGATCCTTGTCCAACGTTGTTCTGAGGTACTCCATGGTTATCCTCCTCATCATTGCCATCCCTCTGGTTGCGATTCCTCACCATCTGAAGAAAAGCAATAGGTAAGAGTTAGAAAACGTCCCCAACTATATGCATCAAGGGATATGAAACTAAATAGCTAGCTACACTATCCTAGGTGGACATGGCAATGCTAAGGCATCCCAAAATCCTCTATTAAGCACACAAGCAAACAATACATATAGCAAACAGTACTCCAAGCAAAAACACATCGATTCCTGAGTGCTCCTATGTGCTCTAAAGTGTCCATTCTATCTAGGCTGCGTCCTACGGTCAACCTGTGGCTCTGATACCAATCTGTGACGCCCGGTTCCAAAAACTGAACCAAGCTAACGCATATGTGTGCCCAGGATGTTCATCACACATACACGAGTGCAATCCCAAAAGAGTATACAGAAAATTACCACAGAACAAGATTAATTATCAAATTTTATTACACAAACCATATTATCCTCGAATACAAGCTCTAATGAATATTAATGACAAGTTCAACTAATGCAGCGGAAATAAACTAATTAAGGAAACTAAGCATAAGGGATAGGGTATAGCGCAGCTCCAATCAACACCACAGGCAAAGCTGACGGTAGACACGGCCTAGAACTCCGCATTATCGCCATTAAACTCCCAAACCTGACCTGCAACTGTTGGGGGGGGATTGCAAGAGTGAGTACATGTCGTACTCAGCAAGTGTGGAAAGTATGACATGTGGCTGATTCAAATGACGACAATAATAATGGCAAAGTGCTGAAAAGTACAGTAAAACATTTGAAAAGCAATATATTATATGTATGTGAAGTAATCCTATCATAATCATAAATAATATCATAATACCAGTCCATAATTCACCATCCTCATCCATAATTCCAGATTTCACCATTTCCAATAACCATATTCAATACCAAAAAATAAATCCACAACCATCCATAACCATTACCAGACCATAACCATCCCAATTACCAATCTCCCTCTAATCATGTAGGTCATCCAGGCGCTCATAACCGGGAGCACGGCTATCATGATAGTTTTAATTAACTCTGCAGAGTTTGTACCTCTTTACCCACGTGTTTGTGATTTCATCACCCGTCGGCGACTAAAGAACCTCCCTTATACCAATTACACTTCCTTTGGTGTATGGCCAAGAGATCACAAAATAGCCTTTACAAAGGGATTACTAGTCTATTTAGACCCCACTGAGGTTTCACCGGTGGCGATGCCTCCATCTGAGCACATCTTCAACCAAGGGCCCCCTCTTGAGCCATTCGGATCCCAGGGTAGTCCCACCAACCATCAACAAACCCAATCCGACTACCCCTTCCCCGAGCATCCACAATGGTCCAAACAGCACTAGCAAAGCCTTAATTAATCAGCTACGCCGCACCCATACTTGGCCTCGTGGTGGCACTGTAGTCCTGGCCTATTCTCGCATGAACCGGTCCTTAGATCTAAAGCAAGCAAACCACCATAACATCCAACCCATCCACATACCAGGCTTGCTTAGATCACCCATTACCAAACCGTATCGACCAGTTCACATTAACCAGAATATCATTAATACATAATTAAATATGTAGTGTTGTTTTCCATCCCAATTAATTAAGCGAAGCAAAACAGTAAAAAGCCTTCCCGACTCTCTACCATAAATTCCAGGTGACAAGGGTGGTCAAACAAAACTAGTAAACTTCCTACCATAGGATTCCCATCAAATTGACACAAGCATGCAGTTTTACAAACCAAACATTTATTTTAAAAACAGGATCAATATGCTTCAAGGACACTTGCCTTGCTCTTGCTGTTGATTAAGGTCAAAGCCTACAAACTCTTGGTGTTGTAGATCCTCCGCGGCACTCTCTAGCGCAAATCCGTCTAATCCACACAATAAACATACAAGACAAGAAACACAATCAAAGAGTGCACACATATTACTCAATATGTCATGACATGCATGATTAATGCAAATGCAAGGTAGAACTTGTTACTAGATTGCTTTTAATGATCACTAACTAGTTCTAATAGCTTTTAGCGAGTTTATACAGGTTTGGATTCGATTAGATCAAATTTTAGAGTCAATATAACACAATTTAACCAGGAAGATCGGACTAGTCCGCTAGGGACCGGAAAAGTCCGCACTTGACGAGATCGGCAGATTAGGGTTTTCTAGATCGACGTAAATTTGGAGATTAGGGGTTGAATTCACGGAAGTACAAAAGAATAGAAGGTATACCAGGTGTTTAGAACTCCAATGAATCAAGAAACTTGGAGGTAGCACTTGGATCTTGGTGATCTAGGGTTGGTGATGAACTTGGAGAAGAATTGGTGGTGGAGGACGAAACTTGGTGGAGATCTCTATCCTTCTTCGTTTCCTCCTCTTCTTCTTCTTGCTTGGGATCTTCTCCTCCCTCCTTGATGGTGGCTCCCCACGAACTAGGGTTTGGGTGGGTGGAAAAGTGGCAAATAGTTGTCAAACCAAGGGGTGGGGCTGTTTATATAGAGGTGGAGGCTAGGGTTAGATGGATTTAGAGTTTTGGGATGAGTAGAGGCCGGTTTAGAGTCCCACATGGGCTCTAAAAGAGTTGGGCACGACGTCCCTAGGCCCACATAACGTGAAACCCAAGAAACAAGTCGTAAAACAAAAGGTCAATCTCGGAGTCACGAAATATCGGACAAGTCCGGACAGGATCGGACTAGTCTGAAGTCGTCCAGAGAGAAAATCGGACAAGTCTGGCCTAAAATCGGACAAGTCTGAATTTGAACAGAAAGGAAAACGGACAAGTCCGCTGGAACACCGGACTAGTCCGGAAAAGTCCAGGGACTTAGCAAATTTCCAAGGATTCATGGAATATCGGACTAGTCCGCACAAAATCGGACAAGTCCAAAAGTTTCCAGGGGCAGAATCGGACTAATCCGCAGCAAAAACGGACAAGTCCGTTTTTAGACAGAGAGAAATCGGACTAGTCCTCAGCAAAACCAGACTAGTCCGCACTTTCCTACATTTTTAAGTGCGGTTTTGCTCCAAATCGATTTTAAACTTGTTCCTCTTGTTATGGGTTAATGTTAAACATGTATATGAGTGTATGCAAGGCATGATGCATGAAAATGAGGGTGTTACAATGTTGCAGCCAGGAGTTGTTGTGCTCAACTCCTTTGGATGCGACAGACTCTAAGGGATTACAGTTACAATATGAACCGTATTCCACTACTTTGTGATAATGAAAGTGCCATTAAAATTGCCCATAATCCCGTTGAGCACTCCAGGACCAAACACATAGACATCCAGCATCACTTTTTGAGAGACCACTCAATGAAGGGAGATATAGCCATTTCACATGTCAACACCGAAAAACAACTAGCCGACATTTTCACCAAGCCACTTGATGAAAAACGCTTTTGCGAACTCCGAAATGAACTAAATATCCTTGATGCTCGGAGTGTGGCTTGAAATCTTGTATACCTGAATGCTATCTTCAAAATTCATTGATTGAGTTGTGAAAATCATCTCTCTCAATTTTTCTGAAAAATATGTCAATCACTAGATCTTGATGAATTATGGTCATTGCTTGTTTGTTGTATGCTTATTGATCATATTCATCAAGATTATTTGATGTGTGTTTGCTCCCTAATTTTCTTAATATGTACCTTCGAATATATACGAATGGGCTAAGCAGTTCTTCCCTGGTAACCACAGACTAGTCTGTGGTTGCTCGGACTACTCCGCCCGTGCAGACTAGTCCGCAGAGTGCCGATTAGGCCGGACTAGTCCAGCAGACCACGGACTAGTCCGATATAGGATCTGTAAAAGTTCGGACTAGTCCGATCATTTTCGGACAAGTCCGATTTTCGTGTCCTTAACCCTAGCTGCCGCCAAACCCAAATCCTCCTCACCCCACTCTTGCCTCAAGCTTTCTCTCTCCAAGCTTGAGCTCCCCAAGGCGATTCCTTGATTGCTCCATCAAAACTTCGCAAGTTTGGGTGGAAATTGATCTTCTTCGCGTAGGGATTGAAGATCACGGACTTGTCTGCCCTTCAACCCCTACATCTCCGAAAATCAAGCAATATCGGTAAAATCTCACCCCAAACCCTAGAAATTGCTATTTTCTTCGTTTGTGGTCAACTAGCTTGGTTCCTTTCACCATATACATGCTTCCTTGATGTATTACATTGATGCTAAGCTAGTTGTGCATTTGGAATCAACATTTGTTTTATAGTTAGGGTTTTAGAGGTTGAACACCGGACTAGTCCGGTCAACCGGACTAGTCTGTGCCTGTACACCAGACTAGTCCCATTTTTCTAGACTAAACTCTAACCTCTAATTCCTCAATGCAATTCCTTGTCATCTATTCTCATCAATGCCTTGTGAAATCTATTCTCAGGACAATGTCAAGCACCAACGACGAAATCTCTGATTTTAAGGCTGAGATGGACCACGAAGCTGTGCTTCGGTCCTTAGTGAGCCTTAGCAAGAAGTGCCAAGAGTGCCCTTCCGAGCCGGCTCCCTCTCCTCCCCAGGCTCGAAGGAAAGTGCTTGCGAAGAAGCCAGCATCCAAAGCATTTGCTGGAGGTGTCCCTCGCCAAGCCAAGGGCAAGGGAATTGCAACGGGCCCAATTGGCCCCCTAAAGCTGTCAGCTCCAAGGGAAGGGGCCAGGGATCCCGCAGAGGAGAGATTCAACGGAAAGGGCAGTGACACGGCGACCAAGTTAAAAAATGTTGATTGCTATAGCTGTCCCAAGCAAGTTGCGGATGGGAGGTTTTAGAGCAATTTTCATGCAGATTTCTACAAGATCATTTATCTCCCAATGAAGACGCCCGTGGTGCACAACCAATGGATAGATTGGGCGCATTTTGAGAAGAAGGGCTGGTCACCATTTGTTGAAGTGGTGGAGGCAGTTGAGAGGCATGGATTGAGGGACCTCTTCTCTTTCAGGAACAATTGGAATGATGAGGTCATCGCGCAGTTCTATGCGACGTTCCACTTTGCTAGTGACGAGGAAGAGCGGGTGACTTGGATGACTCACGGATCCAAGTACACCATCACATATGAAGAGTTTGCAAGATTGTTGCATCTTGACACCTCAAGCAATGATAACTTGATCATCCACAACATTGGTGTCATTGAGAAGTACAGGATGAAGTTCTCTATGAGCCCAACTCCAAGTTCAACCCTCCTTCCACGAAGAACATGAAGCCCTTCTTTGTGGTGTTGAACCGGGTTCTAAGGAAGACAATTGCCCCCAAGGATGGGGATGCAGGAAGCGTGCAGGGATACCTCAGGACCTTGATGAAGGTCATAAGCAAAGACAGGAAGTTTGATGTCTTTGATTATATTTGGAATGACATGGTCAATATCTCCTGCACACCAAACAGGTCCTGTGGCTACGCACCTTACCTCATGTTTATGATTGAAAAGGTCACAGGCATAGAGTTTGTCAAGGATGTAGAGCACCTTCCCTTGAGGCCCCAGATGCCTCAAAAGCCAAGGGTTCAAGTTGCTCCATCTTCGGCCTCCAGCCCTAAGGCTCTAGTGAGAGCCAGTGCTGGTGCTAGGGCTACTCCCGCCACTAGGGCCCCTCCTCAAAAGGGGTCCCCAAGTGGCATCTTGAAGTACCATGCTGCTATTTTTGCCTCCTGCAAAAAGGCCGAGGTGAAGGCCCACAAGCTCAACAAAATAAGAAAGGATGACACGAGATATGTCAAGGAGAACGTGAAGCAGATTTGCCAAAAGCTAGAGATCGAGCCCATTGGATCTCCAGTAATTTCTGATGACTCCGACTCTGATTTCACCGAGCTCGGGCCCCTGACTCCCTCCGAGCTTGCCTATTTTGGCATTGGGGACTCGAGTGGCTCTGTTCCTCCTCCTCCTCATCAGCCAGAAGATGAAGATGAAGACGATGAGAGGACCGACGGCGAGGCTTGAAGACTTTAGGTCCCTCCTCTCCTTCTTTTTGGTGTCTTGATGCCAAAGGGGGAGAGATTGAGGGGGAGTCTTGGGTCCTAGCTGTAGGATACGAGGAGAGATTCTCTTTGTGTCTTTTATCTATTTTGTGGGTTGTAAAACTTTTAATATTCTCTTATGATACTTATGGTCCTGTGATGCAATGTTTTGAACTACTTATGAAGAAATTGATGAAATATGTGATTTTGCTATAAGAATAACATATATGCTTGTTGTCGATGTGTTGATATCAATTATGTCATTCTCATCATGATTATTGTTTCTATACATCGAGTTCTGCAACCCACCATAAAGAGTTCACATATTGATCATGTTTTCATTGCGTAATATGCTTTAAACTCATATGTGCACACTTTATAAAAAGCTCATATTTTTATTATGTTTTGTGAAATCTCAATTGGTTGTCATCAATCACCAAAAAGGGGGAGATTGAAAGTGCATCAGGAATCCCTTGTGGGTTTTGGATGATTTATGACAAGCAAATGAGATCCTAACCACTTTGTTGAGATGAACACAGGTTCTAATGAGAAAATGAGCAAAGTGCCAAAAAGAAAGGAGAATGATGAGCAATGCAGAAAAGAGCTCAAGAAACCAATGTAGTAGATCATTGTGTATGGAGTGTGTTAAGGAAACACACCCCAAGAGCTCAATCACAAATAATCTCACACATTGCACAAATCTATACAAGACTGGACTAGTCCGACAGACCCCGGACTAGTCTGATATCTTTCTGCACAAGATCGGACAAGTCCTCACAATGCGGACTTGTCCTCACATTCCAGTCTTTCACTGACCGGACTAGTCCGATATCACCACGGACTAGTCCGATATCTCTATGACTAGAATCGGACTAGTCCTCCCCAGTGCGGACTAGTCCTCAAAACACTTCACAAGTTGCACAAAATTGGACAAGTCCGATCACACAACGGACTAGTCCGATATCTTTTTGATGTCAATCGGACAAGTCCGATATTAGCACGGACTAGTCCGAAAACCCTCTGGCCTAAATCGGACAAGTCCTTCAAGTGCGGACTTGTCACCCAAATTCACTTAGGATTTCACTTATCCGGACAAGTCTGATATCCACCGGACTAGTCCGAAGATTTCCAGAACCGAAGTCGGACAAGTCCTCCTCTAGCCGAACTAGTCCGATATTTCGGGACACATAGGGTTTGCTACACATAGCACACCGGACTAGTCCGGTGTCCACCACGGACTAGTACGATATTCCTAAACCCTAACGGTTACTTTTGAGAACCCCATATAAATAGGTGTACACATCCCATATTTGAGCTCTCTCGACCTCTTGCGCTGTCACACCTCCCAAGAGCCTAGAAAACACCTCTCTCCACGAAATCTAACGCAAGAAAGATCAATCCCTTAAGGATACACTTTGTATCTTTGGAGAGACACGTTCTTCGCTCATTGAGCTCTTGGTTTGATTCCCTAACACACTCCTGTGAATTTCATTGTGATCTTAAGAGTGTGTTCTTGGTGGAGTTCATATTGTAATCTTGGGGAGCCCTCAACTTATGAGAAGGACCCTTGAATTTGGTTATTTTTCCTTTGTGATTAGTGAATAGGATTGGCCTCCGTGGCGATCCGACGAGGGTAGGGTTGGAGAAGATCTGGTCCTTTTGTGGACTCCTCAACATGGACGTGGTTGCCTCTGTGGGAACCAAACCACGGGATAAAATAATTGTGTTCTTTCTTTGCGCCCATTGTTCTTACATTTCATATATATATATATATATATATATATATATATATATATATATATATATATATATATATATATATATATATATATATATATATAGGGTTTCGATCAATTGTGCTCACTTTACGTTGAAACATTGACTTTAAGATTAAATTGTGATACATCCTAGTTCATAGTTGTGCAACACTTAAATTACAAGTATAACTCCGCTGCTTACATCCTAGGATCAAGTTAATCGATCAAATTTGATTAACCTGGTCGGTACACACCGGACTAGTCCGCACTTGACTGGACTAGTCCGATATCTCGAGATTTGATCTGGTTGTTAAGTGTTGCAGGTTCTGATGGAAAATCAAAAAGTCCTATTCATCCCCCTCCTCTAGGCCACATTCATCAGTCCGATGTGGCCGTACTAGTCCGGCCTTCCAACCCGGACAAGTCTGGCCCTGTCCTTAGGGCTGTTTCAACTCATCTCTCAATCTAGTCTAACTTGGACTATGAGCTCTTAGGAGATTCTAACACTTTGACTCATTGAACACACTCACGCTAAGTGACAAAACTCGACACAAAGAATTTAAAAGCTCAAGTTCCATTCTTCGAGTTCTTCACATTTTCTTCTCTTTTTCCTTTTTGAGTGCATCTAATGCCGTCCATCTTTCAATCACCCGTGCTTACACTTGAAAAGCTCATTAGTCCCTTAAATGTTGTCATTAATCATCAAAACTCATGGGGATTAATCTACATGCACTTTCAAGTTGTGGCACCGAATTCCGGCGGACCGACGCCACTTCTCCTTACCCACACTTGCTCGTGATCACGACTACCTAGTCCACGCTTACCGGCTGAATCCGGCCTCCAACGTGTGAATGTTTCCCACACTGTTCAACGGTCATTGTGCAACACGCCACGCTCACACCCATTGTGCTCTCGCTGTGCAATTCGCACGCCCGACACATTTTTGGTGTGGTTTATTCAAATAGAGTGGGGAGGCCATCTGCACCCCTCTCGAGCAGCTGGAGCGGTAGAACTTCAGGCACATAGACGGGAGGGTTGAGGTTATGACCACTGCTAATTGGACTGAGTGATCCGAGCACCTGGACTAAGATTGGTGGCAGTTTGTTAGCTAGATTATCATTAGAAAATGTTGATCTGAAGGTAATAATAATGTTGTGCTGCTTGCGATGGATTCTAGTGCTGCTAATTTTGCACATCTCTTCCTTTCTAGGTTATTAGTGTGAACATTTGCACCTCGACTTCCATTCTCTCAACAAGTCTCGCTTCTCTCATTTGCGATGGGCTGTTGTCGAAGTGTAGCAACGACACTTCCCCTGGTACTACTAAAGAGTAGCCCGCGGAGGTTCTTGTTATGGTTGGAGCACACAGAGATCAAGATCAAGATGGCGACACCAGATATTTATGTGGTTCGGGCCGCCTGAGCATAATACCCTACTCCACGGATTGTGTGTATGTTGTATTATGAATCACTCGGGGGCGTCGTCTATGGCTTAGCCTCCCCCCTCTCTTCTTTGTATCGTGCAGCCAGTCCTTTTATAGTCTAAGGACTGGTCGTTACATCATTCACCTGGCCCGGCATGTGGCCCTGGTGTATTAAATTGCCTAATACACTATCTACGGGTATTAAGCATGGTTAATAGTGTGATAACGTGCCTTAATGGCAGCGTTACCTCTATTAATAGTGCTCTTATTGTGTGTCGTTAATACAGCATTAACGATATGTAATCAAGTCTTGTAGTTGCCGCTTTGATTGTCCCTTGAATGTCCGTGTTGAAGGAGATCTGACAGTGTATATGTTGATGAAGGTCCGGAGGCCTCACACGTGGCAGCTTCGGAGTTTCCCTTTGCGGGGAGGCAACTCCGGCACCGATGTGCACGTGTCAACATCGGAGCTTCCCTCTGTTGGGGGTTAGGTCGGAGTTATTATACATGTGTTGATCGCGGGGATCCCTTGTGTTGAAAGGTTACCTCTCGATTTACATTACACGTGTCAAGCTCCGGAGATACCCATATGAGGGATGCGGGTCCGGTGTAATACGACATGTGGGGCTTGAGGAGGCCTTCAATCTTGACGGTGGAACTCTTTTGCACTTCTTGCGGTATCATGGGATACCCGGTACGCAGGGTACCGACAGTGGCCCCTAGGCCCACCTTTGGGAGAAATCCTTTGGGTTAAGTTATTCTACCAAAGGTGGGACCATCTTTGATTCCCGCTCTTAGGCTTCAAAAGTCTCGTAATGTGCCGTTGGGGCAATGGTTCGGGGTTAAACCAACGCCACGTGGCTTGTTATGAATGTGTAGATGAGATCTTTGAGTGCGGATCTCACGCAATTGAAGGTCTCCAGTTCCCGATACAAAAACCGTATTGGTTCCGAGCGCCTTGTCAGGGTGCCGTCCTTGGGTCTCCCGCCGTCCATCATAACAACGGTTCACCTGGGTAATAACCTCGATCTCTTCGTCGGGGTGGCCTCGGGCCCATTCATCATGGACGGGGTAGATTTTTGAAATGTGACCCCACTCTTGTGGCGGTTTCCATCCAAGCGTCGTGGAGGCTTACTTAAGAAGGAAAGTGTGCATGGTTTGAGGGCTCTTTATGCTTTCGATCAAACTTGCGCTCTGAGCCTCCATAATTCGCCTAGCTTTCTCTTTCTTCGCTCCACTTTGCCGCGATAGAGTTGGGACTTCCCAAGAGCCGCCTCAAGAGCAAGAAAGATTTGATGAAGGTCCGGACCTACATGGGATGGTCCACTGACTCCTTTAACCACCTGATCTGCGCCAGCGAGCTCCCGTTCAAGAAGGAGCGCAATGGCGACATGGTGTACTTCTCAGCGTACGCCATGGTGGGATTTATCCCACCTTTTTCTACCTTTCTTTTGATGCTGCTAGACTTTTATGGTCTCCAGCAGTATCACCTTGGCCCCCATTCTCTTCTTCTAGTGGCGACTTTCGTCCACTTTTGCGAGATGTGAGTGGGTGTTCCCCCCTGCGTCGAGCTGTTTCGCACCTTCTTCACCATCCACACCACCAGCAAGGGAACTGAGCTTCTCGGCTTCTACTATTTCGTGAAGCGCAAGAACTACCCCTTCAAATACTTGAAGTCATTTCCTTATGGCAAATGGGATGACTGGAAGAAAGATCGGGTCATCATTGCAGTGGAGGAGCACGAGAAGTTGGAACTACCCGAAGGCCTCCCCAACGTTGACACCAATGCTTGGAGTGTAGTTCTGGTGCTGTCAGATGCCTTCAACCCCGTCTTGACCAGGATCCGTGAATGCGTAGAGGGTGGAGTAACTCCTCAAATGGTCTTCTGCAACTTCCTGGTCAACAGATGGGCTCCGTTGAGGAAGTGGGAGAAGCTCACGTGGGCCCTCAAAAGTGTGATGGATGATGACCGGATTGAAACTGGTCTGAAATCCAACTTGGATGACGAAGATTTGAGGCTTCATCTCAAGAAATTCCAGCATGAGATAAACGTCGATGGCGACAACTTAGTTCCGCCAGCTTTCCTCCCCCTAAACATGGAGGTGTAGTTCAACAGAGAGCTCCGGAGGAAGATGCCGGTGCTTGACGACCTTGGTGAGGTGGAAAGGCGTCCGACCACCAGGGTGGTGATCCCCAGAGCTTCCGAAGGAGGACCTGCCTCCGCCCCGAGCCGGAGGGTTGATGACACAGGCAAAGGCAAGGGCAAGGAGCCAGCTGAACCCTCCAGCCGGAAGAGGAAGCTGAAGCATGCTGACGAGAGATCCGTCAGGGCTACTCCCTCTGTGACAGCTCCTTCTCCCCGGCGAGGTCGATCCTCTATGACTGCACCTTCCTCGATGCAAGCGTCTTCAAGAGGTGCCAGCTCCAGACAGTCAACCCCGGCCTCAGTGCCGGCTAAAAGCTCCAGGTCCGGGAGTTCTTCCCGGCCAAGAGAAACTCCAGCTGAGAGGACTCCGGCTGCTGCAAGTGACCCTCAACTGAGGTCCGAAGCCATTGTCTCACCAGACTTGGTGGGCTCTGGCTCCGAGCCTCAGAAGAAGAGGTTTCGAGGCGACTGGGGTGGTAGCATCCCTAGGTAAGCATTGATTGCTCACCTTAAAATGCTAGTCTTATTTTTGAAGTGTCTTTAATCTTCGCTTCCTTTTATTTCTAGGGTGTCGAAGAAGGGGTCAGGGACTTCGGTGCCTGTCGCAGTGATCAGGGCTGCACATGCCGAAGCTCCGCCTTCAAGCACCGATCCTCCTCCTCAAATGGTGGCAGAAGTTGCGATAGCTCCGGCGCCAACTGTCGTGGACTTGGATTCGGAGTCCTCGCCTGAAGCCCCTGTGGTAGCACCGCACCACAGGGGAGAAGTCGAAGATGTACCCCTGGCGACGGTGGCGGAGGCTGATGCTCTAGCACCGGCGATGCCAGAAGTTCCGGCCTTTGAGCCAGAAGTCATCGAAGCCCTGGCCGCTGAGCCAGATGTAATTGAAGCCTCGACCATTCAGCCGGATATGGTTGAACGTCCGACCCTTGGGCCAGAAGATGTTGAAGATTTGGCGGCTAAGCCGAAAATGCTTAAAGTTCCGGTCGTTGGACCGGAAGTGACTAAAGCGCCGGCGTTTGAGCCGGTTGTTGCAGGGGCGCCAGATGAAGCCCCGATCACTGCCCCGGAAGTAGCTGTCCCGGAGGTACCTGGGCCAGAGCCGGAGCAGAACGAGGAAGTAGCAACAGGTCCTCCACCCTCGGAGCCAATAACTTAAATCCTGGACGTAGAACCTTCAACTTCTGCTCCGGAGGTGGGAGTTCCTCCAGTGGGTTCCTCTTCTGCTGCTGCTGAAGGGCTCCCGGAAAGCGGCCCCAGTGCCGCAGAAGCTCAAGGGTCCTCTCTTGTAGAGTGGGACCCTATTTTGTAATGGAGAACCCTCTGGAGCCCGCAGAGATGGTGGCAGCAGTTCCGGAGCCTATCCCTCTGGCGTTGTCTATAGACAACGCCTGCTCTATTCTCCAACAAGTCCAACTCGCTTTCGATCATGAGAACAAAACCTTGGAGGAGGAGCGCAACACCTTGAGGCGTTGGCGCAACAGACTCCATTTTGAGACCAGGCTTGCTCAAACAAGGCTGGCTGACCAGAAGGAGTGGATTAAGAGGGAGAAAGTCTGGTTAGAATACTGGGACAAGCTGTTTGAGGAGAAGGAGGTCGCCATCCGGGCGCTCGATGCTAACTCCAGGGAAATCCTTGAGCAAGACAAGGAGAGGCATGATGCCGCTGATGAGCGTCATGAAAACCTTAATGAATTGAACGAGGTTCTCCTGAAGCATCGTGCGGACCTGGAGGCGAGGGAGGAGAAGCTCCTTGAGTAGCAGGAGGATGTTGTGAAGAGGGAAGCGGAGGTCACTCAGAAGTTGACTCTGGGTGAACATAATTTGGCGGATCGCAGCAAAAAGCTGGATCAATGGAGCAAAGAAGAGAAAGAGAAGTACTGGAAACTGGGGCAAGAGCTCTCGAAAAGAGAGGCTGACGTTGCCACCAGGGAAGGGAAGGTGAAAGGCGTGGAGAAGGATTTGGCGCAAAGGCGGAACCGCATCCACCTCCGGGAGACGGAGCTGTCCGACCGTGAGAAGCAAGTTGCTGAGAGTATGCAGCAACATGCTAAATTGGTCGAGCACCTTGCTCGAGAAGGTTTGGATCTTGCGACCGCCCGGAAGTCACTGGAGGAGCTGCAGAGCTTGAAGGAGACGAAGTCCATTCAAGTGTGGGACTTCTTGGGGCGGGCCAACGACGCACTAACACCACTAGGCTTCAGTCCCGTACGTCCGGACAACACAAAGCTGGACTTGGACCGAGCTCTGGTGGCCCTCAATGGTGTTGGCGGCAAACTCGACGCAATGGGCGACGTTATTGCGGACCAGCTCGAGACATAAGTGAAGTCTTTGGCTACTAACGTCGCAGAATATGTGCTGACGTGTTACGTAAGCCAAGACCCCCCAATTTTCCCTGGACCCAGTGCTTGAAGGTCCCATTGCCGAAGAGGAAGACGCCACCAAGGCCAGCGTCCAAGAGGTTGCCGAGAAAGTCGCCACATTCTTCTGCAGAACTTAGATCCTCCAGTAGCTAGGACTTCTTCCTTTTGCCTTCTACTGTAATCCCAATTTTGTAATCTAGTGCTTCAAATTAAAGAAATCCATTTTGCTTGCCATGAACTTCATTTTTATTTTTTGTCTTCAATATAGTGTGCTATGTCTTGTTGGCCCCCTGGTACATGTGTACAATTGAAGTGTGTACATGTACCAAAGGTTTTGAAAGTATAATGATGACTTGAATGCTTCACACTTGTAGATTTTAGGTCCGAAGTCTTCAATTCTGAGGCGTCGACGGCAGGCCCCCTGGGATTGGCGGAGCTTGGTAGCTCCGACAGTACCCAATATCAACATATAAATGTTGATGATCAGAGCTTCGTAGCTCCTGATGTCGCCGCATGAATAGTTGAATTTAGGCCCCCCAGGGGTTGTTAGAGCTTAGTAGCTCCGACGTCAACCATCCCCGCTTTGAATTTCTGTTTTTACTGCACCTTAAATACAAGAAAAAAGTAAAATTGGTCCTCTTGTCTATAAATTGTTTGTGACTTATTGTTCTCACTTGAGTTTTATTCCGAAGTAACTCAATACAGTAACAAGTATATTTATATAACCCTTTCGGACTCTTATACTTTTCTAGTACTCACCCTACTAAGGCCTGCCAGAGTGTAGGTAGAGTGGCGTACTTAGAGTGCAGGACCAGGCTAAGTCGATAGCTCACTCCGGACCTATGTTGGCTTGGCGTTCAGGCAAGTAGACTATACAGCATGTTAAGACCTAAAAAGGTCAACAATATAACTTGCACTGCATATGAATAACTTGGGTAAAAACTCAAGAAGAATTGCACAACCTCATTATAGACAAGAAGGTTAAAAACAATAAATTGATAGATCGAGCCTTGTACAAAAAATAAATGCGCATGGAGTCTGTTTTTACACAACAATGTCTTTCATTATAGGTCTGGATTACAGGGGAGACAAGGACACACTTAGGATGCAGGACCAAGCTAAGTACGCTATACATCTTGTACTAACCCAGGGTAGTTAGTTACACTTTTAGTGCAGTGACTGTATGAAGTGTACTTGAACTTCCCGGACCCTCCCGGAGAGGTCCAGATGTTCTCGCGGAGGACCTACTCCTATCTGTTTATCGACTCTATAACATACATCATTTGTAATTACAGTCTCACCTCCGTGATTCTAAGCATAAAACTTACAGAGGTGCTCGATGTTCCAAGGATTAGGGAGCGGAATCCCATCCTCAGTTGTCAGGCGAACGCATCCGGGACGGGATACTTTGATCACTCGGAATGGACCTTCCCAGCTGGGGGAAAGTTTGTTCATTCCTTCACGAGTTAGTATTTTCCGAAGCACCAGATCGCCTTCCTCGAGTTGTCGATTGCGCACATGCCTTTGATGATAGCGGCGGAGCGCTTGGCGATAACGTGCATTTCGAACAGCTACTTGGCACCTTCCCTCGTCGACGACGTCAAGGTCTTCACGCCGGAGCTGGTCCTGCGTGGCGCGCTAAATGTCGAAGTGTAGCAACGACACTTTCCCTGGTATTACTAAAGAGTAGCCCGCGGAGGTTCTTGTTATGGTTGGAGTACGTAGAGATCAAGATCAAGATGGCGACACCAAAGATTTACGTGGTTCGGGCCGCCTCAGCGTAATACCCTACTCCACGGATTGTGTGTGTGTTGTATTATGAATTACTCGGGGGCATCGTCTATGGCTCAGACTCCCCCCCCCCTCTTTTCTTTGTATCGTGCGACCAGTTCTTTTATAGTCCAAAGACTAGCCATTACATCATTCACCTGGCCCGACATGTGACCCTGGTGTATTAAATTGCCTAATACACTGTCTACGGGTATTAAGCATGGTTAATAGTGTGATAATGTGCTTTAATGGCAGCGTTACCTCTATTAACAGTGCTCTGATCGTGTGTCGTTAATACATCATTGACGACACGTAATCAAGTCTTGTAACTGCCGCTTTAATTGTCCCCTGAATGTCCGTGTTGAAAGAGATCTGCCAGTGTATATGTTGATGAAGGTCCGGAGGCCTCACACGTGGCAGCTTCGAAGTTTTCTTTTGCGGGGAGGCAGCTCCGGCACCGATGTGCACGTGTCAACACCGGAGCTTCCCTCTGCTGGGGGTTAGGTCCGAAGTCATTATACACGTATTGATCGCGGGGCTCCCTTGTGTTGAAAGGTTACCTCTGAATTTACATTGCACGTGTCAAGCTCCGAAGCTACCCATATGAGGGATGTGGGTCCGGTGTAATACGACATGTGAGGCTTGAGGAGGCCTTCAATCTTGACGGCAGAACTATTTTGCACTTCTTGTTGTATCATGGGGTACCCGGTACGCAGGGTATCAACAGCTGTACAATTTGAACTAGTTGTGAGATTCAATGTTGCTCGATATTTAAAATATGTTACATTTGAAAATAGTGTAAACTTATCTTGCATCAATCTGAATCAGGTGATAGACAACAACTTATCCAAAGTCGACCACGGGTGCCCAAAACCCGATGACGCGAGTGCAAGTGTCAATTTTCACCCGTAGATGCGGTTGCGGATTTTGAATTTCACATGCAGTCTCTCTTGGGTCGGATGAATCTTTGCTCCACCCGAAACCGTTGGCATACCTAATCCGGCTCTTTCAGTCCATGGAGTATTTTCGAACCACCCTAATCAAGACTTGTCAATTCTCTGCACTGCCACTGTACTGATTTGATCTGGCTAGGATGTAGTACTACCACCTTTCCTCCACTTCTATACACGTCGAGCGCAGTTGCTTTAGTAATATATTCCTCGGATCTCCTGTCCCAAGTCAACGCATTCGTTCAGTTAACGAGGGATAGCAGAGCGAGTAAAATTTACGGCTCCTTGGTTCTCTCCTTGATGCCAGAACGACTCTTGCTTTATGGCACGGAGACGGAGGGGGCAGTAACTACGCCACGTGTACAGGAGTAGGGGATTGGATTCGAGGGTTGGTGGTGCACGACCAGCTGACCTGGATTCGTTCCCTGCGCGGTTGCTCTAAACCAGAGTGCAACTGGTAGTACAAACAATTAACCCGGGGCCGGCCCTTCTCATTCGCTTTCGTAATTCATCTTGTCCCGGCTTGCCAGCCAACAGACTACCGGAGCGGACGTCTCGGGGTCGCCGCCCAGCCCGCGAGCCGGATAACGAATGATCCAAACGAGCGGTCGCGTTCCGTTCCGTTCCGTTCACTCGCGCGGCTGTTACGGCCGGGAAAACGAAACGTGCGCCAGCCGCCCCTTCGGTCCGTTTCGCCGCTTCAATCCCGGCTCCGGTCGCGCGGCATCCGTTGCGAGTGATGAATGCTGCGTTAGGCTGTCTCCAACAGAAGAGTCAAAGGGAGCCCCATCTTTCAAATGCCTCTTCTCAATCTAATTTTATCCCTTCAACAGAGTAGCCATCTCCGGTTTTCATTTTGCCAATGCCCCCTCTCGATCTGCAAACATGGAGACGCTGCAAGGGGAAGGCATCTATCGTCTTCTTCTTGCTCTTCATGTCTCCTTGACCAGACCGTCTGCACCCACGCCGACCTTGTCCCGCCGCCTCCTCCCGCCCTGCCGCCATGCACCCGGAATCCCTCCTCGCCGAGAAGCTCGTGTGGCTCTCCGCCCGCTTCTCCGGCGACGGCGGCGCTGACCCGGCCTCGCGTCTCGCGCGTCGAGGGCGCACCTCGCCCCTGTGTGCCTCCCCACGGCGGCAGCATGGTGGGGACGCGGCTTTGATGGAAGACCACTACTTCCTGTACCTCGTCCTGGCTCTCGTGTCACTGCTCGTCGTCCTCGACAAAGCGGTGGCGCTCAGCAAAGGCACACAAGCACGGTTGAGGCCGACGAGTCCCTGAGCACGGGTGAGGCGAAGAACAATCTGGTGAGCGACATGGCCGCAAGGATGGTGTGGCCCGATGGTTTCTGCGTTTTGCCTTGGAAAGATGTGTTCTCTGTTGGAGAGCACTAAAATTTCCCTACTATAAAATCACTGTAGCACTTGCCAAAAGTTGAATTTGCCTTTCATCGTTAGGCTGTCTCCAACAGAGGAGGCAAATGCAAAACTATTCCTCAAATGCCTCTTCCTCTTCTACTTTTCACTCTCCAACAGGCCAGCCATACCAGGTTTTTATTTTGCATCTGCGCGTCTTCCGTCTGCAAATATGCCGACATTGGAGAACCGACGCATCTACTGCAGACCGTCGTCTTCGTCGCGCCTTCTTCGTCGATCTTCTTCCTCTACGGGTTCTGCTCTCCTACGAGCTCAAGCAGGCGACACCGGCGGCTATCGCTCCCCGCCTCGCCGCGCGATGCTAATCGCTGCCGCTCTCGCCTTGCCGCTCGCCGCCCGTCGTCGCCGTTCCCGCCTCACCGCGCGACGTCGTCCGTCGCCGCTCCCGCATCAGCGCGCGACACCAGCCGCCGCCTCCCCCGCATCCCGCGCGACACCGGCCGCCATCGCTCCTGCGTCCCGCGCGACGTTGGCTGTCACACCCGATCCCAACAAGACAACCGGATGACTTTCACATGTATGTCAGGATCAATTCTCATCATACATGTGTAGACGAAAGTGTAATATCATTTATTACAAGTCATGTTCGAGTACATAATTGTCTTACAATAATGACCCGTATGTCTAAAATAAGATTACAGAGCAAAACAGCGGTGAAAGTAAACTAGTGTGGCTCCATGCACAGGCGTTGCCCGGGGGTTGCGCCAGCCTAGAACGTCTCCTCCGGATCGGCGAAGAAGTCTTCATTCTCCACCTCTTCTCCATTGTAGACTGAGGAAAGTTAAGCAACAAGCAAGTTTGAGTACCAACGATACTCAGCAAGTGGGAAAGAGATGACATGAGGGTGTTTAGAAAGGAAGGCCAAATTTGGGTTAAGCACTATAGCATTACATCCTATTCTTAGCTTTCATTAGCACCTACTTCTAAGTGTATGAACCCAACCATAACCCATTTGTAATCCGAGTCCTAACCAACCAAACTACCATTCCCAATCATTGACTAATTATGAATTGGACACCAAGCTGCTCTTGTCCGTGAGCACGGCTGTCATGACAGTATCTAAATCTCTGCAGAGAATGTACCCTTTACCCACAAGCCGTGATTTCATCCCCTGTTGCCAGGTGGACTAAGTAAACCTCCCTGATGTCCGTGATCGCGAACCACATTGCACACTTCCTTTGGTGTGAGGCCAGGAGATCACTATGAAGTCTTTACAAAGGTTTCTCCTGATGCGTACTAGCCCTCTGAGGTTGCACCCCTGTACAAAAGTGTGAGCCGTTACACCACGACTCAACACCCCAGTTGCCCCCTCTTGAGTCATGCGGATCTCAAGGTAGTACACCCTGAACCAATTCCCCGCACTATCCAATCACTAATACTACGACAGGAGAGGCCTAATTAATTGACCAAGCTGCCCCATACTCAGTCTTGTGGCGATACTATAAGGCTTTGTGTCTTTCTCCATAAACCGGGCCTTAGAATCCGGCAAGGTTCATACCCCAAAACCCGAGTCTCGTGCGTACTGCACCATCCCAAACAAACCAACCCGCCAGATTCCTATCCACTACAATTCAATTCACCATATCTCAATAAATAAATCACAACAATTAATAATAGAACATGTATGTAGAGATATTTCCCTCCCAAATACTAAGCATGGCTAAGCATAAAAGAAATAATAACATCTACCCAAACCAACCCGGGGACAAATAGGATTCAATTTATTAAACATACAACTAACTAAAACTTAATAAAACAGGTGCAAAATGGTCAAGGGACTTGCCTTCTTCGGTGGGTGGGTCGGTGAAGTGGTAGTCCTGAAGATTGTAGGTCGGCTCGGGAACCGAGTCTAAATTCATCATTGCATGTGGAGCAGAAAATAACAACACGCAATAAGAACAAGCAACCATATGCACATCATAAGCAAGAAATTATCAAAAGAAAACCTACACAATTACGCCATTAGCATTTAATTTCCTAGTTGATGTTTTATTAGTGATGTGGGCTAAAGGTTTGGGTTTTAGTGGACATTGGGGTTGATATTCAATGCATGGCCTTGATCTTCATTTTAGAGCATTGCATGAGTTTATTATAATTTTCCCTAGCTCAATATGAATAATAATGCTAGGCACTGATGCCACAACAATTTTAAATAGATTATTTTGATGTAAACAGATTAGTCAATGTTAATCAAATAATTTCCCTAATTAATTTGTGCAGAAAGAGAGTGCAAGCTTATGATTTTATGTAAATATCCATGAGTACAGGGGTTTTTATGTAAAACAGACCAAATCAGAGGCTTAGAAATATTTTATAACTTATCCAGGGGGTTAATCAAAATTTACAGAGGCTAAAAATATAATTTATGGTGAAAACGGGGGCTAAAATGCTATGTTTAATCAATTTAACAGTGCTGACAGAATTAAATTAAAGTACAGGGGCTATTCCATAAATTCCAGTACCTATATGCAATTAAATTAAGTTTGCGCAGGGGTCTACGTGCAAAAGGGCCAACGGTTATAACAGCATTCAATCTGGACCGTTGGATCTAAAGCGTGTGGCCCAGATTTTAAATCGCCGAAGGGGTACGCCCCTTCTAATCTCGGCCGTCGGCCCTAGATGGGTGGCCGAGATGGGGCCACGTTGCCCAGGGGCGATGCACAACCCAGGGCGCGGCGGCGCGCTCGCCAAACCCAACGGCGCACGGCGGCGGGGTCGCCGGAGATGGCCGGATCGGCCAATTCGTGGCCCAACGCCTCGGTGCTAACGTGGAAAAGGGAGAGGGAGACGGTAGGAGCTCACCTAGGGGGGTCGCGGGGCTAGAATCGGGACGTAGGTGCGTCGGCGACGTCGACCGGCGGCAGTCCTCGGCGGAGCTCGACGAAGACGGCGTTGCGGCGGCGCTCTCCCGAAGAGAATTTGTCCGGCGGGTTCCTAAGGATGGGGCGCACACGTTAGGCAAGGTTTTATGGAGAGAACGTCGGCGAGTCGACGGGAACGGCGGCGACATACCTTGCACCGGTGGCGGTTAGGGTTTGGAGCTTCGGGGAAGGGAAATTCGGAGGCGCGCGACGGAATTTATAGGGGGGACGAGGGCGGCGGAGTATGGAAGGCGATCCCGCGCGAAGGAAAGCAACTGGAGCCATTATGAGGGGGGGATTCCTTGCCGACATTTTGAACTGAGGCGGAATCGGCAGGGCGCGGTCGCGCGTGGCGTAAGGAAAGGGAAAGGCCTGACGGCCAGGTCCCAGCGCGCAGTGAGAGGGAGAGAGGAAAGAGAGGAAGGGGGTGCGGGTCGAGCTGGGCTGCTGCGGGGTTGGGCCGGCGGGGGAAAGAAAAGGAAAGGGAAGGGGGAGAGGGGAGGGAATGGGCCGGGGCAAGGATTAGGGCCCATGCGGCTGTTTTTCTTTTTATTATGTTTTTCTCTTTTCTTTTTCATTTCTTTTTACAATTTGAATTCCTTTTCAAATTTCAAACGAATTCTAGCGCATTTTGAAATTGATTTTTCAAACCAAAGGCAAAAGTATGATGCACTCCTAGTTAAATCCCTTTATTTCAAATTTTTGAAATTTTGGGTGTTACAACTCTACCCCCCTTAAAAGGAATCTCGCCCCGAGATTCGGACGTCCTAAGAGAAAAGGTCGGGGAACTTGGCCTTGAGGTCTTCTTCTCTCTCCCATGTTACTTCTGCCTCAGAGTGATGTTTCCACTACACTTTGCACATGCGAATCGTCTTGTTTCTCATGACACGTTCTGATGTTTCTAGGATCTTGACTGGTCGTTCTGCATAAGAAAGATCCTCTTGCACATCTATAGCTTCCATGGGTAATTGTTCCTTTGGTACTCTTAAGCATTTCTTTAGTTGCGACACGTGGAACACATCATGCACATCTGACAGTTGAGTGGGTAGCTCGAGACGATAAGCTACTTCTCCTCTTCTCTCCAATATCTTGAACGGACCAATGTAACGGGGTGCTAGCTTTCCCTTCACTTTGAACCGTCTTAGACTTCTTACTGGTGATACCTTGAGATATACAAAGTCTCCTACCTCAAAGGTTAGATCACGATGTCGAGCATCTGCGTAACTCTTCTGCCTTGACTGCGCCGTTTTCAGATTATTCCGGATCTCTTGTACCTGTCGTTCAGACTCTCTGAGTATCTCCGGTCCAAACACTTGACCTTCCCCAGTCTGATTCCAGAATAAAGGTGTTCTGCACTTTCGCCCATAAAGTGCCTCAAACAGGGACATCTTGACACTAGCCTGATAGCTGTTGTTATAAGAGAACTCCGCATAAGGCAAGTTTTTGTCCCAACTCTTACTATTCTTCAAGGCACATGCTCGCAACATATCCTCCAGGATTTGATTGGTGCGTTCTGTCTGACCATCTGTTTGTGGGTGATACACTGAGCTGAAATTCAGACGAGTGTCCATTGACTCATGCAGCTTCTGCCAGAATCTCGAGGTGAACTGGGTACCTCGATCAGACACTATCTTCTTTGGAACACCGTGTAAACACACAATTCTTTCCATGTATAATTCTGCCAATCGTGAACCATTGTAGCTTTCCTTGACCGGAATGAAGTGAGCAACCTTAGTCAACCGGTCCACGACAACCCATATGGAGTCGTATCCTAACTGGGTCCTTGGCAATCCCACAATAAAGTCCATACTTATCTCTTCCCATTTCCACTCGGGTATCTTGAGTGGTTGGAGTAGTCCAGCAGGTCTCTGATGTTCCGCCTTGACTAACTGACACGTGTCACACAAAGCCACGTATTCGGCCACAACACGCTTCATACCAAGCCACCAGTATCTATCCTTAAGGTCTTGGTACATCTTGGTACTCCCAGGATGGATAGAGTAGTACGAGTCGTGGGCTTCTCTCAATATCAACTCTCGGATCCCCTTGACATTCGGCACGCATATCCTCTTCCCTAACCATAGGGTTCCGTGTTCATCTTCCTTGAAATCTGGGGCTTTGCCAGCCTTCATTAGTTTCTTAAGTTTCTGGATCTTCTTATCCTCCTTTTGACCTTCCCTAATGTCTTGTTCCAACGTGGAGTCCACTTCCATAACTACTGCATCTGCATTAGACACTATGCACAGGTTTAATCTTGCAAACTCTTCACATAGCTGCGGTTGATAAACCTGGATCGTCATGCTGTTGCATTGGGTTTTCATACTCAAAGCGTATGCGACCACGTTTGCCTTTCCAGGGTGATAGTTAATCCCAACATCGAAGTCATTAATGAGCTCTAACCACCTTCATTGGCGAAGGTTAAGGTCTGGCTGAGTGAATATGTACTTCAAGCTTTTGTGGTCGGTGTAGATCTCTGTCCTATTTCCGATCAGGTAGTGTCTCCATATCTTCAGTGCGTGAACCACAGCTGCTAATTCCAGATCATGGGTCGGATAATTCTTCTCATGCTTCTTGAGTTGTCTCGAGGCTTAAGCTACCACATGTCCTGCTTGCATCAACACACATCCCAATCCCTGTCCGGAAGCATCACAATTGACCGAGAACTCCTTTTGCATATCCGGCATGACCAGCACTGGGGCAGTGATCAACCTCTTCTTCAATTCGGCAAAGCTTGTTTCACATTCCGGTGTCCACTTGAATGTAGCTCCCTTCTCGAGTAGCTTGGTTAGTGGACGAGAGATCTTTGAAAATCCCTCAATAAATCGTCGAGAATAACCAGCCATTCCCAGAAAGCTTCTGATGTGTCCCACATTTTCCATCGTCTCGCACTTGAGAACATCTGTCACTTTACCCGGATCCACTGATATTCCTCCTTCTGATATGACATGTCCCAAGAATGATACCTGCTTCAACCAAAACTCACACTTACTGAATTTAGCATAAAGTTGGTGTTCTCTAAGTTTCTTTAGTGCCAACCTCAGGTGTTCCTCATGCTCTTCTTCACTCTTGGAGAATATCAGGATATCGTCGATGAATACGACCACAAATTTATCTAGGTACTCCATAAATACTTTGTTCATGAGGTACATGAAGTAAGCTGGGGCATTAGTCAACCCGAAAGACATAACGGTATACTCATAAAGACCATATCGAGAGACGAATGCAGTCTTGGGAATGTCCGATGGTCGAATCTTCAACTGGTGATAACCCGAACGAAGGTCAATCTTAGAGAATACACATGCTCCTCGCAGCTGATCAAACAAATCTTCGATCCTTAGCAGTGGATACTTATTCTTGATGGTCACTGCATTCAATGCACGATAATCCACACACAACCTTTGAGTGCCATCCTTCTTAGGCACGAATATGACAGGAGCACCCCAAGGCAATGAACTGGGGCGGATGTATCCTTTCTCTAGCAACTCTTTGATGTGATCCTTTAGCTCGGCTAACTGATTAGCGTCCATTCTATATGGCCTCTTATATATCGGGGCCGTTCCAGGCACTAGGTCAATGATGAATTCAATTTCACGGTCAGGGGGCATACCCGGTAACTCCTCGGGTAACACGTCTGGGAATTCACTGACAACACGGATCTCTTCGGTGACCTCAGTTTGATTTAGCCTGATCCTCTATGCTGGAGCTTGATCTGGAAAGAACTCTACCTGGGTACCATCGGGGTGGGTCAAGGAGACTGTTCTTGTGGTGCAGTGGATCACCCCATGGTACTTAGTCAACCAATCCATCCCCAGGATAATATCTAGCCCTTGAGATTCCAGAACAATCAAGTTTGCTGGGGAAAACTACCCCCCTTATGTCTAGCCTTACATTAGGGCATACTTGTCGGGTTATCATTTCTCCCCCAGGGGAGTGAACTATAAGTTGGTGAGTCATTAAATGCACTACCATGTCATGCCTCCTCATGAATTCCTTAGCTATGAATGAATGCGTAGCACCAGAATCAAACAACACTGTAGCTAGATGAGAGTCGGCAGGGAACGTACCAACAACCACATCTGGTGCATTGTGTGCCTCCTCAAGTGCCACGTGGTTAACTCTCCCACGTGTAGGTTGCTGCAGCGGCTTCTTCGGGCAACGATTGGCGAAATGTCCCATCTCACCACAGTTATAACACTGCACAGCCGCGTTGTTACCTTGGGATCTGTTACCTCCTTGAGGGTTCTGTTGCGACTGGCCGTTAGGGCGGGGTGCTGGAGCTGCTGGGCAAGGGGGTTGCGTTGGTTGGCGTGAAGGTTGTGGTGATTGGTGCATCTGCTGGTTGTATGGTGTGGGTGGCATGTAGGAGGAGTTTGGGTACCTTTGTCCCGTGTGAGAGTTCATGGGACGAGTCATAGGCGCCACAGGCTGAGGGGCATAGCGAGGGCGCACATTATTTCCAGAACTGTGTGCTTGTGCCAGAGCTTCCTCTTCCTGTCATCATCATCCAACTCTTTCTTGGTTCTTTCCACTTCAAAAGCCTTGTCCACCAACTTATGGAAACTGCTGTAGTCACTGGAAACCATAGCGAACTTCAACTCCTTGTCAAGTCCCTTCTTAAAACAAAACTGCTTCTTTGAGTCAGTGTCCACGTCTTCGGGTGCATAGCGAGACAATTGTGTGAATTTATTCAGATACTCTCGCACACTCATGTGGCCTTGCTTCAGCATGAGAAATTCTTCACGTCTCGCCTGGACCTCTCCTTCGGGCACGAAATGACTGCGGAAGCAAATCTTGAACTCATCCCATGTGATATTATCCGGGTCCTGATGGGCTTCGGTGAAAGCAGTCCACCAATCGGCTGTAGGTCCCTGAAGTTGGTGCGAGGCTAACAGTACCTTCTCTCGTCCTTCGCATTGGACAATTCTTAGCTTGCTCTCAACTGTTCTCAGCCAATCGTCGGCCTCCATTGGCTCACTAGCAGTGGCAAAGGTGGGTGGATGGGTGTTGAGAAAGTCTCTCATGTGGGATCGGGGTCCTGGCGCTGGCTGTGGGTGAGGTGGATTTGGTGGAGGTGGAGGGGCTTGCTGCATGTTGGCCACCACTTGTGTTAAATTCTGCTTCATTTGCATCTGCATGGCCATCATTTGTTGCATATGATTCATTGCAGGTGCTCCACGGGCACCTCTCCCATTCCATTGCGGTAGCTGGAATCCAGCTTCATCATTACCAAGGGGCATACCACGGCCACGTCCACGACCTCTTCGCCTGCCTGCCATCTGAGTACGAAGAGAATAGAGTCTTAGATACTACTGTAACTAGTGGAAGACTACTATACGATACCCTTACTATATGCAAAAATCACAGCAAACATGCGTAGAAATGAAAATTCTTTATTAATATCTCACTAATTAAAGAAGTATCCCAAAAGGTGCGGTTGTGGACAAGTCGCCAAGGCGTTCACAACTCACACAACACACCAAGACGAAAATCATAAAAGAAGTAACACAACTCAAGGTCACACAAGTACGTCTACGTCGCTCTTATTTAACTAATGAGGGTGTGCCTATCCTTGAGTCATGGCAAAGGTCGAGGACTACTCGTCGTCAAGCGGGAACTCCTCCGGGTCCTCGTCGTCGTCGTCGTCGTCGGGGTCCTCGGGGTCCTGTGGTGGTGAGGCAGCAGGCGGCGGTGGTGCGGCAGATGCCACACTGGAAGGCTCCTCGTCAGAGGACTCCTCAGAAGACGACTCACGCTGGCTGCCACAGCGGTCTGGAGAGTCCGGGGTCCACGTCGAGGTGTCGGACGCGTAGTCGTCTGGGTCCTCATCGGTGATCTGACGATACCTCCTAATCACCGCCTCGTGGCGCAGGGCGAGGTCACATCCATCCTAAATCTCCTGCTGCGCCCTCTGAAGTCGGGCACTGAGCTCGGCCACGTCGTCAACAGTCTGACGAGACTGCGGGAGGTCCATGGGTCCCTCCACGTTCCTGGAGACAAAGCCCGCAGTGCCACTGGGACGCTGCGGAATGAAGGCGTGCACCGTGTCCTCCAGACGGAAACGGCGGCGTGACTCCAAAAGGTGGCTGCTTCCCAGCTAGCATCCTGCTCTGCATATCAGCGGGAGCTCCTCCAGGCAGGACTGCTGTGGGTCTTCACCAACTCGTCACCATAGTAGATATAGATCTTGCAGCTCCACTCCTTCCTGCCGGGGCACTGCACTCCAGTGGTGTGGTAGGAGAGCGAGAGGTTGTGGTGACGGTAGCCAGCCTCACGGAGCAGGGCCCGGAGACGAAGTCGCAGTCGTCCTGCGGCCCTGCCGTCAGAACGGATCACCACGGGGTGACAGGGATCGATGGCTGGAGAGCGACTGGCCAGCCTACGCGGGGGCACAAGTCCACCGGTCGACTTACGGGGGGTCGTCTTGGTGCGGGCCATCTACAAATTTTGAAAACAAGAGAGTGTCAGTAACTGTAAGTGCATCTAGGTCCCTTGTGGGTTTTGGTGGATTGATGATGAACCATTAAAGTGCTAATGAACTTGGTTGAGCATGAGCGCAGATCCGAAGTACGGAATGGAGCTTTGAAGAAAGACGGCAAAAGGAGAAAAGTTGTGGCGAAGAAGAATAGAAATAGGGTTTTCTATTTTCTCCTTGAGTCATAGGAAAAACTGTACTATTAAGAGGGACACGACGCGTAGACACTTAGTGAGTCATTCGGGTGCTCAACCCCTTAGTAGAAGATTTTACTAGGGCCTTTGTGGCTTGGGCGGACTTGTCTTACTTGTAATGTCAGACATGTCCGAATTGGCACTGGAAGGGTTCCAGTGAGAGTTCCAGTGAAGTTTCGGACTTGTCCGAACCTGGGGGTCGGACATGTCCGAGATGGATCTGTTCCCAGGGACTAAGGAAAATTTTCTAAGTCCCAGAGAGTCAGACTTGTCCGAGTTCTATGTGCAGAATTTCAGACATGTCCGAGATTGTATGTCAGACATGTCTGAAGTGGTTTTGGTCAGACAAGTCTGAAGTGAAAGGCCTGACCTTTGAGGTCAGACATGTCCGACTTTGTGTCAGACATGTCCGACGTGGGCTGTGTCAAACGGCTCTAATGACTTTTTGGAGTATAAATAGTGGGTGGTTTCGACCCACCAACCATGCCTAACACCCCAGAACAGTTCTGAACGCCCATTTGAACTCAAGAACCTCTCTCCACTTGTTCTTCACCTCTAGAGCCCAAATTCGAATTTTTGGGAGAGTGAAGAGTGCTTTGTGAGGATTGGGAGAAACGGTTTGTTGAGGGGTTGAGCAACGTGTGATTCGCTAAGTTTCTTCGTGATTGCGTGTTTGTTGCTCTTGGGGTTCTCCCCTAGACGGTTAGGCGTCGCCCCGCAATTTCTTTGTGATCTCTTGTAATCGTGGAGTTTGTAACAATCTTTGTGATAGTGGAAGATCGGGAGTTGGCCCTTGTGGCAACTCGTGAGGGAAAGGCTAGAGAAGGCCTGGTCCCTTGTGGACTCCTCAATGGGGATGTAGGATCCTTTGTGGTTCCGAACCTCGGGATAAAATCATTTTTCTCTTGTTGTTCTTTCGTTCTCGCAAGTTTTTTATTCTAGTGTTTTTCCGCGTGCTATCTCTCCCTCAGTTTTCTTTCTACTCCATACTTCGTGTAGAACTGCTAGGGATCGATATCTCTCACTAGATCGCTTAAAAATTGGATTTTTGGTCTGATCGTGCAGGTAATCTCGGACTTATCTGACCCAGGTCAGACTTGTCTGACTTAGGTCAAACAAGTCCAACTAGAAGTCAGACAAGTCTGACTTCTCTGTTTTCATAACTCTAAATTAGGTTTAAATTATCGATTATCGCCTATTCACCCCCACCTCTAGGCCGCCTTTCAATTGGTATCAGAGCAGGTTTCTCCGAAAGAGACTAACATCTCGGAGAATCGATGGCGGAAGAAAGGAACAAGGATGATACCTCATATGTCAAGGGTGAAGGCTCAAATGACAAGAACTACGACGTTCTTCTTGATGATCCGAAGGACGATGAAGAGACTCGCCAACTCAAGGCGAAGCTTTGGGAGAAGCTAGGGAAACAACCCAAGATCAACAAAGAGAAGGACAAGAGTAACGATGACTATACTCAAACTCACTTTGATTATGATCGTCTTCATGCTAACAATCACTATTTGTCTATTCCACTTGGCAAACCTCCTCAATTCGATGGAAATGACTATTCAATGTGGAAACACAATATGAAGATGCATTTAATCTCTTTGAATCCTAGTTTGTGGCAGATTGTGCAAACCGGAGTTCATATACCAAGGAATGAGGAAGACGTCACTCCACAACAATCTATCCTACTTCATCGCAATGCTCAAGCCGTAGGAGTCATAACCTCATCCTTGAATCGGGATGAATTCAACCGAGTCGAACGTTTGGAAGTGGCCAAAGATATTTGGGATACACTCAAGACGGCGTACGAGGGCAACCGAGTCATCCGGGAGGCGAAGATTGAGATGATCGAAGGAGAGCTTGGGATATTTACCATCATGGATGGTGAGTCGCCCCAAGACATGTACAATCGCCTCAAGGTGCTCGTGAACAAGATTCGTGCCTATGGAAGCACTCGATGGACGGACCATGAAGTGGTGAAGAGGATGCTTCGGGCATTCATGCCTCGAAACATCGCTCTTTGCTCCTTGATCTGTGAAAGCCCCGACTACACCAAGATGACTCCGGAAGAAGTGCTTGGGAGGATAATCAACAATGAGATGATGGAGAAGGAAGCTATGTTCTACAACGATCTCCAAAAACTTGCCTCATCAAAGAAGAAAGACATAGCCCTCAAAGCAACTTCCACATCCTACAATGAAGATGCAAGTGATGATGAGAGCATGGACTCCGATGAGGAAGAAGCTTTCTTCATCAACAAGTTTAGAAGGATGATGAGAAGGAAGAAGGGAGGCTATCACCAAGAAGGCAAGAGCAAGGAGAAGCCAAAGAAGAAGACTTGCTACAAGTGTGGTGAACATGGGCACTTCATTGCGGATTGCCCATACAATGAAATCAAGAAGAAGGAGGGCAAGACCCAAGATAAGAAGCTCTTCAAGAAGAAGAAGCCATCGGGACATGCCCATCTTGGAAGAGAATGGGACTCAAATGAAGACTCATCTTCCGACGATGTAGAGAAGGTGGCAACCATTGCCATCGGAAAGAGCTCAAGTGCAAGCAAGCTTTTCCCCAACCTTGATGATTTCAAGTCCACATGTTTCATGTCAAAGGAGGGAAGGAGAAAGGTCAAATCTAAACCCACTCCCTCTATAACTTCTTGTGATGAATTTGATAGTGGTAGTGAACGTGAATCCATGCTTAAAGGCTTAAGTAAGAGTGCCATGAGAAAGATGAACTTTTTTATGGATGAAATCTCCGAGAAGGAGGATCTCCTTGAGCGTCAATAGGGCATGCTCATCCAAAAATTGGAGAGATGTCAAGAGCTTGAGGAGCTCCTCGAGCGCGAGAGAGAAAGAAGCAATGCATTGGAGCATGACCTTGCCATGAGCAAGGAAGCATGCTCAAATCTTAAGGACAAGACCGTTGAGCTCAAGGATGAACTTGTTAACTTGACAAAAGTTAACAAGATTCTAGAGACAAAGGTTGAGTCACTTAAGATCAATGCACCTTCTTCCTCAAAGAGCTCATCTTCTCAAAAGATTTCATCCGAGGAAGTTCACACTTGCATGTGCTCAAGCTTGATTCTAAAACTTAAGGATGAACTTAACTTGGCACAAAACAAACAAGCACCGAAAGGTGGCATCTTTGACAAGGAGAAGGTGGCCTATGCACGTAGCGCATACACCAATGTGAGACCTCCCCATGTCAAGGATGGTCTTGGTTATTCTCGGGAGCGGAGGCAAAATGCCAAAGCCCCCAAGAATAACAAAGACTTGATTTTTTTTGTCAAGGAAGGTTCATCCATCCAAGATAAAGGAAAGAACACTGTCTCAACATCTTATATGCCTAAAACTGAACCTCATCCTTTGTTCCATGACTTTGATGCTTCTTATGTTTTATTGAGGAACAAATTTGGCAAGACTTATGCTAGATATGTTGGGCCACTCCGCAAGAGCCCAAAGCCTTGCGTGTGGGTGCCCAAATGCCTTGTGACTAACATCAAAGGACCCAACTCCGTTTGGGTACCTAAAGGAAAGGCATAACTCTTTTTGTAGGCATACTCCTCCGGTGGATAAAAATGGGTGCTCGACAGTGGATGCACTAATCATATGACCGGAGAGAGGAAGATGTTTGTAGAGTACAAGGAGAATGAAGATCCTAGTGAAGGAATCTTCTTTGGGGATAATAGCCAAGGGAAAATCCTTGGCACCGATAAAATTTCTATCTCCTCAAAACACACTCTTTCTAATGTGCTTCATGTTGATTCGCTTGATTACAATCTCTTGTCTATTTCTCAATTATGTGATAATGGTTATGATTGTCTTTTTACTAACAACGGTGTGACCGTCTCAAGAAGATGCAACAACTCAATCGCCTTTAAGGGCATACTCAAGGGAAAGATTTACCTTGTGGATTTCTCCACGGATAAAGCCCAACTTGATACGTGCTTAATGGCGAAAACTAACATGGGATGGCTATGGCACCGAAGGCTAGCCCATGTTGGGATGAGAAACTTGCAAAAACTTCTTAAGGGGGATCATATCCGTGGACTAAAGGATGTTGTCTTTGAGAAAGATAGACCATGTAGCGCATGTCAAGCCGGAAAGCAAGTAGGAGTTCAACATCCGTCCAAGAACATCATGACAACCTCAAGACCATAGGAGCTACTACACATGGATCTATTCGGACCGATCGCCTACATTAGTATTGGTGGTAACAAGTATGATCTGGTTATTGTTGATGATTTTTCTCGCTTCACGTGGGTATTTTTCTTGCATGACAAAGGTGAAACCCAAGGAGTTCTCAAGAAGTTCTTGAGGAGAGCTCAAAACGAGTTCTCCTTAAGAATCAAGAAGATTAGGAGCGACAACGGGATGGAGTTCAAGAACACTCAAGTTGAAGACTTCTTGGATGAAGAAGGAATCAAGCACGAGTTCTCCGCTCCCTACTCCCCTCAACAAAATGGAGTAGCGGAGAGGAAGAATAGGACTCTTATCGAGATGTCAAGGACGATGCTTGATGAGTACAAGACGTCCGGCCGGTTTTGGGCGGAAGCGGTTAACACCGCTTGCCATGCCATAAACCGGTTGTATCTTCATCGACTCTTGAAGAAGACCTCGTATGAACTCCTAACCGGTAACAAACCCAACATCTCATACTTTCGTGATTTCAGGAGCAAGTGCTATATTCTCAACAAGAAGCCTAGGAATTCGAAGTTCGCTTCAAAATCCGATGAAGGTTTCTTGCTTGGCTATGACTCAAACACCTATGACTATCGTGTCTTCAACAAGTCCTCCGAGATTGTTGAAGTAGCACATGACGTAGTGTTTGATGAGACTAATGGCTCTCAAGTGGAGCAAGTTGATAAGTGTGTGCTAGATCAAGAGGAGACTCCACAAGAAGCACTTAGGAGAATGGCACTTGGAGATGTGCGACCACATGATCCAAATGATCTTCAAGCAAGCGAAGAAGATGCAAATCCCCCACATGAACAAGATCAAGATCCTCAAGATGAATCTCAACAAGATCAAAATCAAGGAGGAGGCATGAATCAAGGGGGAGACCAAGAAAATGATCAAGATGAAGACAATGATCGAGAAGCTCAACCACCACACCCAAGAGTTCATCAAAGCGTTCAACGGGACCATCCCGTTGACAACATACTTGGAGACATCTCCAAAGGGGTAACTACTCGCTCACGTATGACTAACTTTTGTGAAAATTACTCTTTTGTTTCCTCTTTAGAGCCACGGAAAGTAGAAGAAGCTCTACAAGACCCGGATTGGGTTATGGCGATGCAAGAAGAGCTCAACAACTTCAAGAGGAACAAGGTGTGGGAACTCGTGAGGAGACCAAATGCAAATGTTGTTGGAACCAAGTGGGTGTTCCGCAACAAACAAGATGAACACAGGGTGGTAACAAGAAACAAGGCAAGACTTGTAGCAAAAGGATACGCTCAAGTCGAAGGTTTGGATTTCGATGAAACCTTTGCTCCCGTAGCTAGGCTTGAATCTATTCGCATATTATTGGCTTTTGCTACTCACCATGATTTCAAGTTATATCAAATGGATGTGAAAAGTGCATTCCTCAACGGTCCAATCAAGGAGGAAGTGTATGTGGAGCAACCGCCCAGATTTGAAGATGAAGAGCATCCCGATCACGTCTACAAGTTGTGTAAGGCTCTCTATGGCCTCAAACAAGCACCTAGAGCTTGGTATGAGTGCCTTAGGGATTTTCTCACTCAAAATGGTTTTAAGATTGGGAAAGCCGATTATACTCTCTTCACTAAGCATTTTGATAATGACTTGTTCGTATGCCAAATTTATGTTGATGATATCATATTTGGTTCTACTAACAAGACTTTTTGTGATGAGTTTTCCAAAATCATGACGGAGAGATTTGAGATGTCTATGATGGGGGAGTTGAAGTTTTTCCTAGGTTTCCAAGTAAAGCAACTCAAGGAAGGGACCTTCATATGCCAAACCAAGTACACTCATGACATTCTCAAGAAGTTTGGCATGGAGAAGGCAAAGCCCATAAAGACACATATGGGAACAAACGGGCATCTAGGACTAAATGAAGAAGGAGCGAGCGTGGACCAAAAGGTATACCGTTCTATGATTGGCTCTTTGCTTTATCTTTGTGCTTCTAGAACCGACATTATGCTTAGTGTGTGCATGTGTGCTCGATTCCAAGCCACTCCTAAAGAGTGTCACTTGACAGCGGTTAAGAGGATCCTTAGGTATTTAGTTCACACTCCTAATCTAGGTCTTTGGTACCCTAAAGGATCCAAGTTTGATCTCGTCGGTTATTCCGATGCGGATTATGCGGGCTGTGGGGTAGATAGGAAGAGCACATCCGGGACATGCCAATTTCTTGGTAGGTCCTTGGTTGTGTGATCTTCCAAGAAACAAAACTCCATTGCCCTTTCCACAGCCGAAGCGGAGTACGTTGCAGCCAGAAGTTGTTGTGCGCAGCTTCTTTGGATGCGACAAACTCTTAGGGATTATGGTTACAATCTGAACCATATTCCTCTCCTATGTGACAATGAGAGTGCCATCAAGATTGCTCACAACCCCGTAGAGCATTCTAGAACCAAACACATAGACATCCGTCACCATTTCCTACGAGACCACTCTATCAAGGGAGATATCGTTATCTCTCATGTTAGAAGTGAGAAGAAATTAGCGGATATCTTCACCAAACCCCTTGATGAGAGACGCTTTTGTGACCTAAGGAGTGAGCTAAATATCTTGGATTCTCGAAACATTGCTTGAGTCGTGCACATCTGATTGCTATAAGTTTTCAACTTCAAAATGTTGTGTGTTTTTCGAAAATCTCATCTATTTTTCTTGAAAACTATGTTCTAAACTTCTCTTTGGTGAAAATGATCATAGTTTGATTGTTGGTTGCTTACTGATCATTTTTGTCAAAGATATTTGCAAAAACTTGTCCAAAATGTCCATATATACCTATATTTAGATCCCCAAGTGTTTGCACATTGCATACACTCAGGGGGAGTCGGACAAGTCTGACAAAAGTCAGACATGTCCGAAGTAAGTTTTTAGTCTGCAGAGAGAACTCGGACTTGTCCGAAGTCAAATTCGGACATGTCCGACGTGGGAAGTCCGAACCCCTCCAAAGAGGCCGACGGTTCCCTTTCCTTCTCTCTCTCCTCACTTCAAACTCTAATGTCCATCTCTCTCAAACCTCCCAAGGCGATTCACATTGCTTTTGAGGCACTTGTGAGGAGTTCTTGAGGGAAAATCTCCCTCGGAGGAGGAGGATTCACATCCCATTCGGAGTTCTTCAATCTTTTCTCCATCCGAAGGTATTTTTCCGCATCTTTCCTCTCAATTCTAAATCTAGTGGCAAGTTTGCAAATTTATGCCCTTGAAATTGTTCCTAGGCATGTTTACAACCTTGGTGCAAAATTTGGTCGGTAGAAAAATTGATTTGCTTAGTTTCCTTAGCAATTAGGGTCAGTTCTATATAGGTCGGACAAGTCTGACTCTGAAATTCGGACATGTCCGAAATTCCTGAGTCAGACAAGTCTGACTTTCCAGTTAGACATGTCCGATCCTGTATAACTCTGAGGCCTAATTTCTATCAAAACTATCAAGTTAATTGCTCTATCTCTCTTGCCTTGACTCTTACCTATCCTTGTATATCTTTTTCAGCTATGGGTCATGACAAGAGAGGCAAGGAGCCCGCGGGTCCCGATTCTTCGGCTCAACCATCAAAGCGACCAAAGAAGGTGGTTGCCAAGCGACTCGCAAGCGGTCAGCACACTATTCACAGTGGTCAGGGGGGCAGCTCGAGCTCCCAAGGGCAGCAAGAGATCGGTCCGTTGGTCGTGCACTCTCCAGTTGGTGACACTCGACGCACGGCCGACAGGGTGAATTACCGAAACATCCACGACACCATGCACATGAGAGATGTGCGGTGTTATGACATGCCAAGGGAGAGCAAGGACCCCCGTTTCTGGTGCTTCTTCCACATGGATTACTACCGGTCAGTCATCACGACCAAGAAGAACCCAGTCACGGAGATGCAATGGCTTGATTGGAAGGCTGCATTGAAGGAGAAGGATTCCTTTCTTCTCTTCAAGGGGGTGATCGAAGCTTGCGAGCACCACGGGGTCAGCGAGATCATGGGTCTCCAATACCCATGGAACAAGGAAGTCATCCTTCAATTTTATGCAACTGTGTTCTATTGGGTTGACAAGCACGGCTTCACCTGGATGACAAATGGGGTGAAGTACGAAGTCAGCTATGAGGAGTTTGCCCGCATTCTCAGGATGGAGGACAGCCTGCAGCACTCACTGAAGATCCATGAGATGGATATAGTAAACCTCCTGGAGATGGAGAGTTTCTATGAGGATGGGTATCCAGCCGACCCTCCTCATATCCACGGCCTCAAGCCATTCCATGCCGTGGTGAACCGTCTGATAAGGAAGACCCTCTCGCCCAAGGATGGGGATGCCAATAGGATCAATCACAACAGCAGAAATCTGATCCAGCTCTTGGCAGGGGAGCAGCAATTCAATGCTTTTGACTATATCTTCAAAGAGATTTACCTCGCCTCGGAGACGCCGGCTAGGTCTTGCTGCTATGCCCCGTACCTGATGAAGCTAATTGAGACGGTGTCCGGGAAGAAGTTTGTGAAGGATGTGCCTCATAGGCGCCTCGTTCCTCAGAAGCCTTCCAAGCTTCACCACCCGATTCGTGCAGCTGCGCCGGCACCAGCAGAGGGAGGACCCAGCTCCTCGAGGAGGAAGTCTGCTCAGCCTCCCAACTCATCCTCCGTGCCCCAGCAGCAGCCGTCTTGCTCCTTAGGTCTGCTCAAGATCCTGAAGTCAATCTTCACCGTCTGTCGGTCGACTCAGCGCTTGGCAAAGAGGAACCAGAGGGACCTGGCTGCCATCAGGGAGCACCTCCAGCTTCCTCCAGTCGACGATGCCAGCTTAGACGAGGAGCCACCGGAGTTTCTGGAGCTCACCTAGGCGGAGATGGCGTTCTTCACCGGCACTGGCACCTCTTCCTCAGCACCTCCTGCAGCTCACAGTGACTCCGGCGAGGAGAGCAACTACGAGGAGGAGAGCGACGACGACGATGACGGCGACGACGACGAGGAAGACACCGAGTAGACTAGGTCTTAGTGTCCACTTTTCTCCTTTTTGGTGCCTTGATGCCAAAGGGGGAGAAGTATTAGTCTCTAGTGCTTTTTCTTGGACATGGACATGTATCTAGTCATATTTTCTATCGTCGTGTGTCTTGTACTTATTTGTTACTCGTTTATGACTGTTAATGCTTAATGATGTTTATTGATGCCTTATGATGATCATTATGATGCTTCATTGATCTCGTGTGCATTTCTTCATTTGTATCACGTAATTGCACACACACGAGCATATAGGCACCCCACGACGATTGAGTGTATATGAGTTGTTTTTATTGTTATTCCAAAAGCTCATATACACTTGAGACTCAAAACTTCTATCAAATCTTATTTTTGTCGAAGACTTTAGTTGGTTGTCATCAATCACCAAAAAGGGGGAGATTGTAAGTGCATCTAGGTCCCTTGTGGGTTTTGGTGGACTTGGTAATGAACTTGGTTGAGCATGAGCGCAGATCCGAAGTACGGAATGGAGCTTTGAAGAAAGACGGCAAAAGGAGAAAAGTTGTGGCGAAGAAGAATAGAAATAGGGTTTTCTATTTTCTCCTTGAGTCGTAGGAAAAACCGTACTATTAAGAGGGACACGACGCGTAGACACTTAGTGAGTCATTCGGGTGCTCAACCCCTTAGTAGAAGATTTTACTAGGGCCTTTGTGGCTTGGGCGGACTTGTCTGACTTGTAATGTCAGACATGTCCGAATTCCCCCTGTTGGAATTCGGACATGTCCGAATCTGTAAGTCAGACATGTCCGAATTGGCACTAGAAGGGTTCCAGTGAGAGTTCCAGTGAAGTTTCGGACTTGTCCGAACCTGGGGGTCGGACATGTCCGAGATGGATCTGTTCCCAGGGACTAAGGAAAATTTTCTAAGTCCCAGAGAGTCAGACTTGTCCGAGTTCTATCTGCAGAATTTCAGACATGTCCGAGATTGTATGTTAGACATGTCTGAAGTGGTTTTGGTCAGACAAGTCTGAAGTGAAAGGCCTGACCTTTGAGGTCAGACATGTCTGACTTTGTGTCAGACATGTCCGACGTGGGCTGTGTCAAACGGCTCTAATGACTTTTTGGAGTATAAATAGTGGGTGGTTTCGACCCACCAACCATGCCTAACACCCCAGAACAGTTCTGAACGCCCATTTGAACTCAAGAACCTCTCTCCACTTGTTCTTCACCTCTAGAGCCCAAATTCGAATTTTTGGGAGAGTGAAGAGTGCTTTGTGAGGATTGGGAGAAACGGTTTGTTGAGGGGTTGAGCAACGTGTGATTCGCTAAGTTTCTTCGTGATTGCGTGTTTGTTGCTCTTGGGGTTCTCCCCTAGACGGTTAGGCGTCGCCCCGCGATTTCTTTGTGATCTCTTGTAATCGGGGAGTTTGTAACAATCTTTGTGATAGTGGAAGATCGGGAGTTGGCCCTTGTGGCAACTCATGAGGGAAAGGCTAGAGAAGGCCTGGTCCCTTGTGGACTTCTCAACGGGGATGTAGGATCCTTTGTGGTTCCGAACCTCAGGATAAAATCGTTTGTCTCTTGTTGTTCTTTCGTTCTTGCAAGTTTTTTATTCTAGTGTTTTTCCGCGTGCTATCTCTCCCTCAATTTTCTTTCTACTCCATACTTCGTGTAGAACTGCTAGGGATCGATATCTCTCACTAGATCGCTTAAAAATTGGATTTCTGGTCTGATCGTGCAGGTCTCAGACTTATCCGACCCAGGTCAGACTTGTCCGACTTAGGTCAGACAAGTCCGACTAGAAGTCAGACAAGTCCGACTTCTCTGTTTTCATAATTCTGAATTAGGTTTAAATTATCGATTATCGCCTATTCACCCCCCTCTAGGCCGCCTTTCAGTAACAAAACATATAAATAAAGGAGTAAATAAAACAAGTAGACAAGGTAGGAATACAAAGCAACTTTATAAATTACTTTTTAGAATATAATAGGGTCCTTAAGTCACCCCTTTTCTAACTAGGCTTGCGTCCTACGGGCAACACGGCTCTGATACCACTTTTGTCACACCCGGTCCCAACAAGACAACCGGATGGCTTCCACATGTATGCCAGGATCGATTCTCATCATACATGTGTAGATGAAAGTGTAATATCATTTATTACAAGCCATGTTCGAGTACATAATTGTCTTACAATAATGACCCGTATGTCTAAAATAAGATTACAGAGCAAAACAGCGGTGAAAGTAAACTAGTGTGGCTCCATGCACAGGCGTTGCCCGGGGGTTGCGCCAGCCTAGAACGTCTCCTCCGGATCGGCGAAGAAGTCTTCATTCTCCACCTCTTCTCCATTGTAGACTAAGGAAAGATAAGCAACAAGCAAGTTTGAGTACCAACGGTACTCAGCAAGTGGGAAAGAGATGACATGAGGGTGTTTAGAAAGGAAGGCCAAATTTGGGTTAAACACTATAGCATTACATCCTATCCTTAGCTTTCATTAGCACCTACTTCTAAGTGTATGAACCCAACCATAACCCATTTGTAATCCGAGTCCCAACCAACCAAACCATCATTCCCAATCATTGACTAATTATGAATTGGACACCAAGCCGCTCTTGTCCGTGAGCACAGCTGTCATGACAGTTTCTAAATCTCTGCAGAGAATGTACCCTTTACCCACAAGCCGTGATTTCATCCCCTGTTGCCAGGTGGACTAAGTAAACCTCCCTGATGCCCGTGGTCGCGAACCACATTGCACACTTCCTTTGGTGTGAGGCCAGGAGATCACTACGAGGTCTTTACAAAGGATTCTCCCGACGCGTACTAGCCCTCTGAGGTTTCACCCCTGTACAAAAGTGTGAGCCGTTACACCACGACTCAACACCCCAGTTGCCCCCTCTTGAGCCATGCGGATCCCAAGGCAGTACACCCTGAACCAATTCCCCGCACTATTCAATCACTAATACTACGTCGGGAGAGGCCTAATTAATTGACCAAGCTGCTCCATACTCAGTCTTGTGGTGATACTATAAGGCTTAGTGGCTTTCTCCATAAACCGGTCTTTAGAATCTGGCAAGGTTCATACCCCAAAACCCGGGTCTCGTGCGTACTGCACCATCCCAAACAAACCAACCCGCCAGATTCCTATCCACTACAATTCAATTCACCATATCTCAATAAATAAATCACAACAATTAATAATAGAACATGTATGTAGAGATATTTCCCTCCCAAATACTAAGCGTGGCTAAGCGTAAAAGAAATAATAACATCTACCCAAACCAACCCGGGGACAAGGAATTATATGGAAGGGTACAGTAAATATGATTCAATTTATTAAACATGCAACTAACTAAAACTTAGTAAAATAGGTGCAAAATGGTCAAGGGACTTGCCTTCTTCGGTGGGTGGGTCGGTGAAGTGGTAGTCCTGAAGATTGTAGGTCGGCTCGGGAACCGACTCTAAATTCATCATTGCATGTGGAGCAGAAAATAACAACACGCAATACGAACAAGCAACCATATGCACATCACAAACAAGAAATTATCAAAAGAAAACCTACGCAATTATGCCATTAGCATTTAATTTCCTAGTTGATGTTTTATTAGTGATGTGGGCTAAAGGTTTGGGTTTTAGTGGACATTCGGGTTGATATTCAATGCATGGCCTTGATCTTCATTTTAGAGCATTGCATGAGTTTATTATAATTTTCCCTAGCTCAATATGAATAATAATGCTAGGCAGCAATGCCACAACAATTTTTAATAGATTATTTTGATGTAAAAAAATTAGTCAATGTTAATCAAATAATTTCCCTAATTAATTTGTGCAGAAAGAGAGTGCAAGCTTATGAATTTATGTAAATATCCATGAGTACAGGGGTTTTTATGTAAAACATACCAGATCAGAGGCTTAGAAATATTTTATAACTTATCCAGGGGGTTAATCAAAATTTACAGAGGCTAAAAATATAATTTATGGTGAAAACAGGAGCTAAAATGCTATGTTTAATCAATTTAACAGTGCTGACAGAATTAAATTAAAGTACAGGGGCTATTCTATAAATTCCAGAACCTATACGCAATTAAATTAAGTTTGCGCAGGGGTCTACGTGCAAAAGGGCCAACGGTTATAACAGCATTCAATCTGAGCCGTTGGATCTAAAGCGTGCGGCCCAGATTTTAAATCGCCGAAGGAGTACGCCCCTTCTAATCTCGGCCGTCGGCCCTAGATGGGCGGCCGAGATGGGGCCACGTCGCCCAGGGGCGACGCACACCCCAGGGCGCGGCGGCGCGTGCGCCAAACCCGACGGCGCACGGCGGCGGGGTCGCCGAAGATGGCCGGATCGGCCAATTCGTGGCCCAATGCCTCGGTGCTAACGTGGAAAAGGGAGAGGGAGACGGTAGGAGCTCACCTAGGGGGGTCGTGGGGCTTGAATCAGGACGTAGGTGTGTCGGCGACATCGACCGGCGGCGGTCCTCGGCGGAGCTCGACGAAGATGGCATTGCGGCGGCGTTCTCCCGAAGAGAATTTGTCCGGCGGGTTCCTAAGGATGGGGCGCACACGTTAGGCAAGGTTTGATGGAGAGAGCGTCGGCGAGTCGACGAGAACGGCGGCGACATACCTTGCACCGGCGCCGGTTAGGGTTTGGAGCTTCGGGGAAGGGAAATTTGGAGGCGCACGACGGAATTTATAGGGGGGACGAGGGCGGCGGAGTATGGAAGGCGATCCCGCGCGAAGGAAAGCAATCGGAGCCATTATGAGGGGGGGATTCCTTGCCGACATTTTGAACCGAGGCGGAATCGGCGGGGCGCGGTCGCGTGCGGCATAAGGAAAGGGAAAGGCCTGACGGTCGGGTCCCAGCGCGCAGTGAGAGGGAGAGAGGAAAGAGAGGAAGGGGGTGCGGGCCGAGCTGGGCTGCTGCGGGGTTGGGCCGGCGGGGGAAAGAAAAGGAAAGGGAAGGGGAAGAGGGGAGGGAATGGGCCGGGGCAAGGATTAGGACCCATGCGGCTGTTTTTCTTTTTATTATGTTTTTCTCTTCTTTTTCATTTTTTTTACAATTTGAATTCCTTTTTAAATTTCAAACGAATTCTAGCGCATTTTGAAATTGATTTTTCAAACCAAAGGCAAAAGTATGATGCACTCCTAGTTAAATCCCTTTATTTCAAATTTTTAAAATTTTGGGTGTTACATCGGCCGCTGCCGCTGCCGCCTTGCCGCACGCCGCCGGCCGCCGCCGCTCCCGTCTCGCCGCGGCAGAGGAACTCTGTTGATGTGGGCCCAGGGGACGTACGAAGGGAGATAGATGGAGATGTGTTTTCTGTTGGAGATGTGAAAATTTTGCCAATCAGAAAATTACTGTAGCAGTGAGCAAAATGGAAAATGGAGCACTATTTTTGCATATCATTGTTGGAGAGACAGCCTTACCTGCGTAAGCGGCGGGGTGGTTCAACTGCACTGTTCCAGGTGGGTGCCATTCGGCAACCACGCTCCACTGTCAAGCAGCGGCCGCACGGGCGATCCTATTGGTGCTGTCCTCAAGTAGGTACTCCAGCTCGTACTGAGCAAGTAGAAGTAGGGTTAGCTTGGTTAAATTACTATTGCTGCAACAGGACTACTTATATGTTTTTTTTCGTTTTTGCCCTTTTTGCGTTATAAAACTAATAAACCGGCTCGAACAGAGAGCATACGACCCTGTATACAGTCGACTCGGGCCCAGTGGCAGTTCCTTTTATAGAGGGGCAGATATAGGATTTGGAATGGAGCCCAGTGGCAAACATGGCATTTTCTCTCGGCAGGCACAGGTGAAAGCTGCTGCTAGATGGTAATCTAACCGTGGGTAGAGAGAGAGAGAGCAGAAGCGGAATAGTAGTCGGACTAGTGCTAGTACTGCACCGGTGGCGTGTGCGTGGCGTGGTAGTAACTGGTAGCGCGCTTTTAGGCCAACCGCCGCGGGGTGGCCAGGTGGGTGGATAGGCTGTGAAAAATACTGCACATGCACGCAGGTGGGGTGGCACCCATCCCTCTCCGGATTTCTTGCCGTAAAGATTGTGTGAGGATTGTAATCTTTATGATCAATTAAAAGAGGGGGACGAGAGAGAGAGAGAGCGGTTGTTCGGTTGTGATGGCGAAAAACAACGCGGTTCCGTTAGCGGTGGCGTTTGGTGGAACGAATCCCTCTCTCCAATCGTCCAGCGGCCACGGGCACCGGACGGACAACCACACCTCACCCACACACCACAGGAACACAAGTTGCAAGGGAGGAGTAGAGACGAAAAGGCAGCGCAGCGAGCCACGGGGCGGGCGGGCGGGCGGGCGGGACCGAACAAGTCGTACGCCCACTCTCCTTCCACACAAATACCAACAACCACCACCCTCCCGTTCCGTTCCATCCATCCCGTTTACTCCTTCCTTCCTTCCTCCCTTGCCTTCTTCCCCTCTCTCCTCCTTCCGGCGGCGGCCGCCCTATCCTCGCCGGCCGACCACCACCACCGCCGGTGGGACCCACCCCATTGCTCCAGGAGCCACGCCTCCTCCTCCCTCTCTACCCTGTGTGCGTGTCCGGCGTCGCGCGGGAAAAGTAACAGAAGAGGAACACAGAGGCGCGAGAGGCTTTTCCCCCGGCCCTCAGTCTCGCCGGAGCCACCCGGAGGGGAATGTGGGACCCGTGCCGCCGCGAATTTCCCTAGGCTCGGCTTCGGCTCTACTCGACTCGACGCGGTGCGGCCGCCGGCGCGTGGGTAACATGGTGAGTCCTTCCTACCCCCCTGCCTTGCCGCAGATCTGCCTCTGCCTCCGCTGCGATTTGCTCGCGCGCGCTTTCCCCCCTTTACCTTTTAATGTCTCGTTCGTCACCGCATGCATCCAGAACTTACAATTGTCAGTTACTACTGTTCGATTCGCCTCCTCCTCTCTGTCTCTGTTTCGTTGGACGAATTCAAACTCTCCTGTCTGGTAGTTTACAAATAAAACCGAATTTCCTCCCCAAATATCGAACCAACCAACCGAGCAACGGATCCGCGCTAAATTATCGCTACGGTTTCTGAAATAATTTGCAATTGCTCGTGAATTAAATTGGTTCCATGTCCCTTGCTGCTTCGCCTTCCGCCGAATTCGGCTTCGCCTTCCACCCAATTCGGCAATTGCTGCAGGTACTGCTGAATTAATTCCCCCGTCGTCAATTAGTGCTGGAAAAGTACTCGGACCCTTTTCGCCCTCCCTTCCTGCGTCCCTAGTTAGTTTCTCCGCCAGGATTAGATTTACGTGACGCGGGTGGACCAAGTCTTCCTTCACCGCCTCCTCGCGTACGGCTCCCGGTCTCTCTCGCCTTCCACGCTTTTCGTTTTTTTTCTTTTCTCTTAGGTTATGTGTGTGTGTCGATATATATATATATATATATATATGTATATATATATATGTATATATGTATATTCTCCTGTTCAATTACTGGTAGTTGGCAGTACAAGTTAAGGCTGCCCGATTCTTGGCGTGTGGGGTTAGGTTCCGTCGAGTTTGTGCGGCACCCCCTTTTGGACGACGATTTCGGCACCGTCAACGAGCTCAGCACTGGTCATAACGCATGTGCGTAATTTGCTGCCCCCACTTTGACCTCGTCGACTTGGAAGATTTCCCGTCTAGTCTCGTCTCTTCTTTTTCGTATTCTTTCTTCGCGGAAAGGAGGGCCTACTCGCGCCGTTTTTTGTTTTACGTTCTCACGTCACAGTTCACAATCTGCTGGAATAGTAGATTTTGAGTAGTATTTAGCATCTGGCATGTTATGAAAGGTTGATTAATTACGTAAAAACGTAGGGATAGCTCCGTGGAAAAAGAAGAGAGAAAAAAATACTACTTCAAGGCAATGGGATTGCTGCAAAAATCTGGTGGCCGACTGATTGTGACTCATGGCCGTGGTAGAGGAGCAACCCTGAGAATATCTATGTGGCGTGTTTGGTTTCAATACCTGCAGCTTTCTTGACTTGTTTGCGAGTTACTGCTCTTTTTGTACTATCTTTCACTAATCTGTGGCCTTCAAACTTTTGGTGCTCTTTGAGCCTACCGTCTTTGTTAGTCAATGCCTATTTGATGCTGCATTAGTTATCTAATGCTCTTATTCTAATCCAAGACTGATGCAGTTGGGTATGTATAGGTTGAGGGTAGGAGCTGTCTACCTGCAGAGGTCAGGAATGGCCTTGAGACCCTGAAGCGGAGGAGGCTTGAGAGAATGCGCTTGAGCACTCAGAACGAATCAGGGGACAATCCTGCGGTGGCTGCAAGGAGCAGCGGGGATTCCTTGCGGAGTCCCGCAAACTGTGGGATCAGGCTGCATTTGAACAATGGTGCAGGTTTCCAAGGGAATGTCCAGGACAAGGATCCCTTTGCAAAGCGCAAGGTGGAGAAGTTCGATATGTCTGACCCTGATTGGATTGGCAAGATACCAGAGTGCCCCGTGTATTGTCCCACCAAGGAGGAATTTGATGATCCCATTGCTTATATACAGAAGATTGCTCCCGAGGCTTCGAAATATGGTACATCTCCCCTTATCATCACTGGTTATAAGATAATGCATCACTCTTTGGTCCAATAGCCTCACTGCAAAGTATTTCTTCTTGAATAATGACCATTTCATTGCTTCCATATCAGGTATTTGCAAAATCGTGTCTCCTGTAAGCGCTTCTGTTCCTGCTGGTGTCGTACTGATGAAGGAACAGCCCAATTTTAAGTTCATGACTAGAGTTCAACCCCTCCGCCTTGCTGAATGGGCTGAAGATGATACTGTAACTTTCTATATGAGTGGAAGGTATGTGACTGTCTTTCTATTTTCGTTACTAGTTTACCTTTGTGTTTTTTTAAATCATCATGTTGGACATGAATCTGCAGAAAGTACACTTTCCGAGATTATGAGAAAATGGCCAATAAAGTGTTCTCTAAGAAATACTCAAGCACCAGCTGCCTCCCAGCTAGGTTTGTGGAGGAGGAATTCTGGCATGAAATTGCTTTTGGCAAAATGGACTTTGTAGAATATGCTTGCGATGTTGATGGTAGTGCCTTCTCTTCTTCTCCTCAAGACCAACTTGGGAAAAGCAACTGGAATCTCAAGGTGAATACCTCTCTCTTTCTCTATGTTGGGTGTATGGCTATGTGTTGTATTCTTTGCCATATTGTCCTTATTGATGTTTTTATGCACCCGTAGAATTTTTCACGGCTCCCCAATTCTATTCTGCGACTTCTTCAGGCGCCAATTCCTGTAAGTAATTTAATTGCTCCCCATTCATATTATATATTCACTACAATGGCACAACTCATGATTGTAGATGACCTGATTCAAAACAGGGAGTGACGGATCCAATGCTTTATATTGGAATGCTCTTCAGCATGTTTGCATGGCACGTGGAAGATCACTATTTGTACAGGTAAAACTTTTTAAAGTCTTGTAGCGAAAGATGGTAGCCTTGTTTTGAAGCTTGGGGTGGCTGACATTCTTTTATCATTTGACCAGCATCAACTACCACCATTGTGGGGCCTTTAAGACATGGTATGGGATACCAGGTGACGCCGCTCCTGGGTTTGAAAGGGTTGCTAGCCAGTATGTATATAACAAGGAAATTTTGATTGGTGATGGTGAGGATGCAGCGTTTGATGTTCTATTGGGGAAGACAACGATGTTCCCACCAAATATCCTGCTAGACCACAATGTTCCTGTATATAGAGCTGTACAAAAACCTGGAGAGTTTGTCATTACTTTCCCTCGTTCTTACCATGCAGGCTTTAGCCACGGTATTTCTCGCCCTTCTTTTTGATATTCTTTGCTGCATTTTATTATTATGATACTAAGAAATTTGTCAATTGCCCAGGCTTCAACTGTGGAGAGGCTGTTAATTTTGCTATTGGTGATTGGTTTCCTCTGGGTTCTCTAGCTAGCAAGCGCTACGCCCATCTGAACAGAACTCCATTACTTGCACATGAGGAGCTACTTTGTCATTCTGCTGTGCTTCTGTCCCAAAAACTTTTGAGCTGTGATCTGAAGTCTCTTGTTAGATCGGAACATCCATACTCCCAATATTGTGTGAAATCCTGCTTTGTGCGGTTGATGCGATTCCATCGACGTGCACGTGGCCTCCTTGCTAAAATGGGTTCTCAGATATGCTACAAGCCAAAAACATATCCTAATCTGTGTTGTAGCATGTGCCGGCGTGATTGCTACGTTACGCATGTGTTGTGTGGATGTAACTTTGATCCTGTCTGCCTACATCATGGTAACAACACTGAAAACTGCAACTTCTAGATTTCTTTGCCTTTTTTGTTGCCTTTTTTTATTGTTTTAATTGAAATGCAGAACAACAAATGCGGAGCTGCCCTTGTAAGTCCCACCGAATTCTCTATGTTAGAGAGGACATACAAGAACTAGATGCTTTATCAAGAAAATTTGAGCAGGATATCCGTTTCGATAAGGAAAGCAGTACTAGTTCACATAATGAGGCTGCAATGGTTGATATTAATGTTGAACCTGTCCCAAAATCCGGAATTAGACAGGATTTCATTAGCAACAATAAAGATGACATTTCAAGCTCAGTAGCTAACAATGAAAAGAGTTCTGCATCAATTTTTACATCTTCTGCGTATCACGAGACGCCCAGGGCTGAAGAAGCAAGGGTGAATTTCTAGCCTTTTCCAGTTAAGTATTATTCTTGCTCGTTTAGGTCCATGCCACACAAACTGAACGGATTTACTAAATTCCAAGCAGGTTATAAACTCAACGATCAAAGGAACTTCCAGTGTGGATCAGAGTGCATTCGGTATGGATGATGGTTGTAATGAACTTGGTTCATGTAATGCCTCAGCCATGGACTACAGTGACAATTCTGATTCAGAACATGAAATCTTCCGAGTCAAGCGCAGGTCAACCACTATTGGCAAACCTGCTTCTGACTCGAGGACATCAAACTTATCAGAACAACAGGTATGCTAAAAGTTTATCCTGTAGCTGTGGGCTCTAGGATTTGTATTCAACATGAGGGAGCCAATTTAATCTGGTGTCACACATCTGACTAGTTAACCATGCAGATTTATACTATTTCCTTTTAGGTAGTTTTTTTTTCTATTTTGTCAGTAAAAAGGTTATATATATTCATAAGCTTGATGAACTCTTGTACAGTTGTGTGATCCTTGACTATACCTGAATAATGTGTTTGGGAGGCTTTGTATAGACATTTAATGGAGTCACATTATACATCATCTGGCACAATTTCCACCAGTAGCTATACGCCACTTAAGTTCTTGAAAACTCAAATTTAGTAGCACAAGACATGTACAGAAATTGGACTGAAGAAATTGAATATGAATTATGCTAACTGAGCGAACAATATCTACACCTTTGGCATACTTTATTTCTAAAAGAAATGTTGACCTGATTTCATCAGGTTCTGAGGCGGCTGAAGAAGGTGGGCCCAGAAATGCAACGGAACAGCAAGCGACTGGAAGAATCTGATCATGGTTTGGTTCCTTTGGTCAATAATACCCAGAAGATTCCAAATTCTTCCTCTTCTGACGGTGAAAGAGAGGACATGGTTCCCATTTCTTGGAGGATGAAGCGGCGCCAGTTAGAAACTGAAAGGCTGGAGACTAGTCACAGCGCACAACCTAATTCGTATCCATCTTCCAGTTCCAGCAGTTCTCGGGAAGAATTTATGGATTCGACTAGAGATACAGCAGCAGAGCTCCGCCCAAAACGAGTGAAAATCCGGCTACCTTCTGGTGCCACTAGACAGATTCAGCAGAGCAGCAGTTCTGGGCAGAAATTTGCAAGCGATGACAAGTCGCTTGGCTGTCCTCGTACATTTTAGGGTAATCGCTGACGCACAGGTGCTAACCTCCAAGGTGATAAATTCTTTGTTTAGGTGCATTCTTAAGTACACGAGGGGTGGGATCAGTATCTTACTAGAACAGGAGCTGACTGACTTTAGAATTGGCAGCAGAGGAACTGGTTGGCTAATCGATTCTTTGTGCAGCAGGGCCTCCAATTTGAGGCCTAGGGCACGCGTAGAAGACAGACACGTGATAATATTCATGTTGCCGGAGTTCTCGGTCACTGCCGCTCGCTCTTTGATGCCTGCCTGCCTGTGACATGGAGAGAACCTCGCGACCATTTGGTCCAGCAAGTGTTAAGCATTAGTCTAGCTGTGCATCTCAGTGCGTGATGTATTTCCTTTCCTTTTTTATTTCTCGTCAACGTCCTTTGCTGCTTCACTTGGCTAACTGTATTCTTTCGTTGCTTCAATCTCCTGTTGCTGCTGCTGAGTATTCGGTTCAATTCAATGTGAATCATTTTTTTCCCCTGATGTTTTAGTAGTAAAAGCTACTGCCTCTGTTCGCCAGTTGTTGACATTCCCAACCAAACAAATAAACTAAAAATCAACTACTGAGTATTGTTGGAACATTTAATTTACTTTATTAACAATAAAAAATCTAGTTTATTTTGAATTAAATTAGTTTTTAACGTTATTTATTTCACAAGAGAGTGGGTAATTGTAAGTACATCCGGACGTCTCATGTGGGTTTTGAACGATTGATGACAAGCAAGTAAAGGGTTAATAAAATTGTTTGAGTGAGAACAGATTACAATGGTGAAATGATGAAAAAAGAGCAAAAAGTAAAAAAATGAGATGTGGATTCAAAAAGTCCAAATTGAAGAAGATTTAGTCTAATTCTCAATGCTCAAAGTGTGTGGAAAATCCTCTTAAGAGCTCAAAGTGTGTCTTACCTTAACACAACACAATTACACAACCACAGACTAGTCCGGTCAATAACGGACTAGCCTGCACATCACAGATTTATCCAATCTTAGTCGGATAAGCAATTTCTGTGTCCGATGCCGATCTCAATCGGATAAGCAATTTATGTGTTCGATGTCACCATGGACTAGTCCGTCCTTCCTAAGCCCAATCCATTCTTAAGCGGACATATAGTTTCTGTGTGACATTGAACTTGTCCGATGTCACCACAGATTAGTCCGGTGGTCTAGTGTTTTGAACTTAACCGTTAGAGTGGTGCCGAGACTTAACATAAAACTTAAATCACACCATACCGGACTAGTCCGGTGTCAACCACGGACTAGTCTAGACTCATAAAACCTAATGGCTACTTTTTTGAGACTTATATAAAAAGGAGGTACTCAATTTAACTGACACACATCACAAATCCTAGAGCTGCCACTGCATCCAAGAGCACAAAATACTCCTCTCCACACATTCTAAGACCCGAAGAGTCAAATCTTTGGGAGTTAAGCATTGAGAAAGGGAGAGTGACAAATTCATCGCATTTGAGCTCTTGGTTTTGATTCCGTTCACACACTCCTACTGATTATTGTATAATTTTCGTGTGTGTTGATCTTCCATTCGATGTAATCCTGTGGGAGCCCTCGACTTGTGAGTAAGCCCTATAAACTCAGTGATTACCCCGTTGATAGTGAAGATCAAGTCAGCTTTTGTGGTGACTTGATGAGGGAAGGGTTGGTTAAGACCCGACTCTGTGTGAGCTCCTCAATAAGGACGTATATCTCTTGTGTGGTATTGAATCTCGGTAAAAATCATTGTTTCTTGTTCATCGTATTCATTATCATTACTAACTAGGGCATAAACTTGATTTATCTTGCAACTTGTGTTAATCTATTAACCATTGTGCAAATTATGTATTATACTTGTTTGTTAAACTTGTTAAGACACTTTACATCATTCCACTGCGATAAACTTGAGAATACAAAAAGAATTAAACTTGATTGTTTTCTGATTAACATCGGACTAGTCCGCACTCACACCGAACTAGTTCGGCCTCTGGTATTTAATTCCTCTGAATTAAGTGTTTCAGGTGTTCAAAAAACCTATTCACCCCCCTCTAGGCACATTCAATTGGTATAAGAGTCAAACTCTCCATCAAAAGACTAATTTCTCAGAGAGACGATGGCCAACGAGAAGCAAAATGAAGTTTTGGAAATACCCATCGACGGATATGCTCAAGACAGTAAGATGTTCGATGTGCTCAAGTAGTATGAGCATGATGACGAAGTCCGCCAACTCAAGGCACTTCTAGTGAAGAAGCTCATGAGCCAAAAGGGCAAAAATGAAGAGGAGAAGCCAAAGGCGAGTAGTCATCAAGACTACTCCAGATATTCTTTTAGTTACACACATTTGAATTTTAACAATAACTATTTTTTCTATTCCCATGAGAAAACCTCCACACTTGGATGACAATGATTATACAATGTGGAAGTATGATATGAAAGTACATCTTATTTCCTTAAACCCTAGTCTTTGGCACATTGTGTGCATAGGTATAGATACCCCGGGCACCGATGATGAACTCACCCCGAAGCAAGCTCAAGCTATTCACCGCAATGCACAAGCTGCTGCGATGATCACCTCATCAAAGATGGGAGGAGTTCAACAAGGTTGATGGACTCGAGATGGGCAAAGACATATGCGACACCCTCAAGACGACACATGAAGGGAATCGCTCCATCCGCGAAGACAAAATTGAGATGAGTGAGGCGAAGCTAGGGAGATTTGCCATCAAGGATGGTGAAACTCCCCAAGAGATGTACAACTTTATGAAGGTTCTCATCAACAGGGTGAAAGCTTATGGAAGGAAAAAGTGGACTGACCATGAGGTAGTCAAAAGAATTATTAGACCCTTTATGCCAAGGAATGTTACATTGTGCTCCATGATTCGAGAAAGCCTGCATTCCACAAATTAACTCCGGATGAGCTTTTGAGAAAAATCATCAATCACGAAATGATGGAGAAGGAAGCCCAATATGTGAAGAGCCTTGCCGAGCTCACCTCTTCCAAGAAGAAGGAAGTCACACTCAAAGCAACTCGCAAACCAAAAGGAAAAGAAGACCATGAGGTACAAGATGATATGGACAGCGATGTAAGTACCAACATGGTGAATGTAGGCCTAGAGGGGAGGGGTGAATAGGCCTTCTTGATTTTTCTCGGTTCCTGTAACACTCAACAACAAGGTTAATACCAGAGATATCGGACTAGTTCGGTAATGTGCGGACTAGTCCGGTTTTCACGGGTTAGGTTGATCAAGTTCAGACAATTTGATTGATTCGTTAATGTTTGCAGCGGAAATATAAACTTGGATCTCAATTTAATAGTTGTATGTCAGATTCCATTGTAGTTAAAGCTCTTGATCAACAATTAGACTTAGATTGAATAAAGTGAATCAAACCCTAGATTAAGTTGATCAAATTAGATGAAGAACACAAAAGGACAAGACACACGATTTATCCCGTGGTTCGGCTACCACGAAGGCAACCTACATCCACGTTGAGGAGCCCACAAAAGGACCGGGTCTTCTCCAACCCTTTCCTCGTCGGATCGCCACGAAGGCCAATCCTCTTCCACTAATCACAAAGGGTAAATAACCAAGTTGAAGGGGCGTTCTCACACGTTGAGAGCTCCCTTGATTACAACTCACAATGACACCAATAACACACTCGAAAATTACAAATTGAAACGTAAGAGTGTGTTAGAGAATCAAACCAAGAGCTCAATGATGTGTGCCAAGTGTCTCTCCAATGATCTAGAAGTGACCTTTAATGGATTGATTGATTTTGCACTTAATTTCGTGGAGAGAGATGGTTTTTGAGTCTCTTGGGAGGTGTGACGACGCTAGGGTTCGAGAGTTTGTAAAAGTGGGCCGTGCACCTCTAATTATATGGGGTTTCTAAAAGTGACCGTTAGGGTTCAGAAAGATCGGACTAGTCCGTGGTGGTCATCGGACTAGTCCGGTGTGCTGTGTGTAGCAAACCCTAAGTGTCCAGGAATATCGGACTAGTCCGGTTGAAAATGGACTTGTCCGATTTCGCTACTGGAAATCTTCGGACTAGTCCGATTGCCATCGGACTTGTCCGGACATATGAAACCCTAAGTGTTTGGGATGACAAGTCCGCACTTGGAGGACTTGTCCGATTTAGATCAGTGTGTATATCGGACTAGTCCGTGTGGACACCGGACTTGTCCGAAGTGGATCAGAATGAATATCGGACTAGTCCGGATCACAACGGACTTGTCCGATTTTGTGTGACTTGTGCATTGTGTTGAGGACTAGTCCGCATTGGGGAGGACTAGTCCGAAGTGGATCAGAAAGATATCGGACTAGTCCGGTGGAGACCGGACTTGTCCGATCTAGTGCATAATGTGATATCGGACTAGTCCGGCTGATATCGGACTAGTCCGGTCCTGTATAACTTTGTGCATTGTATGTGTGTGCTTGAAAGTGATTGAGCTCTTGGGTGTGTTTCCTTAACACACTCTATACATAATAATCTACTATTTTCTTCTTCTTGAGCTCAAGTTCATTTTGCTTCTCATTTCCTTTCTTTTTGGCATTTTGCTCATTTTTCATTATTTGCCTGCATTCATCTCAACGGAAGGATTAGGATCCCAATTGCTTGTCATAAATCATCCAAAACCCACAAGGTTGTCCTAGATGCACTTTCAATCTCCCCCTTTTTGGTGATTGATGACAACCAATTGAGATTTCACAAAATGAGGCAAAAATGAGATTTTTCACAAAGGATGCACATATGACTTAAAAATACATCAAGCAACAAGAAAATTATCCATATGTGCATTCTTTATAGTGGGATGCATACTAAGTGCATGAATACATTGAAAATGACAGGATTTACATAAATCAACCGATATCAAATGCATATGACATTCCAGGGGCAAAAACACAGTTTTCATCACACACTCCAAATAATTTAAGCAATTCATCACAGGACCAAACTTAATATAATGCCAGAGTTAAACTATTACAATCACAAATGAAAGATAAAGACTCTCTCCTCGCACTCTACCACAGCTAAAGCTAAGACTCCCCCTCAATCTCTCCCCCTTTGGCATCAAGACACCAAAAAGAAGGAGAGGAGGGTCCTAGGGTCTTCACTCTTCACTGTCGGTCCTCTCGTCATCGTCTTCATCTTCTTCGCTTTCTGCTTGACGAGGAGGAGAGGGAGGAGGAGGAGCGGAGCTGCTCGAGCCCCCAATGCCAAAATAGGCAAGCTCGGAAGGGGACAAGGGCCCGAGCTCGGTGAAATCTGGGTCAGACTCCTCAGATATCACTGGAGATCCAATGGGGTCGATCTCCAGCTTCCGACAGATTTGCTCCACATTGGCCTTTATATACTTCATGTCCTCCTTTCTTTTCTTGTTGAGTTTGTGGACCTTCACTTCGGTCTTTTTGCAGGAGGAGAAGATTGCTGACAAGTATTTGAGGATCCCACTGGCGGATCCTCTCTGAGGGGCTTCCCTAGAGGTAGGGACCTCCCTAGCACTGCTTCTTGCTCTTGTCGGTGCCTCGGGACTGGAGACCGGTGAGGGAGCAGCCTGGATGCTCACTGGTTGAGGCTTCTGAGGCCTCAAGGGGGTGTGCTCCACATCCTTCATGAACTCAGTACCTGTGACTTTCTCAATCACATACATGAGGTAGGGAGCATAGCCACATGACCTGTTAGGCGTACAGGATATGTTGACCATATCATTCCAAATGTACTCCGCTACATCAAATGGGCGGTCCCTGCTTATGACTCTCATTAGGGTTCTGAGGTAACCCTGCACGCTCCCAACATCTCCATCTTTAGGAGCAATAGTCTTCCTCAGCACTCTGTTGAGGACCACAAAGAATGGTTTCATGTGCTTTGTAGAGGGAGGAACATACTTTGAGTTAGGCTCATATAGGAATTTCATCCTATCCTTCTCCATGACACCAATGATGTGGATGATCAGCCTGTCAGGTCCAGAGGTGTCCAGATGGAGCAGATTATTGAACTCCTCTTGAGTGATACTATACTTAGATCCGTGTGTCATCCAAGTAACACTCTCTTCATCCTCACTTGAGAAGTGGCACGTTGCAAAGAACTGTGCAATCACTTCATCATTCCAGTTATGCCTGAAGGCAAAGAGATCCTTCAGGCCATGCCTCTCAGCTGCAGCAATGACCTCATCAAAGGCTGAGCACTTCTTCTTCTCTAGGTGGGCCCAGTCAATCCACTGACTGCGCACCACCGGTGTCTTCATCGGGAGGTACACTGATTTGTAGAAGTCTGCATGGAAGTTGCACCAAAACCTTCTATCGACAGCTTGCTTTGGCCTGCCATACCAGTCAATGCTCCTGTATTTTGCTGCAGAATCACTGCCTTTTCCGTTGAACTTCTCCTCAGTGGGGTCCCGGACCCCTTCCCTGGGAGCATGGAGCCTCAAGGGCCCAACTGGCCCCGTTGCAACTCCCTTGCCCTTTCCCTTTGCTTGCCGAAGGCCGCTTGAAGATGTAGCAGCCTTCAAGGCGGGCTTCTTGGCACAGACCTTCCTCCGAACTTGGGGAGGAGATGTAGCAGGCCCGGAAGGTCTTTCTTGGCGTTTGCCAAGACCCACCGAGGACCGAGATGCCACCTCGTGGTCCAACTCGGCCTCAAAGTCAGAGATTTTGTTGTCGGAGCTCGACATGATCTGAGAATGAGTGAGCAAGAAAAATGACAAGTTATGCAAGGCATAGGTAAGACATGATAGTAATGGATGGCATTAGGGAATTAAGGAATTAGGTTCAGGTTCAGAAACATCGGACTTGTCCGGTGCCTAGGCACGGACTAGTCCGGGGTACCGGACTTGTCCGTGCATGGACCGGACTAGTCCGGTGTTCATCCTCAAAAACCTAACAGATTGAACTGGACACAATCCCTAATGCAATTCTAGTCTAGCATACACGTAGTACATCAGCTAAACATGTAACTAGTGCAGGGTGCTAGGCCAAATGATCAATGATTGAGAAAAATACGATTTCTAGGGTTTTGAAGGTTTTTACCAAAGAAATCGTTGGAGACTTGAAGTTTTGGGGGTTTGAGGCCGGACTAGTCCGGTGGAATCAATCCCCAAGTCTTCAAGCTTGATCTCCGCCCAAACTTGTGGCTTTTCGACGGAGGACACAAGAGATTGCTTTGGGAGCTCGAGCGCAAGAGAGAGAAAGGCGTGAGCAAATGTGGGGATGAGTAGATTAGGGTTTGGTGGCGGCTAGGGTTATGGACACGAGAAATCGGACAAGTCCGGACTTGACCGGACTAGTCCGAAGTCATCCAGAGACCTATATCGGACTAGTCCGTGGTCCGTCGGACTAGTCCGGCCTAACTAGCACTCTGCGGACTAGTCTGCATGGGTGGACTAGTCCGGATAACCACAGACTAGTCCGTGGTTACCAGGAAAGAATTGCATAGCCCATTCATATATATTTGAAGGTTCAATAATAGAGAATAGAGAGGCAAAACAATTCAAGCAATATTGATGAATTTGACCAGTATGCATACAACAATCATACAATGATCAAAATTCATCAAGATCTAATAATTGACATAGTTTTTCGAGAGAAAAATAGGGAGGGGTAATTTTCACAAATCAATCAACATTTTTGAAGTAATCATACAGGTATGCAACTTTTCAAGCCACACTCCGAGAATCAAGAATATTTAGCTCATTTCGGAGTTCGCAAAAACGCTTTTCATCAAGTGGCTTGGTGAATATGTCGGCCAATTGTTTTTGTGTGTTGACATGTGAGATGGTTATGTCTCCTTTCATGGAATGGTCTCTCAAGAAATGATGTCTTATGTCTATGTGTTTAGTCCTAGAGTGCTCAACTGGATTGTGGGCTATTTTAATGGCACTCTCATTGTCACAAAGAAGAGGAATATGGTTCATATTGTAACCGTAATCCCTTAGAGTTTGTCGCATCCAAAGAAGTTGTGCACAACAACTCCCAGCTGCAACATACTCCGCTTCGGCTGTGGATAAAGCAATGGAATTTTGTTTCTTAGATGACCAAGAAACCAAAGATCTTCCTAGGAATTGGCATGTGCCAGAGGTGCTATTTCTATCAACTCTGCACCTGGCATAATCTGCATCGAAGTAACCAATGAGATTGAATTTGGAGCCTTTTGGGTACCAAAGACCAAGGTTGGGTGTATGAACTAAATATCTCAAGATTCTTTTTACGGCTATCAAGTGACATTCCTTAGGGTTGGCTTGAAATCTTGCACACAAACATACACTCAACATAATATCTGGCCTAGATGCACATAAGTAAAGTAAAGATCCAATCATGGAGCGATATACCTTTTGGTCGACGCTCGGTCCATCTTCATTGAGATCCAAGTGGCCATTCGTAGCCATGGGAGTCTTTATGGGCTTTGCCTTGTCCATGCCAAACTTCTTGAGTATGTCCTACGTGTACTTGGTTTGGCTTATGAATGTTCCTTCCTTTTGTTGCCGCACTTGGAATCCCAAGAAGTACTTCAATTCTCCCATCATTGACATTTCAAACCTGTCTATCATAATTCTACTAAATTCTTCACAGAAAGATTGGTTAGTTGACCTAAAAATTATGTCATCAACATAGATTTGGCAAATAAAAAGATCATTATCTAGATTTTTCGTGAATAATGTATAATCTACTTTGCCAATCTGAAAGCCATTATCAATTAAAAAATCTCTAAGACACTCATACCAAGCTCTAGGACCTTGTTTGAGGCCATAGAGAGCCTTACACAGTTTATACACGTGGTCGGGGAACTCTTCGTCTTCAAATCCGGGTGGTTGCTCCACGTACACCTCTTCCTTGATCGGTCCGTTGAGGAAGGCGCTTTTCACGTCCATTTGGTACAGCTTGAAATCATGGTGAGTAGCATATGCAAGTAATATTCTAATTGATTCAAGCCTAGCTACTGGAGCAAAAGTCTCATCGAAATCCAAACCTTCGACTTGTGAGTAACCTTTGGCCACAAGTCGTGCCTTGTTTCTTGTCACCACCCCGTGTTCGTCTTGCTTGTTGTGGAAGACCCACTTGGTGCCCACTATGTTTGCATTGGGTCTTGCCACAAGTTCCCAAACCTCGTTTCTCTTGAAGTTGTTCAACTCTTCTTGCATTGCCACCACCCAGTCCGGATCCTTCAATGCATCCTCAGTCCTACGTGGTTCCAAAAAGGAGACAAATGAGTAATGCTCACAAAAATTAGCTATACGAGATCTAGTGGTTACTCCCTTTTGGATATCACCGATGATGTTGTCGATTGGGTGATCCATTTGAGTGCGTTGGTGTACTCTTGGGTGTGGCACTTGGGGAGTTGAGTGTTGGTGATCATTTTCTTCTCCCCCTGAGTGGTTGCCCTCGTTGATTTGTTGATCATCTTCATATTCTTGTGATTGATCTTGTATCGAGACTCCCCCTTGATTGTTGATCTCCTCTTGTGGTTCACTTTCCTCTTGTATTTGTGATGATGACTCTTGTGGACGAACTTCGACTAGAGCCATTCTCTTCAATGCTTGGTAAGGAGCTTCTTCTTTACCTAATTCACATTGATCAACTTGCTCCTTTTGGGAGCCATTAGTTTCATCGAACACTACGTCACGTGCCACTTCAACAAGTCCGTAGGCCTTGTTGAAAACACGATAGGCGTAAGTGTTCGAATCATAGCCAAGAAGGAAACCTTCATCGGACTTCGAAGCGAACTTTGAAGTCCTGGACTTCTTGTTCAAGATATAACATGGAGAGCCGAAAACTCGAAAATATGAAATGTTGGGTTTGTTACCGGTGAGTAGCTCATAAGGAGTGTTCTTGAGTAGTCGATGAAGGTAGAGTCGATTTGCGGCGTGGCAAGCGGTGTTAATCGCTTCCGCCCAAAATTGATCCGAAGTCTTGTATTCATCGAGCATTGTTCTTGCCATCTCTATGAGCGTTCGGTTCTTCCTTTCGGCGACTCCATTTTGTTGTGGAGAGTATGGTGCTGAAAATTCGTTCTTGATTCCCTCCTCATCAAGGTACTCCTCCACTTGTATGTTCTTGAACTCCGTGCTGTTGTCGCTCCGAATACTCTTGATCGATAGTGAGAACTCGTTTTGAGCTCGCTTGAAGAATTTCTTGAGCGTTCCTTGTGTTTCTGACTTGTCATGTAAAAAGAACACCCAAGTGAAGCGGGAAAAATCATCAATAATGACTAAACCGTATTTATTACCGCCGATGCTCATGTAAGCTATTGGACCAAACAAGTCCATATGAAGTAGTTCGAGCGGTCTTGTCGTAGTCATAATGTTCTTTACAGGATGATGTGCTCCTACTTGCTTCCCGGCTTGGCACGCGCTACAAGGTCTGTCTTTCTCAAAAACGACATCTTTCAAGCCTCGGATGTGATCGCCCTTGAGGAGTTTTTGAAGATTCCTCATACCAACATGTGCTAGCCGTCTATGCCACAACCAACCCATGTTGGTTTTTGCAATCAAGCATGTGTCGAGTTCGGCTTTATCCTTGTTGAAGTCAACAAGGTAAAGCTTTCCCTTTAACATACCGTTGAATGCAACGGAACCATCACTCCTCCTTGAGACGGTCACACCCTCGTTAGTAAACAAGCAATTATAACCTTTGTCACATAATTGAGATATGGACAGCAGGTTATAATCTAAAGATTCAACATGTAGAACAGGAGAAAGAGTGTGTTCAGAGGATATTGCTATTTTACCGGTACCGAGCACCCTTCCTTGACTATTATCTCCGAAGTAGATGCCTTCGTTTGGGTCCTCGTTTTCTTCATATTCCACGAACATCCTCTTTTTTCCGGTCATGTGGTTGGTGCATCCACTATCTAGCACCCATTTGGATCCACCGGAGGAATAGGCCTGCAAAAATAAATTATGCCTTGGTTTTAGGTACCCAAGCTTGCTTGGGTCCTTGGAGGTTAGTTACAATACATTTGGGCACCCACGCATGGGATTTTGTGTTCCCATGGCGTGGCCCAGCATAATAAGCATAAACTTTACCAATATTGTTTCTCATTAATACATAAGAGGCATCAAAGGTTTTGAACAGGAGTTGCTGTTGTTTATGGATCGGACTAGTCTGGGTAACCAGACTTGTCCGAATGACCGGACTTGTCCGGACCTCCACCGAACTAGTTCGGCGTTTATGAGAGTTCAGATTCTTAATTTCTGAGTTACCAGGTTGTGAGGGTCCTCCCTTCACAAAGGTAATCCTTCCCTTGTTATTCTTATGACTTCCAGCATTTTGCTTTCCATCGTAAGAGTAACCAATGCCATACTTGATGTTTGGAGGTCTTTGGACCAAGTATGCACTACGTGCATAGTTGATCCTCTCCTTGTCAAATATTCCACATTGGGTAGGATTTTTATCCTTTGCGGAGGTAGACTTTTCCTTCAAGCTGATGTTGACTTTACCACATTTGCACATATGAACAGGATTAGTTGAAGTGTGTTGAGAAGGTAGACTTGAAGAGGAGGAAGGTTCACTTAGCTTGAGTGACTCAACTTGCACTTCAAGGATCTTGTTGACCTTGATCAGGTCATCAAGTTGATCCTTGATTGCAACGTTTGAGTTGGTTAATTCCAAACAAGTTTTCTTGCTTGAAGCTAGCTCAAGCTCTAGTGAGTTGTTTTTCTCCTTTTCAAGAACTAGAAGATTGTCAAGTTCGACATACCTCTCCTTTTGGGAGATAATCATGTCTTCTTGACGATCAATTAACGATTCCTTCTCAACAAGTTGGACAAGTAAAAATTCATTTTAGCAGCAGTTTTTCTATCTAATCCAGTTAACATATCTTCATCATCACTATCTAGTTCATCATTACTTGAGTACGAATGCATGGAAGGAGTTTTGATGTTTACCTTGCGTTTACCTTCCTTTGCCATGAGGCAAGTGCCATGTCCCTTCTTTGTACCGAGCGTGGGGAAGAGTGTGGGTTTCTTGGACGAGCTTTCAATGGCTATGCTAGCCATCTCTTCTTCATCGGATGATGAGGACTCATCGTTTGAGTCCCACTCCTTTCCAATGTGTGCTTGTTCAGCTTGTTTCTTCTTTTTGAAGAATTTCTTCGGTTGAGGCTTGGTTTCTTTATTCTTCTTCTTGTTGTCCTCATACGGGCAATCGACTATAAAGTGGTTATACTCACCACAATTATAGCACGCCCGCCTCATCTTCGACTTTGTCCTTTCCTTGTACTTGCCTTCACCTGATTTTGTTCCTTGTCTTTTCTTCATTATTCTTTTGAACTTTTTCATGAACAAAATCATATCCTCTTCGTCCAGCTCACTGCTTTCGTCATTGCTATCTTCCTCAAACTGTGCTTCTCTTGCTTCTTTGGATAGAGGCTTGAGTGTGGACTTTAAGGCAACTCCCTTCTTCTTGGCCGATGTGAGGTCGGCTATTTCTTTGACGTGCTTGGCTTGTTTCTCCATCATTTCAAAATTGATGATTTTGCCAAGCAATTCATCTGGAGTCATCCTCTTGTACCCGGGACTTTCTCTGATCATAGAGCATAGTGTGACATTGCGAGGCATAAAGGCTCTAAGGATGAGCTTTACAACCTCGTGGTCATTCCACTTCTTGCTCCCATATGATCGAACCTTGTTTACAAGTGTCTTCAATCGGTTGTACATGTCCTGGGGAGACTCGTCTTCCTCAATTGTGAACCTTCCTAGTTCGCCCTCAATCATTTCAATTTTGGCCTCCCGCACATGCCGGTCACCTTCATGGGCTGTTTGTAGTGTGTCCCATATTTCCTTGGCAATCTCCAATCCGTCCACCTTTGTGAATTCATCACGACTTAGAGAGGTGGTGATCACGGCTGCGGCTTGAGCGTTTCTGTGGATGGCTTGCTCTTGACTTGGAGTGAGCTCTTCGTCGTCATCTGGGATGTCTATTCCTGTGCACACAATATGCCATAAACTTGGGTTAAGGGAAATCAAGTGCATCTTCATATTTTGCCTCCACATGGAGTAATCACTCCCATCGAAGTGTGGGGCTTTTCCAAGAGGAATAGATAGGTAATGGCTGTTGTTTGAATTTAAACGATCATAGTTGAAAGGATATCGGGAGTAGTCGGTGTGACTACTCCCCTTCTTCTTTTCTTCAACTTTAGCTTTCCCTTTGGAAAGTGCTTTCTTTCTGAGTAGTGCTTTCAGCTCCAGCGTCTCCTCGTCATCATCATCGAAGTCTTGAATTGCTTCGAGATACTTTTCCAGCTTTTGGTTCTTGTCTTTGTTTACTTCTTCCTGGTTGTTGATTTTCTGAACATCTTTCATGTCCGACATGATCTCTTCGAGTGGTTGCACTCTTTCTTGAAGAACCCGCTCTGATACCAATTGAATGTAGGCCTAGAGGGGGGGGGTGAATAGGCCTTCTTGATTTTTCTCGGTTCCTGTAACACTCAACAACAAGGTTAATACCAGAGATATCGGACTAGTCCGGTAATGTGCGGACTAGTCCAGTTTTCACGGGCTAGGTTGATCAAGTTCAGACAATTTGATTGATTCGTTAATGTTTGCAGCGGAAATATAAACTTGAATCTCAATTTAATAGTTGTATGTCAGATTCTATTGTAGTTAAAGCTCTTGATCAACAATTAGACTTAGATTGAATAAAGTGAATCAAACCCTAGATTAAGTTGATCAAATTAGATGAAGAACACAAAAAGACAAGACACACGATTTATCCCGTGGTTCGGCTACCACGAAGGCAACCTACATCCACGTTGAGGAGCCCACAAAAGGACGGGTCTTCTCCAACCCTTTCCTCGTCGGATCGCCACGAAGGCCAATCCTCTTCCACTAATCACAAAGGGTAAATAACCAAGTTGAAGGGGCGTTCTCACACGTTGAGAGCTCCCTTGATTACAACTCACAATGACACCAATAACACACTCGAAAATTACAAATTGAAACGTAAGAGTGTGTTAGAGAATCAAACCAAGAGCTCAATGATGTGTGCCAAGTGTCTCTCCAATGATCTAGAAGTGATATTCAATGGATTGATTGATTTTGCACTTAATTTCGTGGAGAGAGATGGTTTTTGAGTCTCTTGGGAGGTGTGACGGCGCTAGGGTTCGAGAGTTTGTAAGAGTGGGCCGTGCACCTCTATTTATATGGGGTTTCTAAAAGTGACCGTTAGGGTTCAGAAAGATCGGACTAGTCCGTGGTGGTCATCGGACTAGTCCGGTGTGCTGTGTGTAGCAAACCCTAAGTGTCCAGGAATATCGGACTAGTCCGGTTGAAAACGGACTTGTCCGATTTCGCTACTGGAAATCTTCGGACTAGTCCGATTGCCATCAGACTTGTCCGGACATATGAAACCCTAAGTGTTTGGGATGACAAGTCCGCACTTGGAGGACTTGTCCGATTTAGATCAGTGTGTATATCGGACTAGTCCGTGTGGACACCGGACTTGTCCGAAGTGGATCAGAATGAATATCGGACTAGTCTGGATCACAACGGACTTGTCCGATTTTGTGTGACTTGTGCATTGTGTTGAGGACTAGTCCGCATTGGGGAGGACTAGTACGAAGTGGATCAGAAAGATATCGGACTAGTCCGGTGGAGACCGGACTTGTCCGATCTAGTGCAGAATGTGATATCGGACTAGTCCGGCTGATATCGGACTAGTCCGGTCCTGTATAACTTTGTGCATTGTATGTGTGTGCTTGAAAGTGATTGAGCTCTTGGGTGTGTTTCCTTAACACACTCTATACATAATAATATACTATTTTCTTCTTCTTGAGCTCAAGTTCATTTTGCTTCTCATTTCCTTTCTTTTTGGCATTTTGCTCATTTTTCATTATTTGCCTGCATTCATCTCAACGGAAGGATTAGGATCCCAATTTCTTGTCATAAATCATCCAAAACCCACAAGGGAGTCCTAGATGCACTTTCACATGGATGATGAAGAAATGGTTCTTTTCATAAAAAGGTTCAAGCGCATGATTTAGGAGAAGAGGTGACAACTCCAATGAAGGCAAGAGCAGAGATAAAGGAAAATCCAAAGCGAGGCGAACTTTCAAAGTTTGAACACCAACTTGGATGATGATGCTTTGAAGATCCATTTTAAGAAATTTCAAAATGGAGGCATCTCCTGCGATGCCCTGGCTCCACCAGTTGCCTTCCTGCCTCTGAACATGGTTCCAAAGGTTAGGAGGGAGATCCAGAGGAGAATGCCACCATTGGATGACTTGGGTGTGGTCGAGAGGCGCCATATCTCTGGGGTTGCAATCCCCGGAGCTTCAGAGAGGGTGGCTACCCCTGTCGCAAGTCAGAAAGTCAATGATGTCGGCAAGGGCAAGGGCAAAGGCAAGGAGCCGACCGAGTCTCCAGTCGAAACAGAAAGTTGAGGCACGCTGATGGGAGCCACGTCAGGGAAGCTCCAACTACAACTGCCCCTTTTCCCCGGTGAGGTATATCTTCGGCGGCCACGCCTCCTTCGGTGCAGGCGTCCTCAAGGGGCGCTAGCTCCGGCAGATCAACTCCGGTCCGAGCGCCGGGCGTGGGCTCCATATCTGGAGGTCCTGCCCAGTAGAGGGAGGTCTCAGCTGAGGCGACGCCAAGGACGGCGACAAGTCCCAGACAACAGTCCACAGTAGGCTCTAGCTCCGATTGCCCGGGAAGAAGTTCTGCGCCAGCTGGAGCGGTAGCCTCCCAAGGTAAAAATTATGTCCACACCTTGAGTTGTTGTTTTTATTTTTGTCAGGTATTGAATCTTTTGATTCTTTGTTTACAGGGCCACGAAGAAAAGCATGGAAGCTCTGCCACCCTCCACAGCGATTGAGGTTGTGCAGGTGGAAGTTCCAGCTCTGACCCCTACGCCTCCCCAAGTGGTGGCTGAGGTCACGACAGCTCTAGCGCTGGCTGTCGTGGATCTGTATCCCGAAGTGACCCCAGAAGCTCTCATGGTAGCGCCGAACCACGAGGGAGGAATTTGTGAAGATGCACCAGCAGCAGCAGCGCTGTCGGCTGAAGCTCCGACTCAAGACACGGAGATGGCAGAAGGCCCAACATTTGAGTTGGAGGCAACCGCAGCTTCGGTGCCTGTGCAGGAAGTTGTTGAAAAGCCGGCGATTGAGCCGGAGGTGCCTGAAGTCCCGGTCTTTGTGCCAGAAGTCATTTAAGCTTTGGCACCCGAGCCGTTGTAGTAGAAGTGTCGGCGCCTGAATCGGCAGTGGGGGGGGGGGGGGGGCTCCGGACGAAGCTCCAACGTCCACCCGAGAGGCGATTACTCCGGAGACGCACATGTTCGAGCTGGAACACACAGAGGAGTCAGCGGCGAACCCTCCACCTGCAGAGCCGTCGGTTGAAGATCCAGAGGGGGGACCTTCGGCGTCAACCCCGGAGGTTGATGTTCCCAAGGTGGGACCCTCGTCGGCGGCAGCAAAAGCAGAAGAGCTTCCGGGGGCGTCCTTAGCACCGCAGGACCGCAGGGGACCATGCTTGTGGCGTGGAACCCAATTTTTGTACTGGAAGACCCCTTGGCACCAGCGGAGATGACCCCAGCAGGTCCGGAGCCTATTCCCTTGGCGTTGTCTATCGACAACGCCTGCTTGGGTCTCTGTCAAGTCCAGCTCGCCTTCGACTACGATAGCAAAGCTCTCGAAGAAGAGCGCCAGACCTTGAGACGTTGGCGCAACAGACTTCAATTTGAGACCAAGCTGGCGCAGACAAGGCTTGCCAACCAACGGGAATGGGTCGAGAAGCAGAAGGCCCAGATGGAATATTGGGGTCTGCTGCTAGAGTAAAGGGAGGCCTCCATCAGGGCTCTCGACGCTAAGTCTCGGGAGATTCTCGAGCATGCCAGAAAAAGCAGTGAGGCTGCTGACGATTGTCACGACAACCTCAACACGCTGAACAAGATTCTCCAGAAGCGCCGAGCGGACCTCGATGAGAGGGAAGAGAAACTCTTAGAGGTGCAGGAGGATACTTTGAAGAGAGAGGGGGAGCTCGCCAAGAAGCTGACTCTGGGAGAACAGAACTTGGCAGACCGCACCAAAAAACTTGAACAACAGTGCAAACAGGAGGAAAAGAAGCAATGGAAGCTGGGGCAGGAGCTCTCTAAAAGAGAAGACGATGTTGCCACCAGAGAGGGGAAAGTGAGAGGTAGGGAGAAGGACTTGGCCGAACGGCGGAACCGCATCCACCTCCGGGAGACGGAGCTCGCTGACCGTGAAAAGCAATGTAACACCCTCATTTTCATGCATCATGCACTGCATACATTCTAATATATGTTTAACATTGAGCAACATAAAAAGGAACAAGTTAAAAATGAATTAGAAACAAAACCTCACTTAAGAATTCTGGGAAGTACACACTAGTCCGGTCTTGGTGCGGACTAGTCCGATTTCTCTCTAACTTCAAACGGACTTGTCCATTTTTCTGCGAACTAGTATGTTTTTCTCTCTGGACACTTTCAGACTCGTCCGGCCCAGTGCGGACTAGTACGGTGTTCCAATTCCTTGGAAATCTTGCTAAGTCCCTGGACTTGTCCAGACCAGTTCGATTTTCCAGCAGACTTGTCCGTTTTTCCCCTCTGACTAAAGTCGGACTTGTTCGATTTTAGACATACTTGTCTGTTTTTCCCCTTTGGATAAGTTTGGACTTGTCCGATGTCCAGTCCGGACTTGTCCGATATCTCTCTGACCAACTTCGGACTAGTCCGACCCTTTTCGGACTTGTCTGATAAATTGCGACTCCGAGATGATCTTTTGTTTCACGACTTGTTTCTTGGGTTTTATGTTAAGTGGGCCTAGGGACGTCGTGGCTAACTCTTTTAGAGCCCATGAGGGACTCCAAACCGACCTATACTCATCTCAAACTCGAAATACATCTAACCCTAGCCTCCACCTCTATATAAACAACCTTACCCCTTGGCTTGACATCTATTTGCCACTTCTCCATTACACCCAAACCCTAGCTCGTGAATAGACGCCACTAAGGAGGGAGAAGGAGATCTAGAGCAAGGAGAAGAAGAGGAGTAAACGAAAGATGATCAAGATCCCCACCAAGTTCCCGTTCTTCGTCAACAATTCACCATCAAGTTTGTCATCAACCCTAGATATTCAAGATCCAAGTGTTGCCTCTAAGATCCTTGATTCTTTGGAGTCCTAAACACCTGATATACCTTCTATTCTCTTTTCCTTACGTGAATTCATCCCCAAATCTCCAAATTCACGTCGATCTAGAAAGCCCTAATTCGCCTGTTCTACGAAGTGCGGACTTGTCTAGTCCCTAGCACACTAGTTCGATTTTACAGGTTAAATTGTGTTGAATTAAATCTAAAATTTGATCGAATCAACTCCAAACCTATATAAACTTGTTAAAAGCTATTAGAACTAGTTAGTGATCATTAAAAGCAACTCATTAACAAGTTCCACCTTGCAATTGCATTAATCACGCATGTCACATCTTGTTGAGTAATATTTGTGCATCTATAGATTGTAATTCTTGTCTTGTATGTTTATTGTGCGGATTAGACGAATTTGCGCTAGAGAGTGTCACGGAAGATCTCCAGCACCAAGGGTTTGAAGGCTTTGACCCGAACCAATCCCAAGAGCAAGGCAAGTGTCCTTGAAGCATGTTTCTAAAGTAAATGTTTTGTTTGCAAAATTGCATGCTTGTGTCAATTTGATGGGAATCCTATGATAGGAAGTTTACTAGCTTTTTTTAACCACCCTTGTCACCTGGAATATACAGTAGAGAGTCGGGAAGGGATTTTTACCTTTTTGATTCGCTTAATTAATTGGGATGGGAAAACAACTATGCTATTTAATTATGCATTAATGAGATTATGATTAACATGAACTAGTTAATGTGATGTGGTAATGGGTGATCTAAGCAAGCCTGATATGTGGATGGGTTGGATGTTATGGTGGTTTTGCATGCTTTAGATCTAAGGACAGGTTCATGCGAGAATAAGTCAGGACTACAGTGCCAACACGAGGCCAAGTATGGGTGTGGCGTAGCTGATTAATTAGGGCTTTGCTAGTGCTGTTTGGACCAATGTGCATGCTCGGGGAAGGGGTAGTCGGTTTGGGTTTGTTGATGATTGGTGGGACTATCCTGGGATCCGAATGGCTCAAGAGGGGGCCCTTGGTTGAAGATGTGCTCAATTGGAGACATCGCCACCGGTGAAACCTCAGTGGGATCTAAATAGGCTAGTAATCCCTTTATAAATGCTATTTTGTGATCTCTTGGCCATACACCAAAGGAAGTGTAATTGGCATAAGGGAGGTTCTTTAGTCGCTGACGGGTGATGAAATCACAAACACGTGGGTGAATGTGGCCTAGGGGGGGGGGTGAATAGGTATTTTTGATTTTTAGTCGGAACCTGCAACACTCAGCAACTTGATCAAATACCAAGAAATCGGACTAGTCCGGTAGTGTGCGGCCTAGTCCGGTTCGTGCGGACTAGATTGATCAAGTTAGATCAATGATCTCAATCTAAGTACTCTATGCAGTGGAGATTAAGATGTAACCACAGTATGTTGCTTCAATTAAACTTAGTAAAGCACAAGGTAATCTTTGGTTTCAAGGTTTTAACGTAAGATATGCAAGATCAAGTCAACCCTAGAATGTGATATGAAAAACTAAGAACAAGATTGACACAAGATTTTATCCCATGGTTCAGTTCCCACAGAGGCAACCTACATCCACGTTGAGGAGCCCACAAAAGGACCAGGTCTTCACCAACCCTAACCTCGTCGAATCGCCACAAAGGCCAAATCTCTTCCACTATCACAAAGGTGTAAGATAACTGTGTTCAAGGGGACTTCTCACAAGTTGAGGGCTCCCCAAGATTACAAATCAAAACACCACCAAGACACACTCGTAAGATCTGCAACGAAACAACAAGAGTGTGCAAGAGAATCAAACCCAAGAGCTCAAACGTGAAGAATCGTGTCTCTTCTTAGATCTAAAGTTGATCCTCAAGGATTTGATCTTTCTTGCATTGGATTTTGTGGAGAGACGTGTTTTTTAGGCTCTTGGAGGGTGTGACGGCGTTGGGAGTCGAGAGAGATCATAGTTGGGTCATGCACCTCTATTTATACAAGGGTTTCCAAGGGTTACCGTTAGGGTTTTCAAAGTCTGGACTAGTCCGTGGTGAACTCCAGACTAGTCCGGTGTGCGGCGTGTGGGAAATCCTAAGTGCCCCGAATATCGAAATTGTCCGGCATGGGGCGAACTAGTCCGTTTTTGTCTCTGGAAATGTTCGGACAAGTCCGGTGGTGGTGAGACCCTTAGTGAATTGGGGACAAGTCCACACTTGGAGGACTTGTCCGATTTCAGTCAGAAGGTTTTTTTGGACTAATCCGGGCATATATCGAACTTGTCCGATTTGGGTCAGAAGGATATCGGATTAGTCCATGGTGATATCGGACTTTTCCGGTCTGTGTAAACCTAGACTGTGCAGACAAGTCCGCACTGGGAGGACTTGTCCGATTCTGAATAGAGGAATTATCGGACTAGTCCGGGGTATATCGGAATAGTTCAGACCGGTGTAAATTTGTGCAGTGAATGAGTTTTCTTGCGCTTGAGCTCTTGGGGTGTGTTTCTCCAACACACTCCATACACAATGATCTAATCTATTCAGCTCTTGAGCTCTTTCCCGATCCTCATTCTCCTTTATTTTTGCACTTTCTTCATAATTTCATTAAAACATGTGCTCATCTCAACAATTTGGTTAGGATCTCATTTGTTTGTCATAAATCAACCAAAACCCACAAGGGGTGTCTAGATGCACTTTCAATCTCCCCCTTTTTGGTGATTGATGACAACCAATTGAGATTTCACAAAATATGATAAAAGTACAGAATTTTCATAAAGTGTGCACACATGTGTTTGAAACAAATCAAGCATGACAACATAAGACATATGTGCACTATTTATGGTGGGGTGCAAAACTAAGTGTGTGTGAGCCATAATTGTGATGAGAGTGAAACAATTGACATAATTATCTCAACATCAAGCATATATGTCAATTTTAGAGCATAAGCACATATTAAGGCAAATCATCATCACATATTTCATAAATATAACTTAGAGACATAAGCATACTCATAGCACCACATCACAAGTCCAAAAGCACAAGAGAGAATTAAATATTTACAACCCAAAATGAACATGAATAGAGTTTTCCTCGCAACCTTCAGCTACACTTAGTGACTCCCCCTCAATCTATCCCCCTTTGGCATCAAGATACCAAAAAGAAGGAGAGGAGGGATCTAGTGCCTTCATTCCTTGCTGTCGGTCTTCTCCTCATCTTCATCTTCATCTTCAGGTTGTGGAGGAGGAGGAGGCACGGATCCACTCGAAGTGCTCCCAATGCCAAAGTAAGAAAGCTCGGAGGGACTCAAAAGTCCAAGCTCAGTGAAGTCAGAGGCTGAATCTTCAGAGATAACAGGGGATCCAATATGCTCGATCTCCAGCTTCTGACAAATATGCTTGACATTTTCTTTGACATACCTCATATCTGCCTTCCTTGACTTGTTCATTTTATGGAGCTTCACCTCAACCTTCTTGCAGGAGCCAAAGATGGCGGCCAAGTATTTCAAGATTCCACTAGGAGACCCTTTTTGAGGAGGGACCCTAGTGGTGGGAGCAGTCCTTGTATCTCCTTGAGCTCTCCTTAGAGCCTCTTCGCTGGACACTGGGGATGGAGCAGCTGGGAGAGTAGCTTGGGTAGGCTTCTGAGGCCTGAGGGGAGTGTGCTCCACATCCTTCATGAACCCGATTCCTGTGACCTTCTCAATCATGAACATGAGGTAGGGGGCATAGCCACAGGAACGGGATTATGGGCAATTTTAATGGCACTCTCATTATCACAAAGAAGTGGAATACGACTCATATTGTAACCGTAATCCCTTAGAGTTTGTCGCATCCAAAGGAGTTGTGCACAACAACTCCCGGTTGCAACATACTCCGCTTCGGCCTTGGATAAGGCAATGGAGTTTTGTTTCTTGGAGGACCAAGAAACTAGGGATCTACTAGAAATTGGCATGTACCGGAGGTACTTTTTCTATCTACTTTGCATCCGACATAATCTGCATCAGAGTATCCAATGAGATTGAATTTGGAACCTTTAGGATACCAAAGGCCTAGGTTGTGTGTATGAACTTTACCGCAAGATTCTTTTTACGGCTGTCAAATGGCACTCCTTAGGATTGGCTTGAAATCTTGCACACAAGCACACACTCAACATAATATTAGGCCTAGATGCACATAAGTAAAGTAGGGATCCAATCATGGAGCTATATACATTTTGATCCACACTTGGTCCGTCTTCATTGAGATCCAAGTGTCCATTTGTTGCCATAGGAGTCTTTATAGGCTTCGCCTTGTCCATTCCAAACTTCTTGAGTATGTCTTGTGTATACTTTGTTTGGCTTATGAACGTCCCCTCCTTTTGTTGCCTCACTCAGAATCCCAAGAAGTATTTCAGCTCTCACATCATAGACATTTCAAACCTATTTGTCATAATCTTACTAAATATTCACAGAAAGATTTGTTAGTTGAAAAAAATGATATCATCAACATAAATTTGGCAAACAAAGAGATCATTGTCAAAATGCTTTGTGAATAATGTATAATCAGATTTTCCAATTTAAAAACCATTTTCAATTAAGAAATCTCTAAGACACTCATACCAAGCTCTAGGAGCTTGTTTGAGTCCGTAGAGTGCCTTACGTAGTTTGAACACGTGATTGGGGAACTCTTGATCTTCAAAACCAGGGGGTTGCTCCACGTACACCTCCTCCTTGATTGGTCGAGAACGGCACTTTTCACATCCATTTGATAGAGCTTTAAATCATGGTGAGTAGCATATGCAAGTAATATTCTAATAGTTTCAAGCCTAGCTACGGGAGCAAAGGTTTCATCGTAATCCAAACCTTCAACTTGTGAATACCCTTTGTCCACAAGTCGTGTCTTATTCCTTGTCACCACCCTGTGTTCGTCTTGCTTGTTGCAGAAGACCCATTTGGTGCCGACGACGTTGAACTTGGGTCTTTCAACGTGTTCCCACACCTTGTTCCGTTTGAAGTTGTTAAGTTCTTCTCGCGTTGCCACCACCCAATCCAGATCTTTCAGTGCATCCTCAATCCCGCGCGGTTCCAAAAAGGATACAAAAGAGTAATGTTCACAAAAATTAGCAATTCGAGATCTAATAGTTACTCCCTTTTGGATGTCCCCGATTATGTTGTCGACGGGGTGATCTCTTTGGACGCATTGGTGTACTCTTGGGTGTGGCACTTGTGGTCTTGAGTCTTCATGGTCATCTTCTACTCCTCCTAGATGGTTGCCCTCATTTGTGTGTTGATCATCTTCGTCTTCTTGAGGTTGATCTTGTGTAGAAGCTCCCCATTGATCCATTACCACCACTTGTGGTTCATCTTCTTCATTTTCACTTGGAGGTGGCGCTTGTGGTCGAACATCGCCCAACGCCATTCGTCTTAATGCTTGACAAGGGGCTTCTTCTCTATCTAGCACACATTGATCAACTTGCTCTTCTTGAGAGCCATTAGTTTCATCGAGCACTACGTCACGTGCTACTTCAACAAGTCCGGAGACCTTGTTGAAGACACGATAGGCGTAAGAGTTCGAATCATAACCAAGCAAGAAACCTTCATCGGACTTTGAAGCGAAACTTGAAGTCCTAGGCTTCTTGTTCAAAATATAACAATTAGAACCGAATACTCGAAAATAGGATATATTAGGTTCGTTACCCATGAGTAGCTCATATGATGTCTTCTTGAGTAGGCGATGAAGATAGAGTCAGTTTATAGCGTGACAAGCGGTGTTGACCGCTTCAGCCCAAAACCGATCCGATGTCTTGTACTCATCAAGCATTGTTCTCGCCATCTTTGTGAGGATCCGGTTCTTCCTTTCGGGCACTCCATTTTGTTGAGGTGAGTATGGTGCTGAAAACTCATGTTTTATGCCTTCTTCGTCTAAGTGCTCCTCAACTTGGGTGTTCTTGAATTTCGTGTCGTTGTTGCTCCGTATGTTCTTGATCTTCAATGAGAACTCATTTTGAGCACGCTTTAGAAACTTCTTGAGGGTTCCTTGAGTTTCTGTCTTATCATGCAAAAAAAAACCCACGTGAAGCGCGAAAAGTCATCAACAATTACTAAGCCATATTTGTTACCGTCGATGCTTATGTAAGCGATTGGACTGAATAGGTCCATGTGAAGTAGCTCGAGCGGTCTTGTCGTTGTCATAACATTCTTCGCAGGATGGGGTGCTCCTACTTGGTTCCCGGCTTGGCACACGCTACAAGGCCTGTCTTTCTCAGAAACAACATCCTTCAAACCTCAGATATGATCACCCTTAAGGAGTTTTTGAAGATTCCTAATACCAACATGTGCTAGCCGTCTATGCCACAGCCAACCCATGTTGGTCTTTGCAATCAAACATGTGTCAAGTTTGACTTTATCTTTGTTAAAGTCAACAAGATAAAGTTTTCCCTTCAACACACCCTTGAATGCAACCGAGTCATCACTCCTTCTAGAGACGGTCACACCCTCATTAGTAAACAGGCAATTATAACCCTGGTCACATAATTGAGATATGGACAGAAGGTTATAATCTAAGGACTCGACATGCAAAACATGAGAAAGTGTGTGTTGAGATGATATTGCATTTTACCGGTACCGAGCACCGTTCCTTGACTATTGTCTCCAAAATATATGCCCTCACTTGGATCTTCATTTATTTCATACTCAACGAACATCCTTCTTTCTCCGATCATGTGGTTGGTGCATCCACTGTCTAGCACTCATTTTGCTCCACTGGAGGAGTAGGCCTGCAAAAACAAATTATGTCTTGGTTTTAGGTACCCAAGCTTGCTTGGGTCCTTTGAGGTTAGTCACAAGAGATTTGGGCACCCACACATGGGACTTGGTGTTCCCATGGCGTGGCCCAACATATTTGGCATAAACTTTACCAAAGTTGCTTTTCATAAGAATATAAGATGCATCAAAGGTTTTAAACAAAAGTTGTTGCTCATATGAATTAGCATGTTTCTACTTGTCAACATTATTAGCCTTTCTAGCTTGAGGGGAGTTTCCCTTGATAAAGGCAATGCGCTCCTTGTTATTCTTATGGCTTCTGGCATTTTGCTTTTCACCATAAGAATACCCAATGCCATATTTGACATTTGGAGATCTTGTGGTCAAGTATGCACTGTGTGCATACTTGATCTTCTCCTTGTCAATATGCCACTACGGGAAGGATGCTTGTCCTTTGCCAAGTTTGACATATCCTTCAAGTTAGTTTCAATTTTAGAACATGTACAAGTAGTAGCAGTTTCAGATTTTAGATGTTGAGAAGTTGAGCTTGAAGAGGAAGAAGGGTCACTTCGCTTGAGTGACTCAACTTGTACTTCAAGGATCTTGTTAACTTTGGTAAAGTTAGCAAGTTCATCCTTGATAATTACATTTGAGTCGCTTAATTTCAAGCAAGCTTCCTTGCTTGAAGCTAATTCAAGCTCTAGTGACTTGCTTCGCTCCTTTTCAAGTTCAAGGAGCTTCTTGATCTTAAGATACTCCTCCTCTTGAAGGATGATCATATCTTGTTGGCGATCAACAAGCTCCTCCTTATCAATAAGTTTATCCATTAATAATTTCATTTTAGCAACACTTTTCTTATCTAGGCCAACAAGCATATCTTCATTATCACTATTGGCATCACTATCGCTAGAGTAAGAATGCAAGGAGGAAGACTTAGATGTTACCTTTCTTTTACCTTCCCTCACCATGAGATAGGTGTCGTTGTTCTTCCTTGCGCCAATAGTTGGGAAGAGGGTGGATTTCTTCGTTGTCTTCTTGATGGCTATGCTAGCCATCTCCTCTTCCTCTTCGGACAAGGACTCATCATTTGAGTCCCACTCCTTTCCAAGATGTGCTTGTCTATCTTGATTTTTCTTCTTGAAGAACTTCTTGGGTTGAGGCTTTGCTTCCTTGGTCTTCTTCTTGTTTTCTTCATACGGGCAATCAACTATAAAGTGGTCATATTCACCATAGTTATAGCAAGCCCGCCTTAGCTTTGGTCTTGACTTTTCTTTGTGTTTTACTTCACTTGATTTACCCCCTTGTCTTCTCTTCATCATCCTCTTGAATTTCTTCATGAAGAGGATCATGTCTTCCTCATCTATGTCGCTGCTCTCATCAACGTTGTCATCTTGATCTTGAGCCCCTCGAGCTTCTTTTGACGAGGTCTTGCAAGTGGATTTTATGTCGACCCCTTTCTTCTTTGCTGAGGTGAGGTCGGCAATCTCCTTGACATGTTTTGCTTGCTTCTCCACCATTTCGAAGTTGATAATCTTTCCAAACAATTCATCCGGGGTCATTTTCTTGTACCTGGGGCTTTCTCTAATCATCGAGCACAGAGTAACATTGCGAGGCATGAAAGCTCTAAGGATGAGATTCACCACCTCGTTATCGTTCCACTTTTTACTTCTG